>OY757915.1:81877283-81894783 GCA_963585895.1 Sepioteuthis lessoniana
TGCCTCTATTTATCATCCCACATAGTCGCATACTCAACACGGAGGCCTACATCAAATGCTTGGAAGAGGTAGTGAATCCTGGGGCCGAGGGGGTGGCTGTTGGAAGACCTTACGTCTGGAAACAGGACTCTGCACCAGGACACATAAGCTCAAGAAGTCAGTTTTGGCTTTGAGAAAGTTCCTGCGACAACATCACCTTGAACATCTTGCCACATAACTCCCCAGATTGCAATCCCATTGATTATTATGTGTGGGGTGCGGTTGAGCGAGAGACCAACAAAACTTTGTGCAACAGCAAAGATGAACTGACAGCAAGGATAGCGGCAGCATTTACTAATTTGAACAAAAAGACCAATAGAAAGGTTTGCTAGAGATTCTGAAGTTGTTTGGAGACCATTATTGAAGCCAATGGCGATTACTTTAGATAAATTTAATAAATCGTATTTCAAAATATTTTAATGTAATTTTGTTATATGTATATTTGATTAATAAGATGTCAGATTTATTTTCATTTTTGCGTAATTTAGATGACAGTTTATCAATCATACCACACACACACACATATATATATATATATACAAGAATAGGCTGAAAAGTTAATAGACTAAAAGGTTCATATGATGATATCATATCTGCTGTTGATGACTTTTTGACCAATGGGATCCAAGCACTGCAACACCAATGAAATGTGTGGATTGCTAAGGAAACTATGCTGAAAAATAAACCTCAGGTGGTCTCATTCCATGAGAGTATCTTGGTCAGCCTATGAACTTTTTAGCCGACCCTCGTATGGATATGCCTTCCAAGTAGGTTTCTGAGCGTTATGTGCCCACAGTCCACCGAGATCGTAAAAGAGTCACCCCAAAACACTCTGTACTAAAAGATCGTCTTCATTTAAGGAATGGATATGCTACGTTTTTTATTTATTTTATCGCTTCTTTTGTGGCGAATGGATTCTTTTAAAATTTCTTTAGAAAGTCTTTTTTCTTACTATACCCTTCTAAGGTCAATATATATATATATATATATATATATATATATATATATATATATATATATATATATATATTCAAGTTGTTCTGACTGTTCGGATTCCCTTGACTGCCTTTCGCCATCCGTTCCTATCATCTATCGCTCTCCGTAGGTTCTTTAGACTGCATCCAGTATTCACACAGGACTGATACATTCATCAGCTTTGTGCAGATACTTGATGCAATCCTAGCTGATTGACCAAAGCTGGTGTGTACATGAGTAGGAGTCCACAAGAGAACGTTACTCATGTGATCATCCCTGCTTCTTCACCTGTCTTGTTCCTCTTACTTGGATAGTTAGTGAGATGGGAGATAAATTATCGTACAGTTGCCGCTTTGTAGGGTTCTGCTTCCAAAAATTGTTCAAAACAGCACAGCTTTTTCTCCAAGCGCTTACGTTTAGATCCAGGGGGCGCAGCCATACAATAGTACTGAAATAGCTACAGTCTGGAAGAATTCCCGTTTTTTTTATCAGAAGGATCGAATTTAAATATAGTCGATACTTCTTGCTTTTCCTATGAATACATTAACATCACTTTCTGTTGATGAGATATTGCCACTAAGGTATGAGAAATTGTCTACTAATTTCAGAGGTTTATAGTTTTTTTTCTAAGAGTATTTTAGTTATATGAAATGAATATAGAATAGCCACACAGCCGATTGGAAATTGATGTTGCTAATTCGACGTAACTCAAATTCATATATCTTCTGTTAAGTTGATGGAGTTTTCTTGACACTTACCATATATGAAAGCAATAAAATAACAGACGGAAAAGAAGCCGGCTTCTCTCTGTTCACAAAACGACATGTAGAAAATGAAATAGTATCACCTTGAGAACATTTGTCGTGAATAAATCCAATTCATTACGGGCAGTTATCAGTTGCCAGTGAAAAAGCCGCCAGTCTGTGATTAATCAATGCAGTGGACATTTCTACTTTTATAACGTAAGTATGGACGCGCGAATTGACTCATTCAGTGACTACTCGGTAAATGAGATCG
The DNA here is from genome assembly GCA_963585895.1 of Sepioteuthis lessoniana. Lineage (NCBI taxonomy): Eukaryota > Metazoa > Mollusca > Cephalopoda > Myopsida > Loliginidae > Sepioteuthis > Sepioteuthis lessoniana. The sequence goes on from OY757915.1 coordinate 81,879,315, forward strand.
TTAAATCGGGTTCAAATCTTTACAGCAGTTGGTACTATTTACCAACCCCTCCGCTCGGGCAGAATATGACACAAGGTCAATTTTTGAGCGGAGTTTAACAGGTTTGAATTCAGAGTTTTTCCTTCTCCTAGACTAGTTGCCTAACCAAGGCTGAAGAACCTAGTCTGTCCTACTATTTACCCATAGCTGGAGGGAGAATAATTGGATTCATACCTTTCCCAAGGGTATTAGTGCTATGTGAAATGCAATCAGTCTCGTCCAGGATTTGAACTCGTATCGCCGTGTTCATTTCCTACGGCGATAACGACTACACCACGGGCACCTCCAACAGCAGTTGGTGCCATCTTTTACTAAAGGCTACCGAAAAAAATATAAAGAAAAAAGGCAGAATTGAATCAATTTCATCGTTAAGTAACAATACATTAAGATATAGATTTGCAAACTGTAAGAAGCTATTTAGAAAATACATGGTAATGGCATATCCTTTCATATTTGCTTATCCAAACAAGCGGCTATTATCTATTTTAACAGTTACTATTTCAATTAATAAAGACCGTCTTTTAATTGCTCTAACTTTCTTACATTTTTAACGTAACAGTTATCGTCGTAGGAAATGAAATCGGTAACATGTTTAAATCTTAAACGAGGCTGTTTGCGTTTCGCGCTTATGCCCTTGAGAAAAGAATGACTCAATTTGTTCTCCTCACAGTTATTGGTAAATAATAAAACAGACTTGGTTATTAAACCTTACTCGGGCAACCAGTCTAGGAGAAAGAGAAAGCTCAAAAGTCATCAGATGATTATAATTCTAAAACATGAAAGCAACAGAAGATATCAATCTCTTTTAGCTGGTTTGGTTTAGTTTCTTTGTTTAATGGCAAATCAACCATCATGGATTATTCAATACCAAAGTGGTCTTTGTTGAACACTAGTGGTACTATTTAACGTAAGGCTGAAGAGGGATAAGGGTATTCATACTTTTGCCTAGGAATCAATATACAAAAGTGAATGCAATGGTGATCGAACTCGCTTACTAGGATGTCGCAGTTTAGCACGTTATCCACTACGCCACGGAGACTCCCCCAATTTCTTATATATATATATATATATATATATATATATATATATGTATACACAAACACACATATATATATATATATATATATATTGAAACAACTCATTGTATGACGTGACTTTGTAAGTTGAGGCCAAGATTAGATCACATCAATTCAAAATTATGACTGCGAATAATTATACTCTCACAATTAGAGAGTACCATGAATTCAGTTATATATATATATATATATATATATATATATATATATATATATGTGTGTGTGTGTGTGTGTGTGTGTTTCAATTAATCTCACCTGGTTATGGGTGTCGTGAAACTATGAGTTAAAGAGCAGTAATATTTTTTACGTGTTACTTTTTAAGATTAGATGTTCTCTAAAAGTTTTGATTTAACACATGGAATATAACATGTTTGGATCTTGTGTTAATTCCAGTGAAAATATTCTTCTTTTTCTTCTTCTTTACACTCAGAGATGCATACGTTCATGTGCATTTAAATTTATACTTGCATGTGATTGATTAGGCAACGTTTCTTGTCAGTGCTTTCCCTCAGCGTCCTATTTAAATGGCCTTGCCCAAGGCCTGTAAAACAAGGGAGGTAATGAGTAACAATTCAATTTAAAACTCAAATTTATATTTCACTAATATATTCTTTGATAAAGAATATTCGATAAACGAAAATAAAGACATAAATTCGATAAAGATTTCTGCTACATCTTGTACGAGAAACTAATTGTAATAAATTTGATACAAGACTTCTGTGTTAACCGCAGACGGATTGAGTAAAGTGAGCGATTTAGTGCGCATGTGCGAGCGTACGCATATGTGTATGTTAAAATGAAAAAGACAAGAATATACAAGGGAAATGTTGACAGTAGAAGTTGCATACACATATGAGAGAGAGAGAGAGAGAGAGAGAGAGAGAGAGAGAGAGAGAGAGAGAGAATTTTGCCACATTTTATTGGCAACTAACAATGAGCAAATAACGTTTCCCTTACATAATGGCGGGACTGACACTTCCGCTTCAAGAAAACACAAAAAACAAATAACAACAACTTCCATGATTATGGAGATGAAAATGACCTTTTGCAAGTATATATGATAGAATGCAAACATGAATAATTATAAGATAGAATTATCAAGTAATAATTATATGATAGACAATAGAATGCAATCAAATATTAGGTTGTTTAGAAAGAAAATAATATCCGGTTTTATAATTAACTTATATTTGTAAATTAATGAATTTAAACAGTATTTCAATTTGTCAAAATATGTTCCTTGAACATCTTTGCATTTTTTCCATCAATTAATTAAGTTATTTATTCCTGTACGATAAAACCCAAAACATTTTGACGCCAAAAATTCATTCAATGTAGTTTCTACTTCTTCTTTGGAACGGAATGTTTTTTTTTGAGAAAGTGTCCTGATGCTTGAAAAAATTATAGTCAGTGGGTGAAAGATCAGGAGAATATGGAGGAAAAGTCTCATATCCCAAGTTAGTGAGCTTTTGTCGAGTCATCCAAGCAATATGTGGCTGAGGACATTTTAATCATTAGAATGTGATTTTTTTTATATAACTCCTATCAAAAATATGTTTGTGCAGAATTTAAACTGCTAATACTAAAATCGGAATGTATTTTCCAAACAACCTAATAATTATGAGAGTGAATCATGATTAGATAATTATATGATAGAATATAGATCATTAACTGAAAAAACTGTGGAACATAAAAGTGATGTTTATACCAATTGTAATTGGTGATTTTCGTACAGTCACCAAAGGATTAATAAAAAGAGTAATGATTATAAAACCAAAAAACTATGGAACATGAAGGTGATGGTGATACCAAATGTAATTGGTGCGCTCGCTACAGTCACCAAAGGATTGGTACAGGGACTAGAGGACTTGGAAAGTAGAGAAAGAGTAGAGACCATCCAAAATACAGGATTGTTGAGATCGGTTGTAATACTAAGAAGAGTCCTGGAAACTTGAGGAGACTTGCTGTCGCTAAGACATCAGTGGAAAACCATCAGCTAACGCTGGTGTTAAAAACTCTCAAATGATTAAAATAATAATAATAATAATAATATACAGTCAGGACATAGGAATGGAATTTGGCATAGAAAAATGTGCCATGCTCGTCATGAAAAGTGGCAAACGACATATGACCGACGGAATGGAACTACCAAATCACGACAGAATTAAAACGCTCGAAGAAAAGGAAACCTACAAATACTCAGGAATCTTGGAGGCTGACACCATCAAACAAGTGCAAATGAAAGACACGATCCGAAAAGAATATCTCAGGAGAAGTAGAAAACTACTCGAGACAAAACTCTCCTGCAGAAACCTCATCAAAGGAATAAATACTTGGGCTGTGCCCCTAGTCAGATACTCGGGACCCTTTCTCAAGTAGACCTGAGATGAACTTAGACAAATGAACTAGAAAACTAATGACCATGCACAAGGCATTACATCCCAGAAATGACGTGGACAGACTATATGTACCAAGAAAAGAGGGAGGAAGAGGACTTGCCAGCATCGAAGACGCCGTTGACACATCCATACAACAACTCGAAGACTACATAGAAAAATACGAAAGAGGACTGATTACGGTCATCAGAAACAATACTGATAACCCGATAGATAACAGAATAACAAAAGCTAGGAAACAAAAACAGGAAGAAAAACAACTCCAAGGGCGTTTTAAACGACTAATAAACAACATCTCACACGACAAAACCTAGACATGGCTAAGAAAAGGAAACTTTAAGAGAGAAACAGAATCTCTCCTAATGACAGCACAAGACAACGCGATAAGGACCAATCATATTAAAGCGAGGATAGATAAGACGCAACAAAATAGGAAATGCAGACTATGCGGTGACAGAGATGAAACCATCAATCACATAATAAGTGAATGCAGCAAATTGACACAGAAGGAGTACAAGGCTGGACACTACTGGGTGGGCAAGGTGATCCACTGGGGGATGTGCAAGAAATTTAAATTTGACCATACAAACAAATGGTATTTGCACAACCCAGCACCTGTCCTAGAAAATGAAACGCACAAACTCCTATGGGACTATGATATACAAACAGATCACCTAATATCGGCCCGAAGATCAGACCTTATAATAGTCAACAAAAAAAAAAAAAAAAAAAAAGAAAGAAAATCTGCAAAATTGTCGACTCTACTGCCCCGGCTGACCACAGAATAAAACTGAAAGAATGTGAAAAGAGAGATAAGTACCTCGACCTTGCTAGAGAATTGAAAAAAACTATGGAACACGAAGGTGACAATTATAAAAAAATGGCACGGTAACTAAAGGATTACTAAAGGGCCTGGAAGATTTGGAAGTTGGCGGCCGAGTGGAGACCATCCAAACAACAGCATTATTGAAAACGGCCAGAATATTAAGAAGAGTCCTGGAGACTTGAGGAGACTTGAGGAGACTTGAGGAGACTTACTGTTACTCAGTCTCCAATGAAAGACCACCAGCTTACGCTGATGTAAAAAACTCTAATAATAATAATAATAATAATACACGACTGTTTGGGCAAGGTGATCCAATGGGAGATGTGCAAGAAATTTAAATTTGACCATACCAACAAATGGTATTTGCACAACCCAGTATCTGTCCTAGAAAATGACACACATAAATTCCTTTGGGACTTTGACATACAGATGGATAACCAAATCTCGACCAGAAGACCAGACCTAATAATAATCAACAACAACAAAAAAAAAAAAAAAAAGAGAACTTGCAAAATTGTCGACTTTGCTGTCCCGGTTGACTACAGAATAAAACTGAAAGAATGGGAAAAAAGGATAAGTATCTCGACCTTGCTGAATCATATTGACCTCCGACCCGAGCAGTCAAATAAGAAATGCACCAGTGTAAATAACAGGTGCATCCGGTCGAAGACATCAGGGGATACCCTTGACTGTGGATGGGTTGAATTGGGTGCAGATGCGACGCTCACTGAAGCAGGTGGACGTCAAACAACAGGAAGTTCGAGTTAGTTTAGAGTTTTGGAGTCAGTTGTTGCAGTTCGAGGCAGTGAGAACCAGACCCAGCAGAGAGCTTGGCCCTCAGGGCCCCCGGTTGAGCAGCCCAGTAGAACGAGAAAGAAATGCTGCTAAAGACAAAGGAACTGGGGGTCAACATGTTGCAGTCTTTGTTCAGACTACAACTCACCTCTCACACATAACCCTTTCGCAACCCTTTCGAATAAAGTGAGAGGTATATTTTTCTAAAGAACTGTGTTTCGTTCGTCATTATTGTGTTGACTATGTTTCCGCGTGTATATGCATTTATAGTTGTATATGTATAACGGCTATGCAACATCGATAGGGAATTTGAAATATTATGGAACATGAAGGTGTGTCGCCATGTGTGTGTGTGTGTGTGTGTGAGTGTGTGTGTGTGTGTGTGTGTGTGTGTAGTATGATTATAAATAAATCAGATATTTATCTGATTAAAACAGTTACGACTGATTTAAAACACTTCCTGCCTATGCTTAACAAATATCTCCTAAGTGTCTGCAGAGGGATAAGACCCCCGTTGAACGAGTGTCTTGAATATGACACTAAACAACCCGACGGTGAGTTTACAATAATGCTGGAGCTTTAGAGAATACAGAGTACCCCTTCATCTCCATCGCTCCCAGGTCCATTCTTGTCCGGAGTAGTAGCACCCGTCTATGGGTGAAATAGAACTAAACTTTGTATTTATACTAAACTTAATTGTTTTAAATAGAACTGTTTTGACATTTAAACTGCGTACTTATGCTAAATTGAATTGTCTGAAATAAAACTGCTTTGACATTTAACTGAATGTAAACAAACAACTAAATCTTAACTGAATTGTTTGAAATATAATTTTATATGAATAAAAATTTATTTGGCATGAAATAACCAACAATAGTTGATATAACATAAAACCAAACCAAACCAAACCAAACCAAGTATAGAACTCACTGCTAGGGTTTTGCGATTGCAGAAATCATAAAATCGGTTAAAGACTCTTGGATACCCAAAAAATAATTTTCATTCAGAGAATAGATAGGCTATGTTACCAATTCAGTTTTCGTAGCGACCAAAATTTTTAAAAAGAAACTCATTTTAAAAACTATAAAAAAACCCTTTTCTCCCCCAAAACTGTTCTCCTGACGATGACCTAAGATCGAAATTAGAAGAGAATTATTAAAGATTAAATAACAATAAAGAAATGTACCTATTTTACTTGTTGCTAGTGGGAAGAGTGTTCATCAATGGCCTGGGAGACCTGGGTTCAATCTCAGGTCGAGTCATACCAAAGACTCAAAAAATGGTACTTGATCCCTACTTGTTAAAACACTCAGCATTATACGGTATGAATCAAGGGTAAAGTGGATCAATCCAGGAATAGCGCCCTTCCCCACATCTTGGTATGGTAGATATTGAAAAGGGAGCCTTTGGGTCACCGTCGACTACGGTTGCCAACTTTACAACTTTTACTTTATCATATATACCCAACCCCTCCGCTCGGGCAGGATATGACACAAGGTCAATACTTTTAAGCGGAGTTCAACAGATTTGAATTCCGAGTTTTCCTTCTCCTAGACTAGTTGCCTCACCAAGGCTGAAGAACCTAGTCTGCCCTACTATTTACCCATAGCTGGAGGGAGAATAATTGGATTCATACCTTTCCCAAGGGTATTAGGGCTATGTGAAACGCAATCAGTCTCGTCCAGGATTTGAACTCGTGTCACCGTGTCCATTTCCTACGACGATAACCATTACACCACGGGCACCTCCATTTACACCACGGGCACCTCCATAAACTTTTACAACTTTTACTTTATATTTGTATCAAAGTTAATTTTAAGTAGATTTTATCAGGTTTGAATTTATAGTTTCCTTTCTCTTAACAGTTTGTTATATATATATATATATATATATATATATATATATATTATAACAGTATATGGTTGTCGGTATCTCACTTGATGGGTTAGCGGCAGACCAAATGCAGTATAATTTGGAGAGTGCTCAATATCTGTGATAGAGCTATTATATAATATAATGATGATGATCATGATCATCATCATGTTGCACCGCCAGCATGGATCTCCTGGACCTTCTCTCGCCACCCGTCTCTATTATCCATCACTCCCGGTACGTCTTCAAGGCTACATCCTGTGTCGGCACGGAGCTGTTGTATATAGATTCTAGCTGGTCGTCCTGCTTTTGCTCGTCCATGTAAAGGGGTCCACAGGAGTATATCGCTTACGAGTTCGTCCTTACTTCTCCAGCAGTGTACCGCATGTCTGGTTCGTCTAACTTGGATAGTTTTCGTGATGGGTGGTCGGTGGCCGTACAGTAGCTGCTTTAAATAAATATTAGTTTATATATATATTTAATAGCATATATGCTGATCTGCGACTATTGGTTTCATACCATCTGTATACGACAATCATCAGACAGAAAAAGCTTTTTCAGTTTTACCAGATAGATATCTGATTAAAACAGTTACGACTATAACATTTGTTTATTTAGGTGTTTATGTGTCAACCCACATCAGTTCATTTTCTTTCAAAGCGGTATTTTGAGGATGTCTTTGTTTGATGATAAAACCATTTGGAAGTTAGTGTTTGAAGACGTTATATATATATATATATATATACAAAAATTAATTCGTGAGTCGGAACTATCCTTCTACATTATCATAATGTCGTGCCGCAAGCGCGGATATCCCTGACCGTCTCTCGCCATTTCTCCCTATCATTCATCGCCTCCGGCAGGTCTTCAGGGTTACATCCCGTGTCCTCACATAGCTGCTGTATGTAAGTTCGTGCTGGTCGTCCCACTCTTGCACATCCATGTGTGGGGGTCCACAGGAGTACATCGCTTATGAGCTCGTCCTTGCTTCTCCATCAGTGTCCTGCGTGTCTGGTTCGTCGAACTTGTATAGTTTTTGTGATGGGGGGCAAGTGTCCGTATAGTTGGAGTCTCGTGGGGTGTTGTCGCCAGGACTTGTTTAATACTGCTCTCAACATTCTTGTATAATTTCCGTCCAGCCTCCTCTCCAGCCGCTTCGTAAGCGTCCATGTAGTGCATCCATATAGCAGTATCGACACAACCGCTGCCTGGAAGAAACTGCGTTTCATTTTATCAGTTAGGTCCGACTTCCATATGATCGAGAGCCTATCGATAGCTGTCCATGCCTTCGTCAGTCGTGTGTCGATGTCTTTCTCGGTTGATGAGACGCTGCTTCCTAGGTAGGTGAATTTGTCGACTAGTTTCTGAGAGGCTCCGTCTAGTGTGGCAATGTTGCCCGTTTGGTTGTAACACATATATTCGGTTTTGTTTGCATTGACATGGAGGCCAATGCCAGCTGCGGCTCGTTCCAGACTATGCAGTAGTGTCTCTGCTTGATTAGGCGTATTCGCTAGTAACGCTAAGTCATCAGCGTAGTCGGCGTCCGTGATTGTTTTTGCGGGGTACCTTTTGCTTCTTCTCTTAGTCAGCTGGAAGCCATTTTCTCTGATTTTGTCGATCGAAGTCCTAAGCACATAGTCTAGACAGATGATAAAGAGGTACGGGGCTAGTGTGTCTCCTTGTAGTACTCCTGCAACTATGTCGAAGTATTCCGTGTCTCCATCTGGTGAACGTACTTTCACTTTGGTGTTTCTGTAGAGAATCATTATCGCTGCTACGGTTTCTTTTGGTAGGCCGTATGCTAGTAGGATTTGCTCCATCTTCCCTCTGTGTATGGAATCGAATGCCTTGGTAAAGTCGACAAATAGTAATGTCGCCTGTAAGTTTTTTGCCCGAACGCCTTCCAGGATTCTACGGATGGTCAGTATTTGTGAGGTTCGCCTAAATCGGCTCCTCAGGGTATCTAATTATATATATATATATATAATTAGATTATACTGATATCACCGAGTTCCCTGATTCTCTCTCGCTATCCGTTCCTGTCGTCCATCGCTCCTGGTAGGTTCTTTCGACGGCACCCGGGGTCCGTTAGTCTTTGATTACTATGAACGATATATATACGTGCATCACCCATTTCTTGTAGGAAAAAGACATTAAAACAAAGAAACATTTTATTTATTTGATTTATAATTAGAATGGACACCATTAAGTAATAATAAATGATATGTATAACTCTATCCCTCTCAGCATCACTCCAGTGCCCTCTGCTTTGCACTTAGTCTGCGCTGGGTGTAAAATTTCATATTGATTTTAATAATACATTTTTCACAGGTTTATTTTATTGAATTATTGTATTATCTTTGCCAAGTTTGTATAAAATATTTCTTTGGTTTAAAGATCACGTTTGTTTCTATTGGAAAGTGAAGGCACTGCAAAACGCAGTTATCCTTAGGACACCCAAATAACCTGCAGCATCTCTATATATATTTATATATATATGAAAATGACTAGGTCCGCAAATGGTTTCAAATTTGGTATTTAGCAATTATTTTACTCATTTGAGAGTTCTTCACATCACTGTTAGCTGATGGTTTTCCACTGGAGTCCAAATGACAGCAATTCTCCTTAAGTCTCTCTGACTCTTCTCAGTATTCTGGCCGATCCCAACAATGCTGTAGTTTGGATGGTCTCCACTCGTCCACTTATTTCTTCCCGTTCATGTAGCAGACCTTTGGTGACCGTACCGAGTGCGCCATTTACAATTGGTATCACCGTCACTTTCATGTTCCATAGTTTTTCTGTACTCTAGCAAGGTATTGGTTGTTATCTCTCTTTTTGCTTCCCTTCACATTTACTCCACAGTGAGCCGGAACGACAAAGTCCACTATTCGGCATGTTCTCTTTTTTTGTTGACTATCACTAGGTCTGGTCGTCTGGCTGAAATTAAGTGATCCGTTGTATTTTAAAATCACAAAGAATTCGTGCGTCTCATTTTCGAGGATGGATTCCGTATTGTGCATAGACCATTTGTTCGTATAGTCAAATTTTTATTATTATTATATTTACTCCTCTAGAGTTTTTCACATCAGTGTTAGCTGATGGCTTTTCACTGGAGTTTGAGTGACAGCAAGTCTCCTCAAGTCTCCAGGACTCGTCTCAGTATTCTGGCCTTCCTCAGCAATGCTGTCGTTTGGATAGTCTCTACCCGTCCGCCAACTTCCAAGTCCTCCTGGCCCTTTAATAATCCTTTAGTTACTGTGCCTAACGCACTAACCACAATTGGCACAATCGTTACTTTCATGTTCCACAGTTTTTTCAATTCTCTAGCAAGGTCGAGGTACTTATCCTTCTTTTCACTTTCCTTCAGATTTATTCTGTGGTCCGCCGGGACAGCAAAGTCAACAATTTTGCAGATAATTATTATTATCATTATTATCATTTCATATACTTGAGTGTTACACGTCATCTTCAAACGATTTGAAAGGGTAAGTTAAGTCCTGGCTGTTCTTTTTATAGTAGATATTGTTTTGATAGGTTGTTTTGATTTTGTTTGTTTCCGATTTATATTTGTATGCTTACATGTGTGCCTATACATGTGTATGTGTGTATGTGCGCGCAAACACACACACACACACACACACGGAATGCATACTTAAATATACGTGAGAAAAAGTTGGAGGGAGAACGATTAGATTCATACCACTTCCAAGGGGATTAGCGCTATGTGAATCGCAAACAGTATTGTCAAAATAGGTTAGGTTAGGTTATTCGGTTTAATCCTATTCACCAACCCCTCCGCTCGGGCAGGATATGATACAAGGTCAATTTTTAAGCGGAGTTTAACAGGTTTGAATTAAAAGTTTTCCTTCTACTAGACTAGTTGCCTCACCAAGGCTGAAGAACCCAGTCTGTCCTACTATTTACCCATAGCTGGAGGGAGAATAATTGGATTCATACCTTTCCCAATGGTATTAGTGCTATGTGAAAATGCAATCATTCTCGTCCAGGATTTGAACTCGTGTCGCCGTGTCCATTTTCTACGACGATAACAATTACACCACGGGCACCTCGGTTTAATGGTATATCAACCCTTGTGGATTATTTGATTCCAAGTCCTGTTTTTATAGATATGATTTGGTCTAACACTAATAATTCTTAAGTATTTGGGCACCTTGGTTGGTGTTATGGTTAGCAATCTAGACTAGCAAACCTTCACGAGTAAGTTCGTTTGGGTAACCCATTCATAGTCTTGTGCCATATCTAAGCATAAAGCTTAGTAAATTACTAACACTAAAAATTCTAATTAAAATTAATCATTTATTTAATGGTTTCATGTATTGCTATATAACATTAATAACTCTAATTAATCCTTATCATTTGTTTGTTCAAAGTTAAACGGTTACAAGTATTCCTATTTAACAGTAATAATTCAAAGATTAATCATTTGATTGCGCACACCTAAATGGCTTTATAAAACTAATGATAATCCTTTAGTAAATGATTGAACAGTTCTATTTGACCCATAAATCGAACCCTAACAGGTACTATCACTCAGGGTCAGAATGGACTTGTGAGTATTGAAGGGGTACTATAGATTCCCCAAAGCTCCTGGACTGGTTTGGCTTTATGGCATATCAAGCATTGTTGATTATTTAATTCCAATTCTGGTGTATACATATATATTAGATATATATGATTTGTAAAACATAAATCAACAAAGTTAAATAGTTCAAAGTATTGCTATTTTTCACTAACACAGTATTAAATATGAGTAATTTGTTTACTCACAGTTAAATTATCCAACAGTTCTATTTCTAACAATATAAGTCAAAGTTAAATGGTTCCTAGTATTGCTCTGTATCACGAACAATTCAATTAAACATCAGTCATTTCTTTACACATAGTTAAATGATCAAACAATTGTTTGATCATTTAACTATGTGTAAAGAAATGCACTTAGTTTAAATGTCAAACACTTCTATTCCACCCATAGATAGGCCCCTTTCGGGTCCTACCACTCTGGGTCAGAGTGGATCTGGGAGCAATGGCAATGAATGAGTACCCTTCATTCCCCAAAGCTCTATTAGGGTTCTGTTGGCTGGGGCTAATGACACAAAACTTCAAGTAGTAGTGAAACTCCAGTTCTCGAGCTTTGAGAATTGTGGTGCACATCTCCATTGCCATTAATCTCAAGTTCACTCTGAACTGAAGTGGTTGTGCCTGTCAGGGTCCCATCTGTAAGTCAAATAAATCAGTAAATTATTTGTATTTGTATTGTATACTTGATATATAACCATGAGCAAGAAACTCTTAAAAACAGCTTAACAAAAATGTAAATATACAGCTACAATGTATGCAAATCCATTATCCCAAAGCATAAAGTAACCTCAGGCTGGTTGAAATACTTGTGTCATATACTGCTCGGGCAGGATACGACACAAGGTCAATTTTTAAGCGGAGTTTAACAGGTTTGAATTAAAAGTTTTCCTTCTCCTAGACTAGTTGCCTCACCAAGACTGAAGAACCTAGTCTGCCCTACTATTTACCCATAGCTGGAGGGAGAATAATTGGATTCATACCATTCCCGAGGGCATTAGGGCTATATGAAATGCAATCAGTCTCGTCTAGGATTTGAACTCGTATCGCCGTGTCCATTTCCTACGACTATAACCAAAACCAAACCAAACTAAACCAAACCAAACCAAACTAATTTTTTGGCATCTATTTGACTAAACGATGAAACCCTAGATGGGATTATAACACGGTACTTTGGGATAGTTAGGGTCTGAGTGTAATAGCAATCACAGGGTACACCACGCTTTCCTATTTTCCAGAACTGGAGCCCCACAATCCGGGAAAGTTCAGTGTCATACCCAGAAGAGAGAGAGAGAGAGAGAGAGAGGGAGAGAGAGGGAGGGAAGGGGGATTCGAAGAATGTAGTAGTCAAGTATAGCAACTTTAGGAATGCGGCGTATTTTTCAATTGTGAATGCAGAGAAGAGAAAATATGAGTCAGCGGCGTAAAAGAAGTTAAGAAAAAAATCATCGCAAAGAAAGAGGCAAAAGAAAATAGAAAGCATTGACAGTTATAAAAAGAAAGATAGAAATAAAAACGAAAGAAAAAAAGAAGAAAAGAAAAAAGAGAATATGATAAAAGATTATATGATACGAGAAGAAATAATAATAATAATAATAATAATAACAATAATTCCTCATTTGTCTGGAAAATGGACAGGAGGAACTGGAAATCAAAGGAAGAATCAAGACTGTACAACCCACAACATTGTTAAAATCGGCTAGAATACTCAGAAGAGTCCTGAATATTTGCTCTCCCTCAGACTTCAGTGAACGAACACCAGTTAAAACTAATGAGAAAAACTCAGAAGGTGTGAAATAATAATAATAATAATAATAATAATAATAATAATAAGCAGCAAAAACTTGAATACATAGAATGCATCTATTCGCTACCTTCCCTCAACCTAGGTCCGGGGTAAAGACCTGCTGAAGAATTGTAACAAACTCAATATAAAACGGAAAATTTAATAATAATAATAATAATAATAATAATAATGATAATAATAATAGGCATTGTGCAAGAAGTTTAAATTTGGTCATTAGACCAAATGGTATATCCACAACCAAGAAACCGGCCTGGATAATGAAACCCACAAAATTCTCAGGGATTTTGAGATATAAACACATCACCTAATCTCGGCCAGACGATCAGATCTAGTGATAATAAAGAAAAGAAAAAAGGAAGAAAAGAGAACCTGTTGAATAGTGGACTTCGCCGTCCCGGTAGACCAGAGAGTAAAATTGAAAGAAAGCGAAAAGAGAGATAAGTACCTGAACCTTGCTAGAGAACTAAAAAAAAGCTATGGAACATGAAAGCAACGGCGAAACAAATGGTATACTCGGTACAGTCACCGAAAGATTCGTAAAGGGACTGGAGGACTTGGAAATAAGACGACAAGTGAAGACCATCCAAACTACACTATTATTAAGACCGATGAGAATACAGAGAAGAGTCCTGGAGACTTGAGGAGACTTGCTGTTACTCAAACTCCAGTGAGAAACCATCAGCCTACGCCTGTGTGAAAAACTTTCTATAGAGTAAAATAATAATAATAATAATAATAATAATAATAATAATAATAATAATAATGGCTCACCTAATCTCGGCCAGAAGAGCAGACCTTATAATAATCAACAAAAAAAAAAAAAAAAAGAAAAAGAGAATTTGCAAAATTGTTGACTTTGCTGTCCCGGCTAACTACTGAATAAAATTGAAATAAAATGAAAAGAAGGATAAGTACCTCGACATTGCTGGGGAATTGAAAAAATATGGAACATGAAGGTGACAATTATACCAATCGTGATTAGTGCTTTTGGTACAGTCACCAAAGGATTATTAAATGGACTGGAGGACTTGGAAATAAGAGGACGAGTTGAGATCATCCAAACTGCTATATTATTGAGGACGGACAGAATACTCAGAAGAGTCCTGAAGACTTAAGGAGACTGGCTATCACTCAAACTTCAGTGATAGACCATCAGCAAAAACTGATGTGAAAAACTCTCAAGAAGTAAATAATAATAATAATAATGTTAAACAATTCTCTGACGAGGATGAGAGACGCAAAGCTTTCACAAAGGCAACGAACTAACTAAAGCATAGCATGAATGTTTGATTTCTTTGTTTAATGGCATATCAACTCTTTGTAGGTTATTTAATGCCAAAGCCATTCTCCTAGTAGAAGAACAGTAATGGTACTATTTAACCCATAGCTGGGAGGATAAGAGGGTTCATACCTTTCAAAAGGGTATTTGCCCGAAAGTGAACGTAATAGCGCGACTGGAGTTCGAACTCGCTTACTACGATTCCGTTCATCGCTTTAACCATTACACCACGAAGACACCCCTAGCATAGCGTGTAGAAGATTGAGCAATGTGAGTGATTTAGTTCGCATAGGTATGCGTGCGCATATGTGCATGTTTAAGTGAAAAAGACAAGAAAATATAAGAGAAAAGTTGACAGTAGACGTTGTATAGAAGTATAAGAGAGAGAGAGAGAGAGAGAGAGAGAGAGAGAGAGAGAGAGAGAGAGAGAGAGAAATAAAGATAAAAATGAAAGACATTTAAAAAGCAAGAAATAAGATATAGTTGGTAGAAAAAAAAGGAAATTGTTTTTTCATGAATATAGGAAGAAAAATGAAGGAAAGATTGAACAAAGTAAAAGAAAGAGAAAAAGAGACGAAAAAGTAAGAGAGAGAAGAAAAAAGAGAAAGAAGAAAAAGGAAGTAAAAAAAAGATGAAAAGGAGGTAAAGAAAATAAAAAAGGACAGAAAGTAAAAAAGAATGAATAAAAAACAAAAAAACAAACAAACAAGCAAAAACAAGAAGGAATGAAATAAAAATGCAGAGGAAAAGAAAAAAAGAAAAAGAAAAGTGGTCAGGAAAGGA
>OY757915.1:81899783-82079783 GCA_963585895.1 Sepioteuthis lessoniana
CTAACACTCTATTCAACGGAAGGAAAGACAACATAAAATCAATTATATATGAAAGAAATACACAAGAGTTTCCGATGGTAGAATTATACATATATTGTTCATTGCCCAGTCGGCTGGGGTTGTAGAATACACTGGCTGCACCTCTGCAGAGGGGTAACCCCCCAAATGAGTGTCCTGGATATGACACTAAACAATCTGTTGGTGAGGTTCCAGCAGTGCTGGAGCTTTGGGGAATGCGGAGTACCCCTTCATTGCCATCCCTCCCAGGTCCACTCTGGCCCGGAGTGGTAGCACCTGATAAGGGTCCTATCTATGGGTCAAATAGAACTAACGGTATACTTATGCTAAAATGAATTGTATGATTAAACTGAATAGCTTGAAATAAAAATGTTTTTGACAATTAAACCGTACTTACATTTAAACTGCGTGCTTACGCTTAACTGAATTATTTGAAATAGAACTGTTTTCGACATTAAAACTGTATTTAAACTTAACTGAATTGTTACATATAACTGTTTGAATAGTTTGAAATGGAAATGTTTTTGACAATTAAACTGTGTACTTATGTAAAACTGAATTGTTTTAAATAGAACAGATTATTTACATAAAATGGATTTGGCGTTAAATAACCTACAAAGGTTGATATGCCATAAAACCCAAAAAACCAACCAATATATTGTTCAATGAACAAGCAGTATGTAAAAGAGATAAAATAGAAAAAGGTTTACTTGACAAGTGTAAGTAATAATGTCATATGGGTTTAGCGCTCCTAAACAGAGTTAGAAAGAATGTCTCTACTGTATCAAGACCAGAAATGAAAAGGTGTCGGTAAGGGGGTTTTGACGGTCATATAACACCCTGCTAGGTTATCAATTGACATGTCAATTCTCCTTGAGAGATAATTATGATATCCCTACACATTTATTTGCAATACGGTGTTCAAAATTGATAAATAAGTTGATAAAACCAATTTAAACTTATCTTGGTGTGGCCATTGGCGGTTGCATTTCTGAATCGAGTTAAATTTTCCTGATTTGGTTTGGCTTCTTTATTTAATGGTATAACCTTCGTGGGTTATTTAATGCGAAAGCCATTCTTGTAGAAGAGAAGTAGTGGTGCTATTTTACTCATAGCTGAGGCGTTCAAACGTTTCCCAAGTGTATTAATCCGAAAATAGACATAGTAGCATGATTGGAGTTCGAACTTATATACTAGCATGTCACAATCCAGAACGTTATCCCTTTAAATATTTCTGATAGATTGATGAATTGGGAATGGGAAAATGGTGGAGGGAAAAATTTGTAGACAAAGAGAAAAACAAAGTCACTAGAGTAACTGATTATTCCAGCTACCAGATGGAATATATCTACTTTTATTGATTGTTTAGTCACGCATGCGCATCTATGCTATTCTTATAATTCTATCCATCTTATTTTAATATATTTTGGCTTCCGATCTCAAAATTTCGGATTGATACTCTCCCCATCACTACTGTTACTCATTACCAATCTTCTTCTTCTTCTTCTTCTTCTTCTTCTTCTTCTTCTTCTTCTTCTTATTATTATTATTATTATTATTATTATTATTATTATTATTATTTTACTCCTTTTTTCACATTAGCGTTAGCTGATAGTCTTTCTCTGAAGTTGGAGTGAGAGCAAGTTTCCTCAAGTATCCAGGACTCTTCTTTGTATTCTAGCCGATCTCTATAGTGTAGTAGTTTGGATGGTCTCCATTATCCTGTTATTTCCAAGTCCTCCAGTCCCTTTAATGATCCTTCGGTGACTGTACCAAGAGCACTAATTACAATTGGTGTAAACATCACTTTCATGTTCCATATTTTTTTCAACTCCCTAGCAAGGTCCGTCTTTTCACTTTCTTTTAATTTAACCCTGTGGTCAGCCGGGACAACAAAGTCCACAATTTTGCAAGTTCTCTTTTTTTTTGCTGATTATTATAAGATCTGGTCTTCTGGCCGTGATAAGATGATCCGTTTGTATGTTAAAATCGTATGGGATTTTCTTCTTCTTCTTCTTCTTCTTCTTCTTCTTCTTCTTATTATTATTATTATTATTATTATTATTATTATTATTATTTTACTCATTGCAAGATTTTTACACCAGCATTAGCTAGTGGGCTTTCACTTGGTTCTCCTAGCAATGCAGTAATCTGGATAGTCTCGAGTCATGTGATTTCCAATTTGACCAGTCACATTTCAAGTCCTTGGGGACCGTTCCAAGCGCATCACCAACAATTGGTTTCACCATGGCCCTCATAGGCCACATCTTTTTTGAGTTCTCTGGCAAGGTCCGAGTATTTTATCTTTCGCTTTTTTTATTTTTACTCTGGAGGACCGTTACGGCAAAATCCACTAGACGGCAAGTTCTCTTTTTTTTCTTTTTTTTTGTTAATTAACACTTGGTCTGATCTTCAGGCTGGGATTTATTAAACTGTTTTATCTCAAAATTCCAGAGAACTTGATGCCTCTCATTCTCTAGGACAGATTCTGGTTTGTGCATATACCATATACTACGGTCAAAATTCAATCTTTTTCACAGCTTCCAGTGTATTATATTTCCCTTCGCAATCTTGTCTAGTCTTGTACATCTTTTGTGCTAGTTTATTGAATTCGCTTAATCGTTTCATCTCTTTCTATGCATATTTTACACTTGATATTTTGTTACGTATTTTCGAATTTCGTTTTAACATAAATGTTTTGAACTGCGATCAGTAGAGATTCAGTTTCTTTCTTTAGATTTAAATGTCAATGCTTTCTCGTGTTCAATCTCACTAGTTTGTCACTTAAAATATCCATACAGTTGTTTTTCTTCTCGTTTCTATTTTCTTATTTTCGTTGTTTTTCTGTCTTTATTTATTTTGCTGATACTGTAATTTACTGCTGTAATTAATTTTTTGTAATTTGCTCTTTTTGATGTTGTCCTTGAATCCTTGTATTGATGCATCTACGCAATTCTCGATACTGGCGAGTCTTCTTCCTTCTTTTCTTGACACATACTATCATCTCTCGGATGTAAGGCTTTCAGCATAGTTATCAATTTTCTTGTCTTTTGGGCCATTTGTCTGAGTTACTGCCCTTGTCCATATCAAAAATGGTCCCTAGAATCTTACAAGAAGAACTGCCCTGGTGTTTATCACTTTAATTAATTAATATTTTCTTGTGATTTTGTAAATGTGCAGCGCTAAGTGCACTTCCTGAGTACATGGTTGAATAGCATAATTGCGACAACGAATAGCAGCAGTAAAAGTGAGTCTCCCTGGAAAATGCCTCTTTGGAGTTTTACCTCTGGTAGGGTCTGTCCTCCCACTGTCAATTCCACTCTCCAATTTTCCATAGCCTTCGAGATTAAGTTTGTGATTTTGTCGGATATTTTGTACATTTTCGGAAACTCTATTATCTAATTTTGCGAGACCATATCATAGATCGTTTTGTAGTCAGTCAATTCCACGACAAGATTTTTCCGCCTCAGTTTGGCTTCTTTAAAGATGTGGTGTTCTATATTATTCCACTTACTTCTCAGTGGCATCATTTTTGTTCTTCCAGAAAAAATCCGCAGTATATGAGCGAGTAATAGATTTTTTCACTTATTTGTGCGGTCAAGATATTACTAATCATTGGTAAATACGTTATCGGTCTCTAGTTGCTAGGGATAGTCCCTTTTGGGGAGTCCGTCTGAATCAGATTAATTTTTACTTTGTCATCTATTCAAGTACGCTTGCATTTACCTTGTTACTTTGTTGCAGGTCCAGGGTGGATCGAAAATTTTAAAACCAGAATACACATACACCATCGTGGCCCGGCGGTTTTTCAATTTGGTATAGCTGTTGTCCCAAAGGCAGTTTATCATTGCTCTCAACTTTGCTCTGGCAATACCTGCTGCGACACTGATGTCAAGTAGTGTAGGACCTTACTTTCTCTTGGACAACATTCATGTCACGAAGAAAGGAGACCTGCAGTATTGCAACTGCCCGTCTTCAATAATACTTGTTCGGGCTTGTGTCGAGATCCAGGCAAAAATCCGTTGTCATGTGAGACTGATGGATGTCGTAATATAATTTAATCGACCATATTATCATTGCTTTTCATAACAACACTCTGAGGAGAAGGTGTGACATAGTAACTAAGTGTTAGACAGCGACATCACAATAAGCGAGTTAGACTAATAGTCGCGCTATTACGTTCACTTTCAGACTAATACCCTTGCAAAAGGTATGAACTCTTTTATCTCTCCGCCTAGGGGTTAAATAGTACCGCAACTTCAACAAGAATGGCTTTTGCATTAAATAACCCGCAAAGGTTGACATGCCATTAAATAAAGAAACCAAATCAAACCAAACCAAACCAAACCAAACTAAACAAAATTATGGGAAGATATACTTTTTATTTTTGTGTATAGTCCGATACACTCCTTTGTGGCGCAAATATTCGAGACCCACAGGGTTGTATTATGCAACATATGGTCAATTCAACGGGGACTATGTACGTACGCAAGCGCATGGTAAAAAATTAACCCGGTCCGCGCAACCAATATCATGCTGTCCAGTTTCGTCGTTTTTATTTCTTTTTTTGTTGCGTCTGGCTCGAAGACAAACCTCTTCTCCTCCCCCAAAACCCAACATAAAACTAAAACAAAACACAGCTGTATGATATGAACAGACATTATTCCAGTCAGAAGGCCTAATGTGTGTGTGTATGCGTATGTATGTGTGTGTGCGTGTATGTGTCTCTGTGTGTTTGTATGTGTGTGTATGTGTGTGCGTATTTGAGTTTGTGAGCGTGTGCGTGCGAATTTACTAGTGTGAGTGTGATGCAACTATCCGGGTACGAATATAGCTAGTGGTATTATAAACATTCTGAAGAATGTTGACCTCGTATTATTTCTGTAATATTCTCTCCCATACTGAAGACACTCTGAGAGACGGGAGATTTATCGCACACGTATATTCGTGCGAAAAACTATCTAGCGAAGGCAACGTTCCAGTGTGTGGCGTTTCTGTATGAGCTGACGTCAATACGTATCTGTTATGGGAGAATCAATGGAGATATTGATGAATACGAATGTCAGAATCGATTTATAAAAATCTTGGTCGATAAACGTGGGCTGATTGATTTCTTGTTGATAGGATATAACGGGCAAATTTTACAACAATAAGAATGTACTGACTTTTGTAACAGAAAGAAAGTCGCGTAACGCCGATCTGCAAAGGAAAACTGAGTATGACTGATTGATTTTTACGGTATGTCAACCAGTCAAGGATTCTTTTATGCCGAGAGGTTAGGGAATCGCATTCATTTTACGTTCATATTTACATTTTTGTGTAGCTATTTCTTGAGAGTTTTTTTTTGCACATTATCTTAGGGATTACGAATCATTTTTAAACAGATCTATTTGATCCGTAGATAGGAACCTTGCAGGTACTACCACTCCTGGTTAAAGTGGAACAGGGATTAATGGCAATGAAGGAGTACTCCACACTCTCAGATCTCTAGAATTGGACCCATCATCAGATGAAGTTTAATGTCGTACCCAGGACACCTTTTTTGAGGGTGTCCAACCTCTTTGCAGGAAACATTAGAATTCCGTTAACCATGACCGGGTACAAGTGTTAAGCTCTCGAAAGTATTCATTGTTATTTACCTGAAGTCGAGATTGAACCTGCTAACCTCTCGATGATTTCACTTAGAGGCACTTTTCAACCAAACGCCTATATCCGTGGTATCATGTGTCCTGCTATAGCATAACCCTTGTACCCATTTATGGTTAACAGAATTGGAACAATCTACGGTTGTAGATAAACGGTTTTGTTCGAAGTTCTGTTTGGGCTCCGAGTTCGACATGAAGCACCTGAAGAAGGTCGAAGGACACATCGGCCGAAATGTGAGTATAACTGTAGATATGAAGATAATACTCAGAATATTCTAAATGATAAAAATGATCAAGCTTCATCTCAGAAATTTAGACGAATAATCTCGTTAGTACACTCCAAAAGGATCAATGTACGGTTATTTATTTTGTTTTTCGATTCGACTTTATTTGTACGAATGAATTCTCTCTAAAACAGTTTTTGTTTCATTTAATGCTTTATTAAAAATGGCGGAAATTATCCGTAAGAATGGTCAAGTGATTTTGAGAAAATCAAATTAAAATTTTCTGACAAAATAAATTTAGAAACCATTTTCCGACACGAACTCAAAGACAAATTTAACGTTAAAAAAATAAAGAACAGCTCTTTGATTATACCTTAAGTTTATTCACTTGTGAATACTGTTCATTCGATCAAGCATATACTTGTATCTGCACATACGCCTGCCAACATATCCTTCAGTGAGCATGTGCAATCAGTATACATATGGCGAGTACTATGTTTGTCACTTGCTATCACTGCAGAAATAGAAGCTTGTAGACGATACATTCCCGTTAAACCTTATATCTATTTATTAAAGAGGGAAGCGAAGAAAAATGAGAGTGGAAAATGAAGGGGAAAAGAAAGGTTATAAGAGAGGGATAATGTCCAGCTATGGGGTTAATATCCTGTGATGGTAACGTAATCGGTTCGCTTGAAATCGTTGGTCATCTTCTTGGAGAGACGTGCTATTATTAGTTAAGGAAACTTCAGCTTCAACAATCGTCGTAAGCAGATTTAGACACCGCAGGTTATCACCTGTTCCTATGGCTTGCATATATACACGCATGCGTGCACATACACAAAATTCTGACTTCCGGATAGAAATGTAATAAGCAATAGCGTAAACTCAAGGAATCTGTTTTCTAATCTGGGGTTCTCGATTGAACAAGATGTTTTTGGTCATTAGGTTTGTGTTTCAGGAAATCTTTAACCGCATATTGTGTCAATGTTGGCTTAGCCAGAGGAATCAAGCTATATATGAAAGACACTGGCCTGATATGCTCAGTCAAGAAAAGACGAAAACATCCGTAAAACTGACATCTAATGGCTACTTACACCGAAAGAACAAAAAGCAAACTTCATTTTCTACTAAAGGAAATTTTTATCTTTTTAACAAATTTTGGAACCCTGAATTCAGAATTTTGTGATCACGTCACGTTTTTAATTTATACACATTTAAATGTTAATTATAAAATGTTACTCTTTATGCTATAAGCAAAAATTTAGAGCAATACAAGATCATTTTTTTTCTCAAACAAATTTCCATAACACATTAATAAAAAATGAGTTATGTAAATTTCTTAAAGATATCAACTTTCTCGTATTCATTTTTTTTCATTCATTTTCATCATTTGACAATCAGAAGACTTCAAAGACTGAATTAAAATTTGAAGACAGAATTTAGGCATCATATAATATATATTTTTTTAATTATAGCTGTTTAAATTTTATATAAACAATGGTCAGTTTCATTTTTTTTTTTAATGACATATCAACCTTCGTGTTTTATTTAATGCCAAAACCATTATTGTAGAACAGTAGTACTACTATTTAACCCATAGTGGGGGGGTAGGATTTTTATGCCTTTCTCAAGTATATTAATCATAAAGTGAACGTAATAGCGTGTCTGAAGTTCGAACTCGCTTACTATGAGATCGCATTGCAGTACGTTAACCACTTCCCAACGGTGACTCTTCCTTATGGTAATCTGCATGCTATATTATATGGTTTATCATCCCACTGAAAAGTAAACTTAAGTCCTCAAACTCAGTAAATACTTTATTACATCCTATTCTCATGTTCTCGTCATATTCATTAAATCAAATTATTAAAATAAAGAGTTTCAATTAGAAAAATTCTTTTGTTAAGTACTAAAATATGTAGCCTCAATATATTCAACTTTGGTCAGTTGTGTTCAAAAGTGTTCGAGATATTTACTCTTACGCTTTTGGGAGGTGATGGTCTCCCCCTTTAGAAACCATTAATGATGACCCATCGTATTTGGATTGAAGTGCCTTGGGTATAAAGTTTCCATCACCGAAATATCTTGGAATTTGTTTCTTCCAGGTTTGGCGGAAAAAGTCGAGATGAGAATTCAATGCCATTTCATTCTTTGTTGACTGTTGGCTTGTTGTTTATTAAATCAGCAAAGTTTTCAGCTCTGAGACCCAAGAAAGGTCTGTACAATTAATATGAATGAATTCTATGCCGCCAGCTTATGTGTATTTTGTTTACCTCTGAACTTGCCGTTAGATATCAATCCTATTTTCTTGGGTTCAATGAAAATGCTTACTCTCAGTTATGTAAAACTTCTATGCACCTTCCTTTCAGTTATGTAAAATTCCATGCATAAAATCAAAAATTGTTTACTTCTATGCATCAAATAAAAATGTTTGCTAGCTTTCTTCTATTTCTTACCTTAGCTACTAAAATGTTTTAAACAAAAATGTCAAGTCAATCCGATAGAATAATTTTCCTTGGATCCTTAGAGACAAGTACAATAAGAATTAATACATAAAATAAATATTATAATGCATGATACTTTTTCTGATAATAATAATGATAATAACAATTAGAGGGATGAATGTACAAACACATACCAACAACCGAATGATAAGGAAACACAACAATTTTGGAGCAAATTATGGGAGCGAAGGGAACATAACAGAAAAGCCGAATGGATAAGCAACATAAGAGAAGAGTTAGAAGGACTCGAAGAAGCACCGAAGGCGAAAATACACCTCAACTCACTCAGAGCAACATTAAAAAAGTACCAAACTGGAAAACGTTAAGCCATGATGGCATACATGGATACTGATTTTAAAAAAATTCACTTTTTTAGCTATCGAAATGAACAGATGCCAAAAGAAAAAAAAGATATGCTCGAATGGACGACAGAAATAAAGACCACCCTGATCCAAAAAGATCCCCCAAAGGAACCATACAAACGACTACAGACCCATAACATGGCTAGAGATAATGTGAAAAATACTAACAGCACAAATTAGGGAAGGGATTTATTATTCGCTTATAAGTCGTGGACTGTTCCCCGAGAAACCGAAAGGATGCTGCAAGTGGACCAGGTACAGGAGAGCTACTAAACATTTATCAACACACTGTCAAGGACAGCAAAACAAGACGGAAAAATCTAGCTATGAAATAGATTGACGACAAAAAGTAAATGATATGTTTCCACAAAGCTGAATAATAGACTGTTTCAAAGTGTACTTGATATTTAGCGAATTTATAAAGTTTATCGAAAACATCATGCAAAACTGGGGACTCGAACTGACAGCAGGAGGAAAAAGCTTGACTGCGGTGAAAATCCTGAGAGAAATCTTCCAGGAAGATGCATTATCACCATTACTATTTGTAATTGCGATGATGCCACTCGATCACATACTTAGGAAAGGTACAGGCATATACAAGCTTCATAAATTACAGGAAAAAAATCAACCACCACATGTGCATGGAACGACATCAAATTGTTTGCACAAAATGAAAAAGAATAGGAAACCCTAATACAGGCAGTGAAGATATACAGTCAAGATATAGGGAAATAATTTGGCATAGAAAATGTTCCATGCTAATGATAAAAAGCAGAAAACGACAAATGACGAAATGAACAGAACTACCAGATCAAGAAAAATCAGAACGCTTGGAGAAATGGAAACTTACAAATACTTGGGAATATTGAAAGCAGACGTCATCAAACTTTCAGAGATAAAAGAAAAAAAATGAAAAAAGAATGCCTCTGGAGAACAAGAAAACTACACGAAACCAAACTATAGAGCAGAAATCTCATCAAAAGAGGTTAATACCTGGGTTGTCTCCTCGTTAGATACTCGGGGCCGTTCTTAAAATGGACCAGAGAAGAATTTCAACAAATGGACCAGGGAAGAAGAAAACTCACGACGATGCAAAAAGCCTTACACAGACTGTATGTGTCAAGAAAAGAAGGAGGAAGAGGAATTGCCTGCATTCAAGATAAGCACGGAGGAAGGCTGATTACAGTCATCAGAAACAACAGAAAACATAAGCATCAACCGAACAGAAATAACGAGAAACTAAAAATGGGAAGGAAACAAACTGTATGGACACTTCAAGTGACAAACAAACGAAAATCAGATGAGAAAACTTGGACATGGTTAAGAAAAAGAAACCTTAAGAAAGAAACTGAATCTCTTCTAATAGCAGCACAGAACACCGCCATGAGGATCAACTATATCAAGGCAAGAATAGATAAGACACAACAAAATTGCAAATGTAGGTTACGTGGTGATAGAGATGAACGATTAATTACATAATAAGCGAATGCAACAAATTAGCACAAAGAGAGTATAAGACTAGACACGACTGGGTGGGGAAGGTGATCCACTGGGAATTGTGCAAGAAATTGAAAATTGACGGTGCGAACAAGTGGTATATGCACAACCCAGAGTCCACCCTAAGAGAACGAAACGCACAAAATCCTCTGTGATTTCGATATACGGACGGATCACTTAATCTCGGCCAGACGACCAGATCTAGTGATAGCCAACAAAAACAGAGAACTAGCCGAATTGTGGACCTTGCCGTCCCAGCAGACCACAGAGTGAAACTGAAGGAAAGCGAAAAGAGAGATAACTACCAAGACCTTGCTAGGGATCAGAAAAAAACTATGGAACATGAAAGTGACGGTGATACCAATTGTAATCGGTATGCTCAGTACAATTACCAAAGGATTGGTAAAGGGACTGGAAGAGTTGGAAATAAAAACACGAGTGGAGGCAATCTAAGCGACAGCACTGTTAAGATCAGCCAGAATATTGAGAAGAGTCCTGGAGACTTGAGGAGACTTGCAGTCATTTAAACTCCAGTGAAAAGCTATCAGCTGATACTGGTGTGAAAAACTCTCAAAGGAGGAAAATAATAATGAAGACATGGACACTGGACATTGCTAAGAAAAAGAAACTTTGAGAGAAACTGAATTTCTAAAAGCAGCAGAAAACAATGCCATAGGAATGAATAATGTTGAAGTGAAAACTGAATATACGCAGAAAAATAGCAAATTTGTGAATTGTGTTGACAGAGATAAAACGGTTCATCAAATCATAAGCGAATACAGCAAACTAGGACAAAAGGGGTACAAAACTAGGCACGATTGCGAGAACAATGTGAGTCACTTGGATTTGATCAAGAGATTAAAATTTGACTCATACTACCAAATTGTATATGCACAAACCTGAATCAGTCCGAGAGAATGAGACGCGTAAAATTCTCTGCGATTTTGAAACAAAAACGGATCCCCGAATCCCGGCTAAAAGACAAAACTTAGTGTTGATTAACAACAACAAAAAATTGTCATCTAGTGGGTTTTTCCGTCCTGGTGAACCACAGGGTAAAAATAAAAGAAAGTGAAAAGATAGACAAATACCTAAACCTAGCCAGAGAACTGTAAAAAAACCTTGGAACGTAAAAGTGTCTATAATACCAATTATAGTTTGTGCTCTTGGAACGGTCCCCAAAGGTTTAGAAAGGGGACTGGTAGGATTGGAAATCAGAGGTAGACTCGAGACCATTCACACCACAGGATTATTAAGTTTGTTTTGGTTTGGTTTCTTTAGAGGCACATCAACCTTTGTATGTTATTTAATGCCAATACCACCCTTCTAGAACAGTATAGGTGCGATAGCAGGGAGTATAAGGGTGTTCATACCTTAAGGGTATTTGTCCGAAAGTGGACGTAATAGCGAGGCTGGAGTTCGAACTCGCTTACTACGATTCCACAGTCCATCGCTTTAACCATTACACTACAAAGACTCCTCCAGCATTATTGAGATTGGCTTGAATACTGAAAAGAATCCTAAAGACCCGAGGAGACTCGCTGTCACTCAGGTGTGAAAAACTCTCAAGGAGTGAAATAACAATAATAATAATAATAATACCTATGACAACACATAATCTTTGCGTCTGTTTGCAATTGAATTTTTGGGAAAATGGGGGATTTTTATATGAACTTTTCTACGATAGATAAAGTACAATTAGATGTGTCCAGTTATGAAAATGAAACTGGTTTCAAGTCGATTCGAGTACCGGAAACCGAGTTATGGGTACTTTTTGGTTATTCGAAATTTGAGGATCGTCAGATATTACACGCACCACTGCAATTATCTCCCTTGTCTTGCACCTCTTTCGAGATCATAGACGAAACAAGTATGTAGAACATTAATGTTGCATTGCTGAAAGGATGATAAATTAAATGAAAGAGAAAAGGAGAAAGAATTGAATAATGTTCTCTTATTTTTTTGGTTTATGAATAAATATTGATTAGTGAAATAAAATGGAAAAAAAAGAAAAAAAAAAGAAATGACTAAAAATAATGACAATTATTAATATTCTTGTTTTTCACATTTTTATCTTTTATTTGAAGGGCGGCTTGGGGTGGTGAAATGTAGTTTTAAAACCCATCCTTCATTGAAAATAAGATATTTGTGGCTCATAAATGAACGAGCCATATGATTTGATTTGACAAATTTTAATAAATTTGATGTTTCAAAAATTTTTGTTCAACTTTACTCTCCAATTTAACGGGAAGGTAAAAACAAAACAAAAATAAAATAAAAACACACACACACACACACAAAAAAAAAACCCAACAAAAAACGAAGGGGAGATATATCTATACATGCAGAGTTACGTCCCTTCAATATACTTTTATTTTCTTATATATGAGCAATAATTTTGTATATAATTTTTATAACAATTCTATTAAAAAAGAAGAAATAACAGTAAAATTCTTAAATGTCGTATCATTTACATTTTTTTCATAATGTGACGATACTCTGTTTCACTATTAATTGTTGCTAAGATCCTCTTCTGAGTAAGAGAATGGAAAAATAAACTAAATGTATTGATATAGGACAGTGGTTGTATGTAATTTGCATATGGAGGCGCTCATGATGTAATGGTTATCATCGTAGGAAGTAGACACGGTAACACAAGATGAAATCCTGGACGATTCTGCTTGCGTTTCTCAGAGTGCTATTGTTCTCCCTCCAGCTATGGGTAAATAGTAGGGCAGACTGGGTTCTTTAAACTTAGTGTGGCTACCAGTCTAGAAGAAGGAAAACTCAGAATTGAAACATGTTAATCTAAGCTTAAAATTTACCTTGTGTCTTATTCTACCTGTGTAGAAGCGTTGGGTAAATATATACGTAATTTGTTTACGAAGGAATATGATTGATAATCATGCTTCAAAGATATATCTGGTTGGAACAAATGTAATACCTGATAGCTTAGTTGACTTATGGTCAAGTCATGCTGAAAGTACCCGTTGCTGCTAGATCACAGTAGTTAAGCAGCTATGCACTTGTATAATTCTGTGATAGGGGATCAATTAAGTAACTTTGGTTGCTGGAAATAACTTGATGTGTAGATGCTATATCTAAGAATAGTTTTTATAAATAACTTACGTGATAACTTACGTGATAACATTCAAACAACAACTAAATTAATTGATTTAAAAGAAATATATTATTACAAACATTCTTAGATATATTGTCATATATGTGACGTTATTACTTCCACGCGGTATTTTTGGTAGGAATATAAATCTGTTACATTATGCGATGAATTTTACCATGTTTTTGTTGACTTTCAAACGTGTAAAGCGTTAAGTGCTTTTAGAGATTTTTTATTTCAATTTTTTAAAAATCTCTAACCATGTATTGTTACTTTTTGCTTCCAACCTCTTATTTCAAAGAAAGTAAAATACAGCCTGTTTACTAAATAAATAGTTTCTCTGCTTTGTGGATGACGTCACGTCACCTACCTCTTATTTTTAGATTCTAATCTGTTTTCGCCTTCTATAGTTCTTACGAAGCTCTTTATATATATATATATATATATATATATATATATATATATATATATATATATATATATATTATGTATTTTTGCAGCAAGTCATTGTACAAGCAGGCTTTGTTATAGACCATGGAGTATCTTTAGTATGATTTTCATATTTAAACGTTCAAGTCTTTTTGTTTTTTAGCTGTAGGTGAAATGGTTATTATGGTTTAGCGAGGGGGAACCATTTTGTAGCCAGAGTTTTTGTAGGAATGATTTTAGCTGGAGAAGTTGGTTTGTTAGTAGCGAGGGAAAGTTTGTTGTTAGCGAGGAAGATGGTGTAACGTATGTGTGTTTACGTTGAGTTGTTTCCTCGCTTAGTGATGTAAGGCCCTCGCTAAGTTTGTGAGAAATAAAAGGAGGATGAAGAAGAAGTAAGATGGCGATAGTCGAAAGGTGTTTTTATGAATAGGTTTTTATTTGTAGCATGGAATATTGGGGTTTGCTTTTGGTGCTACAAGACTCGTGAAAGGTTGTGAGTATTGAGACGAAATTGAGTTATGAGAAGTTGAGAAGGTTGTGATGGCAGCGTGTGTCGTCGGACGTGTAAGGGATTGTGTTTTTTGCATTTTTTGACGAAAGACATGTTGCAGTTGTAGGAATTGAACTTTGGATGTCACCGTGTCTGGTATTTTGTGAGAGCAGGCGTTATCTCCATGCGTGTCAAGAGCGGGATTACGCTCAGATCGACATAGCCAATTTTGGGGTGACATAAAGTTGTGCCTGTGCGAGGCATGTTGAATGCATCTAATTTATATTCAACTGGGATTCCTCGTAAGGAATCCATAAATTAGATGGGTTCCCTCGTTTATCCATGTTGCTGCTGCTGCTATTTCAGCGGCGTTGTCTCGCTAAAAAGCATCGCTATTGAAGAACGGCCAATGTGACGTCTGCACTGGTCGGCGTTCTCCAGCCAAAGAGAGTGTGTTTGGTAGCTCACCCGATTTGGTGGCCGGAAATGAAGGTCCGGGGTGAATAGGATAAGTCATCCTGATTGGGTGAAATTAAGTGTCGAATTAAATTGCGCGCCAAACCAAAATACGAAATTTTCTCTTCTCTACAGTTTCGTTTCGTATGTAGGGATCGAAATGGGGGAGAAAGAGTCCCATATTTATCCAAGCGCTTTCAACCAAGTCTTTGGTCGTCCTCTGGGAAACTATTAGTTTTGTATTTTGGTGTGGGTTTTATTTATTTGATAGTATTATTATTATTAATATTATTATTATAATTATATATGGCAGGTCCTTTCAGTTAGGAGAGCTGATAAGTTTAGTTATTAAATATGTTTAGTATATTGGTGCCAGTGTTAAATGCTATTTTGTTCATGTTATTTTTTAAAAAATTTTAATGTATATTTCTTCAAGCAGTACACACACACACACACATAAGCATATATATATATATATATATATATATATATACCGCTTAAAACCGTGAAAAATGCACATTCTAATTTCCATGAGATTATTCTTTTTTTTAAATAAACTCAATAACATTACATAGATAGATTTGTCCTATATTTTAAAATTATAATGGCGTCATTTCAAATGTTTCCAGTTCAGCGAAAAACATCATTTTTTCCTTTTTTGCTTCATTTCCTTTTTCACTCTCTCCCCCTTTTTATATTTTTTCTCCTTATCCTCCAACCTCAGTTAAGTTTGATTTAAAATTCTAAACTTAACCATCCCTACTTTCTTACTCCCCATTTTCTTCTAAATCCTCCTCCATGTTTAAATTTGTAGTATCCTTTTTTTTTTTTAAAAACATTTCTACTTGTTTTACCTTATATAACTTTTTGAAAAATCTCAAATAACTTAAACACTCACCCACTCACTTATTCACTCACCTTTTCTTTCATACATTCATTCGTATATTCACTCTCACTTTCACTTATTCACTTTTTAAAGGGAAAGTTTTTTTTTTCTGTGATCCAGTTCAGTTTATTCTTCATTGCAATCAATTCAAGACTATCTCAAGCCAAGACCTGGCAAGCTAGCAACTGGAGTCTTTGACTGGAAGTGGATATCTAGTTACTAAATTAATGCTAATCTACAAATATTAGGGAAAAAATTAGAAGTGTACTTGTTTGAGATAATCAATAATTAGCTAATTAGCAACCATAACTATTGCAAGGAATCGATTATAATGTCTTACTTATCAGAAATCAGTGAAAATCTACCTGTTTAAATTAATCAGAAAGGGATCTTAACTTTTATCAACATACTCCACCCCATGAGTACCAAGTTCTGCAACGGCAGCACCATTTCTGATGGGGTGGGACTGCGGCGCAGTCGTACAAGGTATTTTCCGGAGTCTGAGAAACAATAAAATTCAGGTAATTTTGGTTGAGAAAAAAATCAACTTTAAAAACATGTTAAAAGTGTACTTATTTATGGGCTATACTATAAGAATAAAAGATTTGGTCATAGTCAGTCAGAGTTGCTGACCTGAAAAATTGTTTGTAATTTACTCATTTTTGACAACGAGAATAAAGCTTTTGATTTTTAAAAGTCTGGTTATTTAGTGTACCTGTTTCTTTTGGTGGGTGCTGATTATCGACTTTGTTCCATATAATTAACGATGAATATTAGAAGGCAAAAGATTTATAGGAAGAATGAGACGGAAATTCAATATACCGTGTAAAGAAATACAAATATAGCACTTTCGATCCCTCGCGTCTTCGATAGTCCTTAAAACTATTTCATTGGTCCCTAATCAGAACTACCTAAGTAACTTGCTGGGATAGCGAATTTAAAAATGACTTTCGAAAATAGTGACTGCAATGATCATATCGAAAGTAAGTGTTTTTGGACAGTTTAGTAGTTTGGTAGTTTTAGTTGTTTGGTGAGAGGGAGGTCAGAAAATTGATTTTAACGTTTTAAGTACTTGGATGGAGGCAGGTGAAGTGGCACTCCAACGACACGTGATTTATAAATGATTTAAAACTGCCAAAATCATCGTCTTGTATCAGAGATCCCCGACCTTTTCAGGCTGAAACCACCATCTTAAAAGGACAGAAAAAAAACAGCTGGATTTACAGGGTTTCTTTGTTTAATGGCATATAAACTCTTCGTAGGTTATTTAATGCTAAAGCCATTCTCCTAGAAGAACAGTAGTGGTACTATTAAACCCATAGCTGGGAGGATAAGGTGGTTCATACCTTTCCCAAGGGTATTTGCCCGAAAGTGAACGTAATAGAGCGACTGGAGTACGAACTCGCTTACTACGATTCCGCAGTCCATCACTTTAACCATTACACCACGAGGACACCGCCTGAATTTTAAAGGTAACGATTATAATTTATTAATGAGACATCTGATGTTAGCAATATGAAAGAAAAAAATGAAATATAAAGGTTAAATGACGAGGTTAACAGAAAGAGGACATTACGCAAGTAATTATTAGACAGTTGCGAATGCAGCATACTTTTAATATACTTCATTTTGGAAAACAAATATTCATATCAATATGTAGTGCTAAATATGCTCACTCCATGCTGGGTGTTGGTGATAGAGTCGGGGAGGGGGGTGTCCTAGTGGCGTAATGGTTAAAGCGATGAACTGCGGAATCGTAGTAAGCGAGTTCGTATTCCAGTCGCGCTGTTACGTTCACTTTCGGGCAAATACTCTTAGGAAAGGTATGAACCCCCTTATCCTCCCAGCTATGGGTTAAATAGTACTACTACTGTTCTTCTCGGAGAATGGCTTTGGCATTAAAGAACCTACAAATGTTGATATGCCATTAAACAAAGAAACCAAACCAAACCAAACCTAAAGTCGGGGAATTGTCCAGACGAACGCACGTGGTTCTTACAGAAATCAAGATGTGGTAAGCAAGAAACTTAGACAAGAAATCTTCTGAACGCTGAAGCTCAATGAGTTCCATCTTCAGTTGTAATAGTAATTCTTCACAGTTAACATCAAAGGGCGTAGAGAAAATTTTGAAAGTTGGGTGAAGAGCCACGCGGATGTGCTTCGAAAGTTACATGTGACCCAGAGGCCGCAGGTTGGGGACTCTTGTCTTATATGGAGAATCCAGACAAAGAAAAATAAAACTCCGAGATGAAAGGAATTTAACGTCTTTAAAAAATCTCATTTCGCCGATTTCTGGTGGTCAGTGGGTTATAAAAATTGATGCGGTCAGTGGGTTATAAAAACACTCATTTTTATAACCCGCTGATCGCATCAATTTTTTATGACGTCTACTAAAAGAAGAGAAAAGCTCCTTTAATTTGTGGGTGAAGAAAAGGATAATATTTTTTAAAGAATGTTCCTAACCGGGTAATTAGGCGTATCACACGTTTGATGAAAAATAGGATAGGGAAATTTTCCCATTTTCCCTTTCTTTCTCAATAATATCTTTCAGGAAGAAAGATATGTTTAGGTGGGCGTAGCTTTTTCGCTTCAACACAGAACCTCAAATAAAAGTTAAGAACTATTTTGTCAAAAGACAACAAGAGCATAAACTTAATCGGTTTGGCTAGCAAATTGTGTCGAAGAATGTTGAGACGTTAGACTTTGAAGTAACCAGAGACAGCGAAAAGATTAAAGGCTTTGTGTACAAAAGCCAACGACAGTATTGCACACCAAATTAATGGATTTAAAGAGATACAACAGAAGGAACAAAAAATAAAAAGGGCTAAAGACGACAGAAAAAAAGTAGAATAGACATAAAGTTTTCTTCACTATTTAATTTTTCCTTATTTTAAATCGTAGCTTAAAACATAACAGTTATTGTGGAAGATAAATGGACTAAACAAGACGTGTTCAAATCTCCGACTAGGTTGTTTGTGTATCACTTCGCCCTAATACATTTGAGAAAGACATAAATCTATCTTTTCTTCCATCTTCAGCTATTGATAAAATAGTAGGGTAGACTTACGGCAACCAGTTTAAAATAAAGGAAAACTCTAAATTCATTCCAGTTGTAGTGGAGTAATGTTAATAAAAATAACACAATTAATACGAGTGCTACAAAAATAGAGAAGATATATCCAAGAATAAACCTTGGATAAATCTGAAAACGAAGAAATGAAATTGTTCTTGTGTTAAGTCACAATAGGTAGCAGTGAATTTTTAGTTAGTCTGTGGAGTCAAGCTATCGTTCAAGTTGACGGTCGTAACTTGATACGGTTCGTCCAGCGGTCAAGCAAGTAGGGCTGCAATGAAACTTCATTTAAAAAATGATATTATGTCACATCCTGCTCGCGGTGAAAGGGTTTGGTAAATACCTACCCTACAATGCAAAACATTTGCTTCATTCAAATCTTGTTTTGTATCATTGTTTTATAGAACTTGTTTGAAACAAAACATTCAAGTTTAAGTATAAGACGAGAGAATTAAAAAAAGAGATAAATACCAAAGAAAAATTTAAGATAAAAAAGACCAAGTGTAATAAACAATTTGCTAGTCACCTATGTGTCTATATAAATGACAGAGAAGAGTTTGTTTGTCTGCCCTCTATGGCTTGATCTAGATATATCATATTTGCTATGGGTACCTATTGGACCCTGTGGTGGGGACTTCCTGTGTTGTGGGGACTAACGTATTGAACTGTGACATCGAAGTGAATTCGAACTCTTGTCCCGTTATTGTGTTCACGTTCGGACTAATACAATATAAATCCTCTAATCTCCCTAGTGATTGATTAAATATTACCATTACTGTTCTACAAGGATGACTTTGGAATTAAATAACCCATGGAGATTTGATCTGTCATTAAAAACAAAGAAACTAAATCAAACTATTGGATCCTGGAGAAATTTTTCAGGTATGACTATCAGCGAGAAGGGTTTTCTAACAATAACCCCAAAGTAGTGGGAAGCCATGTTGCTCCAAGATTTAACTAATCCTACGGAGTTTTGATTTTTTAAAGTTAGAACCCCCTCCACAAAACCAACCAACCAACCAACCAACCAACCAAACAAACAAACAAACAAACAAATAAACAAACAAACAAAAACGAATGTAATTAGACATTATCAATTAGGTTTACTGGTTGTTCTTAAAGCTGGTAATATAAAAAATTATTGCATTATTGCTTTGAAAGAAAAATCTAGACAAAAAACAAAATTGTTTAATTTAATAAATCTTTTAAGAGTCACTCACTTAAATAATAATAAAAGAAATCCCCCAAAATTCTGTAAAACTTTTCCCATCTAATAGGATAGTATGAAAACTATAATTGGTAAATTTCTTTTTTGTTATGTGGATTTAACTTTTGTAATAACACCTAACATTTGTAATCGCTCAGTGTAAATATTTTAAAAGACAATAAAGATTGTAAAAAAATTATTTGTGATCTAACTCTTGTGCTCTTACCTGGCGCCGAGAGGTATTTTACCTGGTGTAATGATGCATAGTCAACCATTAATCCTCAGTCGAAATGGTAGCAGTAGAAGAACAAGTCATTGCTCGTAACTGATATGCCACACTTTACAATGGATGTTTGGCGTATGTTGAATGACGAGAGTTTAAAAGAAAAAATAAGGTTATTACTACTTATTTGTTCAAGCCTCAGAATCTATAATTAATAATATTTAATTGATAATTAATAATATCTAATTTGATAACAACAACAACCATTTGAATTAGAAAATTAATTATTTTTGCTTTGAGTATTTTTTGGTGGTCACCCATCTAAGACCTGAACAGGCTCATTGCCGCTTAACTTCGGGGATCTGGCAATAATAACTGCTTAAAAAAATAGGTCTTTCTTTAATGTGACATAAAGGTAGTCGAGATATTCAAGATGGGTAGACATTTTCCAGATAATTCCATAGAATTCCTAGTTCTTCAAATTCTGGCCCTGTTCATAGTCTATTTTCTTTTATTGCGCGCGCGCGCGCGCGCACACACACACACACACATATATATATATATATAAAACAAAAGAAACCCCCCCCCAAAAAACCTAGATTTATATGATTTGAATTTCGTCGAAAACGAGGAATAGTTCGAAATCTCTCGATGAACTAACGGAACGTGGATTATGCACAATGTTTCTAATGTCAGGTGACGTATTTTAAAGAAACGAACGCTGATTCATTGATCAAACGGCCAATTTTTCTTGTCATAAACAGCCAACTTTTCTTGTTGTACAACTTTTCCAAATTTTTATATATTTTTACACTTTTTATACATCCATCTACACTTAACATCACTAATAAAACCCCTCACAGTCCTGAAGATGGTTCAGCAGAACCGAAACGCTATAGTGTCGACTGACTTTGTTTCTCTATAAATCCCTACTTTCTATTTGGATTACTTGTCAATTTTTCTTCACGAATTGTCGGATTACTAGGTAGGCTCTCAATAATATGGAAATCAGACCTGACCGATGAAATGCAGCGCAGTTTCTTCCAGGCAGCAGTTGTATCGATACTGCTATATGGATGCACTACATGGACGCTAACCAAACGGCTGGAGAAGAAACTTGACAGCAACTACACAAGAATGTTGAGAGCAATACTGAACAAGTCCTGGCGACAACACCCCACGAGACGCCAACTGTACGGCCACCTACCTCCCATCACGAAAACTATACAGGTGAGACGAGCCAGACACGCCGGACACTGCTGGAGAAGCAAAGACGAGCTCGTAAGTGACGTACTACTATGGACCCCCACATATGGCCAAGCAAAAGCAGGACGACCAGCCCGAACTTACATACAGCAGCTATGTGAGGACACGGGATGTAACCCAGAAGACCTGCCGGAGGTGATGAACGATAGGGAAAAGTGGCGAGAGATGGTCAAGGATATCCGTGCTGGCGGCACGTCATGATGATGATGATGACTATCCATTATTTTCTTCCATATATATATATATACGTCTAGCGAAAGCGTAGATTTTTATTGACAGGTTATCGATCATATGGAAATCTGATCTCTCTGATAGAATAAAACAGGATTTCTTCCAGGCTGTGGCTGTATCAATACTACTATATGGATGCTCCCAATAGACTCTAATGAAAAGCATACAGAAAAGGCTAGATGGCATCTACACAAGAATTCTACGGGGTGTTTTGAACAAATCCTGGAAGCAAAAACCTCATATAACAGCAGTTGTATGCCCACTTACCTACTGTTAATGTAAGAGTTTGCGTTTCGGCCTGTATAGTTTTTAGATTGAAATTTGCCTCCCGCACCGGTCACTTCCGAGTGGAAGGTGCGGGAGGGACTTCCGGCTTGAACACCGGCTTGCGCGAATTCAGCCTTTTTCAAATCGACTGGCATGCGAGACTGACGTTTCTCTTGTTGTGGGTCACTAGCAAGGCAAAAAGTATTTTCAAGTTGAAGAGTGTATAATTGGACAACGTACGCATTTTACGCCTAACACGTGCGCAAATAAAGATATACAACTTCACCAGTGCGAGACCCGTGTCTTTGATTTCTGACCCCAGTTGCAGCTGTTACACCTACCATCTCACAAACCAACCAAATAAGACGTACAAGACATGCAACTGGAGAAGTCATAAATAACGTTACCTTATGGACTACTAGATCTGGGTGTTGGACAACCAGCAAGCGAGGCAAACTAGCAAACCTTCACGAGTGAGTTCGAGTCTCATTGGGTGTCTAATACATACGGCCTTGTGCCACATCTAAGCAAAAGTTTAGTAAATTACTACACACTTCAACTCTAGAGGGGCCCGTGGTGCCTGTGGTGTAATGGTTACCGTCGTTGAAAGTGAACACGGTGATCCAAGTTCAAATCCTGGACGAGGCTGTTTGCATTTCACATAGCGCTAATATCCTTGGGAAAGTTATAAATCCAACTATTCTCCCTCTAGCAATGGGCAAATAGTCGGGCATATTGCGCTGCTCAATCTTGATATGACAACTGGTTTAGAAGGAAAACTTTGAAATGAAACCTGTTGAACTCAGCTGAAAAAATTGACCTTGTGTCACATCCTGAATTTTGTAGAGAGGTTGATTAATACATGCATCAGCTCTGTGTGGATACTGGATGCAGTCTAGAGGAGCTCCGAGGAGCGATGGATGATAAGAACGGAGGGTGAGAAAGAGTTAGGGAACTCCGTGCTATCAATGCGACTTGATGAAGATGATATATATATATATATATATATATATATATATATATACTAATCTAATATCTATCAGCATTCACGGTACCAGAAAAAAGAAAAAAAAAACCCGCCAGGAACAAGAGATAAAAATATCTCGAATCACCGCCCGGGGGAAAAAGAAAAAAATATTATAGGACAAAAAGAAAGAAAAAGCCAACTCCGTCACACCCCTTAAAAAATCAAGAGTTATGCAGTCAGTTGGTCAAAAGAAAACTAAAACCTTCCGTGAACACTGGAATGCTACAATTACAAGGGTGCTCAACAATTATAAAATTAACTTAAATCGCGAGTCGGAAATCTCCTACTAAAGTTTCACCTTAACGGATCATCAGGAAGTCTAACTCCGACTCGGTAGGAGATTTCCGACTCGCGATTTAAGTTAATTTTATATATATATATATATATATATATTGACTCTCTTTCGTCATCCATCACAATCGGCTATAGGTAAGTCGTATAGACGGCATTGTCTGCACATAAATGATGAATATGTTTTTTCTGGTCGGCTAACACTCTCAGGGGTTTCGTGAGAGTCCAAGCGGTGCAAACATACAGTAGTACTGACACGGCGATCGCAAGAAAGGATTCCCATTTTATTTTATCAGAGAGATCAGTTACACAAATGGTTATGAAAAGTTCAGCCCAAGAAGGGCTCGAACTCGGGCCATAAAACACTCGTGCTGTTCCACATTCCTTTTAACACACACACACACACACACACACATAATATAGCAGTCCACGACTTCAGTAGGTGTATGTTGACTACACTTTCAGTAGATGAGATATTGCTGTCGAGGTATGTGAACAGGTCGGCTGATTTCTGAAGCTTGCCACTTCAAGTAAAGATGACTCCTTCTCGTTTACTGATATCACTGATAAAATAAAACGGGATTTCTTTCAGGTTGTGGCTGTGATTATATTGTTATTGTTTTATCCAATGAAAATTATCGATTTTATTTAGCCTCTTGATTAAGTTTTTAATTTTATTGCTCTTTTTGACCTCCATTTTGGATTAAAACAATAATACAAACAAGTAAATATAAAGATCTTGAAACTGAGAAAGAAAAAGTATGGCACCTAAAAACTATTGTCATACCTATAATAATTTAAGGAGGCGCGTGTGGTGTAACGGTAATTATTGTGGGAAATGAGCATGGTGACTCGAGTTCAAATCCTGGACCATTCTGTTTGCATTTAGTAATGCGCTAATAGCATTGGAAAATGTATGAATCTTAATCTTCTCCTTCAAGTTATGGTGAATAGTAGGTCAGACTGAACTCTTTCACCATGATATGACAAAGGGTCAAGGAGAAGAAAAACTCAGAGTTGAAACCTGTAAAACTCCGCTTAAAACTGACCTTGTGCCACATTCCGCTCGTATGGAGGGGTTGGGTAAAGACATAAATTTGGACACACTATTATTAGCCGACCACCAAAAACTTACATTCGTTACCTTTGTGTGGACATTCGATGCTGTCTATAAAACATACGAAGATCTATGGCAAGAGAGTCAAGGGAATCCACTTTGCCGGCACGCTTTGATGATGATTTGTTTGATTAAATGAAAAATATTAGAAAGTTTGACGGTTTCACTTTTACAAGAATCTAAATGAGGAACAAAATGGAAGCGAAAAATTTTTAATTCACATTGACAGCGAACATAAAAGTCGATTTGTAAAATTATAGATTTGTAATGAAATAAAATAATGAAAAATGTCAAAGGGAAGGATAATTGGGCTGGAAATTTCTAACACGTTACAATGAAGGATTCAAAATAGAAAGGAGGTTGAAATCAAA
Source organism: Sepioteuthis lessoniana (assembly GCA_963585895.1). Classification (NCBI taxonomy): domain Eukaryota; kingdom Metazoa; phylum Mollusca; class Cephalopoda; order Myopsida; family Loliginidae; genus Sepioteuthis; species Sepioteuthis lessoniana. Next base: position 81,924,486 of record OY757915.1, read on the forward strand.
ATGAAAGGAGAGAGAAATGGAAGAAAAACCGATTAAGAATACTGCAATTGATACAAAATAGGAAGAAAACAAAATGGAATAAATAAAAGAACAGCCTAGAGGTTTAAGAATATTGAAATTGGATAAAAAATATCATTGATTCGTTTCTTTCTGTCTTCCGGCATATTTTCTGCTTCAATTCATGTCACATTCATCTTTCATTTTTAATAATGTATTCTCTTCTTTTTATTTATTCATTTCGTCTTTCGATCATATTTTCCAAATATTCCTGTCAGTTTCGACTTGAATATATCTCCTTCGTTTCATTATTGTAATTGACAGTTCACTTCCTTCCTTTTCGCATAACTTTATTCTTTTCAATATTTTTTCTTTCTCTGAAACATTTTTTATCGTTTTACCGTAATGTTCTTCTCATTGTATCATTTGGTTCTTCCATATTGTTCTTTGTCTCGAAAATTTATGTTTAAAATATAGCGTTCTTTCTTTCTTTCTTTCTTTCTTTCTTTCTTTCTTTCTTTCTTTCTTTTCCCTATATTTGTTTGTTTGTTTGTTTGTTTGTTTCTTTCTTCAAGCGTACAGCCACGAATGATGCCCCGAAAAAATGCAATAATTTCATCTCCCTGTAACATGAAATTCCCTTGTCCTATTGTCATCAGGACTTCAATATTTGTTGAACAAATAGAAATAAAAGAGACACTTCCTTCTGTCCGTTGTTCAGTATGCTGTCTCCAGTTGAACACAATCCACCATTTTATTAAAAAGAAAAAAGAATGAAAATAAAATTGCGAAATTTTTTTAATATGATTATCAAATATTATGATTCCATAAATTATGTTAGAAAAGTTATAATTATCTTTACAAAAATATTGTTAGTTTAAAGTCATTAGGGTCTGCGATTGCGGTGCAGTGGATGAAACTGACCTTATGGAAGTGTAAAATCTCTCTCTTTCAACAACAACATACGCTATCTCTATCACCTTTCTAGTTTACTTCCTTGCTTTTACAGAGCTTCTTTCTTTCTTAATTCTAATAATCTCACTCTCGTTGTTGCTTCTCTTTCAGGTCACCGTTCATTTTTTTAAATCGCAATTTTTGGACTTAATTCTGGTTATTTACTATTTCTCTTTTTATTTTTTCATTTTCATTTCATCTGCTATCCTCTTGTTTCTTTATCTCCATTTTTTCTTTTTTTGTTTGTTTGTTTGTTTGTTTGTTTGTTTCTTTCTTTGCTCCTTATTTTCATTCTACTTCTTTCTTTCTTTCTTTGCTCCTTATTTTCATTATTCTTTCTTTCTTTCTTTCTTTCTTTCTTTCTTTCTTTCTTTCTTTCTTTGCTCCTTATTTTCATTCTACTTCTTTCTTTCTTTGCTCCTTATTTTCATTCTACTTCTTTCTTTCTTTCTTTGCTCCTTATTTTCATTCTACTTCTTTCTTTCTTTCTTTCTTTCTTTCTTTCTTTCTTTCTTTGCTCCTTATTTTCATTCTACTTCTTTCTTTCTTTCTTTGCTCCTTATTTTCATTATTCTTTCTTTCTTTCTTTGCTCCTTATTTTCATTCTACTTCTTTCTTTCTTTGCTCCTTATTTTCATTATACTTTCTTTCTTTCTTTCTTCATTATACTTTCTTTCTTTCTTTCTTTCTTTCTTCATTATACTTTCTTTCTTTCTTTCTTTCTTTCTTTCTTCTCCGAGCATACAATCACAAAAGACGTCTTGGAAAAGCGCAATTATTCCAGATCCCACAAACATTGAATTCCCTTTTATTGTTGCCATGAAGGTTTCAATATTTGTTCAACAAATGGAAATGAAAAGGACGATTTTTTAAAGATAAGTCACCAGAACTTAGGATTATACTCGAGTTCTGTTAGAATCTCTCTCTCTCTCTCTCTCTCTCTCTCTCTCTCTCTCTCTCTCTCTCTCTCTTTACCTCCGCTGTCTTTTTCGCGCGTGTGCACACCAACACACACACGCACGAAGGGTAGACGGATAAAAGCAATTCTTATCATTTACAATATTATTAACAAATATTTGACAAGAAAAGCTTTGGAATATGAAATCCTCTCTTCCTTTCTTTGCCTTATCCTCCACCTTCCACCTCACACTTCCCTCTATTATGATCATCTATATCTCTACTCACTCTCTATCAATATATACTTCTACTTCCTATTTTTACATCCTTTTCTTTCTTTCTTTCTTTCTTTCTTTCTTCCTTGAAATTTTTTCCTTTTATTTGTTCCTTCTCTTTCAGATCTCTATTTATTAGTTTATAGCCATCTCGTCTTATTCTATTTTTTTTCTTTTTGTCTCTATCTTTCTCTTTGTCCCCTCTATCTTTCATGCACACGTACGCTTGACCGGCTCATTGGCCTAATGGGTAGAGTGTTCGCCAGTGGTCCGGGAGACCTGGGTCCTATCCCAGGTCGCGTCATACCAAAGACTATAAAAATGGTACTTGATACCTCCTTGCTTAACACTCAGCAATATAAGGTACATATCAAGGGTAAAATGGAGCCATCCAGGGAAAGGAGTAGCGCCCTCCCCTACACATCAGCGTAGTAGCTATTGAAAAGGGAGCCTTCTGGTCGCCCTCGACTATGGTCGCCAACTTTACTTTATAAGAATATAGCTTTTAGTGAGAAAAATATGAAACTTACCAAAAGTAAAGAAAAGAAAAGAAAAAAAGACATACATTTTCTGGTTGAAAAGGCAGACAAGATGACATTTAATTTAGATCTCTTAAAATGGTGTGAATTGTCCTACGGTACAATACACTAGAGAAAAGCATTGGCTCCCTACAAGTGGGGCTAAGAATACGCTGACTAAATCCTTTAAGAGGAGAAACCCCCACAAAAAAGGGATGTGTTGGGTATGACACTAAACTGCATCTGATAGTGAGGCACGTTCTGGAGATCTTGGTCGTGTGGAATACTCTTTCATTACCATTACTCCCAGGTTCACTCTGATCTGGTGTTGTAGTATCTGCTTTGGCCCTATCTACGGGTGAAATAAAACTATTTAATCGTTCACTATACTTGAAACTATTTAACTCTGATCAAACAAACGATCAGTTTTTAATTTAACAATCAGTATTACATAGCAATACTTAAGACTATTTAAGTGTGCGTAAACGAATGATTAATGCTAAATAGAATTATTAGGGTTAGATAGTAATACTTGAAACAATTTAGTGACCTGACATGAAACTGCATCTGATGCTGAGGCTCCAGTTTAATAGTTTGGGGAATGTGGATTACCTCTTCATTACAATTAATCTTAAGTCCACCCTGACCCAGAGTGGTAGTGCCTGTTAGGGTCCCATCAATGGGCCAGAGAGATTTGTTTAAAATCATATTATTCGTATTCAATTGGAGAATTTGTAACGAAACAAAAGAAAACAAAACAAAAAACTCTTAAGAAACAACTACATAAAAATGTAAATATGATCGCACAATAAACGCGAGTTCCTAACCTTTAGGCTTAAAATAACCCTAGACGGGTTGACATGCTGTTAAAATCAATCCTTCAATCAATTAATCAATCCATAAAATGCATTGGTTATGAGCTTGGTTGAATTGTTGTTAAAGATGATGCGGAAACAGCATTGGTCGAACGGTTTCACCAGCACTACCTTTGCATCATTTTAAACATCCATACACGTCTCTAAGGTGGGTAATCATCGCCGGCCCCGGAGCATACTCTGCAGCGATCTCTCTACTGGCCATTGCGACAGAGGGGTGCCAAAGAAACTATTCAAGGACCGCTTGAAAAAATCCTTTGGTACCTGTCACATCGATCATCACCCATGAACCACTCAAGCAGAGGACCGTGACGCCTGGCATCTTACCACCAATCATGTTGTTTCCACTTGTGAAAACACCTGCATTGCCGTTTTCGAGGACCAAATACTCGGGAGGAACCACGACACTATGCCATGAAACCCTGACCTGACCTCTAGCTGTAGTCATTGCGATCATGCCTGCCTATTCCGCATCGACCTTATCAGACATGAATGTCTCTGTATTCAGTATGGACCAGCCCCTCCTGGATTTTCGTCTCACGAAGCCATGAATAAATGAATAAATCATTGCGAGTATAACAATCAAGTTAAGGATGATAGATCGAGACATGCAAATAATGTAAGCAATTACAACTTCTTATCTAAAACATTAACATCATTTCAATGGTAGACAAATTCCCATACCTCAGCAGCTATATCTCATCTACTGAAAGTGATGCCAACATACGCCTAGATGATGCATGGACTGCTATCGATCGGTTATCGATCATCTAGAAGTCTGATCTATCTGATAAAATAAAAGGGGATTTATTCCAAGCAGTGGTAATACTACTGTATGGCTACACCACATAGGCGCTAACAAAACGGATTAAAAAAAAGCTAGATAAGAACTATACAAGAATGATGTGTGGTATTTTGAAGCAACACTCGACGAAACCACTGCTATACGGCCACTTAATTCCCATCTCAAAAACCATCTATTTAAGACAGACAAGACATACGGTCACTGCTGGAAAAGCGAAGACGAACTCGTAAGTGACGCTCGTCTACGGACCCCTACATATGGATATGCCAATCTCAGCCAACCAAGAAGAACCTATTGACATCAGCTCTGTGCTACACAGAATATAGTTTGGAAAACCTGCCGGGAACGAGGGATGTTTGTGATGGATGGAGAGAGAATTAGAAAAATCCGTACTGTCAGTGCGACTTGATGATGATGATGATCAAAAACATTTATGTTCAAATAATATAAACAAGACAAAACAAAACAAGTGTTCCGTATATATATATATATATATATATATTTCTTACTCCTTTCATTTATGAATGAAATTGGTAGTCATTTAACAAGAAAGTGACTTGTTGATATGTTATACGACAGTTAGCGGGTGTTTGGACAGCACAGGTTATCGATCATATGGAAATCTGATCTCTCTGATAAAATGAAATAAAACAGGAATTCTTCCAAGTCATGGTTGTTTCAGTACCTAAATACGGATGCACCACTCGGACGTTAACGAAACGCATGGTAAAAAAAAAAACTAAATGGGAACAATACAAGAATGCTACGTGCTGCTTTGAACAAATCCTGGAAACAGCACTCCATAAAACAACAGCTGTATAGCCACTTACATCCAATCTCAGAAAATCATCCAAGTAAGACAAAAGTACTGTTGGAGAAGTAAAGACGAACTCATAAGCGACGTTCTCTTATGGACTCCTGTACATGGATGTGCCAATGTGAGCCAATCAGCAAAGACTCACATACAGCAGCTCTGTGTGGACACAGGATGCAGCCTAGAGAGCCTGCCAGAAGCAGTGGACGATAGGGATGGACGGTGAGAGAGAATCAGAAAACTTTGTGCTATCAGTATGACTTGTTGGTCAACCCCCAATAATAACCATTATCAAATCGCGCCGAGCGTACAGATTCCTTTGAATCTCTCTCGCCACCTGTCCGTATCGGCTACTGCTTTTGGCAGGTCCTCTCGACTGCATCTTGTGTCCGCTCAGAGCTGATGAATATAAGTCTCTTCTGGTCGGCCAACACTGATGCGTCCATGTTCACAGGATAACTTTACTTATAAGCTCGTCTCTGTTTCTCTTACGAATGCAACGTAAACACAGTCGGAAATTTTTGTTGATAAATATGGTAACGAATTAGGGTTCAAAGTCTTATTGGTTCCATTGTGTTTTGATAATCACATAATTTCTTTTTCATATAAGCGTATCTTATATTATGTAATGGTTAACGTCTTAGGAAATGGACACAGTGACCTGAGATCAAATCCTGGACGAGGCCGTTTGCATTTCATATACCGCTCGTACCGTTAGGAAAAAGAGGAATGTCTTCGTGGAGTAATGGTTAAAGCGCTGAACTGCAGAATTGTCGTAGGTGAGTTCGAACTCCAGTCACGCTATTACGTCCACTTTCGGACAAATAGCCTAGGGAAAGGTATGAATCTTCTTATCCTCCGAGCTATGGGTTAAATAGTACCACTACTGTCCTTCTAGAAGGATGGCTTTAGCATTAAATAACTTACGAAGGTTAATATGCCATTAAACAAAGAAACCAAACCAAACCTATTCTCCCTCCGGCAATGAGTAAATAGTCGAGCAGGCGGTGCTTTTTAACCTTGGTTTGGCAATTGGTCAAGGTGAAGGAAAACTCTGAATTCAAACCTGTTAAACTTCACTCACTTAAAAAAAAAGTCACATTCTGCTCGTGCGGAAGGGTTGGTATATATAAATGAGATTTGTATATATGAAATGTAGTTTGCAATAAGCATAAATAAAGAATTCTCATAATAGATGTATTTGTAGATCTAAGTTTGGATGGCATAGACAGAGTCAACAGCGTTTGGTGACGGTCAGTTTCTCGCCTATGCAATCACCAGAAGAATGTCTGATGATCATATAGGCGAGAAAGTCATAGTTACTAAGCTATACTAACTTATAACACACACATATATATATACGGAAGAGTTGCCCGTGGTATAATTAGACACGGTGACCTGAGTTTAAATCCTGGATGTAGCTAATTACATTTCACATAGCGCTAATACACGTTGTATGATGAAAATTATATACGGAAGAGTTGCCCGTGGTATAATGGTTAACATATAGCGCTAATACCCTTAGCCTTTTACAAAAGGTATGAATTCGACTATTTTCTCTTCAGCTATGGGCAAAAAGTAGGGGAGACTGAACTCTTTAACCTTGGTATGGCAACCAGTCTTGGTGAAGGAAAACTCTGAATTCAAACCTTTTAAACTTTGCTTAAAAACTGACCTTGTGTCACATTCTGCTCGTGCAGAGGCGTTGGTAAATATAAACACACACACACGTACATACACTTAAATATATGATTGTAATGCACATATAAAGTCATGAGTATTACGTTCTATTAATTAGAATAGTGCAACATGGAAAGACATTTCCATTTACAAAAATTTCAATTAAAATTTCAATTTTATAGCTCGTGTCAAATGTCTTCGAGCTTTTTGTTCTTTTATTTCTAAAAAGTTCCTGCCGGCAATTTTTGGTCCACTGAGCCTGCACACATCTTTATTTTTCCGGATCGCATTCAGACTTTTTCTTTTTCTATTTTCCTGTAACTTCTTCTTTGTCAATATTTTTCATTTCCTATAATCTTTTTTTCTCGACTCCGCTGTATCGCGACTCGCCTCGTGTGATGTAATGGTTAGCGAGTTGGTTGGCAGATCTTTCATTGTTACTAAATTCGATTCACACTGGGTTGCCCATACTTCTGGTATTGCGTTAAAAGCTAAGCTTAGTAAAAGACTATTTCGCTGTCTCATTTCAAATTCATTCTGCTTCATCATCTTTCTTTTGTATCAATCCCAATTTGTCTGTTTGTCGATCTGTCTGACTTTCTCTCTCTATCTCAGTTCTCAGTCAACCAATCCCCCTCACTTGAGACAAAAAGAACTGAGAGAGAAAGAATAAGAGAAAGGCCGAGGGAGATATATATATATATATATATATATATATATATATATATATATATATATAGAGAGAGAGAGAGAGAGAGAGAGTGAAAAAGTGAACGCAAGGGAGAATGTAAGCAGAAAAGAGGAGTTTCAGTTTTTTGAAATTTTAGACCGAAACCTTTTTGTCTTATATCTGGTGTCGCTAATACTTCAAAACGTTTAATAGTCCTTCTGATGTTCTCAAGAACACTTCTTCCCATATTTACCAACATTGTCGATAAAGACGAAATTTTGTTGCCAGTTTTGTCTTTTTAAATCCCCAACGAAAAGTTGAACACTTTTGCGAACCTAATTCCAACTCTTATCACCACGGGAAAATGGAATCCAAATTAATTATTCTACCAACTGACCCTGTGTTTAAGTAACGTGACTGCAAGTAATGAAGAAAAAGACTGATAAAACAGTGAAAAAACAGTAAATGTTTTCATGGAAAGTGATATATTGTGCGGTTACCTCCCTTATCTTATACACACACACACACACACACACACACACACACACACACACACAATTCTACTAATGAGCGTGAGATGGCGACTCTATAGCAACAGAACCTAAAAAAGAAGCAGGAGCAAATATTTCCTCGCTTAATGGATAAGAAACGTAGACCTGCATTTCTGGAGGACGTTTGTTCCCAGCGTTCCTTAGGCAGATTAAATAAGATGCTACAAAATAGAACAAAGTACACACTGCTTATTTTATGCATACAGACATGTTTAATAAATCCACACAACTAACAACTGTCTAGTCATTGGTTAAATAGTAACCTTTACTGTTCTTCTACAACGATGGCTTTGGCATTAAATAACCCACGAAAGTTGATAGGTCATTAAACAAAGAAACCAAACCAAACCAAACCAAACCAAACCAACAACTAAAGAATTTTTCTCAAACATGTGAATTTCTCATAGACTTTCAGACGATATAGATATGACACATAGATTTAGGACACTTAGAGAGAATAAAACTCATTATTCACTTGTAATTGATCAACAGGACTAGCTTGCTAACCGTTCTTTAAATAAAGCAAGGTTATATCGCCCATTGTCGAAAGAATATGTTATTTAGGACGAAAACAATTTGAAACGTACTGGACTGATCTATTCACAACACAACAGTTTAAATTCAGTTTAACTTACAAAGTGTCGACAGCCCAGTCGGCTGGGGCTGTAGAAGACACTGACTGTATCTCAGCCGAGAGGTAAGACCCATTCCTTAACGAGTGTCCTGGTAATGACACTAAATAATCTGTTGGTTAGGCTCCAGTAATGCTGGGAATGCGGAGTATCCCTTCATTGCCATCGTTCCCAGGTCCACTCTAGCCCGGAGTGATAGCATCTGATAGGGTCCTATCTATAGGTCAAACAGAACTGTTTGACATTTAAACTAAGAGCAAACTAATGACTGATGCTAAATTGAATTGTTAGAAATATAACTGTGTGATCATTTAACTGTGTGTAAACAAATGACTGATGTTTAATTGAATTGTTAGTGATAGATTGCAATACTTGGAACAATCTAACGGTGTGCAAACGAATGAGTAATGTTGAATAGAATAATTAGTGTTTAATAGCAATTGTTGTAACCACATCAATGTATGCAAAGGAGGTGCCCGTGGTGTAATGGTTATCGTCGCAGGATATGGACACGGCGACACGAGTTCAAATCCTGGACCTGACTGATTGCATTTCACATAGCACTAATACCCTTGGGAAAGGTATGAATCCAAATATTCTCCCTCCAGCTATGGGTAAATAGTAGGGTTCTTCAGCCTTGGTGAGGCAACTAGTCTAGCAGAAGGACAACTCTGAATTCAAACCTGTTGAACTCCGCTTAAAAATTGACCTTGTGTCATATCCTGCCGGAGCGGAGGGGTTGGTAAATAGGATTATGATAATGTATGCAAACAAATTAATATTGAACAGAATTATTTGAGTTAGATAGCAATAATTGAAACCATTTAACTATGTAGAAACTATAGCAATACTAGTGTGCAAACAAATTAGTGTAACACTATGTAGGTGGTCCGCCAAGCAGACGATTCCTTTGTTTTGGCGCGAAACTAGACAAAGGGTTTTGGACTGGAGATCTCGGGTGACCGGAAGTAGGAAGGGAACGCCAGTCAGAGAGTGAGACAAAGGGACTGAGAAGTTGGCAGTTGGCAAGGGACGACAGACAGAGGCAGTCGACACCGGACAGGAGAGAGACCAGTCGGATGAGATGGGGTCCAGCCATAGTGAGGGAAGATGAGTCGGCATTCCAGTAGCGTTGTAGAATTTTCGCTAGTAACCGACGCTAGCGTTATTCTACACATGCACAATGTTACATAACTCCTCTTCTGCACTTGAGTTAACCCAAGCATATTGTTTGTTTGTTCTTTTTTCTCCCACTCTCTCGATTGTATTTCTTGTAGCGGTAAAGAAATGTGCGATGCCCCTATCGGAACCACTAGTTGATCACCGGCCGTGAAGTGAAATGGTTCGAAGAAGTTGATGTAACGTGGTGGCCGAAGGGGGTAACATCACATTAGTTCTAAAATGAAGTTGTAAAAATGAAATTACTTACAAATCATTCACTTACAAATGATATGTATGTATATCAATTAAAATCTTCGCAGACAAATGACTGATGTTAAATTGTTAGTCTTTCTAAGCAATAGGAGAAACCATTTAAGATTGATCAAACAAATGATTAAGAGTAAATAGTTTTATTTGTGTTAGATAGAAATATTTGAAACCATTTAACTGTGTGCAAAATAAAAATGAGCCCAGGCTCGTTTAAAAATGTTTTCTACAAAACGTGTTTACAAATCCTATATATTTAATATGTATGTATAAAGAGGGTTTGGCATTAAATAACCTACAATGGTTGGTATGCTATAAAATCCAATCAAACAAAACCAAACCAAATAAAGTATCGACTTGCTCTATCATTCTAAAGAATGGTGCTCGTTATTTGATTTAATTAAGTAATTTTTGACATTTCAAAATCCTTACTGGTTCTTGACCATAAAGAATTGCAACGACCGACTGCTAAGAGCTCGTACAAGCCAAAACCTACCGTATTTCACTAACTACACAACAAGACCCTAAGTGGGTTGAGTTTCTGAGATTACCTCCCTTGGCTGTCCTAGTATAAAAAAAATAAAAGGTGCGAAGACCTAAGTTTCTTTACAGAACGATCGAGAAGCAAGGAGCGGTACTTGTCCTCCTATGACAGGGACTTTTGTCTTCAGCACATCTTACGTCGTATTAAACACGGCACTATACTATGCCGTAAGCTTACTTATATATATATATACAGATATGCATAATAAATCCAAACAAGCAACACCAAAAGAAATTTTCTCAAATATGTTAGTTTTTCACTAATTTTCATACATATTAGAAACTTTACATAGAAATACGAGTCATAAAGGACCTCCCTACATACACACCTTTATCAACTTCTTTTGCATTCTTTATGTATTCACTTTTCTATTTAAGTTTTTATCAGGCAATAAAATATCGTTAAGTTGTACCTATTTCCTTTGAATTCATTCTTAAGAAAAAACTATATTTCTCAAACAATTATTCCTTTACAAAATAGTTTCTCTGACGTCGAACACAGGCTCTACTTATATTCAAAACCTCCAACAAAATATATAACTCTAGTAGGAGACTTCTACAATATGAATACTGCTAATATTAACCAATTTGCATGTGTTTCGGCAGCCTTCGTTATTATTTTTCTCCGGGTTAAGCAACATAAACTGAAAGATTTCCTTTCTTTGAGAAATCAAAGAATAACTTATTTAGAATGGCAACCCAACAGAGATCGAGGAGAAATTGAGAACCCCATACATTTATTGACTACACGAATAGAAAAGGGACGTAAGTATAACAGGTTTCTCGTGAATGACACAAACGTGTCACACACCAAAAGCCTTTCCGATCTGAGGCATAAACATTGAAAACAAAAGAAATGTCGCTTACAGGAATAAAACAAACTAAAGGTTGTGACAGTTTTCGTCACGGCCCTCTCGGTTTTATTTGTTAAAGGACTGAAACCCACGTTGTTTTGTCGTTAATTAAATGTTAATCGATTGCAGGTTTTGGTCAAAATATTACGAGACTCTGGTCAGTCCTGCAAAGAAGAAAAAGAATTAAAAACGAATTTCAAAATACGCACGTATGGCCGTCCTTATTGATGAGAATTTATTTTCTGGTTTATCTTGGTCTAGTGGGGGTGAGGTACGTGTGACGCTTCGTAATATAGACTTTGACAGTGATGCCTCACTATTATGGTATGGACAGCAGACGAAGACATGGTCAGTTTTCTATACTACACTGTGTCTAAACAGCTGACTGCTAACATTTTCATTCCTGGCGACCCATTGCTGCCTACTGCTCTAGACTCAAACTCTCTCTGTTCTGCGCTGCAACTTCTCTTTTTCGCAACTCTCCTGATTGCTTCCTTGAATACATACGGTCTTAGCTTTTGGAAAATAAAACAGTTTTTCTCACATGGACCATCCAAAAGTAATTAAAAAAAAATACTCTTGTCTACGGACTTTGAATGTACTAGCGCCGCAGACATGAGTTTATTATGGACATAAAAAAAAAACAAACAAAAACTCTTTCATTCCCAGCGAGAATTCCCATTTTTTTCTATTTTATCATCTCTTAAAACCTGTCGACCGCCTTAACTTGTTAAGCTATCCTTTTGATACTACTACTACTACTACTACTACTACTACTACTACTACACACACACATATATATATGCCAAACACGCACACACAATAATATATACGCTCAACAAATGCATATACATACAAATATGCTATACCTATATGCATACATACTCATATAGACATGCCTGCACCTACACGTATATGCATTATTGCATTTAAATACGTGTCTAAGGAGAGACGAGTTTATAGAGTCACAAGGAATCTTTTATTACTGGCTGTTCTACACAGCTATCACTGACTCTGGTCTAAATTTAATTTTCAGTGAAATTCTCTGTACTTTTTATATCAGTAGTACCTGTTTGGGTCCCATTTATAGATGAAATACACCTTTTGTACTCGGTCTGTCTCTCTGTCTCTCTTTTTGAGATCTCATTCTGCGCCTGAAACCAACAATTTAGTTTCGATCTTGTTTCTTTGTCCTCTATCTGTCTGTCTCATTCTCTCACTCTCTCTCCTCATAAGAATTGTTAATTTTAGGTGTTTATTCACGCTGTTTTCTTGTCCAGTCCGTTGGTACTGTAGAATACATTGACTGCTTCGTTGCAGAGGGATAAGATTACACCCAACAAGTATCCTAGATATGACATTAGGCAATCTGATGGTAAGGTTTCAGTAATGCAGGAGGTTTGGGGAATGCGTGGTACTTCTTCATTGCCGTCGCTCCCAGGTCCACTCTGTCCCGGAGTGGTAGCACCTGATAGGGTCCTATCTATGGGTCTAATAGAACTAAACTGTACTTGCACTGAACCGATTTGTTTGAAATAGAGCTGTTTTGATATTTAACTGAACTGTTTTGACATTCAACTGTAAACAAAAACTTTACTTATACTAAACTGAATTGTTTGAAATTTGATTTGGCATTAAATGACCTGGAAAGGGTTGATACACCCTAAAACCAACCAACCAACCAACCAACCAACCAACCACGTTGTTTTCAGCTTCTAGTTTGCCTCTGATACTATACTATATGCTTTCGCTTATAAGTCGAATAGAAAGAACTCACTATATATGTATTTTATTTTGCCGCTTGTTGTCTTCTTTTTTCTTTTTATCTATTCATGTTTCATTTTTAACGATTGTCTTTCTCATCTTCAACCTCGCTTCATTTTCTTCTTCTTTTCAAACGTTGACATTGGACAGATTTTTTTTAGAGGGGGTGAGGACGACTATTGTGCAGTTGCATCACTTTCTACACCTTTTCCTCCTCCTTTTTCTTTTTTAGTTCTTTTTTTTTCTTTGTCTTTCTTCAATTTTCCTATTCCATTTATCACGAGACGCATTTTTTTCAATGATTTTCAAAAATGGTGCCAACGTTCCATTGTCTGCTTTTGCTTGTTACACGGTACATTTTTTTTATTTCAATTTCGTGTCGTGAGTTCTTTGTAGCAAAACTGTGAACCTCAACAGCAACTTGTTATTTTCGTCGGTGGAGGTGGATGGCTTCGCTGTTGTATTCTATTCAGTCTATAAAATCAGTTTATCGATTTTGTTTAGAAAAGTCAAGATTTATTTGAAATTTCAAATTTGACATATACCACCATGATTTAAAGAATAATCATATACGATTTGTTTACCCTAAATCATAGACAATTTTTTTTCGATTCAAAAATCTGATTATTCCGCCCCCCCAGAGAGAGAGAGAGAGAGAGAGAGAGAGAGAGAGAGAGAGAGGGGGAATACGAAAACAACATTTTCTGTCATATGTCTAAGATAGTTGTCATTTACAAAGCTTCAAAGACAACAGCTCTGTCCACGGGGCTTATAATACGCTAATTGCATCCCCTGTAGAGAGATAAGACCCAATCTCCCCCAAAATAGGTATCTTGGGTGTCTTTGATGATGAGGCCCCAATTCTAGAAACCCGGAGAGTGTGGAGTGCTTCTTTATTACCATTACTCTCAAGTCCCCTCTGACCCTTTAGGGTCCCATCTACGGGTTAAATATATCCGTTTAAATATCATTCTTATTAGATAAGACTGTAAGCAAGAAAAAAAGCCTTAAGAAACAATTACATTAAAAAAAAATATATAAATATACAATTAATCTATTGACATAAAATAATCCATGGGGCGTTGACAAACCATTTAAATTAATTAACCAACCAATTAATTGATAAACTATAAGCTTAGCTTTGTTGGCACAAGGTGAGAATTATAAAGCACCAAGTGAGGATTGAACTCACTACCAACAGTCTGTTTGATCAATAATAGTGAGACCGGCCGTGCAAAGCACCTCATATGTTTAAATTGGGCGTTTTCTCATTAACCTTGAAATGAGTATTCAAAACTAGATATAAGGTATGTGCAAAAGTGCCCAATATCATTTTTTTAAAAAAATAAAGTTAATACACAACGGAAAATTGTTTAAAAAAAAAAACTGGTAAATTTTGTACAAATCAAATAAAAACCAGGTTATTATATGCTAATTTTCTAGGTAGGCAGATACGAGCTCATCACCAGAAAAATAGGTTTCAAGTATTCCCATATAATAATGATAATAATTTTCTAACAGACCTATTTAACTTGGATCCCATCTATGGGTTAAATAGAAATATTCAATCATTTTCTAAACTGGAAATGATTTAACTGTGTGCAAACGAATGAATAATGTTGAACAGAATTACTAACGTTAAATTGCTATACTTGAAATATTTAGCAGCGTGTAAATAAAATTATTAGTGTTAACTAGCAATACTCAAAACCATTATCAGTGTGTAAATAAAATTATTAGTGCTAGATAGCAATACTTTAAACCATTATTAATGTGTAAATAAAAGGATTAGTGCTAAATAGCAATACTTAAAACCATTAGCAGTGTGCAAATAAAATTATTAGAGCCAGATAGCAATACTTTAAACCCTTATCAATGTGTAAAGGAAAGGGTTATTGCTAGATAGCAATACTTAAAACTATTAGCAGTGTGCAAATAAAATTATTAGTGCTAGATAGCAATACTTTAAACCCTTATCAATGTGTAAATAAAACGATTCGTGATAGATAGCAATACTTTAAAACATTATCAATGTGTAAATAAAAGGATTAGTGCTAGATAGCAATACTTAAACCCATTAGCAGTGTGCAAATAAAAGGATTAGTGCCAGATAGCAATACTTAAAACCATTTAACCGTATGCAAACATGAGATCAGTCTCGTTTGAAAAATTTTTAACTATAAAGTATTCATTTACAAATCCTATAAATTTAATATATATGTATAAACTGAACTTAGCGTTAAGTAACCTACTAGGGTTGATGGGCCATAAAACAAAACCAACCAACTAACCAACCAACCAACTAGGATATTGTTATTAAATACTAGAAACCATAGAATTGCTTGCAAATTAGTGGATTTGTTTAAAAATAGCAACCTCTTTGGCATTACGTAACTCAACAAGTGTTGCTATGTCATAAAACAACCAGACACACACACACACACACACACACACACACACACACACACACACACACACACACACACACACACACACACACATATGGGTTTGTATGTAAACCTGACGTACTATCTAAAAAGTGAGGGCGATTTGAACGGCGTACAAACTTTTGCCGTTATCTTTAAAAGCAGTACTTTTCGAATCAGTGCTCAGGCTAACAAGTGGGCTACTTAGTAAGAGACGACTTACTGTCGGGATAAGTGACTATTTTAGGATAGAATTCTGCGAACCTTTCGCAACTAGTTCATACACGCGCGTGTGTGTATGTGTATAGTCATTTTAGTCGATGTAAAGTCGTAAATAAATTAGTCATAAGAGGATCTTGTGCAGAGTTTTCGAAGCTATCACAAGAACGAATCGAGCCGTAGAAGAAATCGACAACAGCTGCCTGTGCGCATATTCGGCAGAAATGCAAATCTGTGGAATATTCCAGATCGGTGGGTTGAAAAAAAAACGGAAAAGGAAACTGTCATGTTTTCCCGCTTCACAAAAAGGAAAAAGAAGAGAAAAAAGAAAAAAGTAAAGAAAAAGAGAAAAGAAAAAGAAAAAGAAAAACGAAAAGAAAAACGAAAAGAAAAAAAGAAAGGAAACAAAAAACTCCGTAGAAAATAAGAGAACAAAAGGAAAATGAATATGGGCGATTGATTTGCTGCTCAAAACTGTCATTTTACACATCCTCCGAAGAGAAAATATCTACCCTCTGAACCCCCTCCAAAAAAAAAAAAACCAACAAAAAACAAAACAAAACAAAAACAAACGAAAAACGAAGCAATAACATATAAGGACAGTAGTGAAAAGGCAGAAAAATAATTTCGTCTTTTATCTTAAGGGAAGACGCATTCTAATTTTAAAACAGTAGAATACCTTTAAGGAGGCAATAGAAGATACGTTAGATTTCTTTGCTTAATGGCATATCAAGTGTTATCTAATGCTGAAGCCATCCTTGTAGAAGAGTAGCAATGATACTATTTAACTCATAGCTGGTGAAATAAAGGGGTTTATACATTTTTCAAGGGCGTTGGGTCTGAAAGCGTACATAAAACCCCGAATGGAATTCGAGCTCGTTTAATCTGATGTCGCAGTTCAGCACGTTAGCCACTACGCCACATGCCCCACCCACAGCAGTAGCTAAAAGAAAAAGTCGTATGGGTTCATATAGAGTAATTCGAATAATAGACTTTTAGAAAATAATATACTGATCATTATCCAGATCATCATATTCCTTATATATATATATATATATATATATATATATATATATATATATATATATATATATATATATATATATATATGGAGGAATTTGATAATCATTTGCATAGTGATCAAATATTACTTTCTTAAAGCTTTTTGTTCGAGATTACTGTATATATATATACACGCAAACTACCAGTTAAAAGTATTTGGGCACACTACAAAATTTTTGTTTCTCACCCTAAAAGTGTTATTTTTAATGTAACATGTTAAGCGCCACAATGGTTTTATTTATTCTAAATTCAAGTGTTCCTGAGCCACATTAAATACAAATAAAAAATAAAAAATAAAATAAAACGCAAAAAAGTTCTTAAACTTTTGATTCATCAAAATGATCCCATTTAGCCGCTATCACTGCTTGGTAGATTCTCGTCATTCTTCCCGGGGGGGGGTCCTCGTGGTGTAATGTTAACCATTACACCACGAGGACCCCCCCCCGATGGACTGCGGAATCGTAATAAGCGAGTTCGAACTCCAGTTGCGCTATTACATTCACTTTCGGGCAAATACTCTTGGGAAAGGTATGAACCCCCTTATCCTCCCAGCTATGGGTTAAATAGTACCACTACAGTTCTTCTAGGAGAATGGCTTTGGCATTAAATACAAAGGTTGATATGCCATTAAACAAAGAAACCAAACCATCATTCTTCCCACCATAGACAGGAGGTTGACTGAAAATAATTCTAACCAGCTTTCCTGCAAGAGTAGGCAAAGTGAGCCGCATTTGTAGGTTGTTTAGCTCTGACTTTTCGGTCCAGTTCATCCCACATCAGTTCAATCGGATTTAAGTCCGCTGATTTCGCTGGACAAGATATCAGTCGAAGGACATGCTGTTCCTTTTTGCTTTTAATGTACTTCTGGCAAAATTAACTAGAATGCTTTGAGTCATTATCATGTATGAGTATAAATCCTTGACTCATGCAGTATATTGTGAGAGCCGGACTGATTAAATTTGCTTTCCACCTGGTGCAAATCCCCGACTTTGTATTTAGCAAAAGGACCGCCAACACCATAATAGAGCCTCCTCTATGCTTTACGGTTGGTGTGATACCAGGGATTGTAGCTCTTTCACCAACACTTCACTGCACACAGACCCATGTATTTGACCGAAAGATTTTGAACTTTGATTCGTCAGTCTAAAGGACTTTATTCCACCGCTCTATTATCTAGCCTTTGTGTGCCTTGGCCCCCTGGAGCTTTTTGACATTGTTTTGCTTCCTCAACAGTGGTTTCTTGACTGCCATATAGGCTATCTACACAAAGTCTTCTCCTCTCAGTGGATGATGGCACCTTTTTTTCACGATATTGGTTCAGTTGGGCAGTGATTTTTGGAGCAGTCAGCTTTCTGTCACACAAGCTGGTGACACCGATGAAAATTTCCACAGCAACGGTAAAATAGGTTGTACCTGTCAAGCAGTAATTCAACACTATACAGTCTAATGTGAGTTCAATTGGTGGTATAATGTAACTTTTGGAAAACGTTTCATGTTCAATACAAAAGAAGAAAAACGACTTCGAATCGAAGTTTTTAAAAGATATCTGGTTATACAAAAGTCAAAGTTACTAAGGAAGATTTATTTTAAGTATAATAAATAAAAACACTGTGAGGCTTAACTTGAGAAGTATATATATATATATATATATATATATATATATATATATATATATATATATATATATATCCAACCTTTCCGCACAAGTAGCAATTTACTAAGAGTTTTACTTAGATGTGGCACAGGACCGAATGAATGGGGCATCCAATGTCATTTAACGAGAATGCTGATCCACGAAGTTATCACCCAGTTGCAAACTAGAGACTTGAGGAGACTTGCTGTCACTCAAACTCCAATGGCAAACTATCAGCTAATGCTGGTGTAAAAAACTCTCAAGAAAACAATAATAATAAAAATAGAAAAGAAATAATTACATAGACTGAATGTAATTGGACGATATAGAAATATGGATTGTTTATCGAATGCAATAAACAAATAACAAAAAAAAAGTTTATTATGAACTCTTCAAGATTACTAGTTTGGTGACGTGGTTTAGTGGCTTAGAGAATATGATTACTATGCACACATTTTCGCAGACATTCCTGTTCCACCTAATATAATAACAATGTATAATACGCAAAGCCTAGTGCTCAAGAGAAGACATTGATAGACTGCACGGGGAAAGAGAAGATAGAGGAAGAAGAGGTTGACAGCATTGGAAATTACATCGACTCTGCAATCAAGTGACTTGATGATTACACCAGGCCAAATAATAAACGATTAAATACAAGTACCAACAGAAATAATAGGAGAATCAATAACACTGGTTTGGTTTCTTTGCTTAATAGCACATCAACCCTCATGGGTTATTCAATACCAAAGCCATCGTTGTAGAAAAACAGTTGTGGTACTATTTAACTCATAACAGGTGGAATTGGAGGGTTCATACCTTTCCCAAGATTATTCGTCCGAAAGGGAACGTAATAGCGTGACTGGAGCTCGAACACGCTTACTATAGTGTCGCAGTCCAGCAAGTCAGCCACAACGCTATCAGATCGCTCCCTCGATAAAACAGGTCAATTCTAATTTCATAGCCAATGAAATTAGGTTCTTAGAGGAACTCGGAGACACAGTCTAAATTTCTGGGATATTTGGTTTTTATTATTTACGCTATTTACACGTCTGAAATAATTAATTTTTATTTTAAACCCGTGCTGGTCGCTGTAGCCTCGATCCTTCTTTAGGTCTCTTTTAGCGTAGTCAGTAAACTTCTTTATCATTTCTACACACCTTTTTAGAAATACAGAAACCATCTTCCTTTAATATACAAGACGGACGTCCTTTCTTTACTGTTCTTTCACTTTACCCTTTATATATATATATATATATAGTATGAAATAATTACAACAACAACGACAAAACTTCAGTGAAAAACCATCAGCAAACACTGATGTGAAAAACACTAAAGGAGAAAAAAATAAATTGTTTTATTATTATTATTATTATTATTATTATTATTATTATTATTATTATTATTATTATTATCTTCTTCTATACTTGAAGTATATTGTGTGATATTACTTTACATTTTCTTGCACGGAGTGTTGTTAAAATTTTACGAATTTAAATACTTTGAACATTGAATTTTAATCAAAACTATATATATATATATATATATATATATATATATATATATATATATATGCATTTAATAATCCTCCGCACGAGCAGAAGGTGACACAAATTCAGTTTTTTGCGGAATTTATGAGATTTAAATTCAAATTTTCTTTCTGTTAGACCAGTCACCATACCAAGCTTAAAGGGCCCGACTGATAGAGGAGAATAGTTGGATGCATATCTTTCTCGAGCGTAGTAACGCACTGTGATATACAAACAGCCTCGTCCAGGATTTGAAATATATATATATATATATATAGTTCCCAGTAGCTCACTTGGTGAGTTAATGGAGCACCAAATATTACAGTATTTTTAAATAATGCTCAATATCAATGATAGAGCTTATATATATATATATATATATATATATATATATATATATATATATATATAGTAGTGTGTGTGACTTTGGGTTTCATGCTTCATTCATTTGTCAGAAAGCATGAAACCTAGGGTCACAGACACAACTATATGATATACATATATATATGTATATGTATTTCTATTTATATATATAAAATTTATATGATATCTGATATTACTATGTAACGCGCACACACACACACACACACACACATATATGCATACAACAGCTCTATCATTGATATAGAGCACTCTTTTTAATAATACCACAAAATTTGGTCTACTGTAGACTCACTAAGTGAACAAGTGATCACCGTAGACTATAAAATATATATATATATATATATATATGAGGAAGCGCGTTTAAAATAACGGTTTGCAGGAAATGGAATCGGTGGCCCGAGTTCAAATCCTGGACGAAAATAATTGCTTCGGTTTTATTTTGCACGAATGCATCTCTCTCCTCCAGCTCTAGCTAAACAGTAGAACTGAGTGGTTTCTTTTGCTTTGATAAGGCAACCAGTCAAGGAGAAGGAAAATTATAAATTTGGATCAGTTGTACTCCACATTACAATTGTTCATGGCGTTGTACTTGGGTGGATACATGCAATATAACATTTTTGAGCTATGAATCACTCCACCATATTTATCATCCATTTGTTCTATTGTTTTCTACAAAAGTTTTTTTTTTCTTTTAACTTAATATTACTTGCATTTTAGAGTTAAGTTCGCGTAATCTTCAGAGTCACAGTCATCATTACATATAACTTTCAGTGTTTCAGTGTTTGGTCGTCCAACGGATTTAATGATTGGATTTACTTATGTCTGTTTTCATCACATGGCATGTTTTGTGCTACAGCCATGCAGTTAAGTTCAGCGATAGATGAAAGCTGCTTCTCGAATTAATCTTAGCTACTTTGGCATCAATAAGACTTGCTGTTGATAAAAAAAAAAGATTTTGGCTTGCAGCATGAATATTTGAAATATAGAATCTGACGGTATATTGGGATAAAATCCTAATTTAAAGGGTCTCCATTATTATTATTCGGCTGCAAATTGGATTGGAAAATTCCTTTATTCTCTAAGCGAGAACATTTTAAGTGTGTTGGTCTAATAAAAACCTTGCTATAGTGTACTATTCTTTTTTTAGTAATCGTCACACACACACACACACACACACATATATATATATATGTATAAAATGAGTATTTTAGTTATATACAATATTACACACAAAAAACTACATCCCAACAATTTTTTATCTTCTCAAACTGAAATGCCTGGAATTTATTGCTGGAGCTTTATGCAGTCACAACGGATTGTATTATTATTATTATTATTATTATTATTATTATTATTATTCATTAGAGTTTTTCACATCAGCGTAAGCTGATGGTTTTCACTGGAGATTGAGTGACAGCAAGTCTCCTCAAGTCTCCAGGACTCTTCTCAGTATTCTGGTAATTTTCAGTAATGCTGTTGTTTGGATAGTCTCCACTCGACCGCAACTTCTAAATCTTCCAGGCCCTTTAATAATCCTTTAGTTACCGTGCCAAAAGCATCAATCACAATTGGTATAATTGTCACCTTCATGTTTCATAGTTTTTTCAATTCTCTAGCAAGGTCAAGGTACTTATCTCTCTTTTCACATTCTTTCAGTTTTATTCTGTGGTCTGCCGGGACAGCAAAGTCGACAATTTTGCAGATTTTTTTTTTTTTGTTGATTATTATAAGGTCTGGCCGGGATTAGGTGATCCGTTTGTATATCAAAGTCCCACAGGATTTTGTGTGTGTCATTTTCTAGGACGGGTGCTGGGTTGTGCATATACCATTTGTTTGTATGATCAGATTTAAATTTCTGGCACATTTCCCAGTGGATCACCTTGCCCACCCAGTCATGTCTAGCTTTGTACTCCTGTGCCAATTTGCTGCATTCGCTTATTATGTGATTGGTGGTTTCATCTCTGTCACCGCATAGTCTGCACTTGCTATTTTGTTGTGTCTTATCTATCCTCACTTTGATATGATTGGTTCTTATGACGCTGTTTTGTGCTGCCATTAAGAGAGATTCTGTTTCTCTCATAAAGTTTCCTTTTCTTAGCCATGTCCAGGTTTTGTCGTGTGAGATGTTGTTTATTAGTCTTTTAAAACGCCCATTGAGTTGTTTTTCTTCCCATTTTTGTTTCCTAGTTTTTGTCATTCTGTTATCTATCGTGTCGTCAGTATTGTTTCTTATGGCCGTAATCAGTCCTCTTTCGTGTTTTTCTATGTAGTCTTCGATTCGTTGTATGGATGTGTCAACGCTGTCTTCGATGCTGGCAAGTCCTCTTCCTCCTTCTTTTCTTGATACATATAGTCTGTCCACGTTGTCTCTGGGATGTAATGTCTTGTGCATGGTCATTAGTTTTCTAGTTCTTTGGTCCATTTGTCTAAGTTCATCTCTGGTCCACTTGAGAAAGGGTCCCGAGTATCTAACGAGGGGTACAGCCCAAGTATTTATTCCTTTGATTAGGTTTCTGCTATTGAGTTTTGTCTCGAGTAGTTTTCTAGTTCTCCTGAGATATTCTTTTTGAATTTTGTTTTTCATTTCGACTTGTTTGATGGTATCAGCCTCCAAGATTCCTAAGTATTTGTAGGTCTCGTTTTCTGCGAGTGTTCCATCCCTATGTCTTGACTGTATATTCTAACTGTGTGTATTAGGGTTTCCAGTTCTTTTTCATTTTTTGCAAATAATTTAATGTCATCCATGTACATTAGGTGGTTGACCTTTTATTGCGATCTACTAAGTTTGTATCCGGCCGTGCATTTTCTGGGTATGTGGTTCAGTGGCATCATGGCAATTATGAATAGTAGGGGTGGTAGTGCATCTCCTTGGAAAATCCCTCTTTGGATCTTTGTTTCAGCCAAGCTTTTATCGCCTGTTGTTAATTCAACTCTCCAGTTTTTCATGTTTTTTTTCGATGAAGTTTATGGTTTCGTGTGATATTTTGTACATTTTGAGACAGTTTATTATCCAGCTTTTTGGAACCTTATCATATGTCTTTTGTAGTCTATCCAGGCCATAGCTAGATTTTTTCCGTCTGTTCTTGCTTTCATTTAGGATGTGTTGATCTATGTAGAGTAATTCTGCTGTACCTCTGGATCCTTTGCGACATCCTTTCTGTTAATTAGGGAACATTCAGCAGCTTTTTAGCGAGTAGTATATCTCTTCCCTTATTTGTGCTGTTAATATTTTCCACATCATGGGTAAACAAGTTATGGGTCTATAATTTTTTGGAGCAGTTCCTTTACTTGGGTCCTTTTGGATCAATGTGGTCTTTCCTTTAGTCATCCAGTCAGGTATTTGCGCATCTTGTAGGCATCTGTTCATTTCTAGTGATAGTCTATCGTGAATGGAGGTGAATTTCTTGAACCAGAATCCATGTATTCCATCATGTGCAGGCGTTTTCCAGTTTGATATCTTTTTCAGTGTCTTTTTGAGTAATTCGATGTGTATTTTCGCTTTGGGGCCTTCTTCGAGTCCTTCTAGTTCTCTTGTCATATCGTTTATCCATTCAGCCTTTTCGTTATGCTTTTTCGGTTGCCATATTTTCGTCCAAAATCGTTTGGTTTCTCTGGCGTCTGGTTATTGATATGTTTTTGTGTAATGCCCTCCCAATTGTTGATAAAATTTTCTTTCATTGTTTTGGAATGTCCTGTTTTGTCTGTATTGTTTTACCCTTTGTCGGTATCTCTTTAGTCTTCCTTTTTTCGCTAGAACTTTCTGGTTTATTTCCTCCAGTTGTACTGCTGTTATTTTTTTCTCGTGTTGTCTCTTCCATTCTCCTCCCATATATTCTAGGATCTTTCTGTTTTACCATTTTGGCTTGTTTTCGTAGATTTTTTTATCTATGTTTCCAGTCGAACTTCCCATCCTGGTTTAGACTGTTTCTTCGTGCTTTTTGAGGGGATCTAATTTTCTCACACACTAATTTCGCCCCAGCATAGATTAGATCATTTAATTAAGATTTGTTATTTTTTGATATGTAAGGTAGCATTTGATTTATTCCGTTTGTTTCTGTTTTAAGTGTTCTCTATTCTATGTTTCTTAATGATGGAAGGGTGGTCTTCACACTGTTCATAATTCTTTTTAGGTTTCTAGATTTGTCTGTTGTTCTTGTGATAGTGTTTTGGTAGGGTTACTTGGTACTGTGGCGTATTCATTTTTGACAGTAGGCAGTTTACTCATTAGAGTTTTTCACATCAGCGTTAGCTGATCGTATTTCACTGGCGTTTGAGTGACAGCAAGTCTCCTCAAGTCTCCAGGACTCTTCTGAGTATTCAGTTGTTCTCAATAATGTAATAGTTTGGAGTGTCTCCATTTGTCTGCCAACTTCCAAGTCCTCCAGTCCCTTTAATAATCCTTTAGTTACTGTTCCAAACGCACCAATTATAATTGGTATTATTATCATTATTATAATATAACATTGGCTCATTATCCTAGTGGGTACAGTGTTCGCCAATGGTCCGGGAGACCTGGGTTCAATCCCAGATCGCGTCTTACCAAAGACTTTTAAAATGGTACTTGATACCTCATTGCCTCACATTCAGCAATATAAAGTATGTATCAAAGGTAAAGTGGAGCAATCCAGGGAAAGGAGTAGCGTCCTCCCCTACACCTCGGTGTAGTAGCTATTGAAAAGGGAGCCTTCTGGTCGCCCTCGACTATGGTCGCCAACTTTACTTTATTTTACTTTTACCAAACGTGGCAACATTGAAACTCTGTTACCAAAAATATATTTAGATGGCAAAATACACTCTTTAAAAATTTCAGAGTGACGATGTCGCAGGCTAGCATGTTACCCACTATGGTACGGGTACTCTCCAATAATAATAATAATAATAATAATGATAACCCTTAATAAACAATTATAGCCTCAATGAAATATTCTTAGGGTGGTCCCCGTGGTGCAATGGTTAAATTGCTAGACAGCAACCTCGAAATAAGCGAGTTCGAGTTCGAGTCGTGCTATTACGTTCACTTTTGGACTAATAGTCTTGGGAAAGGCATAAAACCCCTTATTCCCATGGGTGGAATATTATCACTGCTGTGCTTCGACAAGGATAGCTCTGGCAGTAAATAACCTACAAAGGTTGATATGCCATCAAGCAAAGAAATCAAATATTCATAATACAAATAATTAACAGCCATTTATATGATATCAGCTATTCTTATTGTATACAAATAATTTGTAAAAAGACCTATTTGATGGGATCCTAACATGGGACCTATTTGATGGGATCCTAACATGGGATCCTAACAAGCACTACCACTCCGGGTCAGAGTGAACCTGGGTGTAATGGTATTAAAGGAGGGACTTCATACTCCTTAGAACTCTGGAAGTGAAACCTCACCAATATCGTAATGACTGAATTAGTGATACATATTTTGAACTAGTTAATTGCATGGAAGCAAATGATTAATAGTAAGTATCATTATTCGTGTTAGAAATACTTAACCATTTAACTCCTTGTAAAAGGATGAGCTCGGGCTCATTTGGAAATGTTTTCTACAAAATGCTTACCAATCATATATATATATATATATATATATATATATATATATATTTGTGTGTGTGTGTGTGTGTGTGTGTGTGATTTGTAAACATTTTGTAGATAACATTTCCAAATGAGCCCGAGTTCATTCTTTTGCAAGGATTTAAATGGTTAAGTATATATATATATATGTATATATATATATGTAAAGGTTTTGTTATCAAATAATCTACAAGGGTTGATATGCAATAAAACCCAAACAAACAAGCAAACAACGTTTCTAAGTCCGCCGAGAGGGTGGGGTTAAAATTGATATATCCTCGATCGACCATTCATATTGTACTGATAAATACTCAATAAAATTCAGTTATGCCTTTGAAGTAGCCTTCTCAAGTTTCTGTTTGGTAATACGAAGTCATCACGCGTTTTAGGAGTATTGTGGCTGATTACCATGTTCATTAAAGTGTAAAGCGTTAGATTCTCGCTTCTTGTCACGAACCGGGATTATCTGTGTATAAAAACATTGTTGTAAAGCAGCACTGGAGATTGAAATATAGAAGAAATAATCTAATTTAATTTTTCCAAGCTTGGCGTTTATGAGTCGGCGTTGTAAAATTGATTCTTATGCATTAAGAGCGTAGAAATCAGCATTTTTCAATGATACTGAACAAATTGCATCCATGACTGAAGTGAATGCGAAAGAGGAAAATATATAAAAGGAAGGAAAATGAAAGAATGGGGAAAAAAAGAAGACGAAGAATGAAGAAAAGAAAGATAAAATGAATGAATGAAAGAAGCAAAATTAAAGTCAAAGTGAAATAAACCGTTGAACAAAATTAAAATCAAAGGAAAATTCAGTAAAAAGAGAAAAAAAAATCGATGATATAATATAAAGAAAGAACGAAAAAGGGTGACGGAAAGAGAAAGGGAAAAAAAAAGCAACAAAGAGATAAAGAAACAAAGAAAACTGAACGAAAAGGAAAAAAAGTAAATAACTAAAAGGAAGAAGTTAGTTAGAGAATAGATGAATAGAATATCAGAGAAAGAAAATACCAAGAAAAGTTGCAGAAATGGAGGCGAAAAAAAAAAAAAAAGAAAGAAAAAGAAGGAAAAATTGCAAAAAGAAAAAAAAAGAAAAAAAGAGAAAGACATGAATAAAACAAATAGAAAGAGAGAAGAAATATGTGAAATGGCAGAAAAAGAATGGAAACAATAATAAAAAAATATCAGAAATAAATAGAAAACTGGAAAGGAAGGAGAAAGAAAGCAGGAGGAAAAAAGAACACGTTTTTACAAATTCGACCACATTGAAAGAAAGCATTAAGGAAAGAAAACATTGGAATGAAAGAAATGTGAATAGCAAAGGAAGAAAAATAGCTAGACGATCTATGAATGCGTTCGTTTCCTATTGTAATAGCTGTCCATAATGATATTGATGCTTGTATTTAGGAAGGACTGAAGGATTCTGATTAGCAGTGCATAATTATCTCCCTTTCTCGAGAATTTAGAAGATGAAAAAAATGCTGTTCAGTGCGAATGTTGACCAATTCAAATAATCATTCAGTTGTAAATTGAATTGGAAACTGTTTCATTCTCTAAGATATAGATTTTTAAGTGTATTTATTGAATAAAAATCTGACGATGGTGTATCGTTTTTACTGGTTTACCCAACAACAACAACAACATCAACAGCAACAACAACACCAAAACCACCACCACCACCACCAACAACAACAACAAAATTTAAAGACCCTTATATTCATTAGAAAATATGCAGATACTATGAAATACTGAAATGTGACAAATGAATATAACACCAACCAGAACCAAAAACAGAAGCAAAAGAAGCTACTATTCTCTGAAACTTTGCTATCTAAATTGATAGAAAAATAAGAAGCAACGGACCCGATATAGTGGTTAAGAACTATAAAAGAAAAAACATACCATCTAATTGATATATCAATGTCAACAGATAATATCATATCACTCAAAGAATATGATAAAATAAGTAAATAAAAAGACATAGAAATGGAAAAAAAGTCTTACCTTAAAAACTACCACCGTACCAATGATAATGGGAACACTGGCCATGATCATGAAAAGAACAGGTAGACAAATAAAACAAGATACTAGGCAGTCCTAACTTATATGAAATACAAAAAATACTTGTGGAATTGCTCATTTCCATAGGAGAGTACTATCAATGTGAAGTAAAGTTGGCGACCGTAGTCAAGGGCGACCAGAAGGCTCCCTTTTCAATAGCAACTACATCGAGGTGTAGGGGAGGGCGCTACTTCTTTCCCTGGATTGCTTCACTTTACCCTTGATACGTACCTTATATTGCTGAGTGTTAAGCAAGGAGGTATCAAGTACCATTTTTAAAGTCTTTGGTATGACGTGACCTGGGATTGAACCCAGGTCTCCCGGACCATTGGCGAACACTCTACCCACTATCATCCAAAAGAAGCAGCAAATAATTATAAGTACACTGAATAGATATAATCACTACCTTCACTCACTTGTGGACATGGGTTTGGTTTGGTTTGGTTTCATGGCATATCAACCACTGTAGGTTAATTAATGCCAAATCCATTTTTATACATATAAACAGTTCTATTTCAAATAATTCAGTTTAGCGTAAGTACAGTTTCAATCACTAAAACAATTCTATTTTAAACAATTCAGTTTAGCATACAAAAACAGTTCAATTTCAAACAATTCGGTTTAGCCTAAGTACGCAGTTTAAATGTCAAAAATGTCCTATTTCAAGCAATTCGGTTTAGCATAAGTACACTGTTTAGTCCTATTTGACCCATAGATAGGACCCTATTAGGTGCTACCACTCTGGGCCAGAGTGGACCTGGGAGCGATGGCAATGAAGGAGTACACCCCATTCCCCAATGAATTAGTGGAGCCTCAGCATCAGATTATTTTGTGTCATATTCAGGACACTCGTTGAGGGGGTGTCTTACCCCTCTGCAGAGAAGCAGTCGGGGTATTTTACAGCCCCAGTAGACTGGGCAGTAGACATGGGTAAAGACTCAGTAAAGGAATGTAATAAACTGAAAGTAAAACTGAAAATTAAACCCTGCCAAAAGACTGACCTCCCAAAACTAACAAACAACAAAATAAACAACATAAAATAACTGAAAAAAAAAAAAAAAAAATAAAAATAAAAACCAAACAAACTGTGGAGCATGAAGGTTACAGTAGTACCAATCATAATCGGTTCCCTTGGAGCTGAAGGAGCTGGAAAAGAGAACGAAGGAGAGATTCAAGGAAGGATTAAAACCATACATACCACTACACTATTTGAGATCGGCTAGACTACTGAGGAGAGTCGTGGAGATCAAAAGAGACTTCATCATCATATCGCGCTGGTAGCACGGATATCCCTGACCCTCTCTCGCCACACCTCCCTATCGTTCATCTCCCTAGGTAGGTCTTCAGGACAACATCCCGTATCCTCACATAGCTGCTGAATGTACGTTCGTGCTGGTCGTCCTGCTTTTGCGCGGCCATGTGTGGGGATCCATAAGAGTACATCTCTTATGAGTTCATCTCTGCTTCTCCAGCAGTGTCCTGCATGTCTGGTTCGTCTAACTTGAATAGTTTTCGTGATGGGGGCAGGTGGCCGTACAGTTGGTGTCTTGTGGGGTGTTGCTGCCAGGACTTGTTCAGGATTGCACGCAGCATTCTTGTGTAATTGCCATCTAGCTTCTCCAGCCGTTTTGTTAGCGTCCATGTAGTGCATCCATATAGCAGTATCGATGTGACTGCTGCCTGGAAGAAACTGCGTTTCATTTTATCGGTTAGGTCTGATTTCCATATAATCGATAGCCTATTGATAGCTGTCCATGCTTTCGTTAACCTCGTTTCGATGTCCTTTTCGGTTGATTCGACGCCGCTTCCTAGGTAAGTGAATTTGTCTACTAGTTTAAGAGGGGTTCCTTCTAGAGTGGAGATGTCCCCCGTTTGGTTATAGCACATATATTCCGTTTTGTGTGCATTAACAAGGATTCTACGGATGGTTAATATTTGTGAGGTCGTGGATCTATTTCTTCGGAAGCCATTTTGGTTTTTTCTAAGTATGTTGTCGATTTTGGGTTCTATGCGGTTTCGTAGTAGGGCATTGTAGATTTTGGCTGCTATGGATGTAAGTGTTATGCCTCGGTAGTTTTTGGCTAATCCGAGGTCCCCCTTTTTAGGTAAGGGGAGTATGCATCCCTTCATCCATCTATCTATCGGATTTTGATTGTATACTGCGTTGCAGTGTCGGAGCAGTATGTCGTCGAATTGTCTGGTCTTCCATACTTCCGGGGGAATTTCGTCCAGCCCTGCAGCTTTCCTATTTATAATTTTTCTGAGAACCGAGTCGAGTTCTTGTGTGAACGGTCCTAGTTTAATGTCTAATTGTTTGCTAATTATTCTGGTGATTTGTTCATGTGTTATTTTTGGACTGTCACTCTTACTTCAATGGAGGTTACTATTTATCACTTATGTTAAAAAACACAAACAGAATAATAATAATAATAATAATAATAATAATAATAATAATAATAATAATAATAATAATAATAAACAAAAAAGGAATTGAATGGTGAATTTAATAAAACTAAACAAGAAAATAAATACAAACGGATAGATGCTTCGTGTTCTTAATAATTCCTGTCAAGGTTGACAATGGATGAAACAGCATTTTGCTCCTACTACCTAGAAAGTTAAATAAATGGTTTCCCACACATACACACTTTTCTCCATTGACTGTTGTTGCATACTAGTGACGAGAAATTATTTCACTGTATCTAACGATGGTACTGGGTGTGCAAGGAGTTGAGGATTCATGCTTTTCCGAGCGTCATTAGAATTCATCATCATCATCATCATGTCGTGCCGCTAGCACGGATATCCCTGGCCCTCTCTCGCCACTTCTCCCTATCATTCATCGCTTCTGGCAGGTCTTCAGGGCTACATCCCGTATCCTCACATAGCTGCTGTATGTATGTTCGAGATGGTCATCCTGCTTTTGCTTGGCCATATGCGGGGGTCCATAGGAGTATATCACTTATGAGTTCGTCCTTGCTTCTCCAGCTGTGTCCTGCGTATCTGGTTCGTTTAACTTGTATAGTTTTCGTGACGAGAGGCAGGTGGTCGTATAGTTGGTGCCTTGTTGGGTGTTGCCACCAGGACTTGTTCAATATTGCTCCCAGCATTCTTGTGTAATTGCCGTCTAGCTTCTTCTTCAGTCGTTTAGTTTGCGTCATTAGAATTAAGTGAATATAAATAGCGTCATTCGAAATTCTAACTTGTTTTGCCGATTCTGTTTTCGGTGATTGTACTCGTTGCGACACCTTGCACCGATCTTCATTCGTTCAATGTTGCAATAAATACTTGCAGTAAATTTAAAATTATGTCACTTTAAAAAAGAAGCATCATGATTTTATACGTCCAATTTCCGTCTTCAGCAATTCAATAATATCATAAAATTTGTAAGCCAAACATTTAAAAAATCCGAAGCAAGGTGAAAACGGAGTGAAGGACATGATCCCAGAGTACCAAATCCCACTGGGCCGGACACGTTGCAAGGTCAACAGACAGAAGGTGGACCCGTACAGTTGTTGAGTGGTATCTGAGAGGTCGGAAACGACCACCAGGAAGACCATGACGATAGGAAGACAAAATTCCCAAGTTATTCATTCAGGCTAACATGGAGATCAAGAACGAAAGAGAAGTGCATTGTGGCCAGTAATGCGGAAAATCTCAAACAATCTGGCCAATGAGGGAAATTGAGAATGTTACGATTCTCGGTACAACCCGATTCCTGTGGTCCGGTTCAGTTTTATGCAGAGTAAACAACTTTGCGTTTGATGAGAGAGGAGATTTCTGACAAGGGGAGGATAGATGGTGTGGTTTAGTTTATTTGTTTAACGGTATATAAACTTCTTATAGGTTATTTAATGTTCAAATTTGATTCATTTGAAAATGTTTGATTGTAAGCATAATTATACTTTTAATTTTCCATTGCATTTTTAAAAAATTGCATTTTTGTCTATAATTATTTGTTTGCACAAAGTTATACGGCTTCATGTATCCCTATCTAATACTAATAATTTATACAAGATTATATGGTTGCAAGAAACTATTTCTATTCAATAATAACTATCATTTATTTGCACAGTTACACTCGATGAAATATTCCTATCTTATACAAATAATTTGCAAATTATACAAATAATGGTTTCAACTATTCCTATCTAATACTAATGGTTTATATGGTTTAAAATAAAGATTCCTATTAAATAATTATTCGTTTGCATAGTTATATGGTCCTATGTACTCCTATATAACACCAATAATTTGTAAGCAATTATATGATTTCAACTAACTAATAATAAAAATCCTAAGTAAATCATTGTTTAAAGTAATTATTCTTAATTCAAATAATTTGTACGCAGTGATATAGTGCCAAATATTTCTATCTAATATGAATAATTTTCAAATAGTGTATTCTATGTCTCACCGACACTAGGACAGATAATTTATATGATTTTAAGTCAATAATCCTTTGTAAACAACTGTACCTTCAGGTAACTATTCTTAATACAAATAATTTGCATACAGTTAAATGATTTCATACTCCTGTGGATCCCTTTACATAGACGAGCAAAGGCAGGACGGCCAGCTAGAATCTATATACAACAGCTCTGTGCCGATACAGGATGTAGACTTGAAGACCAGCCGGAATCAATGAACGATAGAGAAGGGTGGCGAGAAAGGGTCATATCCTTGCTGGTGGCGCGACACGATGATGATGATGAACAACAATAATTTGTTTGAACACAGTTAAATAGTTTCACATATGCCTAGATAATACTAATTTTCTTATATGCCTAGACAATACTCATTTATACACATGACTAGACAATACTAATTTTCACATATGACTAGACAATGCTAATTTTTGAACTGATCTATTTAACTCACAGATGGGACCCTAAGAAGTATTCCCTCTCCGGGTCAGAGTAACCCTGAGAGTAATAGCAAAGAAGATGTTCTTCACACTCCCTCGAGCTCCAGAACTGGAGCCACACTATCAAATACAGTTTACTGTCATACCCAGGATGCCGCTTTCAGTGGAGAGGTGTCTCATCCCTCTGCAGAGGATGTAGTTGGCGTATTCTAAGCTCTGCTAATAGGAGTTTGGGAGGAGAGATGGATTTTGCCCTGGGCGGGTCTTAACATTACACAAGATTTCGACTTGGAGGCTTGAGACGGCTTACTGAACTTGGGCGCTTTGTGAAATAACTGACGGAATGATTTGAGTTAGAGTTATCTAACTTCAACAGCATCTCTCTCTCTCTCTCTCTCTCTCTCTCTCTCTCTCTCTCTCTCTCTCTCTCTCTCTCTCTTCCTTCTTCTTCCGCAGCGCCTTCTAGCGCAAGTTGACATAAAACTCCATTGCAAAATTCTGACAGATTCTTTTCACACACACACACACACACACACACACACACACACACACACACACACACACACACACACACACACACACATATATATATATATATATATATATGCAGAGTCATTCAATAAATAAGATAGCTCAGTCGGCTGGGACAGTAGAATACACCGACTGCATCTCTGTTGAGGCGTAAGATCACCTCCGACTAGTGTCCCGGTTATGACACTTAACTATTTGATGCTGAGGTTCCAGTAATGCTGGAGTTTCAGGGAATGTGGAGTATTCCTTTATTGCCATTGCTCCCAGGTCGATTCTATCCTGGAGTGGTAGCACCTGATAAGGTCCTACCTATGGATCAAAATGATCTGTTTGACATTTAAACTGTGTGCAAACAAATTACTTATTCTAAATTAAATTGTTAGTGTTAAATAGCAATACTTGTAATCATTTCGCTGTGAACAAACAAATGATTAATATTTGATATTACTATAAGTGTTAGATAGCTATAATTGAAACCATTTAACTGTATAGAAACAATAGCAATACTAGTGTGCAAACTAATTAGTTCTCACTCATTTAAAAATGAAATTACCGACAATCTATTTAAATGTGGGCAAAAATAATTGATTTTGAATTGTTACTGTTACATAGCAATAATTGAAACCATTTAACCGTGTGCAATCAAATGATTGATAATTAATAGAATTATTCGTATTAGATAGAAATACTTGAAACCATTTAACTGCGTGTATAAAAAATGAGCTCAGGCTCATATAAAAATATTATCAACAATATGTTTACAAATCATATATATTTAGTATATACGTATAAAGAGGATTTGGCATTAAATAAACTACAATGGTTGATATGCCATAAAACCAAACCGAACAAAACCAACGAATAAGAATTTTTTTTTGAAAAAATTGAATGCATATTTTTTCAGATTTTTTGCTATAAATGTAAACTTGCCATTGTTTCGAATTTGATTATAGCAAAAAAAATCTAATCTCGCAAAAAAACATTTGTTTTTGTCGTATATTAAACCGCTGGACAAACAACGAACAACTTGTAGATATATACAAATATAAACGCAAATATCTTCGCTTACATTTAGGGGACACATTATTTTTATCTAAGAACATTCCCCAAACGTTCTTAAAAATGACAAAGAATACAACAATATTTTTTTTTAACAAGTTTCAAGTGATTTCCCGTCACATATTGTTTTTCGTCAAAAGAGCATAGGAGTATTGTTTACACATTCCCTCCCCAACAAGCAGAATGTGACGCAAGATCAATTTTTCTGCAGAGTACAACTGGTTTGAATTCAGCATTTTTCTTCTCCTAGGCTTGTCGTCTAACCAAGGCTAAAGAGCATAACATATCCAACTATTTAACCATAGATAGAGGAGAACAGATGGATTCATGCCTTTTCCAAGGACATCAGAGCAAAGTGAAACGCAAAACAACCTTATCCAGGATTTGAACTCGGGTCGCCAATTCCATTTCCTGCGACGTAATGTATTTCATCAAATATCACGTGCAGTTGTTTTTGGTGCTTCAAGGGCGGTGAAAACCTTACCAATTAAAAAAATATATGAAAGAACACATAAATGAAGAAACGCAACTGATGAATGAAAATGGGAAAAGTATAATTAAAAAAAAATAAAGAAGGAATTTAGAAAAAGGAGAGTAACAGAAATTCACACGCAGTAACTAGTGTGGAGGTTTCCCGTGTTCTTATCGATAATTTCCCTTCATGGCATTTTTCACTGTATAGGCGGCGTCCATCCTCTCTCTGAGTAATATGAGACAGGTTGCACTTGGTTACATGGTATCAGCAGCAAAGAACGATCCATGACCTGAACTACCATGTTCAATGAAGAAAGAATGAAAACGAATAAAAAGGGAAACGAGAGGATGAAAAAGAATGAAAAAGGATGAAAAAGAAAACGAAAAATGAAAAAGAATAACAAAAAAAACAAAAAAAACAAAACAAAACAAAACAAAAAACAAACAAAAAAAACAACAACATATAAACGAAAGAATGAAATAGAATTAAAAAAGGAACGAAAGAATAAAAAATGAAACAAAAGAAGGAAAAAATGAAAAAAGGGAAACGAAAGAATGAAATAGGGAACGAAAGAGTGAAATAATAATGGAAGAAAAAGAAAAGAAAATTCAAGGTAGAAAGAAAAAAAGAAAATGAAAACCTTAAAGGAAAGAATCAATAAATAGATAAATAAGGAAAACTGGTGGGTTCTTTTACGCTGTGTCAATACTTATTTTATTAATGCCGAAGTCAGTCTTTTTGCAAGCAGGTGTATAGTTTCTCGTAACTAACAACAACAACAACAACAATAATAATAATAATAATAATGATAATAATAAAGAGAACTTGCAAAATTGTGGACTTTGCTGTCCCAGCAGACCACAGAGTAAAAATAAAAGAAAGCGAGAAGAAGGATAAGTACCTTGGCCTTGCTCTGGAATTGAAAAAACCGTGGAACATTTGAGAGAAAGTGAGATCTATTGTAATTGGTGCTCTCGATACAGTCACCAAAGGATTGATACAGGAACTATCCAAACTACAACATTGTTAAGATCGGCCAGAATACTGAGATGAGTCCTGAAGATGTGAGGAAACTTGCTGCCACTCAAACTCCAGAGAAAAACCATCGGCTAACGCTGACGTGAAAAACTCTCAAGGAGAAAAATGATAATACAGAATGCAAATCACAATATCATTCAATAAGTCATCAGCATTGGGTTATTTCCTATTTTCCTCTGCATAACTTGTAAAAAAATTGTCCATTGATTTAAATAATTCAATATAGTTTGTTTAACGTATATTTTATGAAGCCAGGATGTTCAGCTATTAAATAAAAATGTTTAGCGTATTGTCTGTTTTTAGTTTATTTACTGCTTAATTAGAATTAAAAAAAAAAAACAACAACAACAAAAAACAACAATGGAATATGAAAGTGACTGTGGTACCAATTGTAATAGATGCGCTTTGAATAATCCCCAAAAGATTGGTGCCAGGACAAGAAGACTTAGAATTCAGAGGACAAGTAGAAACCATCTAGACTACAGCATTATTAAGATCGGCCAGAATACTGAGGAGAGTCCTGGAAACTTGAGGAAACTTGCTGTCTCTCACATTCAAGTAAAAAACCATTAGCTAACGCTGGTGTGAAAAACTCTCAAGGAGTCCCAATAATTTGTAAACGTTTACAGCTTCAATTAACTATTCTAAAGACTAATTATTTGCACACAGTTATATGGCTTCAATTATTCCCATGTAATTCTGATAATCTACTAACAAATATATGGTTTCAAATAACTATTTCTATTTATTGATGATATTAATGAGCATTTGCTTTCACACTCTTATATGAGAGTAATATAAGTATTCCTACACTACTTAATACTGATAGTTGTCAAACATACGTATTTGAGACCCTAATCGAAGTGATGGTAATCAGAGAAGGAGTAAAACAAATTGAATCTTTAAAAAAAAAAAGAAGATGAAATGAAAGAAAGAACAAAAATTCTGAAAATATTGAAAGGATAAAAAAAGTAATGAAGAAAAAACAACAGCAAAAAAAAAAGCCCCCCCCAATCCCACCAAAAGCAAAAAACAAAACAAAACAAAAAACAAAGGTTGGACCATTTAAAAAACTAAACTAAAAGGTCAGAATGAACGAATGAAAATAAACGAACGAATAAAATACGGAAAGAAAAAAGTTGAGGGACGTTGTTTTAAAAACTTTTGTTCTTGTTTTAGACAGAAAGGAACAGTTAAAAAGGGGGGGGGGAACTAAAAAGAAGGGAAATAGTTTTAAAACGTCAAAATAAAGAATATTCTATCTAAGAATATTCTTTTCTAAAAAAAAGGAAACAGTTACAAAAAAAGAAAAGAAAATGAAAATGTTTAAAAAAGAAAAGAAAATGTGTGTCTAGTTACATTAGACAGTAGGAATTTACTAAGCTTTTTGTTTAGATGCAGTACAAGAGTGCACACAATGAGAATCGAACTTACAGGTGAAGGATTGCTAGTCCAACTTGTTAACTATTACACCACTCGAGAAAAAATAACCCTACCTAAACAACAGGAGCAAGAACAAGAAAAATAAGAAAAACAACCCTCTGTCCCTCCAAAAACAAACAAACAGAAAAAACAAAAATCAAAACAAAAAACAAAGCAAAGCATCTTTCCCACAAAAATCTACGTATGAGTTCCGTAGTTTCGAAAAACAATATTCTCCGGAATTTTGTTCGCGAACGCCATAGAGCGACATTTGAACAAACATGACAACCGGAAATACACAATGGTTTTTCGGGAAGCCAATCAAATCACGTGTGATATAAGTAATGTTAAAACGATCTGTAAGAATATTACATGACTGGTAGAAGAGAGAGGAGGAGGCAGCGGCAGTGAGCAGGGAGGAGAAGGAGATAATGTTACATGTTCATTTAATAACAGTTACTTTCTCTGTTTTCATTCCTCCCTCTTCCTCGCTCTATCTTTCTCAGTCATGTCCTTTCAAGACGTGGTCAATCATGGCTCTCCACATCTTCCTTTATGTTTACTATGCTTGTTCTTCGGAGGTATTGTGGAATAGTTTTCTCACAGTGTTTTTATTTTATTTTATTTCATTTTTATGATTTTTATTTTTTTCATGAACGAAACAGTAAAATTCACAAGGTAACAATAATAATTTATTAATGAGACATCTAATATCGTTTGCTCTCCCTCTCTCTCTCTTTCTCTCTCTCTCTCTCTCTCTCTCTCTCACACACACACACACACACACACACACACACTGATGAGATACCTGAGTTATATGAAGAGGTTGACAGAAGAGCATATCAGACGAATGATGATTTGACAATTTTGAACGCAGCGTATTCTTAGTATGCTACATTTTAGAGAACAACTATATACAACGGTATGTCATGTCAAACATTCTCTCAAGTTGCTGGGTGTCGGCGATAAGATTGGAGAATCGCAAAAATGGACGCACGCGGTTCTTGTAGAAATCAAGGATGTGGCAAGCTAGAAACCTGGACTTCAAATCTTAAGAACACTAACGATAAATGAGTTCCATTCGCAGTTGTAATGTTACTTCTTCACAGTCAATGTCAAAGGTAAAGAGAAAATTTTGAAAGTCGGGTGAAGAGCCACTCGGATGTGCTTCGAGAGACTTAGGTTGGGGATCCCTGGTTTGAAA
Source organism: Sepioteuthis lessoniana (assembly GCA_963585895.1). Classification (NCBI taxonomy): domain Eukaryota; kingdom Metazoa; phylum Mollusca; class Cephalopoda; order Myopsida; family Loliginidae; genus Sepioteuthis; species Sepioteuthis lessoniana. The sequence goes on from OY757915.1 coordinate 81,963,224, forward strand.
AAAAAATCCCAACTTTGATCTATCTGTTAAAAAACTTAATATAAATCTAATTGATATAAACTATTTAAAAGAAATTAGAAACTTGACTAATTTTTGATGACTTTTTTAGATTGATTTTATTTTCAGGAAAGCATTAGGATATCAGATTCCAAAGTGGAGATGTACAATTTTAACTAAACTTTCGATTAAATGTGGAAGGCCTCGATTGAATTGTTTTGAAGGCCACAGGTCCATCTTTCCCGTTTGAATTGTGATTTGATCTTTCATATCTTGTGATATAAGTATCCATCTCTCAGGATACAAAGTGTGTTCAAAAAGTATTGCGACTAAAGTTGTATTTATAAAGAGAGAAATGTAAGTTGTTGGTCGCAGGTTGAGGGTCCCAAGTATAGAGCGACTTACAGTGTTCGTGTATAGAAAAAATACTCCAGTTTTAGAGTAAATGAAGCACGGCAGCATTCATTGAGTCCCAGTTTTTCCCTCTTGATATCATTCTTCACACCCAAGGAGTTTTGTATCACTATGTCAAGGAAATACCGCTATGAAACATCGAACGGTTAAAGTCAGACAGTGTATTTTGTATTAAAAAGTATTTTCCCCAACAAATAAATCGTAATCTAAAACTGCAGTGATATGATTCCAAGAAAATTTAACACTAGAAACTTCCGTTTGTAGCTGTCAGAAGAATTAAGTATCGTTTTGCCAATTGATTTCTTTAATGGGATAATTAAGATGAAAAAATCTCCAGACAGCTCATGGCGTCTGTTCTACATTAACGAAAGATGTAGTGTTGCAGTTCTGAAACTTTTTTTGCGCGAGGCACAATTTTGAATCAGGAAAAAAAATAATCTGACGCACTTTTAGCGTAAGATAGAAATGCATTAAAGAAGAGGTATTCATGCATTTTAGCTTAAAATGATATACGCCCCGTCAGCGGGGCTTAGAATATGCTGACTGTATCCCTTGTAGGGAGCGGGATAAGACTCCAACAAGAAATAAGAGTGGTCTGGAATGGTATTGAACAGAATATGATGAGATCTTAGGAGAATAGAGTATCTCTTCATTGTCATTACTCCTAGGTCCACTCTGTGTGGTAGTACCTATTAGAATCTCATCTATTGGTCAAATCGAACTGTTTAATCCTTTAGTAAGTATTATTATTATCAGTAACTTGAAACCATACAAGTGTGTGCAAATTATTTGTATCTGACAGGAATACTTGATATCTCATAATCGTGTGTGAAAAGAAAAAGATGTCAAAAAACCCTTTGGAGCAACAACAAAAATGTAAATATGAACATACATTGAACACGATTCCCTAACCTCAAGGCATGAAGTAACCCTAGACTGGCTGACATGACATTAAAATCAATCATTCAATCTATCAAAGTTTTAAAGTGGAAGTTTGTTCTTTTGATCGGATTTTCGACAAGGCCGTGAAAGACTGTACTTGTTGGTTGAGAAAACCGCATAAGACCTTAAGGCTGCATTTTCCCTCCTACTTGCATATGTTAATTAAAACGTCGAATTTCTACGGTTTCAGCTCATTATAGTAAAAGCATAAAGCGTTCAATTTAAAAAGGTGTATAAAAATAATCATTACGTTTCAATATTCATCATCACTTAAACTTTTGATTGATTTTACAACCTGACCTTTGCACAATATCTTATATTCGGTTGATGTTAATTCTAGTTTCCGTTGACAGTTAAAAGTTTTCCTATTTCTAAATTAGGTTCTACTTTCGTTGAAATTGTTTCTTGGCTACCCCTCACTCTCTCTTTCTCTCCCGCCCTCTCTCTCGCTCGTAACAGCGTTCGATGAATAAAATCAATATCTCGATTGGATATGGATCTGTGTATAGCTATGAACTTCACCACTATCGTCATCATCTTCACTAATGATTGTATTCTCGTTGCTATTGACGTCATATTATTTAAAGCCTTTGCCTTTGCGAAGAGAAATGTTGTTATTTCATAAGGCACATCTATTTCCAGTGTTTGACACAACTAATTTGCGCGAAATAAGATTGCTTAGCGGAATAGCAACTTTGATAAAAACTCGCAAATGAATTCCTGTTTATGCATTTTACCTAACTTATCCACTATGGACAAGATGCAACACAAGGTCAGTTTTTAAGCGTAGTACAGCTGGTTTCGAATTTAGAGATTTTTTCCTTCTAGACTGTTTGCCTTACCAAGGCTAAAGAGCCCAGTCTGTTCAACTATTTTCCCTTACGGTTATCGTCGTAGAAAATGAACTCAGTGACCCGAGTTCAAATTCTATACGAAGCTGTTTGCGTTTCATTTCATGCTAATGCCCTAGGGAAAGACATTAATCTATCTCTTCTCTCTCAGTTATGGGTAAATAGTAGGGCAGACGAAGCTCCTTAGCCTTGTTATGGCAACTAGTGTAGGAGGGGGTTTGGTAAATACATAACTGGGAGAACAAATAGATTTATACCTTTTCCAAGGGCATTAGCGTGAAATAAAATGCAACAGACTCATCCAGGATTTGAAATCGGATCACCGGTTTCATTTACAATGATGATAACCGTTACACTAAGCACACCTACCAAATGTTTAAGAATTCCTGTTTATATTTCTTGACGGATGGATAGATAAAGCGACCTGAAACCTAACCCCAACCCTACTCACACAAATATTTTTGGTTGCTTTCACAGCGTTATGGTCTCATTCGAACTCGGAAAGCATAAGTTGACGAATTACGTTGCACGTTCATCTGTGCGGTTTTCAAATCACACACGGAGTGAAAGCAATGCATAACGTGTCAACAAACGAACTACCACGATACTACCAACCCCAGTGAGTACCTACCACGGCTTGAACAGCCTTGGTCATGCAGAAAACTAAAACTAACTGAAATATAGCCAACTTTTGACTTGTCCTTGTAATAAATTGAAGACAACTCAATACTAATTATCAATACTTTTTAGTGAACTATCTTAGGCGTAAAACTGGTTTGTGGAAATGCGTGGAAGCAGCTCTTTATACCTAGCTATGAATAAGGGCAAGGCAGGCTGGGCTCTTTGACCTTAGTAGGGCAGCCGAGCTAGGAGAAAGAAAATATCTGGATTCAAAATCAATTGTAAAAGTCATGTCAGGAATCATCCCTTACTATTGGTACCCTGTAACCCTGTACAACCTGATATTTAGAGCGGTGATGTGCACCAATAAGTAACCATCCCATTGTCCCAAGGAATGTTATGAAAGGCATGGTACCTTGACGGCCTAAAAGGTTATAGGAGATTAAAATGGAAAGTGATTGATTTTAACAGCATGTCAACCAGTCTAGTGTTATTTTATGCCTTTCGGTTAGGAATCGCACATTCATTGTATATTTGTATATATATATATTTACATTTTTGTGTCATTTCTCAAAAGTTTTTTTACACGATTCAATCAACTTGATAGTTGGAAACCTAAAAGATACTGCCACTCCGGCTCAGAGTAAACCTGAGAGTAATGGCAATGAAGTGGTACCACAAACTCCACACATCTTCAGAACTGGAGTCTCACCATCAAATTCAGTTTATTGTGTTACTCAGGACATTCCATTTCTGTTTTTTAAAGAAATCTCTTGGCAGAGGAGACAGTCTGCATATTTTAAGCCCCGCTGGCAGGGCAATGAAAATAAAGATAAGCACAATGCAATTGTAAAATTGAATATTCCTGTTATTTCAATTTTGACGGTACGCGTGAATTCGTCGAAAATATAAAATACGTGCCTGTTCGTAACGTGGTTAAAGAAAAAATGACGAAGAAATCATAGCTGAAAATATGCCTGATTATTCAGTATCATGTTATTATGTCGCAGGAGGTTTTGTTAAAAGCTGTTTTAACAAAATTAATAGTTTGCAATTTTTCTATTAGTGAATAGTCACGTGTGAGAAGCAATATTGCTCGACACGAATTGACCAAGCGATCACTTTCTCTTTTAAAATATGCTACTCTGTGAATCGATTCAACATAGCCACTGCTACATAGTCTATTTGCTGGGTCTTTGGACACTACTATTATTACTGATAATTATTAACGACACAGCTCTTGTCATTCTGTTATAAAAAAAACCCTACTAATTATGAAATACAGGCTATTAAAACGATTCAAACTAAACCAGTAATTCTATTATTGTTTCAATAATAACTGTTATGATTACCGGTATTTAAGTGATAAGTGGCCTAATGCAAATGAAAGTGAGAAAATAGTTTCGATTTCTAGCTATGGTGTTCGACTTTCAGTTTTCTGTTAAGCCTTTCTAGTTTGAATTTACGGGGTGAATTAAAATGACTTTAGATAAACTGCTTTTTTCAGGTTCGTAACCTTGATCGAAAATCACTTGGTCAATTTTGACCTTAGATGTGTGTGAAAACAATTAATTCGATCTTACCTCTAAGAATTCACGTTCAGTTGAGTAACCTTTAGTTATTACAAGTGTGTTTGATTTCTTGGTTTAATTGCATATCAATCTTCATGGGTTATTTTATGCCAAAGCCATCCTTGTAGAAGAATAGTAGTGGTAACATTTAACTCATTACAAGGAGGGGGGTAAAGAATTTCATACTTTTTCTTAGGGTAGCAGTCCAAAAGTGAATGTAATAGGGTGATTAGAGTTCAAACCAGTTTACAACGATGTCACAATTCAGCGCGTGGGTCACTACACTACGACATATCCCCTCAAATGTGTTTGGTTAAGTATGTCAGGAAAATGGAACACAAGACCTACTTCTGCCTTAAATCAGAATAACATTTAACAAGTTAGCACAATTTTATAAAGATTCAAGTCCTTTTTTAGGTACAAGATCTTAGGTAGTGCAAGGCATTTTTGGATGGTCAGGAGACTATGGAAGATGAGCCTCGGTTTGGTCGAACAAAAGAAATGATAAGATTAAGGACTCTCATCAATCAGATCGACATTTAACGGTGGGAATTATTAATGATGAATTTCTATTGATCAGCTGGTGTTAAATGAGAGTAACCAACAGAGTTCACAATATTACACGAGTTTTGAAAGTATAGATAATATATTGGTGTTTTAGTATGCTTGTAATATGGAAGTAAACACGGTAAGCTACATCAAGGTCTAGACTACATTGTTTATTTATAGTATTGCATTGATTTTGATCGTTTTACATTAGTTTTGAAAGTACAAATAAGTGATTGAAGGCTTTTTCTTTATATCACTTAATATTGAAGATATATACGCAATATATGATAAAAACACCAGACTAAAAATTAGAGATCATTCATTACACGAAATATGTTTTTGAAACGAAGAAACTTACCTTGTTTCTTGGCCTAACTTTGCAGTAACTTCGATCTAAATTATTCTCACATACTCAAACAAAGGCTATTAGTTAAGATAATAAAGTTTTTACTTGCTTGTTTTATATTTATAATACCTGTGCATATGAGATGTAAAATATTTTAGATAGTAAACAAAGTTCCGTAAAGTGATGGGCTTTCGTATGTTTGTAATATCCTAGTAAACACAGAAGGCAACATCAAAGTCGAGATTACATTGTTTATTTTTGGTATTGCATTGATTTTGATTGTATTACAGTAGTTTTGAAAGTATGTTTGAATGTTTTCTCTTTATGTAATTCTGTGGCTGTTCACCAATCTCCTCAAAATATTGGGATGATTCCGCTTTCAATCCGTTTGGCTGGTTATGTCATCGGATGGCACGATTGATCCGTTTAGCTGCCCACGTTGTGTTTTTGATCTAGACAGCTGATTGATCGCTCATCGGAGTGGCCAGTTGATGAGTGGACGGATGAAACCGCACCATTAAGAATATAAAAAATGTCGAACGCGAACAAACTGAGAATAGAACACGGCTTTGTAACAATAATAATGTCTACTTAAAAAAGTGTCTTTTAAAATGCTACACACATTCACTCTTCCCAAGGGTTGGTAGTGATCGACGGAGACCTAATTCTCGTATTAACAGTCCGTCAATTTCTCGCCATTCAAAGTCAGGCACAAGGCCTCTCCAATTATCGTATAAGTTTTAGGCTTTTCTCTTCTCGCTTTCTATAGTCTGGCACAAGGCAATTAGAAGTGGTGGTTATGTTCGTCTTTCTCAGTCTTTAGCTCTTAGCTTCTCACGATTTTGGGGAGTCTGGTAAAAGGTCGACTCAGAGTATGATGGAATCTGTTAGCATTGGTCTCTAAAGTATCACATCTCGATTTCTCTTCGCTCTTTTATCTCTGCGAGTCTGGTACATAGGCGTCTCAAAGTATCTAGTTATCTCTGTTTCTCCTTGCTTCTTTACTTTCAAGAGCTTGGTGCAAGGCCACCCCGAAGTAATGTATTTTTCAGGCTTTCTCTGTTTCCCTCAAAGTGTCGTATTATCTAAGGATTTTCTTCATTTCTTTATTTTCACGGGGTACAGTAATCTCAAATTATCGTATCATCTCAGTTTCACTTCGCTTCTCTAACCTAGGTAGTCTAGTGCAAGGTTATTTCGAAGTAATGTATTGTCTCAGGCTTTCCCTATCTCTCTCAAAGTGTCCTATTATCACAAGATTTCTGTGTTTCCTTCAAATTGTCTTATCTTAAGCTTTCTCTGCTTCTCCACACTGGGTAGTGTGGCTCAAGGCTGGAACCCAGAGGACGTAAATTCTAGTATTTGCCTTCCTCCGTTTCCGCTGATCTTCCCAAGTTTTGTATTATATGCATTTCCTCTCATTCGAGGGGTGGTGACTGACGAAGCTGTTGATAATATCAATTGTCTCCTAATTTGGATATCCATAATTAATTCCACTCCTTCAACTTACTGTGCTTTCTATATTTGATTTTCTCTCACTACAACTAAAAGATCTGGCTTTTCCTCCTACTTGGGTTCTATATATCAATTCTGCTCCTTCCACTTTCAGTGTTTGGTTTCCTCCAACCTCAACCCAAAAAGAAGGCAAATCTTTCTCTCTTCCCTGATGAAGTCAGTAACTTTCAAATCGTATTATGTTAGTCCAAAAATTTCCACGATTGAATTAAAAAAATGTCATTTCAGAATTTTCGTTTCCCAGAATGGATGCTGTGATCAGTCGACATTGCTGGCCGATTTCGCTTAGTACTGTTTCGTAGACATAACAATTGGTTCTTTTCTTTCAAGTCCGAGCTGAACAATAACAATATTATTTCCACATTTCTTTTTCATCAAAATAACATATTTTTGACTGTTCAAAAAATTAAAAAATATCCTCGATTTATTCTTTTTAAAATTCATTTCCGTAAATTTTCACGTTTGTAATGTGCTGACATTATTCTACTAAAATCCGTTTCGGTCGATTCTTATTTTTCCGGTCAATAAATTTATTTGACGAGGTCTCCGTCCACTATGTTACAATTCGATAATGAAGAACTATACGCAATATATGATAAAAACACCTGACTAATAGTTAGGGCTCGTTCATTATAAGAAATCGTTTATTGCTTCAGTATATATATATATTTATATATATATATATATATATATATATATATACGTAGTCTATTGGAAAAGTTATGGGACTAGGTGTGCTGTGTGAGGTCTAGCCTAAAGAGGGATAACCACATTTAGTTATCATCCAATCTGATATTTTGAGACTTTATAACTGTAATCTTAGTTTTCTGCAATCAGAGCTTTTTTCCTACATGCTTTTGTTCACATCTCTGGAACTTTTTGGTTCAGTTGGGGAAAACTCCGTCACAAGTACTTGAAATGGTTCTGCTGATATAAGGAAATAAAAGCATGTCACGCACACGTGTTTTTGAGTGGTGCTACACCCGGAGCATCCGGCAGTCCGTGATCGAGAGGAACATTGCCGTACTGGAACAACCTCCCTATTCACCTCGTCGTGCTCCGTATGACAATTTTCTTTTCCTCAGGCTCAGAGGGATCATTAAGGGGACCCGTTTTGAAATGATGGAGGCCATCGAGAGGGCTGAAACGACGGAGCTAAGGGCTATCCCAGAAGAATCCTTCCTGCAGTGCATAGAAGTACATTAGACGCGTTGGCCTTTACTGTGAAGGGGAAAACATGTAGTTTGTTATTTGGAATTGAAATAAATGCCACCAATCCCGTTATTTTTCACACACACACACACACACACACACACACACACACACACACACACACACACACACACACACACACACACATATATATATATATATATATCCAAAAGATACAAAAATGCAAAAAACAAAAAAACAAAACAAGACAATTCATGAATCATATTTTCACTCGGAATCTACGTCTTTAACTGCAATGAGGAGATGTTGAAAACCATCTGAATAACAATTCTCTTATTGTTCCTGATAAATGAAAATAAAATATATGTCCTTTAAGGTATATTAAAGATGTGTTGTTAAAGGGATATTTGGTTTAAGCAAAGCATCTTATGATTAAGAATATTGACCAGAATCAATAAGTTGCATTGGGTAACAATTACTGGGTTTCGTTTCAATACTTTAAAAGTCGATTATTAAATTGAAAATATGATATACTATCTGAAGTACTTGTCAATCAAAAGTCGCATTGAAGATGGTTGTTTTAGTTTCTTGTCACTTTAAAATTTACACAATGGTTATAAATGGTATTTCTGCCATAAAATATTCACTTAACAAAAAGATCTATAAATTATTTTATCATTTTTTTAATATGTGAATTTAAGTGTGCAACAGGACATTTAACAATTAAAAAATTACTTTATATCTGGATTATTAGTCCTAACTAAGCAATAACGTAGGGGAGGAAGAGAACTCTCAAGCTTTGATGAATGTGTGGATAAAGCAATACAAGGACTCGAAGAATATACAAAAAACAGCAAAGAAGGACTGAGTACAACTATGATGAGCCAGCTCAATGTAGTGTCAATTGAAACCTTTCAGCACATTTTCTAGGTATGAGAACTGTATTATTTGGTGTTTGGTTTCCAGTGGTAACTATAATGAAGAGGAAAAGGTTGTTTTGTAATTTAATTGATAACAACATTTTAGCACAATCAATCTCATTAGTTAATGAAGCACGAACGAGTTAATAGTTTAATTTATAACACATATGACCATTTTTCCATGGTTTTGTATCAAAACTTTTAACGTTGGTTTTTACATTAAAAATATGATATACTATTTGAGTATTTTTACATTAGAAATATGATATTCTATCTGAAATATGATATATTATCTGAAATATGATATACTATTTGAAGTATTTGAAGTACTTGTCAACACTGGTTAAACAATCAAAAGTTGGATTGAAACTGGTTATTTTAGTCTCTTGTTAATTTGAATATATAAAGCACAACTGTGGCTAGTTTGGATGGAACTTTTCTTTAACATATATCGGTAGTGGATCTTGGAGGAGACAACCATGGTTGTGTTATATTTTGACCTTCGACCCAGCCCCAAAATGCTATTCCAAGGTGATACACCGGAAGGAAGTGACACATTCCAATGGCCAGTAATCGAAAGAGATCGCGTGGGCGGATTAAGGCTTATGATATGGGACAAGGTGAAGGTCCCATTGTGCCACTATAGTGATGCACCGGAAGAGAGTAACCTCTGAACTGCATGACAGTTATTTCCGCTTGATGACGATTAAACATTCGATTTCAAAGATCCAGTGGGCGATCTTATGGGCGTTGAATTATTATATAATTGAGTTGAGTTGGGTGCCAAAGGAGTTGCCTGTAGAATTCCAGACAGCTAGAGACCAGATGTGGTAGGGAAAGCCACACCCGACCGAGGGGGTCCTCGGAAACCCCCGATGGAGTTAGGGGTCCAGAGAAGATGCTGATAAGATGCCATAAAGAAAGCCAGCATCCAGCAGTGGACCCCAAGACCTCTGGTTGAGCATCTAAGATAACAAGAAAGACACAACGTGACGGTCATAAGTAGTGGAGGTCAAAATATGAAGTTTACGTTCGGTCTCCAACACCCTCTCACATGCAAACCTTGAACAACCCTTTCGAACCCTTGCAATAAAGTGAGAGGTGAATATTTTTCTAAAGAAGTCTTCTTGCGTCTTCCTTCCTGCGTTTTCCTTCATGCGTCTGTCTTTGTTATTGTGTCGTTGTGATGCTGAATGATGATGTAGATGACTATTTAACAGTTGACTTCACCACATATAACTAGAGAGACTGATTTTGTATTTCTAAATTTCACCAGTTTTAAAGTAACCTAGTTTGGCATAATGGTTAGAGTGTTCGCCAATGGTCCGGGTTCAATCCCTGGTCGAGTCATACCAAAGACTAAAAATTGTACTTGATGCTACCTTGCTTAACACTCAGCATTATAAGGTAAGAATCAAGGGTAAAGTGGAGCTATTCAGGGAAAGGAATAGCGCCCTCCCCTACACCTTGGTGTAGAAGCTATCGAAACGGGAGCCTTCGGGTCACCCTCGACTACGGTCGCCAACATATTAGTTTTAGATTTGAAACAGACATGAAACAAATTTATATAGCTATGTATTTACTCAACACCCACTACATGCAGGATGCGACACAAGATTAATTTTAAATCAGTGAACAGCTGGTTTAAATTCAATTTTCTCTATCCTATTCTGGTAACCGTTCATAGTATATCATACTATTTAGGCCGGGAGGGAAGAAGAGATGGACTCATGCCTTTACCAATAGGTAATTAGTATGAATTGAAACGCAAGCACCTTCGTCCGGGATTTGAACTCGGATCCCCGATTCCATTTCCTACTACAACAACCGTCACACCACAAGACCAAAGTGCTGCTCAAAGAGAATATAGTTCAAGAATAGGCATCTGAAGTTTAAACTTTCTACCAAAAAAGTATTACTTGGAAATCTCGTGACATCTTCATAATGCTGTATGTTGTGAACAGCCAGACTTGTCCGCCAGGGGTCAATGGTTGGTTGGTTGGTTGTTTGGGTTTTATGATATTCAGTTGGTTGTTTGGGTTTTATGATATTCAGTTGGTTGTTTGGGTTTTATGATATTGTAGGTTATTTAACACCAAATCCATTTTAATACTAATAATCAGTTCTATTTCAAACAATTCAGTTTAGCATGTGTACACAGTTTAATTGTCAAAAACATTTCTATTTCAAGCTATTCAATTTATTCAAACACTTCTAATTCAGCTAATTCAGTTTAGTATAAGTACAGAAGTTCTATATTAAACAATTCAGTTGAGTGTAAGTAGGATTTCAAAAAACTGTTCCATTTCAAACAATTCAGTTTAGTATAAGTACGCAGTTTAAAGGTAAGTATAGTAATTGTCAAAACATTTCTATTTCAAGCTATTCCGTTTAGTCAAACTGCTCTAATCAAAATTCATACAATCCAGTCTAGCATGAGTATGCAGTTAGTTCTATTTAACCCATAGATAGGACCCTATCAGGTGCTACCATTCCGGGCCAGAGTGGACCTGGGAGCAATGGCAATGATGGGGTGCTCTGCATTCCCCAAAGCTCCAGTATCACTGGAACCTCACCATCAGATTGTTTAGCGTCATGTCTATGACTCTCATGGTGGTGTCTTACTCCTCTGCAGAGGTGCGGTCGGTGTACAAGAGTCAATTGTAGATTTACCATGACAATGCAGTTGTACATTCTGTTTAATTTGTCTAACAGTTTTTAACGACACGAAAAAGTCTGCAAGTACGGAAACCTTCATGCTCACCAGGCTGTAGGATTTTTCTCTTGTTTCGTAAACTGTAAATTCATCTCAAGGGTAAAAGATTTGAGGACGTGGAGGACATTAAAAAATACAACGCCGCTGCTTTATTTCATATAAAAAGAGCAGGGTAGGAGGAACTTCGACCAATCATAAATTTACAGATTTGTTCAGCACCATCAATACTCTCAAAAACCATCTCCGTGTGACTTTTTCTTATTTCTTAAACCGAAAATTCCTATCAAGAGTTGGAGATTTGAGGTCGCAGAGGACATTAAAAGTTATCAAAAATCAAACCATAATAAAAGTCTCGAAAGAGCTTCAACTCATGGAAAAACTCTTTGGAGTATGGGTGTTGAATGCCAAGAGAACTATTTTGAAGAAAACCAACGTTTCATTCATTGTTCCTTTTTGTTTTGGTAAATACAGTCTCGATACTTTTTGAACTCCTCTCGTATTTTTAAGAAACGGTAATGTTTCGTTTCTCGTTCATTTTTTTCTTGGTAAATATAATTTCAGTCAAGAGACTTTTTCATCTCATCTCGTATTTTGAAGAAAAAGTAACGTTTGATTTATTGTTCATTTCTGTCTTGGTAGACATAACTTTTTAAACACACCACGTTTGCAAACAATCTAATGTGATTTTCGTCAAAGCCAATGAATATTTAAAGATTATCTCAATTGTTTTTAACGATATTATTGACTTTGGTTAAAAAAAAAGGACCAAGATTGGTTCTATAATTTTTTCAAATTGCCACTGATTCATCCAGACTTGACCCAGTCGGTTGGTGCTGTTGAATACACCGACTGTATCCCTTAATGAGAGTCCTGGATATAACACTAAACAATCTGATGATGAGGCTCCACTGATGTTGCAGCTTTGGGGGGATGCGGAGTACCCCTTTATTGCTATCGGTCCCAGGTGCACTCTGGCTCGGAGTGGTCGCACCTGATAGGGTCCTATCTATGGGTTAAATAGAACTAAACTGTGTGCATATGCTAAATTGAATAGTTTGAAATAGAACTGTTTGACATTTAACCTGTGTACTTATGATAAACTGAATTGTTTGAAATAGGAATGTTTTTACACTTAACTGTGTGTAGATAATTGAATCATTTGTGATACATAGCAATACTAGAAATCATTTAGCTTTGTTGACTAAACTGAATGGCTGTAAATAGAAATATTTTTGACATTTAAACAGTGTAAGTATGCAAAACTGAACTGTTTCAAATAGAACTGTTTATATACATAAAAATGGATTTGCCATTAAATAACTTATATTGGTTGATATGTCATAAAACCAATCACCCAGACTTTCGAAAAATTCTCCTTTTATTATATAAGTTGGTCAGCTGCGTACATGTCTTCGTTTATCTTTTAAATTATTATTCTTTAATTGATATTCAGGTTAGGTTAGGTTATTTCGTCTATTGCACACGTCTAGTCAATAATCTAGATGTCTAGATATCATCTCTTCATTATATAAGTTGCTCAGACGTGTAAATATCTGGTCAGTAATATAAATGTGGAGGTGCACGTGGAGTAATGGTTATTGTCGTAGGAATTGGACACGGCGACACGAGTTCAAATCCTGGACTAGACTGATTGCATTTCACATAGCACTAATACCCTTGGGAAAGGTATGAATCCAATTATTCTCCCTCCAGCTATGGGTAAATAGTAGGACAGACTAGGTTCTTCAGCCTTGGTGAGGCAACTAGTCTAGGAGAAGGACAACTCTGAATTCAAACCTGTTGAACTCCGCTTAAAAATTGACCTTGTGTCATATCCTGCTTGAGCGGAGGGGTTGGTAAATAGGGTAATATAAATGTCTACACATCATCTCTTTATTTCATAAGTTGCAAAGCTGTGCAAATGTCTAGTCAGTAATCTAGATGTCTACAGATGATCTTTTAATTATATAAGTTGCTCGTCTGTACACACGTCTAGTCAGTAATTTAGATGTCTAGATATCATCCCTTTATCATATAAGTTCCTCGACTGTGCACTCGTCTTGTCAGTAATTTAGATGTCATCTCTTTATTATATAAGTTACTCAGATGTGTACACGTCCAGTCAGTAATCTAAATGTCAAGACATTTTCCCTTCATTATGTATGTTACTCAGCAGTCCACATTTCTAGTTCGTAATCTAGATGTCTATAGATGATCTCTTTATTATATAAGTTGCTCAGCAATGCGTACATGTTGCCAGTAATCTAGATATCTTTATATCTTGATATCATCCCTTTATTATATAAGTTGCTAAGCTGTGTACACGTCTAGTCAGTAATGTAGATGTCTAGACATTTCATTATGTATATCGCTCAGCTATGCACACGTCTTGTCAGTAATCTAGATGTCTGGACATTATCCCTTATCATATAAGTTCCTCAGCTGTGCACTCGTGCTCATAGAAATAATTAATTTTGAAATGTAAAAAATCAACATCTATTTCTTGACACATTTGAATCAGCCTCATGAATCTTCAAGGATCTTTCAGCCATTAAACATTGGAATCTTCTGGGATCTTTCGGCTATTAAACACAGGGATCTTTTGGGATCTTTTGGGATCTTTCGGTCATTAAACATTGTGATCTTCAGCTATAATAATAATAAACGCAGAAAAAGTGAGTAAAAATGACCATAGCTAAAAAGAAATATAATCATAACACTTAACACAAATAGCAAGATCTAAATCATCACAAATTCACAATGCCACCACCACCACCACCACCAACAACAACAACAGCAACAAAACAGCTTTACTTTTATTACTACTACTACTATTACTGTGAACAGTGAATGTTTGCTCGGAATTAGCTCCACTGAAAAATTGGAAAATTACCAGAATTTCGCCTGGGAGCCCCGAAAAGTGTTGAATGTAAAAGTTAGGGTAGTACCTATCACTCTTGGAGCACTTGGAACATTGCCAAAACACTAGAGGCAAATTTGGATAAATTGAGAATTTCAGAAAGAGAGTTAAAACAATTTAGATCAAAGTATTGTAGGTATCTGTACAGATATTGGCAGTGGTGGGGGTAGAGATTTGAGGAGACTTGTTATTCAGTCTTCAGCGGTAACCACCAGGTTTCTGTTATCAAAAAGCAGTGTATCAAATAATAATAATAATAATAATAATAATAATAATAGGCAGCAGAACGCTTGGAGAAAAGGAAAATGACAAGAACTCGGGAATGTTGGAAGCTGACACCATCAAACAAGCGGAGAAGAAAAAAAAAAAATAAAAAAGAGCATTTGAGACGAATAAAAAACTTTTCGAAACCAAACTCTGCAACAGAAATCTCATCGAAGGAATAAATACCTGGGCTGTACCTGTTGTAAGTTACTCGGGACCATTCTAAAAATAAACAAGGGAAGAACTCTGACAAATGGGCCAGAGGCCAAGAAAGTCGATGATGATGCATAAGGTCTTACATCCAAGAGATGACATCGATACCCTATATTTGTCAAGAAAAGAAGGAGGAAGAGGACTCGCCAGAATTGAAGATAGCGTACATGCATCAATTCAAGGACTCGAAGACTACATTAAAAAAGCAAAGAAAGACTAATTACAGCAACTGGGAAAAGCTCTGACAATAAAAGGACTAGCAGAACAACAATAACTAGATAACAGAAATGTTAAGAAAAAACTCTATAGATATTTCAAGCAATAAACTTGCGAAATCTCCCCCAAAAGGTATGGACACATCTATAGAAGGAAACCTTAAGAGAGAGACTGAATCTTTTCAATAACAGCACAAGGCAACGCCAGAAGGACCAATTATATTAAAGCGAAAATCAATTATGTACAACAGAATAGCAAGTGTAGTTTATGTGGTGATAGAGATGGAACCATTCATCTAGTACACAAGGAGAATAAGACTAGATGCAACTGGGTGGCAAAGATGATCTCCTCGGAATTGTGCAAGAAACTGAATTTCGGGCATTCTCCCAAATGATATCTGCACTAACCAGAATCCGTCCTTGTGAATGAGACTCATAATATTCCCTGGTATTTAAATGAGGAGACTTGCTGTAACTCAGACACCAGTGAAGAACCATCAGCTAACACTCGTAGGAAAAAAAACTCTCAAAAGAGAAATAAATAATTTTTATTATAATGATCCAGTTTTTATATGTAGGTTTGTATATCACCACAAAAATGGCGTATTTTAGTAAGATTTTTGTTGGTATTAAAATGCTCTAACTTTAAGAATAAAGTAATTTCCAATCCAATTTGTAATTTAATAATAAGAGTGTGGAATTTCAAGCGAGGCAGCGAATTATACTAAATGCTAATTATAAGTTTATTTACAAGTTTGTTTTTTCTAGGAAGGTCATTCAGGCTGTTTTTAATTCTCGGCAAAAAGTTATTGATTTAAAATACAACCATCAAGTACTTGATTTCTTATTTTCCGGGTTATTTTTGCTGTGCTTTGATTTGATATTTTGAGATCCTATACTCCCACACACGCGCACACGCACGTATATATATATATATATAAGTTGGCCGACCGTCGTCAAGGGTGATCCGAAGGCTCCCTTTTCAATAGCTACTACATCGAGGTGGAGGGGAGGCGCCACCCCTTTACCTGAATTGCTCCACTTAACCTTGATCCATACCTTATCATGCAGAGTGTCAAGCAAAGCGGCATCAAGCAACATTTTTTGAGTCTTTGATATGGCTCAACCTGGGATTGAACCCCAGTCTATATCAATAGAAATAAGTTAAAGACAAACAGTAAAATAACTATATAGATCCCGGTGTGAAAATTTTTTAATGCAGAATAATGTTTCCAACAACATTAACATCCTTATTAGCAATTGTCTCACTAGCATTGTTGTTGTTGCCGTTGTAGTTCTTCTTATTGATGATGATGATGATAATGATTGTGATCTTGATACTGCTTTTAATGTCTGCTTTTCCTTGTCTCGTTTCTTCTGCACAAACCGCGACTATCTCATCGGATGCTATTTCTCCCTTTTTCGCTTTCTTTTTGACAACAAACACCACAATACCGTGCTGACAGGACAACGTATCTGCTCCTCTTTCACTATGACAACTCGGCTCTCTGATGTGTGCACATTGACAGAATTGCCAGCTTCCTTGCAGCTATCATAGAAAGAATCTTCAATTGCTTGCTTGTGATAGATAGATAGATTGTGTGTGTGCATGTGCGTGTATATGTGTGTGTGTGTGTGTGTAGTGAGAGAGAGGGAGGGAGAGTGAGTACATTTGGCAATCGGTCGCTATTCGATTGAAATAACAAGTAGTCAAAATTATTGAAAGACATATTGATCATAAAACAAGTCGGAGAAGAAGTAATAAGGTAGTCAATAATATCATAGCATATATTATTGTTCTTTTCTCAATAATAATTGTTTACTTATGTCGTATCTGATCTCTCATGGAATAAAACGAAAGTTCTCTCAAGCTGTAGCCTCGTAAGTACTATTGTATAGTTGCACCACTTGGACTTTAATGAAACACCTGAAGAAAAAGTTTGATCGGAACTACGCATGGATTCTGCGTGCTATTTTAAACAAATCCCGGAAGTAACAAGTTACAAAACAGCAACTGTACGGCCACTTACTTCTCCTCTTACAAACAAAAGTAAGACATGCTGGTTACTATTGGAGAAGTAAAGACGAGTTCTCAAGTGAGGTTCTTTTATGGACTCAACAGTGTTGATTGACTAACAAAAATGTGCATTCATCAGCTCTGTGCGAACACTGGATGTCGTCTCGCGAGCTTGTCAAGACCAAAAGCTGATAAGAACGGCTGGCAAGTGGGAGCCAAGAAAATCTGTGCTGTTAGCACGTCCTCATGATAATAATGATAATGTCTTTGTATTTTTTTCTTTCGGCTCCATCTTGTACATTAAAGGATTTTATACTTTTAGTAATAATATTATCAAAATTATAATTCCTCAAAGTCATTTTGAACAAATCCTGGAAGCAACACCTCACGAAACAACAGCTGTACGGCCACTTACCTCCTATCTCAAAACGCATCCAAGTAAGACGAAGAAGACATGCGGGACACTGCTGGAAAAGCAAGTGACGTTCTAGTATTGAAACCTACACGTGGACATACCAGCAAGATCTTAATTACATCAGCTCTGTGTGGACATAGGATGTAGTTTGGAAGACATACCGAGAGTAATGGATGATTGGGACGGATGAAGAGAGAGAGAGAGAGAGAGAGAGAGAGAGAGTCCGAGAAATCCGTGTTGTCAGCACGATTTGATTATGATGATGCTTTTAGTCTCATGTTATTTACAAAAGTTTTTCTTGTGTTTTTTCGCTCTCTAAATGTTGTCAGATCAGTGAGACATTCCTTTTTTCGAATTGACCAAACAAAAATTTAATTTGAAATCAAAGGAAATTAATACTCAGACTCGGATTCTACCAAATAAATTTCTAATAATTTCATGTTCATAATATTTTTCCCGATAGGAAGGGGTGCCGAAAAGTTCTTGACATAAACAATAAGGGAATGATCTTGAGCAGTGCTTGCCAAACTTTTTTGGCGACGGAACCCTGATACGAACATCCAACAGCCCATAGCAGTTTTTTTTTTCTTCTGATTTCTGCCTTCATAATTTTGATCAGACAATAAAGTAAAGTTGGCGACCGTAGTCGAGGGCGTCCAAAAAGCTCTCTTTTCAATAGCTTCTACACCGAGGTGTAGGGGAGGGCGCTACTCCTTTCCCTGGATTGCTCCACTTTACCCTTGATACATACCTTATAATGCTGAGTGTTAAGCAAGGGGGTACCAAGTACCATTTTTAAAATCTTTGGTATGACGCGACCTGGGATTGAACCCAGGTCTCCCAGACCATTGGCGAACATTCTACCCACTAGCCCATTGAGCCAAATAAAGCAAAAATGAATTATTATTATAAAAGCAAGTGTGTGTGTTTTTTTTATTTGTTATAAATTTGTAATTGTGAAAAAAAGCTTAAAAAGCAGGTTCTGCTTTCCTTTTCAGAGATAGGTATGATTCCTCCAATTTAGCTTAAAAAAAAGAAAAAAATGGGAAAGAAAAAGATACAAACAAACAAACAAAGGAATAAATGAATAAGATATATCAGTATGAAAATAATGTTTTCTAATATATTTTGAATCAAATCTAATGAAAAGATACTTTACCCCATGGATTTCCGGAATTTTCCCGTGGTTCTGGGGAATCTACTTTGGGAAACACTGACCAATAGACATGAAACGTACCATTTCATATATTATTTCCGCACTTCAATACACTTAGCACATAGGTTCTATAACTCTTCTAAAAATAAAATTAAACAAAATGAATAGAAATTTAAAGAGGTCTCTCATTGTTTGGTTTTGTCGAAGACTTTTGAGCAGCACCTTGTATTTCTAATGTGAGACGAAGTGCTTTCAATATTCCATATAAAATTGGGTTATTGTCTTCATCTTTGATGTTATCACTGCAACATTTTGGTTGATACAGGCTTTGGCCTTCTTCAACTGTATGCAGCATCCAGCCTTTGTTTTCTAATCTGAGACAAAGTGCTTTGTTTTATTTAAAATATTATTTGAACTGTAATCTTCAATTTGTTATTTGAAATACAATTGGTGGAGTATTTTTTTTTTATTATTCTTTGTCAATTTCTTGACAAACATACCACTCGAACAGAATCTGATATTTTACGCGGTTTTCCTATAAAATTGTATAAATATCCATCGCCTGTAAATAAGTACACCACTAAAAAAATCTTAATCAATAGTCAGTTTTCTTCAAAAGCAAAAATACCATGATTTTATTATATCTAGTGGAACATTATGCAATAGAAATAAATATCATTAAGTTTTATTGATTATTAAACTAAACGACACAGAAACACCGGAACAAAAATGATATTGCAACACCTTGTGTAACAAAAAATAATTATGATTTTATAAGGATCAACAAGAAATAACAAAATTATAGTACGTTGTGTTTATAATAGGATTAATTTTTTTTGAAAATGTTACGATAAAACCCCCTTCTCAATGAGATCACCTACTGGGTGTGGGTGGAGACCGGTAACGTTTGAAGACGGGAACCAAGTGGCTGAGCACTTCGTGACTCGGCAACCAAAGTGGTCACGTGACTTGCAACATTTCACTTTGATTCTTACTGGGTTAGATGGCTCGATCTGATCAATCGGTTGGTCATCTCAATCACTAGCACCTATATGATTGTCTTGAACGTATTCTTCAGATTGCTCTCGTGGCAAATAAGAATCCAACCCAATTTTATCTTAAAGGTGCTGGAAGGAGTTGGCTGAAGGTCAATTACACTGAGATTGAAATACTTGAAACTTTTCAACTATACACAAACAAATGATTGATATTAAATAGAATTATTAGTTTTTGATAACAATACTTGAAGCCATCTTACTCTGTGAAAATAGATGATTAATATTCAATAGAATTATTAGTGTTAGATAGCAAAACTTGAAACCATTTAACTGAGTGTAAGCAAATGATTAATGTTTGATAGAATTATTAGTGTTAGTGACACTTGAAACCATTTGACTGGAAAAAGTGAGCTCTAACTCGTATAAAAAATTACCTACAAACTATTCACTCACAAATCATATATATATATATATATACTGGCCTAATGAGTAGAGTGTTCGCTAATAGCCCGGGACACCGGGGTTCAATCCCAGGTTGTGTCATACCAAAGACTCAAAAAAGGGTACTTGGTGCCGCCTTGCTTAACACTTAGCATTATAAGGTAAGGATGAGGGGTAAAGTAAAGCAATCCAGGGAATGGAGTAGCGCCCTACCCTACACCTCGGTGTGGTAGCTGTTGAAAAGGGAGCCTTCGGATCGCCCTCGACTAAGATCGTCAACTTTACTTTACTTTACCAGTCAAAAGTATTTGGCCCCCCTAATTTTTTTTTATACCTCATCCTAAAAGTGTTATTTTAATGCAACAAATTTAGCACTAATGATCTTATTTATTATACAAAATTCAAGTCTTTCTGAGCTACTTTAAATATAGATAAAAAAAAAAAACAAAAAACAAAAAATACAAAAAGCTTCCTAAAGTTTAGATTAATTCAAAATGACCCCCTTTGGCTGTTATCACGGCTTGACAGATTTTTGGTATTCTTTCCACCAACATCCCGTAACTATAAGAGTTAATTATTAGTAGAAAACTTTTAAGTGATCACGATGGTCACAAGGAGTATTTGTTCATTGAAGGCGAGGTATTGGAAACTCCTTGAAAGCCAGAATAACTTGCTTTCGTAAATGTCACTCAAAAAACATTTTAAGTGTATTCAGCAAATAAAAATCACCGTTTTTTGCTAGATTACATTCGTTTGCACACACACACACACACACACACACACACATACATACACATATAAAATAATTAAGGTGATAATGATTTATATAATTCATTTTATTTGGTTAAAAATTATTTTGTTATGTAAAATTGTAAAAACTAAAATCTTTGAGTGTAAGTGCACTTAGTCGCAAAAAGTCATAGGCTTGCACGTGGGCAGGAAGAGCCATGTCAAAATAGTTCTAGACATAAAATTGAACTTAAACAAATCAAGTGTTTGTCAACTGGGAAAGAAATACAAGTTTATCATATTTACCCAACCCCTCCACTCAAGCAGGATATGACGCAAGGTCAATTTTTAAGCGAAGTTTGACAGGTTTTAATTCAGAGTTTTCCTTCTTCTAGACTAGTTGCCTCACAAAGGCTGAAGAACCCAGTCTGCCCTACTATTTACCCATAGCTGGAGGGAGAATAATTGGATTCATACCTTTCTCAAGGGTATTAGTGCTATGTGAAATGCTATCAGTCTCGTCCAGGATTTGAACTCGTGTCACCGTGTCCATTTCCTACGACGATAACCATTACACCACGGGCACTTCCCATATGCAAGTTTATGATCGTATGATGCAATAATTAGGAAGATGACGTCACACCAAAAGTGTCTTTATAATATTTGCTGAATGAGATAATTGATAGATTTTAATAGAAAAGATACTTTTAAATTCAGGCAGACCGCCGTTGAAGAGAGTTGAGTTTTGAAATCCGAAGAGACAAGTTGGGTTTGACGTTGGTGCAGGTCGGTGAGAGACGGGGTGCCTCTTTGTAGTTGAAAGCAAGATTCGCTCATTTACAAGGTCTTCCTCTCTCCTCGTGTCCGTGTCGGACTGCTATGATTGGAAACCGTCTGAATAAAGACTTTTTCGTATTTCGATTGACAGTTGTTATTTTTGAATTTGATTATTCAACATGATACAACAACGTTACACACACATACACACACACACTTCCGAGGTGTGGTCCAAAACTATTGAGACTGGAGCTATATTTACCAAGACTGAAATGAACAATAAATGGAACGTTAATTTTCTTTAAAATTGTCACTTTCGTATCCAACATACATATTCCAAGCGTTTTCTATTTGCCAAAACACCTCTGAAACTCCACTTTTGATATAAGCAGCCGGTCGAAATTCCTTTAATGCTCTCCAAGTCCTCAAATTTCTTCCTCTAGAGATTAATTCTTAGTTTAGGAAATAAGAAAAAAGTCACACAGAGTTGGGTTTCACAAGAATAAAGAAGGGTGCACTCGCAAAGTTCAGTGTTTCGCAGGAAACTAATGATCAAATATATCGAAACTGCCGATCGAAAGATATAGAGGATTGACTCTGACTCGTTGAGAAGATGTCTAGACATGTAGACGATGTCTAGACGTGTAGACATCAGCTTTAGAGACTTTGACATTGTAGTTTTTTAAAATAATTTGTGCATGCGTCTTAATTTGAATTCAAAATTTTATAAATACCCTAAAAACACAGATATGTATTCAAAAACACTTCTGCATGAGCAAGGTGGGACACAAGGTCATTTCTTAAACGGAGTATAACAGTTTTGAATTTGAGTTTTCCTTTTCCTAGACCGGTTGCCCTACCAAGGTTAAAGAGCCCAGTTTGCCCTCCTATTTACCCATAGTTGGTATGAGAATAGTTGGATGCTTATCTTTCCCAACGGTATTATCGCCATGTAAAATGTAAACTGCTTCATTCAGGATTTAAACTAGGGTCAACGTGTCCATTTCCATCGACGATCACTATTACGCTACGAACGCCTTCCAATATATATATATATATATATATATATATATATATATATATATATATATATATATATATATATATATATTATGAGGTTTAGGCCATCCGTGAGCCAGCTGGATTCCCGTTTTAATATCGATGCGTTTATTGAAAAAGGAGTGAATGATACGAATTAGTATTTCACAATTATCTTTATCATATCGAGAATTTGAATGGTTACAAAATGACGTTCAGTGTCACGCAGACCCCCGGAGAAGTTGCAAATCGGACTGGAAATTGCTTTATCCTCAAAATTGTTTTAGTATATTGCTCTCATATAAATCGCTCTATAGTAGGCTCTTTTACGGGGTCACACACACACACACACACACACACACACACACACACACACACACACACACACACATATATATATATATATATATATATATATAAATATATCTTGGTCTGTTGATCACAGAGACGAGAAATTGTCTGTCACCAAATTTCATTGGCTCTGTGTTTACGCTATTCTAGCTTATAGATGTATATACTCTATCACCAATATCGAGCACTCTATATTTGTAAATATAGCAAAATATATTGTTAATATAGAATATACATATATTAATAAAATCCTCATTACACACACACACACACACACACACATATATATATATATATATTCATATATGTATATATATAATAAAAATTTTATCCATATATATGTATTGATGATGCTAGCCGAGAACAAAAGACAGAAAAAGATCTTTTCCAATCTCGTGGAGATAGCTTGGCAATGATGATTATTTTGATGATAAAAGTTTGTATAACAATAAAAACTTGGATAATAGACGATTGGGAGCGGACCAAAGAAGATGAGTAGATGAGAAGGAGATGGAAGGAAGGCTTCAGAGATCGCCATCTTTAATATTGCATCATGGTAACTGGCACTGGCGTCTCCTACCCTCCGGGAGAAGGAGGCCATTAATGAAGAGAAAAACGGAGCGATGGTAGCTTCACTTCTTTAATCAAGACGGCTGACCTGTCCCGAACAAACACACAGAGCGCCGACCGTTAAGGAAAGTCGAATTAACAAAAGATTTGAGGAACAAAAGAGAATGATTCGCAGAAGAAAGCCAGTTCGTACCAATTGATGCAGACGATTCAAAAGGTCGGAAAAAAACAAACAAACAAAAAAAAACAAAAAACAAAAAACAAAAAAACAAACAAACTAACAAACAAGACAATAGATATTTTTATCCGTATTATTTCTCAATCAGTCATCTTTTGAATTCTTTTTCTTGTTTTGTTTTTCTTTTTTTTTTTTTTTAGTAACATAAGCCATTGTTTATTTTTGATTATTATGGGATATTTTATTCTTGTTTGGTTGTAATTAAACAGTTGACCGATAGAATGACATCGTCCATGTTGTTTTAGCCTCGGTGAACTTAAACGTCATCAAAAATGATGAACTGCAGACAAAAAAAAAAAAAAAAAAGAAAAAGAAAAAGAAAAAAAAAAAGAAAATGAAAAGAAAAGAAAAGAAAAAGGACTATAGAATTGATATAATTTCAACCAAGCAAAATACAGTCCTTGGATTGTTTTAGTTCCTATTGTAGTCGACTGTCACAGAAACAATTTCTGATGCAGACAACGCTGATGGTTTAGCGCATCTTGCAAATACATCTGCCCAACCTGAAAATCTCAACTGTATAACTTGGATCATCGGTCTCTACATGATAGAACATTTATCTGTTTAATCGAGAATGGTGCCATCTCTTCATTAATAACAAACATATGAATTTAGTAAACCAGTTCACCTACCTCGGTAATAATATCTCAACTACTGAAATCGAGTTCAACATAGACATAACTAAGGTATGGACTGCTATTAAAAGGTTTACTGCCATGAAGAAATTTGATCTCTCTGTTTAAAATAAAATGGGAATTCTTCCAACTGTATGGATTTTAACAAAACGCTAGAAGAAAAATCTAGACAGGAACTGCACAGGAATGCCTTTAAAAAGCATCCTACTAAACAACAATTGTTCGGCCTCTTATTTCCTATCTCATAAATCATCCTGCAGAAGAAGAAAGGCCCAACTCATAAGCGACGTTCTCCTATTAACTTCCACACATAGACATTGCAGTGTTAGTCGATTAGCAAAAGCTTACATTCATTAGTTTTGTGCCGACACTGGGCGCCGTCTAGAGAGCTCAGCAAGAGCGACGACAGATAGGGCGGAATTGTGTGTGTGTGTGTGTGTGTGTGTGTGAGAGAGAGAGAGAGAGAGAGAGAGAGAGAGAGAGAGAGAGAGAGAGAGAGAGAGAGTCAATTCTTGTTGAGGATGATGATGATGTGTAATGTTGATTATTCTTCAGGATTTACCAGACGCATTTTCTCATTGGGTGCCCCATTCATTCGGCATTGTGCCACATCGAAGCAAAGAGTTTCGTAGATTACTACAAGACCCATTTTCTATGGAGGATTTTGTATAAACCGCAATCACTATTTTCTGATGTAGGAAGCAAAAATACTATTGGAAAATTATTTGAGTCATCCAGTATCCTATCGGTGGTGCTCGGAATTCGCTGACTGTATCCTCAGGAGAGGGGTAACACCTCTTCAAAGGGGTGTCCTAGACATGGCTCTAAACTGCTTCTGATTGGTAGGGTTCAGTTCTGAAGATCTGAAGAATTTTATTGGTTGGTTGGTTGTTTTTTTATGGCATTTCAACACTTGTGGGTCATTTAATGCTAAATCCTGTTTATATATATATATATATATGTGTGTGTGTGTGTGTGTGTGTGTGTGTGTGTATGTGTGTGTGTGTGTGTGTGTTATCATTATTTAATAATGATTTTTAAAAAATGTTTAAAATGTCTTTTGAATGTTTTTAAAACGTTTTTTAAAATGTTTTTTTAAAAAAAAATATTTTTGATGTTTTTGATAATATTTTCTGTTTTGAGACAGTGTCTTATTTAATGGTTTGTAATAATCTTTTTTTTAATAATGATTTAAAAATGTTTTGAATGTTTCTTGAATGTTTTTAAAACGTTTTGTGATGATTTGTAATAATCTTTTTTCAATAATGATTTTCTTTTTATGATTTGAGTCTTTGTCTTCTCTTGAATCACGTGATTCTGTATTGATGACACTCATCTTTCAGGCGTTTACTTTACAACTGTTTTTCGAGGAAACTTGCACTTCCTGTACTTTGTGACCGACGATATCGGGGTTATTTCCAGGGGATTAAACCATACAGCTGGTCTTCTGCGATGAAATGAGTTAGATGAAACGTATCATTTTTATTTAATGACAAAGATTGTAAAATAGTCACATTCTGCGTAGACGATTAATCGACTGATTTTAACGGCATGTCAAGCCGTATGGGGTTATTTATAGCCAGAGATTAGGGAAACGCTCACATTGAACGTTTATATTTACATTTTTGTGTAGTTGCTTTTTAAGCGTTTTTGCACACCTTTATATTATATGAAGTATTCCTATCTAATACAAACGATTTGTTCAAAGTTGTATGACTTCAAGTATTTTTCTCAAATACTAATATTTTATACACAATAATATCGTTTCATGTAACTGTTTCTATTTGATAATAATCATTTGTTTATAAGTTTATGGTTTGAAGTGAGTAATAATAATCCTTAGGTTTCAAGGAGTCCTAAGATGAATAATTCTATTTAATAATAATCATTTGTTTATAAGTTTATGGTTTCAAGTGAGTAATAATAATCCTTAGGTTTGAAGGAGTCCTAAGATGAATAATTCTATTTAATAATAATCATTTGTTTATAAGTTTACGGTTTCAAGTGAGTAATAATAATCCTTAAGTTTCAAGGCGTCCTAAGATGAATAATTCTATTTAATAATAATCATTTGTTTGTAAACAGTAACATAGTTTTAAGTAAGTAATAATTCCTTAGTAAACATTTGTAGCTTCAAAAATATTTTTAAAACAAATAAGTAAGTTAGCGACCATAGTCGAGGGTGACCCGAAGGCTCCCTTTTCGATAGCTACTACACCAAGGTGTAGGGGAGGGCGCTACTCCATTCCCAGGATTGCTCCACTTTACCCTTGAACCGTACCTTATAATGCTGAGTGTTAAGCAAGGTGGTATCAAGTACCATTTTTAAAGTCTTTGGTATGACTCGACCTGGGATTGAACCCAGGTCTCCCGGGCCATTGGCGAACACTCTAACCGCTGGGCCAAATTTACATGTATTTATTCGATATCAAGAATACCAGTCCCAATCAGCATGAACTTGGAAGTAATAGTAGTGAAAGAGTACTTCCCATCTCAGAGTACCAGAATTGAAGCCCTGGAGATGAATTTTAGTGTTATATTTAGGACACACTCTCGAACTCTTTTTCGGGTCTTACCTCTATGTAGGAGATACAAACGGTATATTTTAAGGGCGGCAATGTAGACTAGGTACTTCAGCTAGTTCTGGAATCAGATACCACTTTACTTAATGAGTAATTTCTGAATTAAATAAGACATTTCTGAAAGAGTAGGTTAGAATTAACAGCTTTAAAAGTGCCTAATTTGGTAAAGAAGAGAGTAAATTAAAACAGTTGAGAAGTAGAGAAATTTGTGAATGCTTATCTGTGTGTGGAGGCGGCAGAAAATTGCTGATTTTGAATACGAAATTAGGATTGAAGGAATGTAAATAAAAACAACAGCAACATGGAAATTAGAGAAATGGGAACAAGTAAGAAAAAAAAAACAAAACAGAATATTGACGTAAAATGAAGAATAAAGAAGAAATAGGAAAAAAAAGGAGAAATTACAAGAAAGGAAGAAAACAAATTTGAAACAATTAAAAAAAAGGAAAGAGAGATGAAAACCAGTGTGTGGGTGTCAAATACACTCCGGTAGCCAGATATACAGGCTGAAAATAAGACTCTGCATCTTTTGCTTACTTGAACATCAGAAACATTATACTTAAAAATTATTAAAAGTACAATGGCAGTTTTATTGAAGAAAAACTACGGCACACCTCTAGCCAATGAATTTTTCACCAGTATATGAAAGTAAGAATATTCAGGATTGGTTGCTGAGAGGTTAAAAAAGAAAGAAAGAAAGAAAGAAAGAAAGAAAAGGGGTATAGAGATAAGTCCTTTGCCAAAAGCAAATAAAGAAAGAAAAAAAATGAAAGAATGATACGTAGAAAGAGAAAAAATGCATTAAAAGAAGAAAAGAACGAATGAAAGAAAGAGTTGTAAGAAGAAAGACAGAAAGAGAAAGTGAGCAACTAGGCAGAGAGAGAGAGAGAGAGAGAGAGAGAGAGATAGAGGGGGATGACGAAAGAGGTTTATACACAGAAGATGAGAAAGAAAGAAAGAAAGAAAGAAAATGTTATAAAAAGACAAAGAAATATGTATATGAGTAAATAAAGAATAAATAAATAAAGAAAGAGTCTTTTTGCTTCTTTGTTTAATGACATTTCAACCTTCATGGGTTACTTAATGCCAAAGCCATTCTTGTAGAGGAAAAGTAGTGGTACCATCTGACACATAGCTGGGGTGGGGATAAGGAGGTCCATTCCTTTCCTAAGGGCATTAGTCTGAAAGTGAACGTAATAGTGCAACAAGAACACAAATAAGCTTGTTACGATGTCTCAGTGGAACACGTTACCCACTGGACCACGGAGACTCTCCCAAAGGAAGAAATAAAAGAATGAAAAAAGCGTTGGGAGAATAGAAAGAACGAACAAAAGAAATTCGTGTTGAAAGAAAAGAAGCGCATTTCGAAAGAAAGTTTCATGCCGAGAAAAAATATAACGAAACGAAGAAAGAAAGGAAGAAAGTAAGAAAGTAAGCAAGCAAGCAAGAAAGAAAGAAAGTAAGCAAGCAAGAAAGCAAGCAAGAAAGAAAGAAAGAAAGAAAAAAAGAAGTATATAAAGAGAGAAACAAAGAAACAAAGAAACAAAGAAAAAATGACTCAACTTTGAAATAAAAAAAATTATGTAAGAAGATCAAGAACGAATAATAGATATCCAAAGAAAAGTGGAAGTAAAGGAGACGAAAAAAAGGTAAAAAGAATGATAGAATTAGATGTAAAAGCGAAAAACAAACGACTAAATAAAAAAGAAAGACACAAAAGGGGAACAGAAAAAACGCACGAAGAAAAGCTACAAAAAAAAAAAAAAGATAAAGTGTATGAAAATAGAGACTGTGAACGATGAAAACGATGAGAAAAACAAAAACAAAAACAAGATGATACAAAAAAAGAAAAATGGACTATATTTAGAAAATAAATAAATGAATAAATACGCACAGGAAAATAGTGAGATCGGGAGAAAGAAAGGAAAAGAAAGAGGGAAATGAATAAACAAAGTACGAAAGAAAGAAAGAGAAAGATGTGTCGAAATTGAATAAATAAAGACGTGTAGTAAAAAAGAACAAGAAAGGCGCGTAAAAAGAAAGAAAGAAAGAAAGAAACTTATAAAAAAGAAATACATGTAGAAAGAAGGAATGGAGAAAGGAAAGGAAAAGGAAGACAATAAAAGCTTGTAGGAAGAACAGAAATAAATAAATAAAATAAAGAAGTGTAAGAAGACCAAAAGAAAGAAAGAAAGAAAGAAAGACTTGAAGGAAAAACAGAAAGAAAGAAAAAGACACACTGAAAGAATAGAAAAAAGAAAGAAAGAAGAAATGAAAGAAATAAAAAACGTATAGGAGGAACAGAGAAATAAAGGAAAGATATGTAGGAAGAACAGGAAGAAAGAAAGAAAAAAGAAGTCTGGGCAGAAAATAAAAAAGAAAAAGAAAAAAGAAAGACGTGTAGAAAGAAAGAAAGAAAGAAAGAAAGAAAGAAAGAAAAATGTTGGAATAACCGAAAGAAAAAAAAAAGACGCACGCGAAGAACAAAAATCAAAGAAGAAAGAATAAAGAAAGAAGGAATAAAAGAAAGAAAGACATTTAGGAAGAACGGAAAGAAAGAAAAAAAGAAAAAAGTGTTGGAAGAAAAGAAAAAAAAAAAAAGAAAGAAAGACGAGTTGGAAGAACAGAAAGAAAGAAAGAAATCCTTGGAGTTGAGGAAGGTAGAAAGAATCGTTAAAAGTAAAAAAGAACCATATTGAAAGAATGCTCCATTTCGGGGGAAAAATGATGATCGGAGAAAGTAAAGAAGGAACGAAATAAAATGAACCAAATACGTACTTATTGCAGTGGGAGCGGAAGGTTAGAATAGAAGAGGAGATAAATGAATGGTGGGGAAGCCAAGGTGAACGGAAAAGATTGTTGAAGATAGAAGAAAATAGCACAAAACGGAAGAAGAAACAAGGACACGTCAAAATGCTTTTAACGGATTAAGAATGTTCCTCCGCGTTCATCTCTCTCTCTCTCTCTCTCTGTCTCTCAGTCTCTCTCTCTTTCCTTTGCTCATCAATATTATATGTTCCACACAATGGAACTTCTCCACCCCCGATAACATTTTATCTGACTCAATTATCCAAATTCAATACTTTCTTTCACTTTTCCTTTTTTCTATCACTCTCTTTTTAACTCTTTCGTTTTCTTTTCCTGTTCTGTTTTGATCACAGTCTCTTGGTTTTTTTACTTGTCTTTTTCGTTTTTTTTTGTTGTTTTTAATCAGATTCAAGTGAACTTTCTTTCTTTCTTTCTTTTCCTCCTTCCATTTTTCTATGCATTCTTTCTTTCTTTCTTTCTTTCTTTTATTTTCTGAATATCTCAAGAACTGGAAGGTACCTTACTGCGCAATACATGAACAGGTTATCTCCTCTGAGGTTACTCAGTCGGCAATGAGACGTCACTGAGTGAGCTTGTTATACTTTATACTCTTACCTTGTCGAACTGTCGTTGTTTGCTTGTCTTACTCACAACAGTCGTTTTTACGTCGATTCGTTCTTTGGTTTCTTTATTTAATGGCATATCAACCTTCATAGGCTGTTTAATGCCAAATCCATCCTTGTAGATGAGCAGTAGTGCTAATACAGATGGAGGGATAAGTATGGTCATTGAAAAGGAGGGGATTTCAGATCGTAGATGACATTTAAGAAAATTTGATGATACAGCTTATGGCGATCTCAAAAGAGGATTTCACAGATTTTTTTTTGAAAAGGGAAAAGATGTTGAGACGAGTATATGGGGTCCCCAGGAGATTACTTTGAAGAGGACCAAAGCACCATTGCCCAAAGTAGGATTTTTTTCGTTAATTCAGGATAATCCTAAAAATTTTGTATCATTTGAGATGTAGTGTGAGTTTTAAAAAAATTGATAAAATTTCCTAATCTATTGACTCGACTAATTCTCGTTCAAATGATCTCAAATATTAACAGCATATGTGAATCCAACTCAAAATTCTGTTTGATATATTTTTTTTTCGGCCATAGAACTGCCGATCACCGAAAAGGGTTGGTTGGTAGATTGATATTTTATGGAATATCATCTCTTGTAGGTTATTTAATGCTAAATCCTGTTATATATGATTTGCAGTTGTAAAGTTTTAGGTAACTGTATTTTGAAACGAGTTTTTAAAGCTCATTTATCTGCACATGGTTAAATGGTTTCAATTATTGTAATCTAACACTAATAATTCTATCTTATATTAATCATTTGTTTGCACACCGTTAAATGGTTTCAAGTATTCCTGCCTAACACAAATAATTTTGTTTAATATTTATTATTCTATCTGCACATAATTAAATGTTTTCAAGTATCCCTGTCAAACGCTAATAATTCTATTGAATATTAATCATTTGTTTGCGCACAGAAAAATTGTTTCAAGTACTGCTATTTAACATTAATAATTCTATTTATCAAGTATTCCTATCTTATACAAATAATTTACACACAGCTGTATGGTTTCAAATAACTACTAATAATAGTAAAGTTGGTGACCTTAGTCGAGGGTAATCCGAAGGCTCCCTTTTCAATAGCTACTACACCAAGGGGTAGGGGAGGGCGCTACTCCTTTCCCAGGATTGCTCCACTTAACCCTTGCCTTAATCCTCACCTTATAATGCTGAGTGTTAAGCAAGGCGGTATCAAGTACCATTTTTTGAGTTTTTGGTATGCCTCGACCTGGGATGGAACACCCGGTCTACCTGATCATTGGCGAACACTCTACTCATTAGACCAATGGCTCGAATAATGAACCATAGTGAATTATTGAACTGTTATATTTGACCCATGGATTGGACCCTAACTGGTACTACAACTTCGGGTCAGTGTGGATCTGAAAATAATAGTAATGAAGGGGTACTCCACACTCCCCAAACTCCAGGATTTGAGCCTTAATATTAGATGCAATTTAGTGTTATACCCAGGGAATCATAGAAAAAAGCGTTTAAACATAAAAGATTGAATTTTCTGTTGTTCCTACTCATTCTGTTAAAATTTGAAATCATTTGATCAAGAATTGGTCAAGTTATTGGATTACAAAACGATATCAGTTTTTCTAAAACACCCAGTACATCTCAAATGATATCATTTTTTTAAAAAACTTGTATATTACTTAAGGTTCGAATTTTTTCAATTCATACTTCTTTTTTTTTTTTTGCTATTCTCTCATCGCTTTAGTAATTTTACTTTCCAACCTTTTACTTGTTCGCGTTTTTCTTTCATTTATTTCTTATTTTATTTCTTCTCTTACTTCTTATCTATTATTTCCTTTGAATAGTTTCCTTTTCACCTCATTGTTCAATTTCTCCGCTCCACCACCCGTCGTCATCACCAAAGAAAAAAAACTTTTATTGCAAACCTACTTTTCCAAGCATTCAGTTAGATGTAAGAAGGGTCATTCCGACCCCTTTTTAAAAATTCTATCTCTACGGACAGTAACTTAACCTCACACCTAACCCTCTGTTCACAGACGCACAAAACGCTACTATACGCCATTTGACCACCGATAAATTCTCTGACCAAATCAAAAGAGCGGCAGATTCATGGAACAGTCAATTCTGTTCAATGAGCACCGGTAATTTTAATAGACGTGTTAAAATGGTGTTCTTGTCTTTGCTGATATCACGTAATTTATGATTAAAAGCCTGATTGGGAATGCTTATTATCACACGCATTAAGGTACCCCCCCTGCAAAAAAAAAGAAGAGATTTTCCTTGGTAATTAAACATTAGTTTCTGGCACATCTGCTTCTACCTTGGATATTTGAACCCCAGTATGCCATCAACAGAAGACGCGCAAGTGTAACGGTTATCGTAGTAGGAAATGGACTCAGAGTTTCGAGTTCAACACCTGGACGGATTTGCTTGCTTTTCAATTTGCGCAGGTGTCCTTGGGAGAGGCACGAATACCTCTGTTTGCTCTTCAACTATTGGTAAACAGTAGGTCAGACTGACTTTTGGAACTTTGTTTAGACACCCAGTTTAAGAGAAGGAAAAATTCTGAATTCAAACCAGCAGTACCTAGGTTCGCATCCTGCCTGTAGCGGAAGGGTTGGGTCAATACATGCATACAATCTATTCTATCGTTCATCAATAAGTACACCTACAAAAAAACAAAAAACAAAAACAAAAATCAAATAGACAAAAACAATAAAAAGCTAATTATCTTCTAAACCAACGATGCCAGGATTTTATTATTTGGGTGGAACCTTTTACAATCAAAACGGATATTATCAGACATTATTTGCAGTATCGCCCACAAATGAATACATCCATTTTAAAAAAAAATAAAAAGTTGATTTCCTTCTAAGTCAAGATACCAGGATTTTATTATTTCTTGTTGGAAATGATACAATCAAAACGGATATTATTTGGCATAATTTGCGGTTTCACCCCAAAATAAATACATTCTTAAATCTTTTTTAATAAAAAGTCTTTTTTTCTCTTTACCAAGATTCCGGGGTTTTATTATTTTTTGTAAAACTTTATACCATCAAGGCCCGGACATTGGCATAATGGTTAGAGTGTTCGCCAATGGACCGGGAGACCCGGGTCCAATCCCAGGTCGAGTCATACCAAAGACTCAAAAATGGTACTTGATCCCTCCTTGCTTAACACTCAGCATTATAAGGTAAGGATCAAGGGTAAAGTGGAGCAATCCAGGGAAAGGAGTAGCGCCCTCCTCTACACCTCGGTGTAGTAGCTATCGAAAAGGGAGCCTTCGGGTTATCCTCGACTAAAGTGAGACAACTTTACTTTATACAATCAAAATGAATATTGTAAGGGGTTATTACCCAATTCTTCAACACTGAAAATCTGTAACCAAAAACTTAAATATGTAGAAGTCCATGTAATTGTGGAATGAGCTTAAACAGAAAGTAGAATTAGTAGCAACCATAAAAAAAAGATAAAATTGGAAGACTCCGTAATGTTGGAGTGGAATAATGCATAGTTTTAATAATGCAGAGTAATAGATAACAACTAATAATATCCGTTTTGATCATATAATCTTCCACTAGAAAGAATAAAATCCGGGTATGTATGCATTTACCCAACCGCTAGTGTAATGGTTACCGTCGTAGGAAATGGACATAACGAGCTGAGTTCGAATTTTGGACGAGGCTGTTTGTATTTCACTACTGTCCATCTGTAGGAAAAAAGTAAGGCATCATTCTCTCTACAACTACTGGGCATAGTGGGATCTTTAACTTTGGTATGGCAACCAATCTAGGAGAAGAAAAACTTCGCTTAAATATTGTCCATGTGTCGCATCTTATTTATACGGAGTGGTTGGTAAATATATATAAGCATTAATTTACAAAATCTGCAGAGAGGTAAGACCCCGCCAACGAGTGTCCTGGATATGATATTAAACTGTCTGATGGCGAGTACTGAGGATCTATAGTCACTATGACAGACCAAGGAGAGGGGGATATAAATAGTGACATCGGTAACACTTTCTGTTGTCTACGCTCTTGTTGCCGTAAAAACAAGAAATCAAAATTTGGATATACTACGCTCTTGCCCGATCCATCCTTTTTTTTCAACAGTGAAACATGGCCCATGAGGAATGGGAACTTACGCAGACGAGGTTTTTGACCCTCGCTATTTACAACTCATCTTTGTGTTCGCTGGCCACAATTTATCTCGAACTCTGCACTCAATGCACGATAAAAGATCTCTTCCCTTCGGTAACCTCTTCTCACGAGAGTCTTCGCTGGCTTGGTCATGCTCTGCATTGCCGATCGGCAGGGTGACTTCATTCGATAATTCATCAATCCATTTACCCAACAGGATAAGAAGAAGCATCGTGGTGGCCATTTGACAAAGTTGCTCAGGACGGTGAAACAAGATGCGGAACTGATCTTGGCCTATCGTCTGTATGGAGTTTGCCGTTTGAAACGCGAGTGGTTGGCACTCATCTCGTCAATAATCTCGGACCTTCCTGCTTGGTCAACCTTCATTCCGTACGCGGTGAATTTTTTCGACGGACCCAGCTCAACTAATTCAGACTGAATGCTGTCACACATACTCTATCACTGGCTCATACGTCTCTTCCAGGCCTCGTAAAGCGGAATAAAGATTGCAGTTACTTTTAACAGAACTTATGTATCTTCAGTTTGGTTTGGTTATGTTTCATGGCATATCAACAATTGTAGGTTATTTAATGGCAAGTCCTCTTTATACATATATATGAGATATATATGATTTGTAAACGTAAGTCAACAAAGTTAAATGGTTCCAAGTATTACTATGTATCACTACCAATTCGATTAAACATCAGTCATTTGTTGACACAGTTAAGTGATCAAACAGTTCTATTTCAAACAATTCAATTTAACATTAGTCATTTGTTTGCACGCAGTTTAAATGTTAAACAGTTCTATTTGACCCATAGATAGGACTGTATCAAGTGCTACTACTTCAGGTCAGAGTGGACCTAGGAGTGGTGACAATGGAGAGGTACTCCGCATTCCCCGAAGTTCCAGCATTACTGGAACCTCACCATCAGATTGTTTAATGTCATAATCAGGACTCGCTGGGGAGGGGTCTTACTCTTCAGTAGAGATCTATTTTACATCCTGAGCTGTGTATTTTTAATATCTGTTTCCTACTTACCCTCCACAAGACGATCAATGCAGATGTTTTGTTTTGCCAGCGGGGGCCACGGTAAAGGAAGCTAATAATAATGTATGATATCTGTTAAAAATCGTTTTATTTTGATTTTAGTTTTATTCATAGTATTTGTTTTTTTTTTCTTGGTCGGACAAAGATATCGGTCCACACGGAAGAAACAGAAAGACATTTTTTTTTTATCCCATCAACTTAATTTTCACGCGATAGCAAAAGCAAAAGCAAAAAAACAAAACACACACAAAAAAAAGACAAAAAACAAAACAAAACAAAAACAAACAAACAAACAAACAAAAAACAAAAAACAAAACAAAACAAAATACAAAACACCCCACCTCGAAAAAAATAAATCAAACCAAAGCAAACCAAATCAAACAAAACAAAAAGAAAAGGCATGCAATAAACGACACAATAAAATCCCAATTTGATTATGTTTGAATAACTGCAACGGAATCTATCTATCTATCTATCTATCTATCTATCTACTTCTCAAAGGGTTTCCAGATGTGCCAAAATTAGGAATACAGAACAGATGTCAATTGTCGCATGAACGTTTTTGATCTTGTCATGTAAATGAATATGTCCACATTTTTAAAAAAATCATAAATTTAATTATTATTCGGTAATCATTTCATTGAAGGAAAATAAAAACAGAAGGTAACAATGAGACACAAGGAAACTACTGATTTTAATGAGCATTGAAGACTTGGAAAAAAAAAAGGAAAAAAAGAAAACATCGATTGGAGAAATATGCATAAACCATACAAAAAAAAATCTTGCAATTTTTGTCGGGTACTATGCTAGCAATAAGAAAGGAAGTAAAAAAACAAACAAACAAAAACGATAATTCTTGGAGATGTTGGATGTGAAAGTGATTATCGGGATACTCATGGGATCAATGATAAGAATTGAAAGATAAGCACTGAAATAAGCGATTTGGGATGAATACATCGATTTCAGAATGTAGGAAGCGAGAGGATGAACTGTGGGTAGAGATTTGGGGGATTTTATAAACAGGAAAAGAGTGCTTCTTCGTAGTTAGCGAGCTATTATTGCAGAATTTGATCCTCACTAGATGCTTTAAATTTGAAGCCGGACGCAAGACTGAGATAAGTTTGCACACATGCTTCAGCGTAGGGTAATGGTTAACGAATCCTCACTGGGCGCTCCCATTTTGAGACTTTTTAGACGAGGCACAGTTGGTACGCTTTGATGTAAGGTAAAGATTAGCGAATTAGTCAGGCAGAACATTATTATTATGTTGTGATCCTCAGCTAGTCTAGAAGGCTGTTACTACTACGCAGACGTCGCCTCGCTTAGTGTAAGTAAGTCCGTCTTAATCATTCCTCACGGGTGACCCAATGAGAATCGAGCTTTGCTAGCAGACTAATGAGTTCGATTCTCATTGGGTCACCCGTGAGGAATGATTAAGACGGACTGATACATACATTATGCATAAAGCCCTGGGAATAATCCTCAAGAACGTGTGAATAATTTTAAAAAGTTTATCAATGTTAGTGCCCATGGTGTAATGGTTATCGTCATGGGAAATGGACACGGCGACACGAGTTCAAGTCATGGACAAGACTGATAGCATTTCATATTGCACTAATACCCTTGGGAAAGGTATGAATCCAATTATTCTCCCTCCAGATATGGGTAAATAGTAGGGCAGACTAGGTTCTTCAGCCTTGGTGAGGCGACTAGTCTAGGAGAAGGAAAACTCTGAATTCAAACCTGTTAAACTTCGCTTAAAAATTGACCTTGTGTCATATCCTGCCCGAGCAGGTAAATTTAATATCAATGCTAGTGAGCTGGTCTTACAGACACTTTCTAGTGAGTTGATCCTCACTGGGTGCTCCATACTAGAGGCCTGATGTAATCTAAGTTGTATATATATATAGTCTACTGATTAAAACGATGGATAAAGTACCCAATATTGTCAGATAACTTTCAAAAATTTAAATAAACGTGGATATCAGTTGATTTTAAACAATTAAAAATTTGATTAAATCTAAATTAAGATAAAAATAGAATTAAGATAATACTACTAGATTCTTTAAAGATATATATCAAAAGTTTAAATTCAAAATTCAACTGATTAAAACGATGGATAAAATATCCAATATCATCTGATAACTTTCAAAAATTTAAATAAACGTAAATATCGGTAAATTTTAAACAATTAAACATTTGATTAAATTTAAATTACAATATAAATAGAATTAAGATAATACTACTGGAATCTTAAAAATATATATTAAAAACAGAAAATTTTTTAATTTCAAAACAAATTCTAACTTGAAAATTTTAAATGAACTTCTAATAAAAACTTTGAAACCGGAAATCTGTTTATTAATAAGAAATAAAAAAAAAGATAAATACCGGTGGACAACCGGAAGTAAAGAAATAAAGAAAAAACGGATTTATTGGAAGATTTTCAAAGCCGAGATATATACAAATATGGATCGATATGATTTTTTTGTATATATATATATATATATATATATATATATATATATATATATATTAACTATAACTTTTGAAGCTTAAGTTAGGTGAAATGAATTCCCCGATGTTAACGGTTGAAAAGAAACAAATTTCTGTTCAAATCCACCTGAAGAGCCATAAAATTTGCTGTTAAAATAAATTTATAATGGAGTATATCTAATGAGTTTCTTGTTTTTAATGATATATAAATATACACATATATAAATATACACATATATAAATACTCAGCACGAGCAGGATGTGATACAAGGTCTATTTTCTAGAGAAGTTTAACAGGCGGGAATTCAGTTTTCCTTCTCCTAGACTGGTTGCCTTATTATTTACTCATAGCTGGCGGGGGAATAGTTGGATCCATACTTTTCCTAAGGGTATTAGCGTTATGTGAACTGTAAACAGTCTCGTCGAGGATTTGAACTCGGGTCACCGGGTCCATTTCCAGCGAAGGTAAACATTACACCACGAACGCTTCCTCCCAATTATTGCATTATATAAGCTTAAAAACTGACAGGGGCTCCCGAGAGGGGTCTTATGAACTCTGAGTTTGAAAACAACGAAAATATTTTTGATAAACCCAAATAATCTGGTTCAACCATGTGAGACCAAACTATTTTTCCGAATTCCTTTTCAGATATATTCTATCTGTTAAAAAAGAAGGAATTTTGGGATCGAAATGTAATTGATAAATAATCAATACTGCTAGAAGATAGGTTCAAAGTAAAAGCAGATGTCAAATTACCTTTCTATGTTTAGTTGAACAAAGGTCGTACCCTATTTTTTCTAATAAAATCGATCTTTTATTAGGCAGCTTGGCCTTCTGCTTGGCGAAATATATCAGCCTACACCGTCACCCATCAATATATGCGATTCTATTAAAACATTACAATGCTGGAAATTTGCATTTCGTGTAAATTCTTGATACAAGAAATAAATATCAACGAATTATACAGCAGTATAAGTTGCCCTAAGAATTATAGAACATACCTTTCGCCGGCTATAAATGGATTAGGAACTAATGTAATGGTATAGGACAGTTCTTGAATTTTGCAAGCAATTTCAGTGGTTTTGAGGTCCAGTTTAAAATAATGTTTTAGAATATTAATCTGTAAATATAACATTTAAAACAAGATTGGGAGATTGGTTGTGTTTTACGGCATATCAACCTGTGTAGGTTATTTAATGCCAATTCCGGTTTCTACAAGTATATCAAATATATATGATTTGTAAGCGAATAGTTTTTAGGTAACAATTTTCAAGCAAGCAGTTAAATGTTTTTAATTATTGTTATCCAACAGTAATAATTCAATTCAATATTAATCCTTTGTTTGCACATGATTAAAGGGTCACAAGTATTTCTATCTAACAGTTTTATTTGCACACAGTTAAATGGTTTCAAATATTGCTATGTAATAATAATTGTTCAAATTAACATTTTTCATTTCTTTGCATACAGTTAAATGGTTTCAAGAATACTAAATGATTAAATAGTTCTAAACGAGACCCTAACAGGTACTCTTACCTCGAGTCAGAGTGAACCTCGGAGTAATAGCAATTAAGGGGTTGACTACATTCCCTTAAACTCCAGGACTTAAGCCTGACCATCATATGTAGTTTAGTGTCTTATCTAGGAAGCTCAATGCGGAAGAGGTCTTACCTCTCTGTCGAGATGCAGTCGGCCTATTCTATAGCCCCAGTCGACTATGTAGTTAAATCAAAAGGTATAACCGAATAATAATAATAATAATAATAATAATAATAATAATAATAATAATAAAGGGCCTGGAGGATTTTGAAGTTGGCGGCTGAGTGGAGACCATCCAAACAACAACATTATTGAAAACGGCCAGAAAACTGAGAAGAGTCCTGGAGACTTGAGGACAACTTGCTGTCACTCAATCTCCAGTGTAAGACAATCCACTAACGCTGATGTGAAAAACTCTAATGAGTATTAATAATAATAATAATTTGCAATACACATGGATCCCCTAATCCAGGCTAGAAGACCAGACCTAATTTTAATTAACAAGAAAAATAATTAAAAAGAACCTCCTCTATCGTGAATTTTGCTCTGCCAGCAGACCCTATATGAAAGTGAAAGAAGGCGAAAAGCTCGATAAATACCTTGCTAGAGTGCTGGTAAAAAACTGTGGAAAATGAAAGTAAAAGTAATATTATCGAAGTCGGAGCCATTGGAACAGTCTTCAAGGGCCTAGAAAGGAAACTCGATAAACTACAGCAAAAAATTGATAATACGTAGAAAAATAGCAAGTGTAGATAATGTGATGATAGTGATGAAACATAATAAGCGAATGCAGCTAACAGATTCAAAAGGAATACAAGAGTAGGCATGAGTGGGTAGGAAAGGAGATCCATCGGGAATTGTGCAAGAAATTTGGCTATTTTGACGAATGATATATGCACAAATCAGAATTTGTCCGAGAAAAAGTAACGAATTAAATTCTTTGGGATTTTGAGATACAAACGGATCACCAAATTCCAACAAGAAGACCAGACTTAGTGATAATTAGCAAGAAAAAAAAACTTGTCATCTAGTGAATCATACCGTTCTACCGGATGACAGAGTAAAAATGAAAGAACGCGAAAAGATAGACGAACATTTGGAACTTGCAAGAGAGCTGAAAAAACCGGGGAACATGAAGGTAACAGTGTTAGCAATTTTAGCTGATGCGCTGGGAATGGCCCCAAAAAGATTGGAGGAATTCGAAATCCGAGGAAAAATACAAGCCATCCAGATTACAGCGACTAGAATACTTAGAAAAGTCCTGGAGACCTGAGGAAACTCTCTCAGTGGCTCAGACTCCAGTGAAAAACCACTAGTTAAAATTGGTATGAAAAACTATCAAACAGGAAAATAATTATCGGCATATATTGTCTTTAGATGTGTACATGATATAAACTTTAGCTTAAAAGTTTGTAAAAAACGAGAACACTTATTATACTCATGTTCTTGTGGCCAGAGTTCAGCAAATAGAAATGTGATCGTTAACCAAGTAAACCTTGTCAAGGAAATACCTACTGAATAAGTTTTTGGTTGGGTGTGGTCAGATGAAGTATTAACTTTGTCTACTTCAAGTTACCCACTTGACCTCTGATAAAAACCAATCATATAGATTGCTTCCCCCCCACACTTCCTTTTTCTATATAAAACGGTTGCTTTTTTCTGATTCATACTGTCGACTATTATATTGAAGATCTACTTCTTGGAATTACTCGAGCACAAAGAAACACCTGTTATTTATTCTTCTGTTTTTTTTTTATATATTTCTTCCTCACTCCT
The DNA here is from genome assembly GCA_963585895.1 of Sepioteuthis lessoniana. Lineage (NCBI taxonomy): Eukaryota > Metazoa > Mollusca > Cephalopoda > Myopsida > Loliginidae > Sepioteuthis > Sepioteuthis lessoniana. Next base: position 82,004,819 of record OY757915.1, read on the forward strand.
TCTTTTATTCAATTTCTTTAATATCAAAGTCTTCTTTTTTCTTTTACTCTATGCGAATTCAAAGTCAAGTCTTTTTTCTTGCTTTTTCTTCGAATGTTTCAATTTCTCTTTACTAACGTTTGTTGTTCTTGTTCTTTCTTCTTCTCTAAATTGTCTTCCACCTCTTTTTACCCAGCAGTTTATTTTTCTGATGTATATTGATCACCTTTCAGATATTTACAGTAGACAGGATTCCAATTCGGCGATATTCAGGAACAAGACCGACAGTTTAAAAGGAAGGAATTTTTTTTCGATTTTGGAATCAAACATTATACCAATGATAATAATTATATATTTTACTTTCATAAAAGTATTCGGACTTATATATATATGTATGTGCATATATATATATATATATATATATATATATATATATATGTGTGTGTGTGTGTGTGTGTGTGTGTGTGTGTGTATTTCATGGGTCGAGGTCATTGCCCTCTTGGTCAAGCTTAGAATTTTCAGCACACACACACACACACACACACACACACACACACACACACACACACACACACACACACACACACACACATATATATATGTATATATATATCTAAGAAAAAAATATAATCATGAACACTAGAAATAATCTACCTGAATTTTCATGTAGAGTGCACAATCATCAGACGTTTTCGTTGTACAAACGGGCACAACCATTTCTGTCTGATGATTGTGCACACCACACGAACCAAACTTAAAATTACGGACTTCTTGTGTTCATAATTATAACATGTTTTAGCTTTTATATATGCTCTGTTATTATGGCACCGAGTACTTTCTCAAGTAAAATTTTCTTATTTGCGTTTCTTCTTTTCGTAAAATTATATATATATATATATATATTCCATTTCTTGATCAAACTGAGAACTTTTCAAACATCTTCATATATATATATTTGATGTGCCGAAAAGTTGTCAGTTTGACCAAGACGGTAATGACCAAGAACGCTGAAATGTGCATCCAATTCAACATAGCGACTCCGTAGTTTAACACATTTGGCACAACGTTTTTTCAACTTTAAAAAAGGTCACTCCATTTTTTGACATGGTGTTTGTATTTATTTCATAGTCTTTCACGTAATTACACAAATTATTGTCTTAATCATCCATATACATATGAATAAAAAAATCTTTTTAAAAAATGCCAGAGAAAAGCTGCTCTAACCGAATTGAAAGTGAATAGAACGCAGACGACTGCGTTGTTAGAGAATTGAATGTGACTAATAATAGAAATGTTTTTCAACTTCAGATTGGAACAATACAAAGAGGAATTTCATTATTATCTCTGCTTTGTTTGTGTTTTAGTTGTAGGGTTTAGAAGATACAGTAAGAGAAATAGAGAAGGAAATCGAGGGAGGTACGCATATAAATAGATGTACACGGAGAAGTGAAAGAAATATAAATTTTGGTGATAATGAGAAAAATTAATCAAATAGAAAGAAAGAAAGAAAGAGATATAAGTGCTGGCAAATACAAAAGAAAGGAAAAAGAAAAGAAAGAAAGAAAAATGAAAGAAAAGAAATAAAGAAAGAAAGAAAAAAAGAAATATGTGTGTTGGTAAACACAACACAATGAATGAAAGAAAGAAATATGTGAACAGACAAATACGCAAGAAAGAAAAATAAAAGAAAGAAAGAAAAAAGAAAGAAAGAAATATGTGTGTAGGTAAACACAACAGAAAGAAAGAAAGAAAGAAAGATGTATGCTGATAGACACAATGCAAAGAAAAAAAAAGATAGATAGACAAAATAAAAAAAAGAAAGAAAAGAAAGGGAAAAAGAAAGAAAGAAATTTATGTGAAGATAAATAGAACGCAAAGGAAGTAAGAAAGTCAGACAGATAGACAAAAAGAAAGAAAGAAAAAAGAAAGAAAGAAAAAAGAAAGAAAAATATGTGTGAAGATAAGCACAATACAAAGAAAGTAAAAAAAAAAAAGACTGAAAAGCAACGGTGTACATACAAAAGTGAGAGAAAGAGATTGACAGAAGTGGCCGTCTGAATGAAGGATTGATATCCTTTACTGAAAGTTTTATTTATTGGAAGCAAACTCATATTTGATAAATATAAAATAAATGAATAAATGAATAAATAAATTGAATTACCTTCACAAATGGAAGTCTTTATTTTTCTCAGAAATACAGCAATTAATTATTGTTTGCTGTTTAACACAGACGACATTTTGCATTACTACCGACCATATTGGATTGTTGCGAAGAGATTTTCAAGCAAAGAAAAAAAAATGATAAACTTAGAAATGTCTCCGTTTGGTATTTTAGAAAAACGGTTTTCATCTTATTCTGGTTTACACCTATCACATTTTTTCTTTACCTGTTTTGTTTCAGCTTTGATTCCATTTTTATTTTTAGGGAAGGACTTAGTCGATTTTTTTGCAATTCCGTTTCAAATTTTTCATGTAATCCGTTTTTCGATTATTTTGTATGTGATTCATTTGCCATCTTTCTTTTTTTCAAATCCTGTTTTTTTTCTTGACATTTCAGTTTTCTTTCTTTCTTTCTTTCTTTCTTTCTTTCTTTCTTTCTTTCTTTCAGTACAAACCTACAAGACTTACAAATTATTAACTTGACAACACAGATGAAATAGATTGACAAGAAAAGAATAAAAAAAGAAAAAAAAAAAGAAAAGAAAAAAGAAAAGACCCAAAAGATAATCAACAACCAAACAAAAAAAAAAAAAGACAACAAAAAACAAACAAAACAAAAACAAAAAAACAAACCAAACAAAAAAAAAAACAAACAAAAAAACAAAAACAAAAACAAAAACAAACAAACAAATGAAAAACAAGAAAATATTAGACCATCCGCCATAAGAGAAGAATAGTAAAAAAGATACAGAAATCTTGAAAGACAAGCAGAGAGTGAAATGATGAAGAAGCGAGAGTGGGAAAGAACGAGGTTATTATCAAGTGAAAAAGATCACAAGCAAAAATAGAATAATAAAAAAAAAATAAAAACGAAGAAGGAGGAGATAAGAATTTATTAGGATGAATCAGAAGTATTTTGCGGTTTAATCAGTTGTGAGTTCATACAGAGCTTCTTAAGATCTTGTGTGTTTTTTAAGCTAATATAATATTCTACATATGATATCATTCGATCATCTGAACTCTTATGAAGTTATTCAAGTGTTGGTGGTCTGATCATTCTCAACATTAAGTTTTACAGCATCATAATCCATAACTGATAGTTATCTATATCTGGACTTTATTTAAGGGAGCAGGTCACCATCAATGAAATGCTTAAAATAGTTTTGTGTAGTGTGGTTAGATATTGTTTCATTTCTTTCCATCTACCATATTCTACAAGCAACTTTAGTGATCTTGAGATCCACTTTTAAAATAGTTTTGTGTAGTATGGTTAGATAATGTTTCATTACAACAAAAAGGCACATTTTATGGTCCCACAAAGCTGGATAATAAACTGCCTCAAAATATACAAAATATCAGATGAAGCCATAAACTTTATCGAGAAAATCATGAAAACTTGGAGAGTGGATTTGACAGCAGGAGGGAAAAGCTTAACTAAAGTGAAGATCTAAAGAGGTATATTCCAAGGAGATGCACTATCACCATTAGTATTTATAATAGCGATGGTGCCACTCAACTACATACTCAGAAAATGCACAGTCGGATACAAACTTAGTAAATCGCTGGAAAACATATATCATCTAATGTACATGGACGACATCAAACTGTTTGCAAAAAATGAAAAAGAATTGGAAACTCTAATACACTGAGTGAGAATATAAAGTCAGAATGTAGGGATGAAATTTGGCATAGAAAAATGTGCCATGCTTGTAATAAAAAGCGGGAAACAACACCCAACGGACAGAATGAAACTACCAAATCAAGAAAAAATTAGAACTCTACGTGAAAGGAATCCTATAAATACTTGGAAATATTGGAAACTGGCACCATCAAACAAGGGGAGATGAAAGAAAAAAATTAAGAGAGTATCTCAGGAGAAGCAAAAAGCAATTTGAGACAAAACTATATTGCAGAAAACTTATAAAAGGAATAAATACCAGGGCTGTTACTCATAAAGACCAATTATGTTAAATCGAAAATTGATAATACGCAACTGAATAGAAAGTGAAAAATATGCGGAGGAAGAGATGAAAAAATTAATCACATTGTAAGTTCGTTTTTTTTGTTTGTTTTGTTTAATGGCATATCAACCTCATCGGTAATTTAATGCCGAATCAAGTTAAGGAAAATTAGTCTGAAAAGAAATTCAAAGGAGAGGTCTAAGGAATTAATGATAAACTTTAGATAATTAGTTGGTTATTTGTTTTTTATTAGGAGTTTATTTGTAGGGAATCATAATCATAAAAAGAACCCAGTGAAACAGGTTGGGGAAGGGATCAGTTTGTTAGAATATATCTAGTAAAGAAAGGGTTTATAGAATTAATTGGTCTTATTGTAAATTTCTTTAGATTTTTGTGTATACCTTATAAGCGAATGAAACAAACTTGCCCAGAAATGGTAGAAGAATTTTTTGGTTATTGATTTGAAAATCTTTTTGACATTTGTCGATGCAGCGACAGAAGTCGAACTCTAGTTAAACTAAAATAACAGTAAATGCACCTGGTACCTAAAGCAAATAGGATGCATTTGATCTCAGTGGAAATGCCGCGTAAACTGCGTGGGTGACATGCTAGAAAGAAATGTGATCCCATGCATTATGTAGGCGACAGGCTGGAGGAGGTGTGACGACGAGAATTTTCGTGGGCGTCAGGGATGTTATGTTACCAAGAAGAATTCGTCCCGACCAGCAGGAAGGAAAAGGGGTTCATTGAAGATTCGTACCTCAGCCCCTATATGTGCAGCTCGGACGTCTTCGACTCTCCCCAATTCTACCCATCCGAACATTTTTGGTAATAAAAGTAAAAGAAGAGAAGCAGATTACATTTTTATACATCAGTTTTGTCCTCTATTTCTGCTATAAAACAATTTGGGATGTCCACATTGGAAAGGTGATGCACTGGAAATCGTACTAAACATTGAAATTTGACCATACTACCAAATGTTATTTGCATAAACCAAAATCCGTCTTAGAAAAAAAATTTCTGGGATTTGGAGATACAAACAGATCAGCTAATTCCGGCCAGAAGACCAGACCAAGTGATGATTAACAAACACCACCCCACAAAAAAAAAAGAAAAATAAAATAAAAAAAAAAAGAAAAAGAAAAGGGAACTTGCCGTAAAGTGAACTTTGCCGTTCTAGAAAACCAGAATGAAAATCAAAGAGAGCGAAAAGATATACAAATTCTTGTACCTTGTCAGAGAGCTGAAAAAGAACTGTGGAACATGAAAGTGATGGTGATATTAATTGTAGTTGGTGCCCTTGAAATGCTTCTCAAAAGCCTGGAAAAGAGACTGGAGGAACTGGAGATCAGAGGAAGAATCAAGACTATCCAGACCACAGCAGTGTTTAAGATCAGCTAAAATACTTAAAAGAGTCCTCTGGAGACTTTCTGCCATTGAGACTTCAGTGATAAACAAGTTCAAACTGTTGTGAAAAACTTACATAGAAATAAAATAATTAGAACAAAAGGAACTAGTCTCGGACGAGGCCAAAAAATACATATTCAAGAAGCATACAGTGTAAAGAATATGGTGAACAAAGACAATGTAACTGACGCAATGATAGTGATTGTATTATGGCTATACATATTCTAGCAATACCAGCTGTTACCTAGAGCTTCATTGATATCAATTGGACTATAGCTTAAATAAAGAAATAAACACTAAGGAAATAAAATCAATGTTTTGCCATAAAGTGCACCAATCGAAAGTCGATGGTGACTGTCTTTATATTGCTAGAAGTAATAGAGGTAACGGCTTAATAAAACTTGAGTTGACCTACAAGAAAACAATTGGTTTAATATTTACATACAAAGCCTGGCTGGATATTCCACCTTATTAAAGTTTGGTTTTTGTGGGTTTTATGGCATATCAACTATTGTAAGTTATTTAATGCCAAATTCTCTTTATAGATATATATGATTTGTAAACAAATAGTTTCTTGATAACATGTGACTACGAGACAGAGCTCATTTGTTTGTATACAGTTAAATGGTTATACATATGATTTGTAAGTCGATAGTTTGTCGGTAATCTTATTTTTAAGAGTCAGACCTAATTTGTTTGCTCACAAGTATTACTATTGTTTGCACTCAGTTAAGTGGTTTCATATATTGCTATCTAAAATCAATAGTTTTTTGCACACAATCAAATGGTTTCAATCATTGCTATGTAATATTAACAATTCAATTTAGGCACTCAGTTAAAGAATTTCAAGTATTGCTAAGCAACACTAATAATTCTATTCAACATTACTCATTCATTTGCTCACGGTTAAATTATTAGAAGAATTGCTAAATATCACTAACAATTCAATTAAACATCAGTAATTTTTTACAGTTAAATGGTCAAACACTTCCATTTCTAACAATTCGATTTAACATGTCATTTGTTTGCACACAGTTTTAATGTCAAACCATAGATCAGGTGCTACTACTCCGGGTCCGAGTGGACCTGGGAACAATGGCAATGAAGGGGTACTCCATATTGCCTAAAGCTCCAGGAGCCACGCCATCAGATTATTTAATGTCATATCTTGGACACTCGTTGGTGGGGGTTCTTACCTCTCTACAAAGATGGAGTCGGTGAATTTTACAGCCCCAGCCGATTGGGCAACCTTATCAACATTCATCAGAAAAGTAAAAACTTAACTCCATTCACTAAGAAAACAATAAATTCATAAAGGAATTCAACTTCATTATGAAGGAAATAAATTAAAATTCTCAACCGACAAATACAACTAAATGATAAAACCGAACTGGGGTTGACAGTATCATTTTTTAAAGTGGTAAGACACCAACAAAAAACGTGGTATCCTGGGTATTATACTAAACTTTCTCTTAAGATCTGAGAAGTCTTCATAGCCGTTACATCCAGGTTCACTTTGACCTGGAGTGGCAGTACCTGTTAGAATTCCACTAATGGATCAAATAGATCTGTTTAATAATTATTCGTATTCGATTGGACCGTATGCAAAAAATACTCTTAAAAAACAGTAATTGAAAACTGTAAATATGAACGTGCAATGAATACGATTCCATAACTTTCATGTATAAAATAACTCTAGATGGATTGACATGCTATTAAAATCATTCAATAAAACAATAAAAAATGCTAAAATACAAGAGTTGAACAATTAAAAAAACATTGATGAACCAAAATCTCTACATTGCTAATATGCACACAGAAATAACGATGCCGTTCCAGATAAACACAAAAAGCATCAATGTCTGAAGAGTAGTTGTAATTTAATAAACGTTTTGCTTAGTTTTGGTACAGTCATTTAAATGGATCAGCCAATAAGACTCGAATACACTCGTAAAGTTTTGCTAGTCTAGCTTGCTAACCATTACACCACCCGAGGCTTCGTAAATAGCTGAAAAGTAGTAATTTACTAAGCTTTTTTGCTTTGATATGATACAAGGCCAAATGAATGGGACTCCCAGAAAGACTCAAACTCACTCGTGAAGGTTTGCTTGTCTAGCAGGCTAAGTATTGTACCATCCGAGTCGCCCTAAATGGCTAAAGAGTACAGGGTTTAAAACAGAGACATAGGCATTCTTAGTGTATGGTGTTTATAAATAATGGCCACACAGGACCAAAAACTATACATTAAGAATTATCATACAAATATAAAATGGTGCGGACCAAATATATAGATTATGTGAACAGCACGACAAGACTAGCTGACCATTCTTAACGCCAAAGGAATTCAAAGAAAAACATGATGAAATTGGCCAGTACATTCATTGGAAGCTATGTAAATATTGTGTGCCACATGCTAAAGAAATGGTTTGAACCATTGGCCATGAAGTCACTATTTTTGGAAGTTTTAGAAATCAAACTGACAGGCATATAAAAGATAATAAACCACGAATAAAAAAATTGCCTTCTCATCACCATGAAAGTATCATCGAATAAAAATATACCAAATAAATCGTTATGCACGCAGTTATATTTTCTGCATACTGGAATGTCTCGTCATTGATGTATTTCTTACGGTCATCAAAAGTTTCCGGTCTTCGCAACGTCATACTTTCTCTCCCAGGGACCCAGCCATGATCAATCAGTTACCAGCGGGAATTTCAGTTAAATTTCCGAGAAGTCTAGAATAAGTGCGCCTACACGAGTAGGAGCTTTTACACAATGCATTGCATGGATTTTGTTCAATCGGAATTGGTCTAAGTCTTCACTTCTGATTAGTACTATTCAACTAATTAGAAGGACGGGTTTTATTGTCATTGTTTTATCCGATGAGAATTATCAATTTTATTTCGTCCAAATATTAAGTTTTTAAATGGATTTCTTTTTTCATCTGGAATTTAGATTAAAAGACATAATATAAAAAAAATTAAAAGACATAATATAAGAAAAGGAAGGGGAAAATGAACGACATTGAAAAAGAACTAAAACAAAACAAAAATAATGAGGTTTATTCTGCTGATAATACAGAACGACGTAGACGAATTAAATATAAGAAAAAGATCTTGAAACTGAAACTAAAACAGAAAAAGTGTGACACCTAGAAATATTGTTATACCTATGATAATTCAAGAAGGCACTTGTGGTATAACGGTTATCGTCACAGAAAATGGACACGGTTTCCAGAGTTCAAACCCTGGACGAGGCTGTTTGTATTTCACATAGCGCTAATACCAATGGAAAAATATGAATCCAACTATTATCCCGCTAGCTATTCGTAAATAGTAGAGCATACTAGGCTCTTTAATCTAGTATGACAACCGGTCCAGAAGGAAAACACTGAATTTAAACCCGTTAAACTTCACTTAAAAATTGACCTTTTTTCACATCCTGCTCGTGGCGGAGGGGTTGATAAATACATTTATCTATAATAATTGGAGCCCTTGGTATGATCAAGAAAGGCATAGACCAGCACATCAACACGATCTATGATTGCCCCCGTTTACATGAGATTCCAAAAATTGTACCCCGCGGGACTGCTCATCAATTCAGGAGGATGTAAAGAAATCATTAACAATGTAGACGTTAAATAAAACTCAACATCAGAATTTGTGCAAAGAAAATATACATATCCATTACTTTGCCTTAGGTCTGGGGTAAATGATCCAATAAGGCAAATTATTAAACTGAAAGCAAAAGAAGATAAGCGACAAATAATGGAAATTCCACACAAGATGACTTATAAATGGCTAAGAAGAGGAAATCTTAAGAGAAAATGAATCTCTTTTAATAACAAAACAAAATAATGCCATTAGAACCAATTATGTTCGAGTAAAAATTGATGCGTATAAGAATACCAAGTGCAGGTTATGTTGTGACAAAGATGAAACAGTTAATTATATAATAAGCGAAAGCAGTAAATTGGCACCAAAGCTAGGCACGAATGGGTTGGAAAAGTGATCCTCAGGGAATTATGCAAAAGCTTGAAATTCAAAGGCTTGATAAAAAAATAGAAAGACAGGAGGAATTAGAAATCAAAGGATAAATCGACACTATACAGACCACAGTATTGTTAAGATCGGTTAGAATACTCGGAAGAGTCCTAGAGACCCGAGAAGACTCGCTAATGCTCAGATTCCAGTAAAAACTTTGCAAGGACTGAAATAATTATTTAGAGGAGTTATAGTTATAATCTTTAGATGTTTACATGAAATAAACTTTACAGTTAAAAGAGAAAATACTTTTGATACATCTTAATATTAAAAAAAGATAAATTGATTAGGAAGGAAGGAAGGAAGGAAGGGAAAAATAAATGACATTGAAAAAGAACTAAAACAAAACAAAAATAATGAGGTTTATTCTGCTGATAATAGAGAACGACGTAGACAAATTAAAGTTTGTTTTCGTGACAAAGAGAAAAAAAGCGTTTAATTTTAATGTTTGTTTTGGTAGATTGTCTTCATTATGTGAAAAGTTGATTTGCTGAAAGCAATTTTTTCTTTGTACATAGAATTTACTTCCAACAATGAAAGTGTTGTGTCAAAGATAGGATTACTAAATTCTTTTCAGTCATCGAATAAAGCATGTTTTTGTTTTATTCAACATTTTTGAATTTCATTTAGTCATGTGTCACATGTTGTTCTCACGCAGTCCTTCTTTCTCCAAACTTTTGGGTAGCAATATATATATATATATATATATATATATATATATAATCAATGACAAGAAAATGTGAGACGGCGACTTCGAGTTTCACGTCTTTGATCGTTAAGTGAGATGGTCATCATCTGACATTACTTGACGATCGAAGACGTGAAACTTTGAGTTGTGACTTATTACTCCACTTAACATTTTTCATAATTGATACTATATCGTGATATTGCGCTACATTTTTAGTTATTGATCATTAAAATATTTTAAGATTTAGAAACGCTTAAATTGTATATATATATATATATATATATATATATATATATATATATATATATATATATATATATATGTTTGGCTCCAGACAGGATGATAATCCATGAAACAGTTTATTTCTAAACTGTTATTACTAATGGGTTGATAGTGATTTATTAAGCTTTTCTTTGCATAAGGCCAGAAATATGTAGCATGGAAAACTCACAACTAAAGAATCGAACTCACAACCAAAGGTCAGCTAGAGAAGCTCGCTAACCATTACACGACATGATGTACCCACGAAAAAAAGATTAGTTTTTTTACAATTAGCACAAGGCCTCAAGTAAGGAGTAACAAATGAGGATATTGCTACTTAGAAATAATTACCGCTTGACCGGTAAGGTATCTATGAGAGAGTGGTTTGTTGAAGTTCTCACTGAGTTTTCGATACACCATTTGATTTCATTTTTTGAATAATAATGAAATCCATTTTGTGATTTGTTAATCTATTTACCCTGTTATATTTAATTTGTTTTTTCAAGTGTTTTTATTCAATATTATTATTATCATTTTATTCCTTGAGAGTTTTTCATATCAGCGTTAGCTGATAGTATTTCACTGGAGTTTGAGTGACAGCAAGTTTCCTCAAGTCTCCAGAACTCTTCCCAGTATTCTGGACGATCTCAATAATGTTGTAGTTTGGACTGTCTTCACTCGTCCTCTAATGTCAAAGTCCTCCAGTCCCTTTACCAATCCATCGGTGACTCTACAAAGAGCACCAATTATAATTGGTATAAACGTTACTTTCATAGACCACAATTTTTTCAATTCCTTTGCAAGTTCGACGTACTTCTTTTCACTTTCTTTCAGTTCTACTCTGTGGTCAGCCGGGACAGCAAAGTCCACAATTTTGCAAGTTTTCTTTTTTTTTTTGTTGATTATAATAAAATTTGGTGGTCTGGCCGAGATTTTGTGATCCGTTTGTTGTTGTTAATATTACTATTATCATTACTGCGAAATTTTTACACCAGGGTTAGAGGGCAGGCTTTCAATGTAGTCTGAGTGACAGTAAGTCTTCTCAGGTCTTCAGGACTCTTTTAAGTATTCCGGCTGATATCAACAATGCTGTAGTTTTCCTCCGATTTCCAACTGTTACTATCTTCTTTCCAATCCTTTGGGGACCGTTCCTAACGCATTAACTACAATTGGTATCACCGTCACCTGTATATTCCACGGTTTCTTTAGTTCTCCGGCAAGGTCCAAGTATTTGTTTATCTTTTCGCTTTTTACTTTTACTCTGTGGTTTTCTGGAACGACAAAGTCCTTTTTATAGCAAATTCTCTCTTTTTTTTTTAGTTGTTTGTTAATCATCACTTGGTCTGGTCTTCTGGCCGGGATTAGCTGATCTGTTTGTATCTCCAAATCCCAGAGAATTTTTAACGTCGCATTTTCCCGGAAGGATTTTTGTTTATGTATATACCATTTGGTAGTATGGTCAAATATCAATCTTTTGCACAATTCCCAGTGGATCACCTTTCCTAAATAGTCGTACCAAAATCTTCTACTCCCGTGTTAGTTTTTTTCATTTGCTTATAATGTGACTTATCGTTTCATCTCTTTTTCAGCATACTTCACTTTTGCTATTCTGTTGCGTATTATCGATTTTCGTTTTGATATTATTGGTCCTTATGACGTTATTTTATGATGCTATAAGAAGAGAATCACTTTCTCTCTTAATATTTCCTTTCATAGCTATGATCATGTTTTCTTGTGTGCCTTTTTAGTGCCTGAAATATCCATACAGTTGTTTTTCTTCACATTTCTGTTTCCTAGTAATTGTTGTTTTTCTGTTTGTACTAATTTTGTCACTGTTTTATTGGCCGCTGTAATTAATCTTTTTTGTTCCCCTTATTATAGTTCCTGAATTCTTTTGTTGACGTATCTACGCAATCATTAATGCTACTGAGTCCTTTTCCTGACACATATAGCCAGTCTACGTCATCTCTCTGATCTATAGCCTTGTGTATGGTCATCAACTGCCTTGTCCTTTGGTCTATTTGTCTGAGTTCCTCTTTTGTCCATTTTAAAGATGGTCCTGAGTATCTTACAAGGGTAACTGCTCAGGTGTTTATCATTTTGTTGAGATTTCTGCTGTAGAGCTTGGTTTCGAAAATCTTTCTTGTTCTTCTAATGTACTCTTTTCTTATTTTTGCTTTAATCTCTGTTTGTTTGATTGTATCTGCTTCCAATATTACCAAGTACTCGTAATTTTCTTTCTTTCCAAGCGTTGAAATGCTTTCCTAATATTTTAGTTATATTCATTTCGCTGTTTCTCCTTTTCCACTTTTCATTATGAGTATGGCATATTTTTCAATGCCAAATTCCATTCCTATATCCTGGTTGTATATTCTCATTGTTTGCGTCTGTTTCTTTTCATTTTTTTTGTAAATACCATGTACATAAAGTAGTTTATCTTCACCTGTGATTTTGAAAATTTTTAGCTCCCTTTTCAATTCCTAAGTAAGCGGTTGAGTGGCATCATTGGTATAACAAATTGCAGTGATGAGAGTAAGTTTCCCTGGGAGATAGTTCATTGGATTTTTACCTTCCGCTATCAATTTCCTTCGCCAATTTTCCAGTTTATTATTATTATTATTATTATTATTATTATTATTATTATTTCATTTTAATTTTGTTCTAATCTTTTTTATTTTTATTTTGATTAGTTTTGGAGTCATTAGTTTTCCACTGTTTTACTGGGAATTAGTTTCCGCGCCGACTTCTGGATATGAGTTCTGGTTATTTGTTTCTTCTAGGAAGGTCATTCGGGCTATTTTAAACTCTCGGCAAAAGTTACAGTGTTCTCAAATACTATGAATTGGTGCTTCATTTCTTTCTTTCTGGGTTATTTTTGCTGTGTTTTGGTTTGATTTTTGAGATCCTACACACACACACATACATACATATATATAAGTTGGTCGACCGTAGTCGAAGATGACCTGAAGGCTCCCTTTTCAATAGCTACCATACCGAAGTGTTGGGAAGAGCGCTACTTCTTCTCCTGGATTGCTCCACTTACCTTTGATCCATACATTATATTGCTGAGTGTGAAGCAAGGCGGCATCAAGTACCATTTTTTGAGTCTTTGGTATGACTCGACCTGGGATTGAACCCTACTCTGCTGGACGATTGGTGAACACTCTAACCATTATGCCAATGGGCCGATAAATTATACTTTATATATATATATCTATATACTCCCCTGATCCCGTGGGGTTGAGTTCTCTGGCGAATGAAGTAATCGTGTTGCCATTAGCGTTTATTGCAAGTCTCTTCATACATATGAATTGAGGTCTCGGCGGCCGTTGAACGGATGTATGTAAACAATAGTAATTGTGATTCATAACCGTTTAAAATTTACTTCGCAGCTAATGACTCCTCGTGGCTGAAGGGTTAGAGGCTTGGCTTGGCGTTTGAGTCAACCAGGTTTCGATCCCGACTACGGGAAGCTAATATGTCTAGCCACACTGATGAGTTCTGATAGAACGAAACAGATCTGTCTGTGGATGACTATATATATATATATATGTGTGTGTGTGTGTGCCACCTATCATAGGAGGATAGCACCCACGAAAGTTATTTTATGCCTTTTTTTCCAATCATGGCTTTTTACATAAACTTAGGATTAAAGAGCAGCAAATTTAGCCTTTGCTGAGAGGGAGAACTGGATTCATGCCTTTCTTAAGGGCGTCAGCGCTAAGTAAATGTAAACTCACCCAGGCAGAGCATCAACTCGCCATTTCCATTCTCCATGTCATTAATTGCTTGGCCGCCCACTCCTCACATTTTCTCTATGTCATCCTCTAAAATGCAACCTTGAGTCGTGCGCTGTATTGAGCGAGAGTATATTGATTACCTCACACGTAAAAATAACTTATATCGGGTTTTGCCTTCGTGGAGATGTCAAAAATACTACTAAACATGTCCGTTATCGTAATCGCGTGACTTGCTCACTATTCTTCACGGTGCAGTGGTTAGCGAGCAAGTCTTATTCATTATTGTGAGAGATATCGACTTTCGATGGTTGCCCAAAAAATGTTGCCTTGAAGCTATACTTGGTATCTGATGACTAAACAGTTCACGCGATTTCTAACGTTTAAAAGCAGGCTAGAGGACCCGTTCAATTCCCGTCGTGAAAGGAGTCCATGATTATACTGATGCTTCGATTTAGAAAAAGTGAATTAGTATTTCTTTGTTATCTTCGTCGTGCAAAGAACTTGTATGCATAAAAGTTGCTTCTCAGTGCGAAAGTAGACCCGACAAAATTAGCATTCAATTGAAAATAGGATTGGAAATTACCTTATTCTCTATATACCCGAATATCTTAATAGCATTGTTCTTATGAAAATATAACTATAATAAGTCGTTTTTGTCGTGTTATTGTTTTACACACACATATCTTCGTGGGTTGTGCCTTGAATACGTCGACTGCATCTCTTGAAGAAAGGTAATGTACCTCCAAAGAAAAGGTTATGGGGATTTGGGGAATGGTGAGTTATCCCTTCATTGTAATTACTCCCAGGTCCACTGTAACCCGGAGTAAAAGTGGCAGTTAGGGTCCCATCTATGAGTCAAACAGAATTGTTTGAGATCATGAAGTGTTTACCTGTTTAAAATTATGTTGAAGATACATCTTTGTACCATATATAATTGGGTACTCTAATAGTTAAACTGGGTTTGGCCCATAATAACCTATCAAGGGTTGGCATGTCATAAAACCAACCAACCAACCAACCAAGCACACACATACACAGACAGACAAACAGACGAACACACACCCACACCCACACACTCATATATATATATATATATATATATATATATATATATATATATATATAATTCCTCCGCGCGAGCAGGATGTGACATAAAATCAATTTTTAAGCGGAGTTTAACAGGTTCGAATTCAGAGTTTTCCTTCTCCTAGACCGGTTGCCAGAACAAGGTTAAAGAAATCAGTCTGCCTCACCATTTACTCATTGCTGGAGAGAGAATAATTGGATTCATAGCTTTCTCAAGGATATTAGCGCTATATGAAATGCAAACAGCCTTGTTCAGGATTTGAACTCGAGTCACCGTGTCCATTTGATAAGACAGTAACCATTACACCACGAACGCCTCTACACACACACACACACACACACACACATATATATATATATATATATATATCATAAAAACTTTGCCACAGACAGCAGCCAGCGATTTTCCCAGACTCAAGGGAAATATCCGGCGTTTGATTAAAGAACATTTTCCATTTTTTCCTCCCAAAGAAAATAAAGTATATGGTTTGATCATTTGGTATAATGCCAAGCTAGGAACTACACAGATCTGATTTAAACCTGACAGGGCCTTTCATCTTAATTTGGTTGCTAAAAATTACATAACATCTTATAATCAACGTTGTTGATGATACAATGATCAGTTATTCTCCGCGCCTTCTGTAATATATTAGAACAAGAGTAGAGTAAAAAGAAATTGAAAAAATATATACGCCGAACTTTGTTTACTTTAAGTATGCATAATTCTTCAATATGGCAAAAGTAAGGATAATTATAGACTTATCTTCGTTGATTAATTCTACTATGAATCAGTGACTTATATTTAAGAAGCAGGTACACGCATAGATACGAAGATTGTTCAAAATGTTTCCAGACCTTTTTTTTTTGTACAGGCATTTAAAATTGTCGTAGACTCTTGAAAATTCACTATATTATTGTTATACATCTTATGAGATGACTGACCAATTTTTATTATTTCAGCTTTAAATGAACAGCTACAGTAGGAATTGGAATACACCCTACTAAAGCCTGATTGTCACAGCTGGTGAATTTCAAAAATGCAATCTGGACGTGAGGACAATTTAGAAGAATGATATGCAATAAAATTCTGTTTTAAACTCCGAAAAAATGCCACAGAAACGTATTGAATGCTTCAGGCTGCTTTTTGACCATCTTGCATGAATCGAGCATCAGTTTTTGAGTGGCATAAGAGATTCAAGGAAGGCTGGGAGTCTGTGAGGGATGATGAGAGGTGTGGGAGGAGTAAGAAAGTCAGAACACCAGAGTTGATTGGCCAAATAAAGAATTTCATGGATAAGGACCGTCGTGTGTCTATAGAAACAATAAGTGCACAGTTTGATGTCAGTGTGGGAACTGTACACACAATTCACTTAATATGCGGATGATTTGCGCGAAGTTTGTCCCAAGGGTGCTCAGAGAAGATCAGAAAGAACGACGTTGTCTTGACAACAGGGAGATGGTCGAGCTGATCAATTCAGATCCCACAGTTCTTGATGCTCTGGTGACCTGCGATGAAAGCTGGATCTATCGTTATGATCCAGAGACAAAGAGACAGAGTTTCCAGTGGAAGCATTCTGGCTCTCCCAGACCCAAGAAGGCGAGAGAGAGCAAATCCACCCACAAACTTTTGATCCTTTTTTTGACAGCACTGGCATGATCTACATGTATTGGATTCCCACTGGACAGACAGTCAACAAGGAATACTATGTTGAGGTTTTAAGGGAGTTCAGGAAGAGATTTCATCAGAAGAGGCCAGCACTCTTGAAATCCGGTCAGTGGCATTTCCACCCGGACAATGCACCAGTCCACAACTCCATCCTTGTCACAGACTATTTGACCAAGATGGGTATCAAGACAGTTCCTCAGCCTCCCCTAAAGTCCAGATCTTGCTCCCTGTGACTTTTGGCTATTCCCTAAGCTCAAGGAAAAACTTAGAGGCTGTCGTTATGAGACAATTGAGGAGATGAAAAAGGCTGTGACGAAGGTCATTGACACGCTCACACAAGAGGACTTCCATGGGGCCTTCCAGAAGTTGTTGGAACGGTACAAGTGCATTGCAGCCGGAGGAGATTACTTCGAAGGGAACTAGAGTTTTATGTGTATACTATCAATAAAAGTGCCCATACAAAAAAAAGTCTGGAAACTTATTGAAGGCACCACGTAAGTGAACTTATCAATTGTTGGTTTTTCGTCACATCGTGGGAATGTCAGATCAAAATGAAACCTTTGTTATATTCACAACTTTCCAGCAACGAAATGATAATTCAATTACCGTAATTAGTCTATAACACGTATTCCTGTATAATACGCCTCCCAAACGTTCCGCTAATTAAGATCTCTCTTGTATAATACCCATTGCCTTTTTAGAATTTGTAGCTGCTACATTCATACAAGATTTAGCATTTGTTTAACTTTTTATGCGGTTTGTATCGACTAAAAAAAGGAATGTATATAGTTTATATTATGTTTCGAAACACATAATTTACAGAATATCTAGGGTAAAGGCAAGAGTATGTTCAAACAAATATGTTACAATCTTTTAGAGAAAATAATTTCACAGTCGAAGAAACAAATTATAAACAAACACACAACTTATAAACAAACACACATTCTAAAGGCTATTTCTCTTTAGCTGTATAAAATAGATGTGTTTGTTTCACATTAGTTAGTTTGGACTATAGATATAACTTATTTTCAGTCAAACCATGTCATGTGTTCGAGAAAAAGTAATATTTAGTTCTCGCGTACAATACGCAAGTGAAAAGGTAATATTTAGTTCCCGTCTATAATTATTGTAAAAAAAAAACTGGAAAAAGTGCGTATTATACACGAGTATTTACGGTTACTGACACGAAGACACGTCATTACAGCAAACGAGGAATGCAATTTCTCTGTAATTCACGTGCGAAGTGAGAGCATAGATTTCCTATAATGAATCGTATGCGCCCAAGAACGCACTTTAAGAGTTAAAAAAAAAAGTGATGATACTTGGTCAGTATCGTCTGCAATTAAATAACGGAATCTAAAACAACATCAAGAGCAAAAAAAAAAAAAAAAGTAAATAAACCCAAACCCAAAAAACAAAATAAAACAAAACCAAAAACAAGAAAAAAATCAACAACAAATAAACAAACAAAATCAAAACAACCTTTCTTCCTGCTATACCGCACTATAGGGAAGTAATGATAAATTAAGCGTTTCTCAGCAGTCAACTTCCGGCGGCCTTCATTAAGTGCCAAGCAACTGCGAGTCGTGCGGAAACAGAATGGAAAGAAAAAGCAAAATGCGGTTCCTGTGTGCCGTCGCTATGGAAACACATTTCTCCCGGCTTGAAGAATGAAAAAGCGGGAAAAAAGGACACCTGCAGGAAAGCAAGATGATAATTGGAAGGTATGTATGCATGTACAATAGTGCACACATACATGCACACTGTGTAATGTGATCAAGCTTGTAAATTTACTTAGATAATAGTGGCTTAGCAGATTTTAGCTGTTCAAAAATGTAATTAATTAGCGGCTCGGATGTTAGAAAGGATCACTCACTTCAGAGTACCATGCATACCATGCGTAGCGTAATGGTTAACGAGCTAGGTTGCCAGACCATTATTAGCGAATCGATTTTAGCTAGGTGCCACGTACTTCTGACCATATGCCATACTAAGCTGAGGTAAGAAAATGATTACCTAGATTTGAAATAGGAATTATCGTGTTAATGCATTGGTGTGCCGAATGCCAAAGGAACTATTTTGAAGGAAATTAATGTTTTATTCCCTTTTAATTGATATTGTTAATTAACACAGCTTGTATAAGTGAATTTGCAACTGAAAAGCTTTCGTTATCGCCTGAGGATCGTAAAAACGTGAAACTACCATTTGCGATGTACGAGTTTGTATTTAAGAATTCGATTTTGAATTTATTAGATTCACCTTAAAATTCGATTTAGTCTTAAAATTCAATTTTGTCTAAACATTCAATTCAATTCAATATGCATATGTATGCATGCATTAAGATAACTTCAAAATTGAATTTACACACACACACACACACACACACACGTACAAATTATCATCATCATCAATTCGCGCTGACAACATAGAATTTCCTGATTTTCTCTTGTCATCTGTCCCATTCATCTATCACTCCTGACTCCTGGCAAGTCTTCCAGACCGCATCCTCTGTCTGCAAAAGCTGATGTACATAAGTGTTATGATGCTGACAAAAGAAAGATACGGGGAACACAAAAAGGGTTGATAGAAAAACATATATATTCAAGTAACAGAAACAAGAAACAAGTGAACCTGGTTAAACAGTTGTTAGTTGATAGGAAGCTGAGAGTCCACTGGGGTAGTGACTATCCGTCCACTACGCAAATGGTATCACAGGTGATTGTGTCACGCTGATTGGTGAACTCCGTCTGACGCTCTCGTTGACGTGTATTTATGGAGAAGGGCAAGTCCATTATGTAGAAAGTACAAGAATAAGTCTTTGCTAATCGGTCAAAACTGACTCGTCCATAAGTATAATTCCATGATATAATATTGTCCTTACATCTCCAGTATGTCTTGCTCATCTTTTTTTGGATGGTTTGTGAGATGGGTGGTAAGTGGGCATGCAGCTGCTGTTTTGTGGGATATTGCTTCCAGGATTCAGTCAAAACAGCTTGTGGTATTTTTTCGTAGTTCCCATCTACCTTTTTCTCTATGCATTTTGTTAGCGTCCATGTGGTGTATCCATACAGTAGTATTGACTCAGCTACATCTTGGAGTGAAATTGCGTTTTATTTTATCGGATAAACCTGATTTTATATATCATCGTCGTAATCAAAGTCAATAGAAGCACTTCTATTTCCACATTTAAAATAATCAAGTCATTATTTGCAAGATTTTGATATTCATCTGTTTAGTCCTCCCACTGCCAATAAATAAATAAATGAATAAATAAAGGAATAAATAAAACAAAAACAAAATAAAACTAAACTAATTAAACTTTATGGGTGTCTTTGGGATATTTAAATAAATTCAACTTTCTTTATATCTTTTTTTCAATGTCATCATGGACAGCTATTATAACAGGACCACAAAAGATTTAAAAATAATCTAGTTTTTTTAAACTAAATTTCTCATTATATATATATATATAATGAGAAATTTAGTTAAAAAACCTAGATGATTATATATAGTCATCCACAGACAAACTGTTTCGTTCTATCAGAACTCTTCAGTGTGGCTAGACACGCAGGACGCTCGAAGCCGGGATCGAAACCCGTCCAACTTTACGTTAGACTGTGTTTCAGACCAGTCGGCCACCAAGCGGACCACGTTGGCTAAGGGAATTTTAAGGTATTTTTATTTTTAGAAACAGCAGCAGCAGCCTTTGTTTACATTTTTTTATACCCTATCGGCTACCAGAGTGCTCAATTCTTTCAAAGAGCTTTACTTTACGCTAGCGGCGGCCGGCTCAACCCCCATGGAAAAACTTTCAGAATATATATATATATATATATATATATATATTCTGAAAGTTTTTCCGTGCGACTTCAATATCCTAAGTCTTTTATAAAACGAGTCAAAAATAAAAGCTTTCAAAATTCACAAACGCAAATATTCTCCAAAAATTCCAAACAATAATTTTCAGAATAATAATTCAATTACATAGATTAATCATTTTGCCTAACAGTTCAAACACAAACAGCATAGAAAAAAACTTAAACAATATTGGAATTAAAACAGGCACTAACTCTTCAAAGACAATTAGAAATATAAATTGATAATAAAAATAACAATTCTCACATCGAATCCAGAGCTTGTTTTTACAATATCCCATATCTGGATTGTAACAAAAAAAAAAAAAAAAACATGGTTGAAATTTCCCATAGTCTTAAAAAACGACTTTATGAAGATATTAATGGCATGAAAAAGGAAAACATAAATAACTGTTTGGTCAGACATAATTTGGAAACTAATCACGACTTTAATTTGAAAATTTTCAAAATGTTAGAATATGTACTGAATAAATAAAAAAAAAAACACCAGGAAATTGTTAAATCAAGTATCATTTCAAACCACAACATCATAAAACAGAGAACAGGACTTTTTCAATTGGTTTCTCTATGCGGTGCCGCAAAGTTAAAAAAATCCCTAACTTAAAATGATTCGGGTTCATTGTTTATATATACTTTGATAGATAAATAGATTGCCGGATCAGATTGAAAGGGATAGAAAAAATCAGGCTGTGACATTGATGAAGATGGATAGATGAGTTATGATATTTAAAATTGGTAGATATGAACAAAATAATGTAAACAAGAACATATATATATATATATATATATATATATATATATATATATATATATATATATATAACCCAACAAAAAAAGCATCGCTTAACATGAGTTTTATTAGAGCAATGTATGGAAATGCTCTGACAGCCGTTCTGAAATATTACACTTATATCACATTATAACTGTATGTTTATTTAAAAACGTATTTACCCAACCCATCTTCCACGGCAGTATGTGATATAAGGTTATTTTTTTAAGTGGAGTACAGTTGTTTTGAATTCAGAGCTTTCCTTCTAGACTGGTTACTTTAACAAGCGAAAAGTGGCTAGTCTGTCCTAGTATTTACCATAGCTGGTCGTAGATCAAATAGATTCATGCCTTTATCAAAGGAAGTAAAACACAAACAGCCTAAATTAGGATTTGAACTCAGGTCGCCGATTCTATTTCCTATGATGATAACCGTTACTCAGGTGGCATTGTAAGATACGGCCTGGGCACTATGGATTTGTGGCTTTGGTCCTGAAACCACGCTTGGAAAAAAATAATATATAAGGACAATCAAGCCGATAAGAGAAATGATATGTGCCAAAGTACGCATTATTATTTCATAATTTTTAGCAGAACATAATACAATTTGCCTTCAAGGCATCTCCCAGGACAATGAGGGTTACGTCTCCAACTAACGTTTAGTATGTTATACTGTGTTGCAAGATTTTGTTCTTGATCTGACCAGTTACATAGACTACGGTAAGCAAAAACCTTATTTCAAATTTCTATCAGAGAAATTGTGGATTTTAAAGTCAAATCTGTCGTAACATCAAAGCTCAAGCGGCAATGAATCTGCTCAGTACTTAAATCAGTGACTAATCAGTAATATATGTCACTATAAGAAACTTACGACCAAGAAACTTACGACCAAGAAACTTACGACCAGACCAAGAAAAGGTTCCTAAATAAGGGAAATTAACCAGTGGTAAATATGCAGGTCCAGCTAAAACAATCTTCTTCTATTTAGCAATTCATTTTACACCGGAGGAAAGAGAACATAGATTCATGATTTTTTCCATGGTACGAAGTAAATTGGAAACAACCTCGTCCAGGATTTGAAGTTGGATTGCCAATTCCATTTCTTGCAATAACAAGTCAAAAAAATAAAGCAACAAAACCAAACCAAACCTTACCGTTCTATTTTAGTTAAACTAATTTCACGTTTGTCTTTTGCGAATTTACTTGCATCTGTCTTCTTCTTCTTCTTCTTCTTCTTCTTCTTCTTCTTCCATTTCGCAATTCATTTTATACAGGAGGGAAGTGAAATAGCAGCCACCACTTGGGCATTATGGTTTTACTTTCTCATAAAACCAGATAAAACAACAACAAGACATCCCCCTCCCAGACACCCTAAAAAACAACCCAAAACAAACAAATAAACAAAAACAAAACAAAACAAACAAAACAAGACAACACAAACCTGACTGTTCTATTTTCATTATACAAATTTCACGTTTGTTCATTAAGGTCAGCTACAAAAGTGTCTTTCTTTTCTGTCTGCATAAACAAACTGTTTTACTTATTTGTTTTTAATAAATGATGATTTACGGGCGCGTGCAGAAGTTGGTGTATCTAGGCGAGTATATTCAAGTAAGGCTAAAAAATATACAAGTATACCGAGAACGTACGGGGTACATAGCAGGGTACATAACATGTCGGTAGTGTATCGGGGACATTGTAGATACAGCAATAGTTTTGAAAGTCAGAGACAGCAATTTTTTTCTACACTGAATAAAAGCACTGGATCACTGCTAAAGAAAGCTGATTCAATATGATTCTGACTGCATTGATTGTCTTCAACGTGATTAAGCTTTTAATTAGTTTTGTTCGTGTTCAGGAAGATGTAATTGTTCATTTACAACGGGTATACCTAATGTAAACTCAAGACCCGCTAAACTGCGCTCACAGGTCACTCGGGCGAAGGAATTTTCGGCTGCCGCTTGCATAATGCCAAGCTCTTCGAACGAATTGAGCACTTTGGTATCCGGTAAGGTATAAGAATGTAAACAAACGAACGCTGCTGCTGTTGCTACACAATACCTTATAATTCCCTTAGCCGACGTGGTACGCTTGTTGGCCGAGCGGTCTGATACTAAGGCTAATGTAAAGTTGGGCGGGTTTCGATCTCAGCTTTAAGCGTCCGATGTGTCTAGCCACACTGAAGAGTTGTGATACAACGAAACAGTCTGTCTGTGGATGACCATATATATAAGCATGTTTGATTAAATGATAAAGACACTTTTTGTCTATATAATTTTATTAAGATTCTTTCGAGTTTCCTGATAAGTGTCTTGGTTTCAGGAATTGGTGGATGAATTTACCAAAATTGTCTCGAACGCTTCCGGACCTTTCATAGGCCATCTTCAGGGGTTGCTTGCATGTATAAAGAGTGTGCTTTTTAAAAAAAATATTTTTGATATTCTATATTTCTTGATAATGTTCTATTCCCGTTGATAGCGTTCTGTTTTTAAATTCATCAGCATCTCAGCTTTATCCAACTCTGCATTTACGTACTTTATAAAAATATTATAAAAAACCTAAAAACTTAAAAAAAAACTCTTTCTTTAAAAAACACTCTTTATACATGCAAGCAGCCCCTAATGATGGCCAATGAAAGGTCCGAAAGCACTCGAGAGACAATTTTGGTAAATTTATCCACCTATTCCAACCTGAAACCAAGACACTTATCAGGAAACGTGAAAGGATCTTAATAAAATTATATTGACAAAATGTGTCTTTATTATTTAATCAAACATGCTTAAATGAAAGACTGCTGCCCAATTACACACACACACACACACATATATATATATATATATAGATTGAGAGAGAGAGAGAGAGAGAGAGAGAGAGAGAGAGAGAGGGGCATTGAGCGTAACGGTTATCGTTGTAGGGAAGGGAATCGGTGACTCGAGTTCAAATCCTGTTCACTTTGTGCTAATGCCGTTGGGAATGGCACAAATCCACATGTACTCGCCCCAGCTATGGATAAATAGTAGGGGAGTCTATGTTCTTTAGTCTGTGGGAAGGAACTTGTCTCGGAGAAGGAAAACTCTGAATTCAAACCAGCTATACTCCACTGAAAAAAACTGACCATGTGTTGCATCCTGCTCGTGGCAAAGTTTTGGGTAAACACACACATACACACACACACACACGTACGCACAAACACACATGTATTTTCTCAACCCCTCCACACGAACAGGATGCGAAACGATTTCAATTTTGAATGGAGTTTGACAAATTTGAGTTCAGGGTTTTCCTTTTCTTGCCATACCGAGGTTAAAGAGCCCTATCTGCTCTACTATTTATCTATATCGGAAGGAAGAATTCTTGGATTTATAGCTTTTCCTGGGATATAAGTGCTATGTTAAATACAAACAGCCTCGTCCAGGTTTTGATCTCAGGTCAACGGGTGCATTGCCTACGACAATAACTATTACATCCAGATGGCCTCCATTATTTATATATATATATATATATATGTATATATATATATAGAGAGAGAGAGAGGGAGAAGGTGGGAGTGTAGGTTGTTGTAACAATTACCAGTATGGATAATTGAATCTGTGAGAAGAATTCTGATTTCAAATGAGATAGATTCACTTTAATGGTGCTGTGAAAGGCATGAATCTTCATCTCCCTGTATTTTATTACTGAAAGTTTTCTTGGCAAAATGTCTTGTCACTTGCCCGTCGTGATGGTTTGTGCTGAACGCGGAGTAAAAAAAATTGTTACTTGGGAGGATGATAGAGGTAATATAGTTGTATAGTAATCTCGTTCTTCTTCGTCTTCACTCTTCCATATTCTTTGTTGGTTGGTCTTTTCTCTTTCCTAGGATAAATAACAAATACGAAATTTTCTTTTCTTATGTATACACATACGAGTAACTTTATTCATTTAGATAAAATAACCGACTTCATACGAAAGTCGGGAGCGCCCTTTGGACAGCAGTTGAAAGTAGGTTTTTAGCCGTCTGTTGCTCTGGGCTTATTAATTTAAAGTTGAAATCTAACTTCTTATTTATAGGATTTTCTCACCTGACTTTACAATTCTCTAATGACAGTCAAGCTTTCTACTGCCCTTAAAGATCATAATCTGTCGGTTAAACTTACTTGATTTACAATACCATTCCAGACATTTAACGATTACTCAAATTCTACAATACAGGCCAAATAAAAGATTCAGTCAATCTATTATTTAGCAAAATCTAAAGCCTATCGTCCACATAGTCATTCCAGCACACACACACACACACACACACACACACACACACACACACACACACACACACACACACACACACACACACATATATATATATATATATATATATATATATATATATATATATATATCATAAAAGAATGATTGGAGAAAATTCTGTTACAATAATTATTTGTTTCCAATGTTTAGAATAGTAGATTTTTCATTGATTGACCTATAGTGACCTCTGATGACCTCCAATATTAACCTCGTATTACGAGTCAGGCTTTCAGAATCATCATGCCAAAAATATACGTCAATAGGCCTTGTAATTTTAGTGTGAAAATAGCACGGACTAACACATGAAGAGGAGGCTCATTTATTACTATATATATATATATATATATATATATATATGTATGTATGTGTGTGTGTGTGTGTGTGTGTGTGTGTGTGTGTGCATCAAGGTCTTCACTAAGCAGGAACTTATGCATATCCATGGCGGCAAAGTCCTATGAATATTCATAGAGGTTCTGAAGTATGTCCCATTTTTGCAACATGCCAAACTAATTTAACTCCGGCTTGATGCAAACCTGTTCGCTCCGCTATAGAGGCGCCAAGGTGATTGATACGAAACTAAATGGAGGAATAAAAGGCTGACAGAAAAATTGACATCATAAATGTTATTCGGTGAGTGATACATGTAGAAGAAGACGGGAAAATTTTGATAGACAGTGACTGCCGAAGACAAATCGATTGAGAAGAGGAAGGAAAGAAAGAAAGAAAGAATGTCAGCAAGCCAGCCAGCCAGCCAGCCAGCCAGCAAGCAAGAAAAAAAGAAAGATTGAGGAGAGAAAGAGAGAAAACAAAATATTGTAATTGATGAAAAAAAAAAAAAAAAAAAAAAAAGAAAGAAAGAAAAAAAGAAAGAATGTAATTGGCGAAAGGAAAAAAGAAAAAAATTAAGTGAGGAAAGAAAGAAAAGACAAAATATTGTATTGTAATTGAAGAAAGAAAGAAAGAAGGAAAGAAAGAAAGAAAGAAAAAAAGGAAAAACGAAAGAAAGAAAGAAAGAAAAATTAAGTGAGGAAAGAAAGAAAAGACAAAATATTGCAATTTAAGAAAGAAAGAAAGAAAGAAAGGAAAAAAGAAAGAAAGAATGTAATTGATGAAAGAAAGAAAGAAAGAAAGAAAAATTAAGTGAAGAAAGATAAAAAGACAAAATATTGTAATTGATTGAAGAAAGAAAGAAAGAAACAAGGAAGAATTGAGAGAGGAAAGAAAGAAAAATATTGCAATGGAAGAAGAAAAAAGAAAAAAAGAAAGAAGGAAAGAAAGAAAAGTTGAATGAGTGAAAAAAGACAAAATATTGTAATTGAAGAAAGAAAGAGTGATTGGTTTGGTTTCTTTGATTTAATGGCATATCAACCTTTGTCGGTAATTGAATGCCAAAGCCATTCACAGCAGTGGTACTATCTAACCCATTGCTGGGAGGACAAATGGGTTCATACCTTTCGCAAGGGCATTTGTCTGAGAGTGAACGTAATAGCGCGACTGGAGTTCGAACTTGTTTACTACGATTTCACACTGCATTTCTTTAACCACTACACCACGAAGACACCCCCAGAAAGATTGAGTGAGAAAAGAAAGAAAGAGGCACAAAAAATTGTAACTGATGAAAGTAATAAATAAATAAACAAGCAAAGAAAGATTGAGAGAGGAAAGAAAGAAAAATATTGTAATTGAAGAAAGAAAGAAAGAAAGAAAGAAAAAAATAAATAAGATAAACTAAACAAACAAATAAATAAAGAAAGAAAGAAAGAAAGAAAGAAAGTAAGAAAGAAAGAAATTTTGATTGAGAGGGGGAAAGAAAGAAAAAACACGAAATATTGTAATTGATGAAAGTAAGAAATAAATAAACTAAGAAAGAAAGAAAGAAAGAAAGAAAGAAAGAAACAGACAAACAAGCAAAATATTGTAATTGATGAAAGAAAAAAAGAAAGAAAGATTAAAAAAAAAAGAAAGAAAGAAAGAAATTTTGATTGAGAGGGGGAAAGAAAGAAAAAACACGAAATATTGTAACCGATGAAAGTAAGAAATAAATAAACTAAGAAAGAAAGAAAGAAACAAACAAACAAACAAACAAAATATTGTAATTGATGAAAGAAAGAAAGAAAGAAAGAAAGAAAGAAAGAAAGATTGACTGAAAAAAAAAAAATCCGGAATATTGTAATTGATTAAAGTAAGAAAGAAAGAAAAATTGAGAGAGGAAAGAAAGAAAAATAAAAAACGATAATGAAAGTAAAATAGAAAGAGTTAAAGCAAATAAAAATGCAAAAAAGCAGAGTCCAGAACGGTGCAACAAATCAAATGAGAGGAATAGAGAACGTATAAAGGAAGAAAAATATCTTAAGAAAGAAAAGGAGAGAAAGAAATGCAGAAAGATTTGGAGTGTTGAACGAACGAAAGAATGAAAGAAAGGAAGAAATAAAGAAAAAACGGAGTGAATTAAATAAATTAACGAACGAAAGGAAGAAAGGAACAAATGAAAGAATAAAGAGGACGAAAAAGAAATACTCAAAAGGAGAAAAGAGAGTATGGAAAGAAGATGGAAGAGTTGAATAAACAAAAGAAAGAAGATAGAAGAGATGAATGAAGGAACAAAATAAACAATAAAAAATACACCAAAAAGAAAGAAAGAAAGAAAAGAAAGAAAGAAAGAAAGAAAGAGAGAAAAACAGAAAGAAAGAAAGATGAGGAAACGTGAATAACAGAAAGAAAGAAATAAAGATGGGGATAGTTAAATAAAACAAACGAAAGAAAGAAAAGAAGAATGAAATACCCAAAAAGATAGGGAAACGATTTCCTGATTTGAACGAAATAACAAACGAACCAACCAGTCCATGAAAGAAAGAAAGAAAGAAAGAAAGAAAGAAAGAAAGAAAGAAAGAAAGAAGAACGAAAGAAGAAAATTCGAGTTGAGAAAACGGAGAAAAAAAAAAAAGAAAGAAAAGCTTCTAGCATGAGGATAAAGACGCAAAAAATAAAAAGAAGAAAAAAAATAAGAAGGAAGGAAGGAATAATAAGAATTAAAAAAGTATAAAGAAGAAATGATATAAATATTATACCAAGAATAAAAAAAGAAAAAAAAAATTACTCGAAATAAAAATGTCTCCCACTCGATCTTATTCGATCCAAAATAAGTAATCTATATTCGGAAAAGAATTTTATCAAACATTAAAAAAAGAATTGATCTGTATGATAAGGATTATTGTATGTATGTTACAGTAATAGAGCAAAAATCTGGCGCAGTACCATTAAAATACTTTAAGAGAATATAACAATTTCCAGTCGAAATGGCAAATCATCAATAATGCTGTTATTAATTAGATAATGATTCTATTTCTGTACGTTTAAATGTCTGAACAAGAAAGATAATCCCAGATGGAAATATTTTTCAATTTAACATGTCAATTTCATGACTATGTGTTCCGTTAGACGAGAGTAAAATCTTTCAAACGTTTGAGAAGTTTACAATTAAATTGGTTTGGTTTGGTTTTATGGTATATCAACCATTGTTGGTTATTTAATGCCAAATTCTGTTTATGCATATATATTAAATATATATAATTTGTAAACGCATTTTGTTGATAGCATTTTTAAATGAGCCTGAGCTCATTTGTTTGCACACAGTTAAATAGTTTCAAGTATTGCTATGTAACAGAAACAATTTAACATCAGTCATTGGTTTGCGCACATTTAAATAGATATACATGATATGTAAGAGATTAGTTTGCCAGCAATCTCATTTTAAAATAAGTTAGATCTAGTTTGTTTACACATTAGTATGGCTATTGTTTCTACACAGTAAAATGGTTTCAATTATTGTTATCTGAGACTAATAATTTTGTTCAATATTAATTATATGTTTGTATTGAGTTAAATTATTCCAAGTATTGTTATGTATCATTGATTATTCAATCAAACATCAGTCATTTGTTTACACACAGTTAAGTGACCAAACTCAAACGGTTCTATTTGATTTATTGATAGGACCCTATCAGGTGCTACCACTCTGGGTCAGAGTGGACCTTGGATCTATGGCAATGAAGGAGTACTCTGCATTCCCCAAAGCTCCAGCATTACTAGAGCATCACCATCAGATTGTTTAATGTCATATCTAGGACACTCGTTGCATGGGGGGGTCTTAAACCTCTGCAGAGATACAGTCGGTGTATTCTATAACCCTAGCTGACAAGGCTGTCACTATTAAAGATGTGACGTTCCCCTTCGGCTCCAACCTTACATCAACCTCTCTAGCCATTCCACTTTACGGCCAGTGATCAACTAGTGGTCCCGATAGGGGTAACGCACATTTTTCTACCGCTACATCAAATACAATCGAGGGAGTAGGAGAAAAAGAGAACAAACGAACAAACACTTGGGGTTTACTCAAAGTGCAAGACAAGGAGTTATGTAACACTGCATTTCCGATAGCATATATAGACCAACGCTAACATGGATTCTAGCGAAAATTCCACAAAGCAACTGGAATGCCGACTCATCTTGACTCGATCTTCTTTCATTGGTCTGGACCCCATCTCCACCGACTGGTCTCACCGCTCCGGTGTCCGGTGTCGACTGCCCCTGTTCGTGGTTCCGCGCCAACTGCCTTTGTCCGTCGTCCCTCGCCAACTGTCCTGTGAGCTCCTTTTTTCCAACCAACTCCCTTCTCGCGTCCCCTTCCACTTCCGGTCACGGCGAGATTTCAAATCCAAAACCCTTTGTCTGGTTTCGCGCCAAAACAGACAAAGGAATCGTCTGCTTGGCGGGCCACCTACATAGTGTTACAAAGGCTTTAAATTTAGGGTACAATTCACTATGTAATTAGATAATTTTGTAATATTAAAAAGTATCCAATTATTGAAAGAGGAAAAGAAATGGCAAGATTATTGATATATGCAATATATCATTATTTCAGGGATATTGTTATTTTCTTTTTCTTTTCATCATTCATTAATGATTTTTACGGCTTCGAAAAGACAGAACGAAATGTTAAAATACAAAACATACTGTTGATTATTCATCATACATTTACCTTAAATGTAAATTTTAACATTAAAGCAAAACGGTCAATAACCAAAGTGAATCAAAATCTTTTGAAGTTTTTAAAAAGAGTTTAATTCTCTTGGCCAATGATTTAAAAAAATCCTCCGATGTCCCATCGCTATTTAAAATTAGATATTTTAAAAAATAATTATGATATAAATTATATTTATAGGAAGTGAGTTGATACTGAGATTAATGGCCGCCTTCGGTGGGTATTATTAAAAGAAAACGTTCTATATAATTATTAAAAGAAAACATTCCATATAATTATTAAAAGAAAACATTCCATATAATTATTAAAAGAAAACATTCCATTAAATTTCAAATGATAAATTGATTTGCAACGGATTTGAATAAACACGAGCTCGCACTAATAAAGATAAAGTTCCTTTTTTTTCAATAGTATTTTTAAATCGTCTTTTTCAACTAATTTTTTCAGTCAGTTTCTTTACGTGGCTTCAAGTAAACAATTATAGCTTAAAGTAACTTTTCTTAATACGATCTTAATATTAATAATATTCTTAATTTTCCTATTGTTATATTCTTCGAAGTAATTTCCTATTTAACAAAACTCGTTTGCATACAGTTATATGGTTTCTGTTTAATGCTAATAATTTCAGACAGTTCTGTTTGATCGAAAGATAGGACCCTAAAAGGTACAATCACCCCCGGTCAGCGGACCTGGAAGTAATGATAAAGAAGAGGTGACTCCGCATTCCCCAAGGTTCCAAAACTTGAGCCTAACAACTGGATGCATTTTACTTGTTTTTTTTGTTTTTTTTTAATGATATATTAATCTTCGAGGGTAATCTAATGCCAACCTATACTTATAGAACAGCAATGGCACTATTCAATCAATGCCTGTGTGGTATTGAGGGATCATATCTTCCCAAAAGATATTATACCGAAAGTGAACGTAATAGCGCGACTGGAGTTCGAACTCGCTTACTAAGATGTTGAAGTTCATCAGGTTAGCCACTGAGTGTCCCATATTTCTGACAAGTTGTTAAACTAAGCAAAGCATATTAATTGACAAGGCATAATCCTATATGCAGGTTGAGTATAAAGTCTTTCCCAGATTTAAAATATATAGAAATTTTCCATAATATGTGAGGTCGTTGGGATGTTATGTCGAATAACTCTGTCGAATTTTTCTGACGGAGTTCATCTTCTCTCCAAGTAACATTTGACAGAATTTACTTGTTTACCAACAGCAAGGAATGACAGAATATACTTGCTTACCAGCAGCAAGGAATGACAGAATTTACTTGTTTACCAACAGCAAGGAATGACAGAATTTACTTGTTTACCAACAGCAAGGAATGACAGAATTTATTCGTTTACCAACAGCAAGGAATGATAGAATTTACTTGTTTACCAACAGTAAGGAATGATAGAATTTACTTGTTTACCAACAGCAAGGAATGACAGAATTTACTTGTTTACCAACAGCAAGGAATGATAGAATTTACTTGTTTACTAACAGCAAGGAATGATAGAATTTACTTGTTTACCAACAGCAAGGAATGACAGAATTTACTTGTTTACCAACAATAAGGAATGACAGAATTTACTTGTTTACCAACAGCAAGGAATGACAGAATTTACTTGTTTACCAACAGTAAGGAATGATAGAATTTACTTGTTTACCAACAGCAAGGAATGATAGAATTTACTTGTTTGCCATCAGCAAGGAAAGATAGAATTTACTTGTTTACCAACAGTAAGGAATGACAGAATTTACTTGTTTACCAATAGTAAGGAATGACAGAATTTACTTGTTTACCAACAGTAAGGAATGATAGAATTTACTTGCTTACCAACAGCAAGGAATTATAGAATTTACTTGTTTACCAACAATAAGGAATGACAGAATTTACTTGTTTACCAACAGTAAGGAATGACAGAATTTACTTGTTTACCAACAGCAAGGAATGACAGAATTTACTTGTTTACCAACAGTAAGGAATGATAGAATTTACTTGTTTGCCATCAGCAAGGAATGATAGAATTTACTTGTTTACCAACAGCAAGGAATGACAGAATTTACTTGTTTACCAACAGCAAGGAATGATAGAATTTACTTGTTTACCAACAGCAAGGAATGATAGAATTTACTTGTTTACCAACAGCAAGGAATGACAGAATTTATTTGTTTACTAACAGTAAGGAATGACAGAATTTACTTGTTTACCAACAGCAAGGAATGACAGAATTTACTTGTTTACTAACAGCAAGGAATGACAGAATTTACTTGTTTACCAACAGCAAGGAATGACAGAATTTACTTGTTTACCAACAGCAAGGAATGATAGAATTTACTTGTTTACCAACAGCAAGGAATGACAGAATTTACTTGTTTACCAACAATAAGGAATGACAGAATTTACTTGTTTACCAACAGCAAGGAATGACAGAATTTACTTGTTTACCAACAGCAAGGAATGATAGAATTTACTTGTTTATCGACAGCATGGAATGATCCCTCACATGATCTATAATCAAACACTCCAGATGGATTGCTTTTTACAAGTTGAAAGGGCTCCAACTGCGTTGCTATTTATCCGTATATAGGAGAGGAAGAGTATTCACGTCTTTCCCAAAAGGAAGTAAACTCTAATTTTCTTTGTCAGTGATTGAACTCGCTTCGCAGATTCCATTTTCTGTGCCGGTGACCGTTACGTCGAAAGGTGAAGTGCAAACTAATAGGTGTTCTTAACAGGAACTTGAAAACTCAAATCTGCGATTTATGTTCAAATTATGATCGCTTTTGCTAATGCCATTTTCATGATTACATCATTGGAAAAGACATGAACCCCAATTATTACAGTATTTTGTCATATTGCCACTCTGTATGGATGTAGTCTTGTTACTGGAACGCTATAATGTTTCACTTTGAGAACGATGCTGCGAAATTTGTCTTCATAAGAGCTAAAATTATTCACAAGCCTCGATTCTACCAAAACTAGAAAATACTTATAGATTATAAGATAAAGATACATTTTTAAGTAAGATTAAACATATAAGTAAAAATAACAAAGATTAATTCTTTTTTTTTTTGAGAGAGAAAAAAATTCTGTTTGCCTTACACGAAACATTCAACAGCGGCCATTTTGCTGTCATGTGCCTTTCTACGAATATAGAGACTAACTGCCTATACAAAAAATGGATCCCTCTTAACATAAGTCTTGTAAGAGAATTATAATGTGGCGTTTTTTTTATTCTTACCCATCGCACAAAAAAGCATCCAACCTTCATGGCGCTGACAATAATTAAATATTCTGGAAGAATTTTTTATAATGATAATTGATATTAATAACAATGTCTACTGAAAGTCAATTTGATAAGAATGAAAAGGTCAGATGTTTTTTTCATGTTTATTGCATATATATATATATATATACATATATTAAACAATTCCTCTTGGCTAATTATATCTAATATATATATTCTTATCCATCAGCTGCTTTTATTAATATATATATATATAGTCTCATAATATGTATTTACCCGAACTCTTCGTCGCTGACAGGATGTGGTACAATGACACTTTTGAGGAGAGTGAAGTAGGTTTGAATCCAGATTTTTCCTTCTACCAGATGGGTTACTTTACATAGGCTAAAGAAGCCAGTTTATCCTATTAACCACGTCTGCCCTACTATTTACCCAATGCTGGAGGCAGAAGACATAGATTCACGCCTTTCTCAAGGGCGTTAGTACTAAGTGAAACACAAACAGCATTGTCCAGAATTTGAATTCGGTCACCAATTACATTTATTACGACGATGACCGTAACGCTAAGTGCTCCTCTGTTCGTTGAAATTTTTGTAACTATAATTCATGATAAATGGCATATCATTGCGAGATTTTTATTCGAGCGATACACTTAATATACCGAATCTAATGATATCCGACTAACGTAAAGTTAGGTAGTTTTTGATCCCAGCTCGAAGCATCTCGCGTGTGTAGCCACACTGAAGAGTTGTGATACAACGAAACAGTTGGTCTGTTGATGACAATATATATGCTCCCCTCAGTGGGTTGAGCACTCGAGTGGGGAATTTCCGGAAGTCACATATGCGTAAATGCAAAGATCTTCTCGTGAATTGAGTACTCCGGCAGCCGAGAGCGTATGTGTAAAAATATATTCATGAAAATTCCTTCGCTTACGCTGAGAATGACGATAGATCTCGGGCAATTATATCTGACTGAGGTAAAGTCAGCCGGGTTTCAATTCCCGCTTGAAGTATCTCGCGTATGTAGCTAAACTGAAGAGTTGTGATATAACGAAACAGTCCGCCTCGAGATGACAATATATATATATATATATATATATATATATATATATATATATATATATATATATACACCTGAAAACTAACGACTCCAAAGAATATAAACTAAATAAAAAATAAGATAAATTCACAGATTAACAAAAAAACAAAACAAAACAAAAAACCAAGCTGATAAGATTAATAAGTAAATGAATAAATAATGAACAAATTAAGAAAATGAACAAAAAAATGATTAAACAAAATAAATAAGATAAATGAAAAACGAACAGATGAATAAGAACCAAAATGTACAAAAAACAAACAAAACAAAAACAAAAAACAACAACAATAAGAAAAGCAGGAAATAGAAGAAATAGACAAATTAAGGCCAGAATGAGACTAGTAGATAAATGATGGCTTTATAAAGCTAGGAATATAGGCAAATTTTAGAATAATATTAATAAATAAGAAAGCAGTTGACCAAACATAGTTACAAACTAAGAAATCACTTGGGTAACACGATATATATCGCATAGATAAGTAAGCCTTACCTAGAATGAGTTACAAACTAGTCCAGCTTCTCCACTCACAGCAGACAACATAAAAAATACACCAACTATAATCTAAAAACACTTGGTCTGGTGAACACATCGGTGAGAAACTGACAGTTATTAAGCACCGTTGACTCTTTATCTACGCTATCCAAACTTATGTATATGTGTGTGTGTGTGTGTGTGTGTGGCTGCACAAGATAAGTGGCAAACGAGCCATTTACAAAAATTTAAGAAAATCGCAGTTGGATGAATTTCCGCTTATAATATTTTCTCTATACTTAGAACTATTATCCTCCGTTTTTCGGTTTTGAAGCTTGAAAACTCAGCATTATAATTCTGGTGTATATCTCAAGGAATTTTGAATATTCACAATATATATATATATATAATATTGATATAATAATATTAATATTGCTAAAATAGTTTGCGATATTTATAAATTAAGATTGCTCAATATTATTGGTAATAATAATAATAATAATAATAATAATAATAATAATAATAAAGAGAACTGGCAGAATCATGAACTTTGCTGTCCCGGCTGACCCCAGAATCAATTTAAAAGAAAGTGAAAAGAAGGATAAGTACGTCGAACTTGCTAGGGAATTGAAAAACCATAGAACATGAAAGTAACGATTATACCAATTGAAATTGGTGCTCTTGGTACAGTCACCAAAGGACTAAAGGACTTGGAAATAACAGGACAAGTGGAGACCATCCAAACTACTGCATTAAGATCGGCCAGAATACTGAAAGAAGTCCTGGAAACCTGAGGAGATTTGCTGTCACTCAAGCTCCAGGAGAAGATTAGTGGCTAACGCTAATAATAGTAAGATAAAAACCGGAAAGCCGTAAAGCAAAGATAGTAGAGTAGAAAATTTGACAAATTACTTGGGGGCGGGTATCCTCGTGGTGTAATGGTTAAAGCGATGGACTGCGGAATCGTAGTCAGCGAGTTCGTACTCCAGTCGCGCTATTACGTTCACTCTCGGGCAAATACCCTTGGGAAAGGTATGAACCCCCTTATCCTCCCAGCTATGGGTGAAATAGTACCGCTACTTTGGTTTCTTTGTTTAATGGCATATCAACCTTTGTAGGTTATTTAATGCCAAAGCTATTCTCCTAGAAGAACAGTAGTGGTACTATTTAACCCATAGCTAGGAGGATAAGGGAGGATAAGACCTCTAACCGTCAAGTGTCCTGGATATGACACTAAACAATCTGATGGTGAGGCTTACGTAATGCTGGAGCTTTGGGGAATATAGAGTACCTCTTCATTGCCATCGCTTCCGGGTCCACTCGACGCTAGAGTGGTAGCAGCTGATAGTGCCCAATCAATTGGTCAAACAGAACTGTTTGACATTTAAACTGAGTGCAAAAAATGAGAAATGCTAAATTGAATTGTTTGAAATAGAACGGATTGATCATTTAACTGTGTCAATAAATAACTGATGTTTAAATGGATTGTTAGGGATACATAGCAATACATGGAGCCATTCAACTGTGTGCTAAAAATCAACTTAGGCTCGTTTAAAAACGTTATCAACAAAATGTGTTTATAAATCGTATATATTTAACATATATATGTATAAAGAGGATTTGGCAGCAAATAACCTGCAATGGCTGATATGCCATAAAACCAAACCAAACCAAACCAAACCAAATCAATCTATGTCTTCGTTATCCTGTTTTAAAAGTAAATGCAGTCTTTCAATGATATTGAGTACTTTATATATATATATATATATATATATATATATATAAAGGGAGAAGAAAGCAGTATTGACTAAGAGCGACATGTTTATCTGTGGGAATAGGGTCATCAGAATGAATTTATCATTCCACAAAAACCAAAGAGAGTAGCGTGCTAATTTAAAAAATTACTCTATTGTTTTGATTAAATTGTTTTTATTTAGTTTTTGTTGTTGTTTGTGCCTTTTAGAATACCACATCCTGTAAGTATTAATTTGGTAAATGAAGGAGATATGTTCTAAAATCCTCTCCTGTTAATTAACGTCCAGCGTTTTTTCACAACATATCCCCTGTCCTCACTAAACTAATGCTCAAATAGATTGGATACTAAAAGACATAAAGGAAAAAATATATTGAAAAAAAAAAAATTAAATTCAATGATTAAATCCAGCCGATACAGTAATAAATAAATAAATAAATAAATAAATAACACGCCCCTCTCCTTTGTTACGCTAACATTTCGTTATTCATATTGTTTTCTTTTGTGGGATAAATTCATTCTGCAAACGTTATTCTTAAAGCGAATGACTGTCCATGCCATCATCTTTTTACATACCGTCAGATTTCATACCAAATCGTATATATATATATATATATATATATATATATATATATATATATATATATATATATATATATATATATATATATAAGTTTGTGTTTGTGTGTATGTGTGTGTGCGTGTGTGTTAAATTTATAGTCATTGCGCTTTTGTGCCAAAACCAAGCAACACTTAAAAAATAACTATAAACGACAACAGCGTAATTTGGCTAAAAGAAAATTCCTGAATAATATATAATCATTTATTTTCCTATAATATAAAAAAGCTTATTCTCACTTGGAGTCTTATAGATGTATTTCATTGTCCACTACTGAACGCAAGTACTGGGAGGGAGAGTCACCATGGTGTATTGGCTCACGTGATGGAGAGCGATATCGTATTAAGCGAATTCGAACTCCAGTTGTTATATAATAGCCGAGGGATTTCGGTTCATGCCTTTGAGTTTAGTTAGGCTGAGAAACTTTCGGCTCAGCACATGGGTTAGTTAGGTGCAACATTGAGGCAGGTGTTAACGCGGGTGCTCGCGGGCGGATGGAGGTGTCACTCAGATGTCATAATAGTCCGAGATGAAACGGGGTGACAGGGTGCGGGTGACGTCACGCACCGGAAGCGCGCGGAGGTTTGTGTGAGAATCTGAAGAAAGTCAGAGTTGGGTACTAGACGCCAAACGAGAAGGATCGACTTTTGGAGTTCGCAGACGCGAGGCGAACTTGCGCCCTATGAGGGCAACACGAGAGGGGGGCCAAATGAATAAGACAGCATAGAAGATTATGTCTCTCCTCCTTACGTCGAAACCTTTAACTCAAAGTTAGTAAAAAGGTTTCGTACCTGAATAAGAAGTCGTTACGTGTTTCTGAATTTTGAGATTTCTATGTTCTTAATATGTTCAATCGTAATGAACATTATATGTCCATTTCGCACATAGCGTTAATTGCGAATATGGTACACAGTACTGCTATTCCGTTCACATTCGGGCAAATACCCTTGGGAAAAGTATGAAACCCCTTACTCCACCAGTTTGGTGTAAAATACTAACACTATTGTTCTTCTACTGGGATGGCTTTGGCATTAAATAACCAACAAAATTGGTATGCCATTAAACAAAGAAACCAAACCAACAAATGTTGGGATGATTGGTTGGTGGTGGCCTTATTGTAGGAAAGACAGCAAGTGTGACAGCAAGTCTTAAAAACAATTACAGAACTTTTATCCCTGTCAGAGTGGGGAGTCTTCAAGTCAGCTGTCTGGTCGAGAGGAATTTCTATTAACTTTTGATTCTAATCTCGAGTAGAACACGTTTAGATTCGTATCTTTTCTTTCTTTCTTTCTTTCTTTCTTTCTTTCTTTCTCGAATGGCATGTATATTACTGGTCACATTTTCCGTCGGTCTACTATTTATGTCTACTCGATGTCTACTCGATTATCCTGTAATTCATCTGCTGGTGTTTTCTATGACATCCACACTTTCTTAACCAGCTCTCGATGACATCGGGATGATTTCCATGACATTACTACACATTTAGTTTCTGATAACATTTGTGTTCGGCGACATTGAACTAACATATTAAATATGAATTAAAATAATCAAAGCAATACCTCCAAAAATAACAAAAAATCCCTTTCGTGCTTGTTCTTAAAAATGGCACTAGTAAAGCACGAAATGGAAGAAAATGACATCATAATTTTATGAATACATTGTTTAAAAGAAATTGTTTAAATGTTGATACAATGAAGTGGATAGAGTGTTCGCCTATGGTCCGTTAGACTTGGGTTCAATCCTTGGTTGCGTCATACCAAAGATTCAAAAAATGGTACTTGATACCTCCTTGCTTAACACTCAGTAATATAAGGTACGTATCAAGGGTAAAGTGGAACAATCCAGGGAAAGGATTAGAGCCCACCCCTACACCTCGGTGTAGAAGCTATCGAAAAGGGAGCCTTCTGGTCGTCCTCGACGACGTCGCCAACAATGAAAATTTTGGTACAATGCAAAAGTGAAAAATGTATTTCTTTCAACTTAAGCAATTTATTTGCTGCCATAACACCTTGGCGCCCCCACGCTAAACAGTCAAATTGCTTGATAATAATAGGCATGAAAACATTACATACTTTATCATAAACTGTAAAACTTCTTTTACAGTTTATGATAAAGTATGTAATGTTTTCATGCCTATTATTATCAAGCAATTTGACTGTTTAGCGTGGGGGCGCCAAGGTGTTATGGCAGCAAATAAATTGCTTAAGTTGAAAGAAATACATTTTTCACTTTTGCATTGTACCAAAATTGCCCGTGGTGTAATGCCCGTGGTGTAATGGTTATCGTCGTAGGAAATGGACACGGCGACACGAGTTCAAATCCTAAACGAGACTGATTGCATTTCACATAGCTCTAATACCCTTGGGAAAGGTATGAATTCAATTATTCTCCCTCCAGCTATGGGTAAATAGTAGGGCAGACTGGGTTCTTCAGCCTTGGTGAGGCAACTAATCTAGGAAAAGGAAAACTGTGAATTAAAGCCTGTTAAACTTCGCTTAAAAATTGACCTTGTGTCATATCTTGCCCGAGTGGAGGGGTTGGGTAAATATGATAAACTGTAAAAGATTCAAAGGCTGTAAAGTTCTCAGCTCGACCAAGTAAGAAATGACTTAGAGCAATGAAACGTATATGCTATTCAACATACTCATCCTGCAATCCTAAACACGAGATAAATCACTCCTAAAGTTTTTTCCACCTTTCAAGAAATGCTCTTAAAACAGCTAATTTATTTCTTGGCTGAACTGAGAACTTTTCAGTACCTAATACATAGAGGCGTGTTTAGTGTAACAGTTATTGTCGGAGGAACTGGAATTGGTGACCCAAGTTCAAGGCATTTTGCATTTCATCTCGCTCTTATACTCTGTGGAAAGGCATGAATCCGTCTATTCTTCCCCTAATAATGGGTAAATAGTTGGGCACACTAGGTTCTTTAGCCTTGTTTTGTCAAGCATTCGAGTAGAAGGAAAAAATCTGAATTCAAATCAACTATATTTCACTCAAAATGACCTTGCATCCTTACCTAGGCGAAGCGGGGATGGGTAAATACACTCATATATACATATTTATATATATAATGATTGCTACCTTGAATTCGAGTCTGTATTTACCAACCCCTCTACTCGAGCAGGATGTGACGCAAAGTTGTATTTCTTTGCGGAGTTTAACAGGTTTGAATTAAGACCAGTGACCATACCAAGGTTAAAGAACCTAGTCTGACCTACTATTTATCCATAGAAGGGAGGAGAATTGCTGAATGCATACCTTTCCCAAGGATATTAGTGCGAAGTGCAAGTAGTGACATCCAGGATTGAACTCGGTTTGCTGCGTCCATTTTCTGCGACGATAACCGTTACACCACGAACACCTCTTAAAATTCGAGTATGGCAATAGCATGATGTCGTTTTGTAACGAGCTCATGATATTAAGCAATACTTGCAACTGAAGCTTTTTATAATGATCAAAGACCGAGCATGGAATAAATCACGAGGAGTCTTCGTAGTGTAGTAGCTAACGTACTGGACTGCGACATCGTAGTAAACAAGTTGTAGTCACACTATTACGTTCACTTTTAAAATAATACTCTTGGGAAAGGTATCGACCCTCAATAGCACACTGATATGGGTTAAATGGCACCTCTACTGTTCTTTCACAAGAATGACTTTGGCATTAAATAACCCAGGAAGGTTGATATGCTTTTAGACTTAAAAACCAAATCAAACCAAACCAAAATAAATAAATCATTTATCTACAATAACATGCTTCTAAAAAGTAGAGCCAGTCAACATCAATGAGAGTCGTTAAAGTCGTAGGTTTTATATCAGAGTATCCCTCTCAAAGACAAATGTTTTAAGAAGAGTTAAGGTGGCCATCGCTTCCAGTTTTATATCAGTGTCTTTCGGCTAGATTCATGACTTATCAAAAATCTTGATATCTATAACGGCATTAATGGCCGTTGAACCTGTAAGAGGATTAATCCGTCCTTTGACAGGTCGTATTTGTTATCCTGGATGTCTAGCCGCCAGCTTCATCTGAGAAGGTTGGTAGCGGAACCAGGCTTAGCGACCAATCACACGACCATACAGCAGGTACTACTATAAATACATCCATACATACAAATAAAAGTGTAATCGTTAGAATCAATAACAAAGCAGATGGATAGAGAGTTTAATCGAATAACATCGATGTTGATAGACTATGTTCGATCGCTAGGTTAATCAAGATATAGAATAAGCGAAAAAGGTTTTGTCATATGTATATCAGCGGATGAATATGAATAGAAACA
The DNA here is from genome assembly GCA_963585895.1 of Sepioteuthis lessoniana. Taxonomy (NCBI): domain Eukaryota; kingdom Metazoa; phylum Mollusca; class Cephalopoda; order Myopsida; family Loliginidae; genus Sepioteuthis; species Sepioteuthis lessoniana. The sequence continues at coordinate 82,047,253 of OY757915.1, forward strand.
TAGATATAATTAGAACTTCGGGACATTAATTGATTCTGAGACATAGACAGGTAGAGATGAACAGAATGAGATAGATAGAGATAGATAGATATTAGAAGATAAAGTGATAGAGAGAGAGAGAGGTAATAAAGGGGGGTGTCCTCGTGGTGTAATGGTTAAAGCGATGGACTGCGGAATCGTAGTAAGCGAGTTCGTACTCTAGTCGCGCTATTACATTCACTTTCGGGCAAATACCCTTGGGAAAGGTATGAACCCCTTTGGGTGAAACTGTTCTTTTAGGAGAACGGCTTCGGCATTAAATAACCTACAAAGAGTTGATATGCCATTAAACAAAGAAACCGAAAACAGAGGTAATAAAAGACTAATAGATAGATATTAAAAGACAGACAGATCGACCGACGGATAGATAGATAGATAGATAGATAAAGAGTGATTGAAGGATATTTCCGAAAATCAAATTCAAGCTATGTGGTCGCCGTTTTTGAACTATTGAGAACATGTAATATAAGCCAACAGAAGGCAGTGTCAGTTGAAAACTTCCAGAACTATTTCGAGCACTGTTCGTTGGGAAACTATTTTGGAAATAAAGTTGATTTGTAATTAAGTTGTTAATACCCCCACCTCCAAAAAAAAAACCCCCAAACAAACCGGAAAACAACCTAAACAAACAAATATATACAACCAGTCTCATTATTTTATAGATTGGTAATATAAAGAAAAATTTCCGATAACATTCATGGAGTTTAACGGAAAAATGAATGCCATCATCCACTAAATAATGATGGCAAAACTTCGATCGCTACATCAAATAAAACTGCCCGAGAGTTAATGAAATATATAGGTCTCTAAAGATCTGCACTCAAACTAGAATAGGACCCTATTGAATAAAATATGTTCACAAAGAAAAAAAAACAAATCAACGAAAGAGAAAATGTGAAGTAGAAAGAAAAAAAAAAGAAAATGTGGAAGGAAAAAGAAAGAAAGAAAGAAAGAAAGAAAATATACAGTAGACAGAAAGTAAGAAAGCTTGAAAAAATAGATAATGTGTAAAGAAAAGAAAAGTTAGAAAGAAAAGAGTTAAATGGAGGAAAGAAAGGAAGAAAGAATAAAAAAGAAAATGAGGAGTAGAAAGAAAGAAAGTGTAGGACAGAAAGGAAGAAAGAAAGAAAGAGACAATAAAGAAGCGAAAGATAAATAAACAGACAATGGGGAAAAAGAAAGAAAGAAAAAGAGATAAAGTTACTGAAAGAAAGAAAGAAAGAAAGAAAGAAAGAAAGAAAGAAATTAATAAAAGAGAAAATGTGAAGTAGGGAGAAAAAGAGAGAAAAGAGAAAATGTGGAATAGAAAGAAAGAAAGAAAGACAGAAAAAAGAAAAGAAAGAAAATTATGAGTAGAGTAAGAAACAAGCCAATATGGAGAAAAAAGAAAGAAAAAGAAAGGGAAAAGTGGAGGAGAGAGAGAGAGAGAGAGAGAGAGAGAGAGAGGGTGTATGAGAGAGAGAGAGAGAGATTGTGTGTGTGTGTGTGTGTGTGTGAGTGAGAGAGAGAGAGAGAGAGAAGAAGACAGAGGGAGAGAGAATGTGGAGGAGAGTGAAAGAAAGAAATAATGAAAAAGATAAGAAAAGAAAAGAAAGTGGAAATAGGAGTAGAGAAACAAAGAAAGAGACAATGTAGAGGAGAAAGAAAGGAAAAGAAAAAAAGAGGAGAGAGAGAGATAGAGAGAGAGATAGAAAGAGAGAAAGAGAGTGGGTGAGAGAACGAAAGAGAGGAAGAAAGAAAGAACAGAAAAGAAAAGAAAGGAAAGAAAAGAAAGGAAGAAAAATGGAGAGTAGAGAGAAAAAAGAAAGAAAATATAGAAGAGAGAGAGAGAGAGAGAGAGAGAGCATATAGCAATAGTTTGTGGTGACTGTATTTTTTTGTTGTTTTTTTTTTGGCTCTATCGATTCCACCGAAGTCATAGCACCATTTTTTCCTCAAGAATACACTGTAAACGAAATAACCTCACCTTTGTCTTTCGCCAGAACGCCGCCATTATTTCCCAATTTGCAATGCAATGAACTGAACCATATTATTTTCGTCTCGTCTGTAATAAATATAAGGTTGCAAGGGACCTTAATGTTTATTGTAATTCGTCTCGCTGAATTCATTCTTATTATAATAGCAAATCCTAATCAGGTAATACTTGAAATTTACGCAAAACGTCAGCGACAATAAATCTCTGAGGACTTCACTTGAAATGCTTTCTGATTAAAAACAAAACAAAGGTGTTAAACAGATAAATATCAGAAAGTATCCATAGTATTTTTTTAGTTAAATCAATGTTCATTGGGAGACGTCTGGTGACCTCATGTATATTTATTTTCTTAAGCTTATGTAATGTTTTATATATAACATCTTTTCACTGATTCTTGCTTTTCTAAATCTTTTCAAGCGTTAATGATCAGATCCTCTTCTATATTTCTTTTAAAAGTCTTCATATTAATACTGGACTTAATTTCAAGGGATAAATCACTCAACCTCTTCTTTAAACATTTAGACTAGTTTGAGCCTGTCAGGTAAGACATTGTTTTATTTTCTTTCAATTCTCGATTTCTATATGCCTTGTCGGCGAAGCTTAGAATACGCTGACTGTATCTCTTGAAGATGGATGACCCCTCCCCACTTCAAAGGAGAGTCTATCTGATGGTGAAGCTTTAGTTCTGGAGATCTAGGGCGTATAGACTACCCTTTCATTACCATTACATTCAGGTCCACTCTGGCTTGGAGTTAGGGTACTGTTGCATATCCATAAGGAAGATGCAATAATAAAAATATAACTCACTTCTTTATTTCTACGAAAGTCATAATGTTGCTAGAGAGAGAGAGACAGAGACCGAGACAGCGAGAATCGGTCTACTATGATTGACACCACATTGGAACAGACATATATACATTATATATTTTCTTACTGGCTCATTGGCCCAGTGGGTAGAGTTTTACATAACACCCAAGATTTTACAGAATCTTAATTTTTGTAGTTTCCGTAATTTAAAACTTATTAAAAAACAAACAAAAAAAAACGAAAATAATTTTCAGACACTCTGATATTACGGATTGGTTATTTGATAGTAAATACGCTGTTATTTGTCGAAAAATGAAAATGGCATGATTTTTTTCGCTCGAAAAAGAGTGATATTAATTGCATATCACAGGATTTTATGTCTTCCCAATGATGAACATTAGTAAAGAGACAGGATGAAAATAGAATTGATGAAAAACAAATTTATGAAAATGGAATAAAAGAGAGAAAAAAATGGATTCCTTTTAAATTCAATTGGATATAAAATTACTTTATGCTTTGGGTCTTAAAATTTAGAGTACACCTCTTTTCTATCTATCTATCTATTTATCTGTTAATTACTTATACTATCTTCAATACTCACACGGTATAACGATATCTGTCTGATTCAATTCATCGTGTTATTTATTTATACAGTACAAATTTGCCTAAAAATCAATACATTTAAAATGTAATACGTTCTTTTCTTCGTCTTTCATTACTTATATTTGTCATCTATCTCTTTTTCTTCTTTTCATTATTTCTGTGTCTAGGAATTTCCTTTGTATCAACAAACAAAAACTTTCCTTTGTATCAACAAACAAAACCCTAATCATAAAGGAGGAAGAACAATATAAACTAAAAGCTAAAATACTTATAGACGTGATAATCAATGGCGTTAAACACAATAAGAATAGGTCTTTCCTAAATATGATGCATCAACATGGTTGTCCCATTTTAAACTTATGTATATATACAAACACACGCGCGCGCGAACACACACACACACACACACACACACACACACATATATATATATATATATATATATATATATATATATATATAAATTTAATTAAGGTCAGTTTTTAAGTGAAGTTGAAGTTTTTAATGCAGAGTTTTCCTTTTCTTTGATCGGTTGCCATACCAAGGTTAAAGAACATAGTCTTCCCTACTATTTACCCATATCTCGGGGTGGGAGAGAAGAATTATTGGTTTCATAGATTTCACAAGGGCATTAACGCTATGTGAAATGCAAACAGTTTCGTCCAGGTTTTGAACTCGGGTCGTCGTTTCCTAAGACAATGGCCATTACACCACAAGTATCTTAAAAATACATATTGTTGTGGTCTTCAGATAAGGCCGGTGGAAGAACAACTCAAACAACGGGTGATAGGTCAACGTTATTGTATTAGCAGAAAAAGGAAGTCATACAAAGGAAGTACTAGCCGTGCTCGGCTTGCAGTCCGTCTGTCAAATGTCTCGTAAAGAACGAGTTGTTTCCCCTGAGCGAGCTAAGCTCGGAGAATATGTTTAGGTTGGACGAGTCCATCTTTGGGGTATGGTAGGATTATGTCCCCATAACACATATATACAAGCTATAGTCATGGAAACATCCTCAGATAATATGCATATTAATGCTCATTTTTTAACAATAAATAATATTCTAAGATACATTGTTGTCGATTTCTGTTTAAGATTTACTATATTAGTAATAGTAAAAAATATAAATCAAATATAATCTTACAAGAAATAAATAACTTGAACGAAAAAAATTGAAGATTTGGCTTCTTTGTTTTATGGCATATCAACCTTCTTAGCTTATTGAATGTCAAAGCCATCCTTGTGAAAGAACAATCACGAGGCTATTTAACACATAGCGGGGGGGGGGGAAGAGGGTTTGTACCTTTCCCAAGGTTATAAATCCGAAAGTGAATGTAATATCACGACTGGAGCTCGAACTCACTTGTTCGTTGCTGTAACCTCAAATGTTACTTCTTCTTGGTTGATTGGTTTGGTTTGGTTTGTTGGGTTTTATGGCATTTCAACCTTTGTAGGTTATTTAACACCAAATCTATTTTTGTGTCAATAATCTGTTCTATTTAAAACAATTCAGTTTAGCATGAGAACAGCTTAATTGTCAAAATCATTTCTATTTCAAACTATTCAAACAGTTATATGTAACAATTCAGTTAAGTGTAAATACAGTTTTAATGTCGAAAAACAGTTCTAGTTCAAATAATTCATTTAACCATAAGCACGCTGTTTAAATGTAAGTACGGTTTAATTGTCAAAAACATTTCTATTTCAAGCTATTCAGTTTACTCAAACAATTCAGTTTAGCATAAGTAGGCTGTTAGTTCTATTTAACCTATAGATAGGGCCCGATCAGGTGCCACCACTCCGGGCGGGAGTGGATCTGGGAGCGATGGCAATGAAGGGGTACTCCGCATTCTCCAAAGCTCCGGTATTAATGGAACCTCACCATCAGATTGTTTAGTGTCATATCCCGGACACTCGTTGGGGGGGGGGTCTTACCCCTCTGCAGAGAAGCAGTCGGTATATTCTACAGCCCCAGCCGACTGGGCAACTTCTTGTTTAAGATTTAAAAAAAAACGGAAATAATGTTTATATGCTACATTTTTATTTCTTACAACCCATTCATTTTAACCACGTGACAGTCTCATTCGAACAGTCCTCGACAACTGATTAACATATTCCTAACTTTTAAACTTCGAGAACACTTTGGTCACTTGACTGAGATTATCCAATCACTGCCAAGTTCTCAAATTGATCCCCGGGCGGTGGTCATCGTTTGTCAATTAAACTGAGTTGACTCACGGTATCTTTCCATCCGTTTAACGTTTTAGAAATTAATTCGAATTCTACACAACATGTTTATAATAGATCTCACCAGTCTCTTATATAACACGTTTTGTTAAATAAAAAAAATCATTCTGTTTACATTCTGTACAAATAAACCCTGTGTTGATTTCTCTCTCACTCTCTCTCTCTCTCTCTCTATAAATATATATGAAGAGAGAGAGAGAGAGAGAGAGAGAGAGAGAGAGAGAGATTTGACGATCACTTTCCTTATCACTTTATCTTCCCCCTTTTCGTTCCCTTCCCTCCTAGACATCACGTTATAGTCAATGTCTGTGATATCACATTATAGTCAATGTCTTGGGCGAAACCGGATATGTCGAAATCCCTTCCCCTCCACGTTTTTCCCTATTTCTTTCCCGTCAGTTCACTAAAATTATATCCATTTTCATATGATCAAAAATTTCTAAGAAACCTGATAAATTTAACTCTAAACCCTCTCCTTCTCCATGCTACACCTTTATCCTCTTTGTCATTTTTTTTCATGTTCCTCGTTTGCTTATGAAACCCTGAAAAAGGTTTAGTTTGAGAAAGTTCTAAAAAATGAAATAAAAGAACGAAATATCACGCCTCTAAATCAGTTTTAAGTGTTTGATTTATTAAGTAAAGTTGGCAACCATGGGCGAGGGCCACCAGAAGGCTCCCTTTTCAATAGCTACTACACAGCGGTGTAGGGGAGGGCGCTACTTCTTTCCCAGGATTGCTCCACTTTACCCTTGTTACGTACTTTATATTGCTGAATGTTAAACAAGGAGCTCTCAAGTACCATTTTAAAAGTCTTTGTTATGACGCGACCTTCCACATATTTCTATCATATTGTCAGATTCACTACAACCGATCATTTCAATATATATATGAACATGTGTGTGTGTGTGTGTGTGTGTGTGTGTGTGTGAGAGAGAGAGAGAGAGAGAGAGAGAGAGAGAGAGAGAGAGAGAGAGAATAGTTTGTAGGTAAATCTATTTTTAAACCAGCGGTTAGAGTTCATTTTTTCACAGAATTAAATGGTTTCAAGTATTTATATCTAACACTCATGATTCTATTTAATATTAATCATTTATTCGCACATAATTAAGTGGTTTCATGTCTATAAAATTACTAATTCTATTTACCAAGTATTCCAATCTGACATGAATAACTTGCACACAATGATAATCACACCAGCATTAACCATTCTTACCAAGTGATTGTACCGTCTTATTTAACCCAGATAGGACCCTAACATGTACTACTAATATGGGTCTGAGTGGACCTGGGAGTAATAGCAAGGAAGAGGTCCTGCACAATCTCCAAAGCTTTAAGGCTGGTGCCTCACTATCGTATGGTTTAGTGTTATTTCCAGGACACTCGTGTGTGAGGTTTAGTTGTTTGCAGAGGTGCAGCTCCAACCGATAGGGTGGTATTTTTGTTAGGTATATAATACTGGTATAATACATCAAACTTTAAAGAATAGACAGGAATCGACAAAACTTTATTCTGGAAGTCAACATGGATCCGAACTTTTTGTCGAGTAGTAAGCACCCCTCTTAATTCTTTTTCATTATTTTTTTATAGCAGATATTGAAATGCAGAGATTCGGTCAGATATTTTTAAATTAAAAAAAGAAAGAATAAATAAAAAAAAGAAAGGATGGGAAAGAAAAGAAAAAAGCGAAATGTCATTTTGATTTCATCTTGTTTCAAGTAGCCCAGTCGAATAGGAACAGTAGAATACGCCGTCTGCATCTCTTCTGAAGAGTAAACCCCACCCCAATGAGTGTACTGATATATAACTCTCTACAGCATCTGATGTTGAGGCTCCAGTTTTGGAGCTTTGAGGATCGTGGAGTACTCCTTCATTGCCATTAGTCCAAGGTCCACTTTGACCCAGATAGGGAGCACCTGTTAGTTTTCGATCTCTAGATCAATTACAAATATATAATCATTTTCTAAGTTTGAAACCATTTAACTATGTGCAAACAAATGAGCTCTGGCTCATTTAAAAATGTTTGCAACTAACTATTCATTTACAAATCATATATATTTAATATATATGTGTAAAGAGGATTTGGCATGAAATAACCTAGAAGGGTTGATATGCCATTAAACGCCACAAAACCAGAACCAAAACAAAAACCAACCAACCAACCAACCAACCAATTTAATGTTTAATTAAATATTTTATCAATTTGATGAAGGTGTGTCAGAGGGAGTCAGGGGACTCCGCACAGTAAGTACGACTTGGATGATGATGACGATGAGTATTAAAAAAGAACTTATATGACACAAACATCTTTTTTCGTTTATTTTTTTTTGTTGTTGTTGTCGAAAATTTATACAGAAAAAATAACTTCCCTAAAAATATCAACTTATTGAATCTCCATGATTCATCATTTTTATAACCGGACGTTCTTTGTTTGAAAATATTATTTTATTCCAGAAGTAGGTGTTTATTTTGATCAATGCTTCCAATACGTTTGTTTTAAACAATGAAACGATAAGTGCAGTATAACCTGAAGGTTTTCATGAATGAAAATTCATAGAGAATCTAGCATAAAGTAGAAAATATTTAAAGATTTCACTTCGAACCGCGTACTACGGCTAGTATATATATATATTCGCGGGTACATACGGCTAGTATATATATATATTCGCGGGTACATATATGAACTTGTATATCGGCCTCTAATAACAAACAAAAGATGTAATTGTAAAAAATTGTTATGTTAAAACTTGATCCTAATCAGTTATGGCGACAAAACAATTTCTAGGGCTAATGAAGAGATACTCCACCATTGACAAGAACATTAGATCAGGTTAGGTGATTAGCAGTGATCTCTTAAACAACATGAAATATTCAAATTAATTGCTATATACAAGGAGCTGCATTTTTATTAACCAAACAAGTTGGGTGTTTAATTCCACTTGTTCTTTCTGATTAATGGCAAAACTCCATTTTGCCTTCCACCCACAATTTCCCTCTGATCAACAACTATATATATATATATATATATATATATATATATATATATATATATCATCATCATCACGTCGTACCGCTAGCACAGATATCCCTGACCCTCTCTCGCCACTTCTCACTATCGTTCATCGCCTCTGGCAGGTCTTCTGGGCTACATCCTGTATCCTCACATAGCTGCTGAATGTATGTTCGAGCTGGTAGTCCTTATGTGGGGGTCCATCGGAGTACATCACTTATGAGCTCATCCCGGCTTCTCCAGCATATATATATATATATATATATATATATACTTCTTGTTAATGGACAGGTTGAGCCAAGTTTAAATTCTGGAAATAACTTTTTGTGTTTCACTTCATGTTAATGCCCTTGGCAAAGGCATAAAACCATCTTTTCCTGTTACATAATAAATAGGTCACCCATTAATTTTATAGAGTAAGTGTAGGATTAAAAATATATGAATTCAAAAGTTAACAGATAATTCGTAAGAAGATTTGTCATGGAAAATAACCAGTGGTATGATTGACAAGACTTGACCCCTGGATGACCTTTTTAAAAATTCTCTGATTGGTTGATTGAGTCGTAAGAATGGGTTAGTTAGGTAGAGTTAATTAGAGTTGTAGTAGACGCCGAGACAAACGGACGCCTAAAATAGCTATTTCTCCGGCAGTACAGTTGATGTGGGAATTTTGGTGAATAAAGACATCCAAAATCAAAGTCTTTGGTCCATTTGCAACAACAGTAGTGGACACAGACACCAAGTTAAACCCAAGACAAACCCGAAGAATCTCAGATGGAAGATACAATATTCTCTTCAGAGCTATGGGTAAATAGTAGGGCAGACAAGGCTCTTTATCCTTGATAAAGCAACTAGTCTAGGACTGGTTGATTAATTTTAACGGCATTTCAAACCATCCATTACTTCATATTTTGGGGTTATGGAATCGCGTTCGTTGAACGTTCATATTTACATTTTTTGTGTTATTGATTCTTTTTGCATACAGTCCAATCAAATACAAATGATTTTAAAACAAAATATATTTGACCAATAAACAGGACTCTAATAGGTACTACCACTCCAGGTTAGAGTGAACCTGGGAGTAATGGCAATAAAGGGGTACCCCACTCTTTCGAGATCTCCAAAACTGGAATTTCACCACCAGATACAACTTAGTGTCATACTCAGGACTCCTTTTTTGTGGGGTGGGGTGGGGGGAGTCTTACCCCCTATGCAGGAGATACAGTCAGTGTATTCTAAGCCCCGACCGACAAGGATTCCAGTCTAAGTGAAGGAAAACACTGAACCCACATCAGCCGTACTCCACTAAAAAGAAATGACTTTGTGTCGTTCCTACCCGTGGCGGAAAGGTTGGAAAAATTCATACCAGTTTTACTTGACATGTACTTAGCTTAATTCAGTTTAGCTGAAGACCAGTAATACAGGGCACCCAGTGAGAATCAAAATCATTGGCAGTGGTCTGCGAGCTTAATTCAGTAACCATTACAATACGTAAAGCGCCCATGAAGTGTCTGTAACCATTTAATCAGCTTAGCTTAGTTTGGAACAAGGTCAGAAACATAAGCACATAGGGAGATACGATCTCACAATTATCTGCAAAGCTAACTAAATATTATAGCACGCGTTTCGCCACTAGTTTTCTTTACTAAACTTTGGGTTATCCAGCACAAAAACCAGGCGATGCTTTCGCAGAGTCGTAGTACCTATTAAGATTCCCTCCACAAGTCAAATAGAATTGTTCTTCGTTGTACTCGGTATTATTAGTATCATTAGTAATTTGAAAATACAAATCATCAGTAAAACATTATATCATTAGTAATTTGAAAATACAAATCATCAGTAAAACATTATATCATTAGTAATTTGAAAACATGACATATTTTTAATGTTAAATGGCAATAGTAGAAACCATTTACCTGTGTGAAAACAAATGAGCTCTTGCTTGTTTTAAAATGTTACCTACAAACTGTTCGCTTTAAAATCTTATATATATGTATATATATACATATACAAACATGATTTGGCATTAAATAACCCAGAAGAGTTAATATGCCATAAAACACAACCAAATCAAAACAAAAGAAGTCAGTAAAAAAAAAGAAAGATTGATTAACCCTTGTTAAGTTATTTAATGCCGAAGTTATTTTTACAGGATTAATAAGGTTTCTATTAACCAATAATAATAACTGGTAAACAATTATAACTTCTGGTATAACAAATAACTTTCACAAACTTATGTGGTTTCAACTAACTTTCAAATAATAATCCTTTATTTGCACACATTCATATGGTTTCAAGTATTCCTATATAATACTAATGATTTCTCATGTCTATTTGACTCAGAGATGGGACCCTAACAGGCACTACAGCTCCGCGACAGAAAGGACCTAGGAGTAATGACCAAGGGTTGACTCCAAACTTCCTTGGGTTCCAGAACTAGAGCTTAACTATTATTAGTATAAATAATTTTCGCACAGTCATATGGCTTCAAGTATTCATATCTAATACTAATAATTTGCAAACAATTATATGGTTTCAAGTAACATCTGCTATTTAATAGTAATTACCTGTTTGCTTATATTTTCTGTGGTTATGTTATATAATTAAGGAATGATTTTTTTTATATTAATCATTTTTCGTTAATTATATTTCAGCATTCAGTTTGGTTGGGCTTTGAACTATTCGGGTTAAGAATTCGAAGCATAGTCATTGGGTACAGTTTTTCGCTCGCGCGCAAAGGATATGACCATCACCATTGTCACAATAAACCCCCAGACAGGAAATGGGGCTGGAGTGTGGATAACGTCATGCTCGGAAGAGATGGTCCTGAGAATTTGAGGATTTTGAAAAACAGTCAATTTAGGGTTGAGATTGGACCATGCAGGCAGACAGTTGAGTTCTCTGCCATTGGGGCATAGAGGATTGTTCTCTACCGTTGAAGATGTAGATGGGGTTTTCGGATCTCTATCGGCAGAGATCTTAAACATCACACGATGCGCCGCACGTTGGGGATGGTTAGCATAGTAAGAATTGTGTCTCTCTCTTCGCGTCGAAGAACCGAAGTCAGAAGCTAATAAACCGTTCGTACCTGAACGACGGAGTCCATCTGTATTTGTATTTGACTGTATATGAATATGCATATATAAAATATACAACAGTTACAAGTATTCGTATCTTGTACAAATAATTTGCTCACAGATAACCAATAATAATAAAACTTAGTAAACAATTATAACTTTAAGTAACTATTCATAATACAAATAATTTGCATACAGTTATATAGTTTTAAGTATTTCTACCAAATACAAATGGCTTTCTAGCAGATTTATTTGATCCATAGATTGGACCCTAACAGGTACGACAACTGCGAGCCAAAGTCGACCTTGGATAATGACAACAAAAGAGTGACTCCATACTCCCAAGAACTCCAGAAATGGAGCGTCTCTACAGAATGCAGTTCAGTGTCATACCCTGAACACATACAACTATTGCTCCGAATTACACTTTCAAATATATAGATCCTTAGAAGATATTGTATATTTTACAAGTATTGGATCTATTACTCTGGGGTTGTGGGTTTTATCTATTGTCCAAGATGCGTTTATGATAATAAGCCGATCCAAGCCAATCACAATTCGGTGAAATTATAGGAATTATTTAATGTCTGTTTAGCAATCCTTGTTTTCCCGAGACAATAAAAGAAAATGAATAATTAATTGCTCCAAACAAAAGTGTCCATATTGTTCCAAACGGTCTGTCTGTCTGTCACCCTCTTAGTCTGCCCACCCTGCAAAAAACAAAAAAACAAAAAAACAAAAACAAAACGAAAAAAAAACAAACAAAAAACAACGCAGAATTGATTCCCTTTCGATTTTTTTCTGTTCTCATATTCTCCAAAACCGGTTATCCTGGATTGTCAATAGTTTCACCGACTGGGTCGGATAGGTGCAAGATTTTCGACTTATTATCCAATACACAATCAAGTACGCATGCACAATATCTCTTAAAAAACAAACAAATATTTATATTATAACATGCACTCGTTTTTTATTCACAGCACTGGAACCTGTCACGATATTTCTCACAAGATGGTTCTCATTATTAATACGAGACCTTAATAACTAGTCATGTAAGTTATATTGGCTCTGTACATATATATAGGGTGTCTCAATATACATAGTTATATAGGGTGTCTCAATATACATGGAACCCATGTAACAGCAAATAAATCTACAAATAATAGTACTGGGTTCTTTTTTGTTTCAGATTTGAAAATAGTATACTATATCAACTATTAATCCGCCATCACAATGCCTTGGACAAGAGTGGAAAATATTTCGTATTGCTTCTTATTTGGAGACAAAATCATTCAAAACTGTCTAAAAATAGATGCAACCCATTAATATGATGATGGTTTATTATTGAGACAAGAAACTCAAAAGAAGATTGCATGTCTTGGAAGCTGATATAATAATAATTAAAACCATTGATTTGATGTCTCTTGCTCAAAGAATATACTTTTTACCGGATGCGCTCCAAATGACCGCTATTGCACTTGTCTCAGTTATAAATCATTATCATATTAATGGATTGCATTTATTTTGAGATACTCGGTATAGATATATATGCTGGCCGACCGTAGTCGAGGGCGACCCGAAGGATCCCTTTTCAATTGCTAAAAGCAAAAAAGGAGAGTCACCGAGGCGTAGTGGGTAAAGTGCTGGACTGTGACATCGTTCCAAACGAGTTCGAACTCTTGTCGTACTATTATATTCACTTTCAGACTAATCTCTTTGGAAACGGTATGAACTCTCTTATCATCCCTGTTATGCGTTGAACAGTCGTATTACAGTCTTTCTACAAGGATGGCTTTGGTTTTAAATAACCTATGAAGATTGATATGTCTTGAAACAATCAAACTGAACAAAAAAAAAAAAACAAAAAAAAAACAACATGAAATTAGACCCTCCTTTGAAACAATTTAAAATCCGTGAAGATGAAAACAGAAGTCCGGATAATGTATGAATTAATAAAACTTTTACAACAGTTCTAAAAATCCAAAGTGTAAACAAACCAAAATTCCTCCTCTTGCTAGCTATGGGTATATAGTTGGGTAGATTTGCCTTTTTTGGCATGTTACGGCAACCAGTCTTGGAGAAAAAAGTCTTTGATTTTAAACCAGCTATGCTTCCTTTTAAAAGTGACCTTATGTCGCATCCCTTATCATAAATCTATTTCATTAATTAATCATAAACTATGTTTAAATATCTTCGAGCAGAATAATTAAGTCGTTAAGATAAAGTTCAAATTTCATTCTCAGGTGAAACCAATCTTATGGTATATCAAACTTTTCAGTCTTGAAATATAGTCATGAAAAATACCCTGATGATGGCCCAAGACCAAAACCGGTCGTACAGGGTGTCTCAAAACAGATGCAATCCATTAACATGATAATGATTTATTACTGAGATAAGATCAATGGCGGCCATTTGGAACACGTCCGGTAAAAAGTGCATCCTTTGAGCAAGAGATATCAAATCAATATTTTTTTTTAATTGTTATTATATCAGCTTCCAGGACATGCAATCTTCTTTTGAGTTTCTTGTCTCAGTATTAAACCACTATCATATTAATGGGTTGCATCTATTTTGAGACAATTTTGAATGATTTTGTCTCCAAATTAGTGACGCAAAATATTTTTCCTCTCTAGTCCAAGGCATTGTGATCGAGGATTAATAGTTGTTATTGTATACTATTTTGAAATCTGAAAAAAAGAAAAGAAAAAAGAACACAACATTAATATTGAGAGAGTTATTTGCAGTCACATGAGCCTCATGTATATTAAGACACTCTATATATATGAGAAGCGCTATATCATCGGCGTCGGTAATTGTTTTTACGGAGCATGTTCTGTTTCTTTCTTTCTTTTGTTAGATATAGCGCTTCGGGCAAATGCACCCACCCAAGCCGAAACCCTACTACATAGTCTAGAACGAGCTGCTGCAGGCATCGGCCTCTATGCCAATGCACACAAGACGGAATATAGGTGCTTTTAATCAAACAGGTGAAATCCCCTCACTAAACGGTAGCTCTCTGGTAGTAGATGACAAGTTCACCTACCTAGGGAGTAGTGTCTCATCATCCGAGACAGACATCGACATGCGACTAGCAAAGGCATGGATAGCTATCGATCATATGGAAGTCAGACCTGACCAATAAAATGAAGCGCAGTTTCTTCCAAGCAGTGGTCGCGTCGATACTGCACTACATGGACGCTAACTAAACGGATGGAGAAAAAGCTAGACGGCAACTTCACAAGAATGCTGAGATCAATATTGAACAAGTCCTGGAGACAGCACCCCACAAAGCAGCAGCTGTACGGCCACCTACCACCCATCATGAAAACTATCAAAAGTAGACGAACTAGACATGCGGGACACTGCTGGAGAAGTAGGGACGAGCTCATAAGTGATGTACTCATGTGGATCCCTTCACATGGCGTGCAAAGGCAGGACGACCAGCTTGAACCTACATACAGCAGCTCTGTGCCGATACAGGATGTAGCTCTGAGGACCTGCCGGAAGCAATGGACGATAGGGAGGAGTGGCAAGAGAGGGTCATAGATATCCGTGCTGATAGCGCGACATGATGATGATGATGATGATATATGAGAACAGCACCTCCTCGACTAGATATTATTGGTTTATTCTGGCAATGAACCTCAATGTAATTTATGCTTGGGGGAGAAACTTCAGATCTTAGGTTTTCTCAATAAAGATTTTCTATTGAATGAACACAATGAATTACTATGCAAATGTCGCCATAAATCCAAGATTTTACTTTAAAATTTAGAACCTAATTAGGTATTCAGCGTATTATTAGTCACCCCCGCATTTCGTTGTTTTATGCATTGATTTGCATATTGTTGTTATTATATGTAAATGCTGATCAAATTTGTGATCACTCTCCAATTTTTTACTCCTTGCATTGAAATGTTAAAAACAGTTTTATTCAAAAACAGTTTTATTTAACACTATTTCTTTTTGATATTTTGAGAGGACTTGTCTTCTTGCTGAATATTTTAGAAAATTCCATCTATGCTGCCATTCTTTCCAAGGGTAGTAATTAATTTAGTGTAGTTAGTCGGTCCGACTCCATTATATCCTGGAACCAATTTATTACTAATTTTAATATTACACGTTTTAATCACGGAAGTTTATATTCCTTGCTTTTAAACTTGTTTCAAATTGTTTTTCTTTTAACACTATTTCCTTTCACGTTGTTTCGTTGTACAGAATATCAACCTTTATTTGATCATTTAATGACAAAGTCGGTCTTTTTTAAAAACATTTATATATCGTTACGTAACAGATGATAGTCTTTTGCAAGCAATTATGACTCCAAGTAACTATTTTAAATAATAATAACAATTATGCACAATTCTATAGTTTCAAGTAACTATTCCTATTAATCATATTTACCCAACCCCTCCGCTCGGGCAAGATATGACACAAGGTCAATTTTTAAGCGGAGTTTAACAGGTTTGAATTCAGACTTTTCCTTCTCCTAGACTAGTTGCCTCACCAAGGCTGAAGAAAACAGTCTGTCCTACTATTTACCCATAGCTGGAGGGAGAATAATTGGATTCATACCTTTCCCAAGGGTATTAGTGCTATATGAAATGCAATTGGCCTGGTCCAGGATTTGAACTCGTGTCGCTGTGTCCCGTCCAACGACGATAACCATTACACCACAGGCACCTATTCCTATTGATAATAATAATGATGCACTTGTACAAATGTATCGGGTTTCAAGTATTCTAGACGTGAATTGCACAAAAATTAAAGTGCTATATGGAACAAATCCTATAAGCAACATCCCACAAAAGCAGCAACTCAACGGCCATTTACCACCCATCACGAAAACCATCCAAATAAGACGAACAAGACACGCGGGACACTGCTGGAGAAGTAAATACGAACTCATAAGCGACGTGCTCCTTTGGAACCTTTCATACGGACATGTAAGTGTTGGACAACCAACTGAAACTTACCGACAACAACTCTGTACGGACACAAAATGTAGTCTAGAAGACCCGTCGGAAGCGAGACGAATGGTGCGCGGGAGAGAAAGAGAGAGAGAGGGGGGAGGGGGGGAAATCCGTGTGAGCTGCACGACAGCATAATAATTAAGTATTCCTATCCAACAGAAAAAAATTTGCATACACTTATATGATTTCAAGCAACTGATAACAATAATCTGTTAATAATAACAACTTCAAATAACTACTCTTAATACAAATAATTTGCACATCGTTATATGGTATTAAGTATTTCTATGTAAAACAAATAATTTTCAAACTAATCTATTTGACCCATACATTATATTACCATATATTTGCAGCATAGAAGTCGACCTTTAAACTAGAAAACATCTTTACAAAACTAGGAGTCGACTTATACATAATGGCTAAAATCCAAACTTTCATCACATAGTGGTCAACCAGTGGAACAATACTCCTAACAATCGATATACACCACTTATAACTCGAGCAGAAAGACATGATTTTTTACAGAATTCTTTTGGAAAATTCCATTAATGCTGTCTTTCTTCTTTTCTAAAGTAGCACTTTAGTGCGGTTAATAAATCCTATTCCATATCCTGGGACCAATTTATTACTAAATTTTGATATTAGTTTGTAATGGTTGAAGGTTTTTTTTCTCACCTTCCTCTTCCTATTTCCGCTCTTGCACCATGAAATTATTGCTTGCATTGTGCAAAGGATATTCAGTATTTAATAATTCTTTTCTTTGCCCATTTCATTCTCGTGTTTTCTCTGACGATTGTATTTTTAATTTATAGAACTTTAAATAATGAAGCCAACATGAAGAGGTGAGTTATTAATTTTTTTTACTTTATCCTGCTCTGCTGACCAGGCTTTAAGCACTCCTTTGATGTAATAACAACGTTTTTAAAAGATATGCTTATTCACCTGCAACAAACACACTCACGCATATATATATATATACATATATATATATATATATATATATATATATATATATATATATATATAAGAGATGGAGGAACCATAAAATGGAGAACAGAGACAGAGACAGAGACATGCAAATAGGCTGAGAAGATCAGAACACTGAGAAAATCTCGCAGTCTACCTTAGTTTTTATTAAAGAGAATTTTCGCCAGCTAAAGTGAAGACTCGAAAAACCGTTACGTTGTGTAGTGTCACACTGGCTCAAAGATTTAGCAGTTGGCTTTGTTTTTTTTAGTTAAGGGAATTTCGTTGCGAAGTGTCACACAAATCTCCCCCTCTCTTTAAACAGCATCTTTTTCAATTTTTTGTTGGCACCTTGTTCTTTCCTTGTGGACCATCTCGGACTCATAAATTTCGACCCGACCTGCTGAAAAAGGCTACAGAACAAGGGGTCAGATGATCATGCGGCCGTAGATGCATGGCCCGATTCGTATTCCAATACACTAATCAGATGGCTCAAGAAATTTTGCTCTGGTTTCAAGAGCCTCGACGATCTGGCAAAGCTAGGGAGGTCTAAAAACGTCTATTCCGAGGCAGTTCTCCACACCATAGAAACAAATCCGGCGAGTAACACTCGGATAATATAAGCCCAGATCGTTGTCTCACAGTCGAGTGCGGTTAGTCCCCTTCACGACCTCGATAAAGCAACTGGAGATTCCGAACTATGCTTGGTTTAGTTTCTTTGTTTAATGGCATATCAACCTTACTGGATTATTTAATGTCAAACCTATCCTTGTAAGTAAAGTAAAGTTAGCGACCTTTTCAATAGCTACTACACCGAGGTGTAGGGGAGGGCGTTACTCCATTCCCTGGATTGTTCCCTTACCCTTGATCCTTACCTTATAATGTTGAGTGTTAAGCAAGACGGCATCAAGTACAATTTTTTGAGTCTTTGGTATGACTCGACCTAGGATCGAACCTCGGTCTTCCAGACCATTGGCGAACACTCAACTCATTATCCTTGTACAAGAACAGAAATGTT
Source organism: Sepioteuthis lessoniana (assembly GCA_963585895.1). Classification (NCBI taxonomy): domain Eukaryota; kingdom Metazoa; phylum Mollusca; class Cephalopoda; order Myopsida; family Loliginidae; genus Sepioteuthis; species Sepioteuthis lessoniana. The sequence goes on from OY757915.1 coordinate 82,065,962, forward strand.
ACAATTTAACCCATATCTAGGGAAATAAGGAAATTCATGCTCTTCCCAGCGGTAAGTGAACGTCATAGCGTGACTGCAGTTCGAACTCACTTACCTCAACGCCATAGTCCAGTACTTTAGCCATTATGCTACGGGGTACTTTCCCAAAAGGAGTTACCAAAATATTGCGAAAATCATTTTTTCAGATTGATAATTTTGACTCATTAATCTTAATTCTTGCCACTTTTTACCACAACTCACTCTGATGTGGATTGTTTTAGAACAGGCGTCAGCACCGGCCCACTATCCCAAATTCGGCCCACAGTCACAGGGAGAAATACTGCGTTAATCCAACCCGCAGAGCAGACCGCTATTTTTTATTCATAAACCTACACAGAAAACATACGCACCATACTATGTACTATTTCTCGGGTATGAATTCTTATTCATCTCATAGGTATAGTTATATCATATGAACTTGATATTAAAGTTTGGCAATTTGATAATGAAAATTGGATTTGGTATTATTACTTCCATTTACTAACGGATGTCGTCCGCTATGCTCTCACATTCATAGACCTTAGCTCCTGTGTAAAAAAAAGTTAGCCGACCCGTTTTAGAATGTAATAGTCTGCTGCTAGATTTGTAATTAATTCGAGAAATAAATCATTGTTTCTTATTTGTTGTTATCATTTTACATTTTTCTTTTAGAAAACGTGGGAATTTTATTGGTGCTGAACTAGAATTGAACGGTGCGCAAGGAAATGCATTGAATTTATAGTGTTAAAGGCTTGGCCAAGATGAAAGCTTAGTAACGTTTCACTTGTTATACATTATGCATATAAAAGCAATAATGCAATAATCATGAGACTTTATAACGAGGAAAAGCAGCCGATTTGTCGGAAGCCTACGAAGTGAGCAGGGAAAAGTGTAAGTGAAAAATCAATTATAAGTGTACCGTTTGTTCGTTCGTTTGTTTGTTTCTTTCTTTTCCTTGAGATGCTTTTCTACTCTTAGAATTCTTTCGAATTATCTTCTTTCTTCCCTTTCCTTTCCTCTAAACATCTTCTCGTATTGCTTCTTTCTTTCTTTCTTTCTTTCTTAACATCTAGCATTGCTTCTTTCTTTCTTTCTTTCTTTCTTTCTTTCTTTCTTTCTTTACATCTTGTGTTGCTTCTTTCTTTCTTTCTGAACATCTAGCGTTGCTTCTTTCTTTCTTTCTTTCTTTCTTTCTTTCTTTACATCTTGCGTTGCTTCTTTCTTTCTTTCTTTCTTTCTTTACATCTTGCGTTGCTTCTTTCTTTCTTTCTTTCTTTCTTTCTTTCTTTCTTTCTTTCTTTCTTTCTTAACAACCTTTTGCGTTGCTTCTTTCTTTCTTTCTTTCTTTCTTTCTTTCTTTCTAGATAGGTTCTTTTGGTTTGTTTGCTTGTTTGCTAACTGGATAATTTTCTTACTCTTTATCTCTGTATCTCTTTCTTTCTTGAAAGGTTCTTATTCTTCTTTTCCTTCTTTTCTTTCTGCTTTATCTGTTTTCGTTTTAGCAAGCTAACGTCTTTTTCTCTGGCACACACTCAATATAACAGAGATAACTAAAGAATACCAATTAGAATCCTTAACGCGTTCCCAAATAGAAGCATCAATATAATCATGGACTGCTTTTACAACGAATCCCAACGGGTTGAATTTTTACAATTTTAATTATTGATACAATTTATGAAACTAAATTGCTTTATTAATTCTAATTAGATGAGAGTATAATTTCTTATTTTAACGGATCATAAAACGTGCATTTGATTTATTGCCTAGTACTTTCCTCTGGTTATAATTCCTCTTTTTAGATAAACAAATTTCCTCTCTTGTGATCCAGCTGCTTCCCATTCAACATCATTGCGTCTGCCAAAATGGAACTGATTTTACTTGGGCGAATTAAAAGTTTTACATACTAGTTTACGGCACGTATATCATATAACTAAAGCAGTTTAATCCGTGAAAAGATACCCAATGTAGTTGGTCGTGTCGTGTTAGTTGGTGCACCGACTCCTCGTGCACTACTTTCCGGATGAAAGTGAAACGTAGTATAATTCGGGAACTTATGTTTTACGAGTTCGATTTGTGCCATAACGCCATGGAAGAAACAAAAACTAATTGCTGCAGTTGATTACAGTACAGTGACCAGATATTTAAAGAAATTTCGCCGGGGCTTCAAGAACTTCGACCATCAGGCAAGGTCAGGCAGGCCTAAAAGCGTGGATTCCAAGGCTGTGCTCCAAGCAGTTGAGCCAAATCCGGTGAGTAGCACTCGGAGAGTATCAGGCGAGCTCAGCATTTCACAGTGCAGTGTGGTTAATCACTGCAAGAGCGTTACAGAAATATTGCAAAACGTTTGACTCATTTTAGTATGTGTTAAATCGAATATTGTCGATTTTCGGTGATGTCAAAGGGTCGAATCTACAGGGGTTATTTCAGGAGTAGAAGAACAGCTGAGAGAAAAAGAACAAGGGGAGAAAAACAAAGAATAAACCATGAATGTAATTCTGGTTTATTTAGTATCGCCTATGAATAAGTATAGCCCTATCATTTTTATTATTTAAATTTTTTTTTAAACAAAGCTACCAGGATTTAAAAAGGTTGTTCTTCAAAGTTGAATTATGATACAACATTTTGGTCCAGTTACCAGCATCAAACAATATGCTTAATGTGTTTGCACGGTACCAAATGTACTACCATCGCTTGGCCACGGGTTTTCAGGGTCGAATCCAGTTCATGGCTGTGCTGAGGGTTTTTAGGGTCGAATTCTGTGTCTGACTGTCATGGATTTTCAGGGTCGAATCCTGGTAACGGTGCCAAATGCATTTTCGGATAGTTTATTTATCAATCTTCTCCGTGCCCATGCTGTGTTTGAACGATCCACAGATAAGGAATGACAATCCATCCGGAATATCTTCTGATTGTCGGGGTGATCCGTTGAAACAAAGTTGTCTGGGTGTTGGCAACTCAAAAACAAGAACTCTCCGTCAACAATTAACAATCATCTATTGTTCGAGAGAGAGAATCTGTAAGGGTCTACGAACAGACTTAAAGAGACACGCCTTCCATATCCCGACCGAACTCTCTGAACGTAAACTTCTGACAACCGGCTTACTGACTACTGCTGACTGACAACTTTTTAAAATTTGCTAATTTTTATATATTCAAATTCAGGATATCGGTAGGGTAATGTCATCGTGCTAAATTATTACGTCATATCTCATGTGTTCCAAATTCCTGTTTTCATTTCCCCAATCAAACCTGTCATAGACAAGAAATGAAACCATTTTGTTTACATTTTGGCTTTCCTGTGTTGATCGTTATGTACTGGCTTAAAATTTCCAATTTGACTTACATTTCCGCGCAAAGATTTCAGCTAACTTAAACGTTAACTGAAAAACTCGCGGCCTAACCAAACCGGGTAATAAAAGAATTAAACATCACGGCAACTATGTTGCACAATTGAATTTGCTTTTTAGTATTAAATTTAGAAACGACTAAAAGGAAAAAATAACAAAGAGGCTGCAGGCATTTTCGGTGTTTCTAAATATAACACTAAAATGTATATTTAATCCAACACTTGTGATTAGCCTTTTCGGGCATATTTGTCAACAGCTGACCGAACGTTCAAAATTCAAGTTCCTTTTGTTTAAGACAAATTTTGGTCATTTACCTGCTGTCACAGTCATTTGTCATTTCGGCACAGGATCAGTTTATTTGCTCCTGCAATATTTTCCACTTGCCAACCCCCTTCCAAAACACGAATATTTTCTATGCGTGAACAAATATGCCTCATAATTGTTTTTCAACGGCCTGACGATTTATCGACTCGATGTTATTATGAAAATATGAACATTTCGCACAAATATTCCCTTTTTTTTTCTTCTGGCGATTTTGAACGGTTTGGTTTGGTTTGGGTTGAATTATTGGTTGGTTGGTTGGTTTTGCATTTACCCAACCTCTCCGCATTTGCAGGATGCAACACAAGGTCAGTTTAAAGCGGAGTTTAACAGGTCTTAATTCAGAGTTTCCCTTCTTCTAGAACGGTTGCCACACCAAGGTTAAAGAACACAGTCTGCCATACTATTTATCCATTACTGTATTTGGTTTGATTTAGTTTAGTTTTATGGTATCTCAACCATTGTAGGTTATTTAATGCCGAATCCTTTTTATACACACACATATATATATATATATATATATATATATAAATATATGTTGAATATTTTTAAACGAGCCTTAGCTCATTTTTTCACAGTTAAATAGTTTCACTTATTTTTATCTTCTACGAATACGCAGTTAAATGTTCAAACAGTTTTACTTCAAACAATTCAATTCAGCATAAGTACAGTTTCTTGTTTACACACGGTCATTTGTTTAAATACAGTTTTTTGTTTACACACTGTTGGAATTCGGATAGCTATTTTGTTTTGGTTGAGTGATACAAGATACTCCTTCTAAGTAACAAGGCTGCGTTAAATTTAGTCTTGCTATTTTGCCATTGTTTATGTATGACGTAGTCGTTTCTGATAGGCTAATCTACTGCTTCTACTTTAGTCGTATCTGATTGGCTATTCTACTGATAGGAAAGTCTGTAAATATTTGCTGACAATTTGTAGACGGCTGACACCTCTCGGAAATCCTCCTTGGTAGTTTTGGTTGTTTTCAAATCCTACCAAATCCAGGTGCTAGCCTAATCTTATTTTTCACACCTCTCTTCAGATACCATAGTCCAGCCATATTTCTGCTCCACATCTTATTTCCATTCTACTTCCAGCAACAACAGCAACAGCCTCCTCCTAGTTGCCTCAAACAACTATGGAGGAAGATACCATCACCTCACAAAAGGACCTCTTTGATAACGACATGGAAGCCCTTCTTAAGAAGCCGGAAGAGCCGGTTGCAAAACCCTCTATATCATAGGAATGGCAATCACTTCCGGTTTCACAAGAAACGAAAACTTGCTCCTGCAAAGTTCTATCCCACCAGGACAGAAACCACCAGCAAGCCTAGCAGCGTCAGTCTCCTGGGCTACCAAAAAGAAGTCCTCAGAAGACCATGAGAGAGACAGAGTCGAGAAATACGCTTAATACTTTCAAGGTACCAACATCTTGTCTATACTAGAGCTGGTGGCGGCCGTAGAGCCGAAGACTCTATCTCTTATCATTACAGATTTGAAAACTAAGAGACTAGCCGAAATAAAAACAAGAAAGCTTTGAGGAGCTTTTCAAATCTGCAGGCATCCCAAGCCGGTATTTCTGCTGGCGAAACTTTGCCTCCTGGGATGTCCTGCTGCCATGGGAGGAGCTGTCAAGAAAGCTGGCCAGGAGTAACGTTATCACAAAGTACTTCCAGCTTCAACCATAGTACAAGGGTAAGAGGAGAATAAGAGTAACCGTACGCAACGTCCCATTACAACTAAATGGGGACGTCCTCGCTGCCTACCTGAGCGCGCACGGCAACGTGGAGGTGGTAACGCCAGTAAGATCGGCGGATGGGACAGTACACGGTGATTATATTCTAAACGTCTGCCTCATCGGGGAGGGCTTCCAGGACATTCCGCACATAAATATAAGGACCAGCAGATGATGGTGGCAGTTGAAGGCAGGAGGCCATTCTGCTTGTCCTGCGAGCAACTCGGACATCTAGCAAGGACCTGACCTCAAAGGAACTAGCCAACAATAGCAACTACAGTAACAACAACGACAAAACTAACGCTTCTACAACCAATGCTACCCTGGAACCTGGGGACAATCCAAACAATCGGAAGAAGGATGGACCCAGGTTAAAAGAAGAAAGAAACTATTAAATAAAACAGCAACCGAATCAACAACAGAACCATCAGCAGCAGAAGCAGTAAAATCAACAACTATAGAAGCAACAGTCAAAACAACAGAAACAACAACAGGAAAAAAGTCTGCAGAAAAACCAGCAACGGAAAAAGAAATTACAGTAGTCCAACCAGTCTCATCACCTGTAAAAAAAAAAAAAAAACTCAAGAAAAAGGGGAAAAAATAACACAGAGGAGAAGGAGACCACATTTAATCTCAAAAGGCGCAGAGACAATGGCAAAACCAAAGCTCGAAAGATATGCACCCAGCCCAATCCTCCCTCTACAGAAAAAGAAGTTAATCCACAGTCATAAACAAAAGTCACACCACGACAGCCAAAGCACAGTGCCCACCACAACAACCGTCACCTCAACCATCTACATACAAAAAGTCCCAATCCAAACACACCCAGCAATCCCTTCCTCAACAAATCCTACAGCAACAATCCCCACAACTTGAGATCCCCTTCTCCACAACTGTCCCCTTCCTTTCACCTCCCAGGCTATTCTCGCGACCCCACCCACTAGACAGATCCTCTCCGAACTACCCTCTAATCGACACAAAATCTCTAAAGCTCATAGAGCAAAATCGGTTTCAGCCGAAGAAAAACCACAAGAACTTTTAGGGGTGGCTTTGTGCTCTGCAGAAGCTGAGGAACATCCCGCGGACTATCAACTCCGCGGAGCACTAATCCACTCCTGGATTTAAAAAAAATTGAAAAACATATTTCCAATCCATATTTGTTCAGGGGTGCACCCAAGGTGACTACCTTTGTCCGTTCGGCTGGGAATCACATGAAGGGTGTGTGGCGACTCATTGAAAAGGCCAGTCGGGCGGGCATAAGGCTGGTGGAAATGGAGCACCCTTACCTCAAGAAAGCATTATCGTATTGTTCGGGGTGGGTCCTTTTTTAAGTTTCCCTATCTTTTTACAGGATCCTAAAGCTGAAGTACCCGCTAGATATCGGAGGCATGTCAAGAGATGGCCGAGTCACAACTGAGTTTGGCGCCGGCTCCGTGAGACATGCTGTCGGCATCCTCATCCCCGAGGATTTCCGTGCCGTAGTCGGCAGTGATTCAGGTAAGTAGATTTGATGGCTATAAACCTTGCCACGTTGAATACGAGGGGACTGAGGGATCAAAGCAAGTTTGCGCACTTGCTTGGTGAACTCTCGAATCTCAAGTGAATGTTGCTGTTGTGCAAGAGACTCAAGCTACTTGCGCTGCGGACTGTCGGTGCGGGGGGATGACTATGTCGTCCTTTTAGCATACGGCAGTCGTAGTAGCGTTGGGGTCTCTTTGCTAATTTGACGTAGCCTTGATGCTGATGTAAATCTTGTTCTTGCAGATGACAGTGGCCGGTTGGTTGTGGTCGATGTTGCTGTTAAAATTTTGCGTTCGAGGTGGCTGCGGTTTATGCTCCCAGTATCGCTGCAGAGAGTGTTCCTTTTTTCGGCGGTTAGGGTTGTTCCTCGACGATCAGAAACGGATAGTTTTTGTGGGTGAGTGGAATGCGATCCTTGATCCCAAGATAGATAGTGTCGAGAGGGGAGCTAGAGGGTCGGGAAGGTGTGAAAGCAGCCTGATCAACTTGATGGTCCGTCACGACTTATTCGACAGGTTTTGTTTGGATCACCCAGGTAGGGAGATGTGGGTATGGCTTGGACAGAGAATGTTAGAAGAGCTAACACTGATTTTGTTACGTGTCCCACGTTCCACTATGTAGTGCAGACTGACCATAGGCTTGTTAGGGTCAGTCTGCGGTTTGCTGATAGGCCTGGTCAATTTGGATACTGGAAGTTCAATACTTCCTTACTAGAGATATGGGACTTCCGGGACCGGCTTGAATCCCTAGTTCAGCGGGCATTAGTGGGAGCGGTTACCGGGAATAAGTGGTGAGTTGTTTGGGTTTTATGGCATATCAGTCCTTGTAGGTTATTTAACGCTAAATTCATTTTTATGCAAATAGTCAGATCTATTTCAAACAATTCAGTTTAGCATAAGCACGCAGTTTAACTGCCAAAAACATTTCTATTTCAAGCTATTCGGTTTGTTCAAACAGTTCTAAATCAGCTAATTATTTTTTGTATAAGTACAGATTTTGTTTACACGCATTTACTTGTCAAAACAGTTCTATATTAAACAATTAAGTTTAGCTACACAGAAGTAACGTCAAAACAGTTTTATTTTAGATGATTCAGTTTAACATAAGTACACAGTTTAGAGGTCAAAACAGTTCAATTTCGAGTAATTCAGTTCAGCATAAGTACGCAGTTTAAATGTCAAAACCAGTAAACTCAAACCACTGTTTAATTCTATTTGACCCATATAGGGCCCTTATCAGGTACTACCACTCCGGGCTAGAGTGGACCTGGGAGCGATGGAAATGAAGGGGTACTTCGCATTCCCCAAAGCTCCAGCATTACTAGAGCCTCACCATGAGATTGTTTAGTGCCATATCTTGGACACTCTTTGCAGAGAAGCAGGTGATGTATTCTACAGCCCTAGCCGACTAGGCAAGGGAATAAGTGGTGGGATCTGTTAAACATACGATTAGAGATTTCGCCATCAAATACAGTCACCAGCTCAACTTAGATAGGACCAAAGTAGCAAAATCTTTAGAAGATAAGCTTTCCTGGTCGGTGGAAAAGGGGCATTCTCTATCCATAGATTTAGCTAGACGGGAACTTGAGCGTGAGACTATCGAGGGCTACAGGGGATACGTAGTTAGATCTAGATTAAAAAGAGTTCCCAACGAAGCCGTGAAATGCAACGCGTTTTCACGTGAGGAAGAAGTATGAAGGTTCCCATTTCGGTACATCGAATCAGTCAAGTCTCCGGACGGGTGCGTGCTCGGATCGAATAGTGAGATGCGCGAGGCCATTCGGACGAACTTCCGTGATCGCTTTGCTCGCTGTCCTGAACTCCCGGTTCATGAGTTTCGTAGCTATTTAGCCGACTTCCCCGCCTTCGGAAAGCTGTAGCGGCTAGCTGCGAGGGTGTGGTTACTGAATACGAAGTTCGTGATGCGTTGAAGCAGGTCGGCCTCAACAAATTCCCCGGACTAGATGGTTTACCCTACGAAGTATACTTGAGGCAGCCGCACATGTTTGTGCTTAGTCTGACGGAAATGTTTTAACTATTGGTTCGCCCAGGGAGCCATCCCTGGGAGCGTTACCAAGGGCGTGATCACATTGCTGAAGAAATGTGGCAGGTATGTTTTGGAGGATTTAGACAATTACAGGCCCATAACTCTTCTTAACACAGAGTTAAAGATTTTGGCCCTGGTCTTAGCGAACTGTTTGTGGCTTGTCGTTAGCGATTTGATCGGAACTGAGCAGAACTACGCTGTGAAGGAAAGAGCAATCCAAGAAAACTTACACCTGGTGCACGCGGTCTTAGAGGGGTTAGGAGACAGCACCCGAAGCCATGCTGAACAGTTTGGTTTGGTTTGGTTTCTTTGTTTAATGGCATATCAACTTTTTTTTGTTATTTAATGTCAAAGCCGTTCTCCTAGAAGAACAGTAGTGGTACTATTTAACCCATAGCTGGGAGGATAAGGGGGCTCATACCTTTCCCAAGGGTATTTGTCCGAAAGTGAACATAATACCGCCACTGGAGTACGAACTCGCTTACTACCATTCCGCAGTCCATCGCTTTAACCATTACACCACGAGGACACCCCCTGAACAGTTTGGATCAGTCCAAGGCCTTCGTTAGGGTTGACCATCGGTTCTTGAAGAATGTTTTGGAAACCGCCGGGTTCAAACCGGAGTTTCACAAATGGATTAGCATGATGTACCACAACTCGCAGGTAGTGGTGCAGGTGAATGGGAAGCGCTCGGTGGCTTTCACGATCGAGCGTTCGGTTCGGCAGGGTTGGCCCCAATCTCCTCTTCTCTATGTCCTCGCTTTGGTGCCCCTGTCCCGTAAAGTTGGGGACGAGAAGGCAAGTCTGGCTCTGAGCGACATTCCTTTTCCTGTTCCTCTTTTGGAAAAGGTATCAGCGTACGCTGATGATATCACCACGTCTCGCCGTCTGGACATAAAAGCGATGAAGAAGGCGGTTGCGAAGTACGAGCAGATAGCAGGGACCAAGATCAATTTTGATAAGAGCGAAGGTTTGCGGCTAGGTGTCTGGAGGGGTGGCGTTCCTCTTTCAGGGCCTTTCCGCTGGAATGACGAACCCATTTGCATCCTCGTGGTGTGGTTCGGGTCCGGCCTCCAACTAGAGCGAAATTTCTCGGAGGTACAGGCCAAGGTAGATGCCCAGGTGGTTACCTGGCTTCGAAAGCGGCTGTCCTTAAAGGGCAGGGCGGAGGTGTGCGCAGTGTACATCTTCCCCTTGATCCTTTACCACTTGTCTGTACATCATCTGCCTAAGAATCATTGACTAGCGCTTCAACGATCCCTCTCCAAAATAATTTGGAGAGGCTAATTGCTGATGGTCCGTAGACCGGTCTGTTATCAACGTCTGCGTTATGGGGATCTCAGTATGCCTGATCTGGAGAACCACTGACTCGCTGAAAGACTGGCTTACTTGGGCCGATCCTCGTCGAAGAACACGGTGTTGAGGCGAAAGGCAAGCGATACCTTTCCTCGCCTTAAGTCAGACCTCAAGGCTGAAGGTCAACGTAAGCTGAGAGGCGAGGCACCGTTTGTCCAAGAATGCTGTAAGGCCCTTTGAAACGTTCCTGGATCCAGTGACCTTTCTCGATTTCGAAAGGAACTGTATCGAGAACTAGAGGTGGGCTCCGCTTTAAACCCTTTCGTGCATCGGCTCAGCTGGTCGATGGAGGAGATTCGCTCGCATTGGAATTGGGTGCCAGGTTCGGGCTTCTTGAACAGTGGGTTCTCTCTCACTTGGCGGCTTGCACGGAACGTGTTGCCCCTTTTCGGCTTGAATTACAAAGCGGGCTTGGCAGATATGCTCGATTGTCCTCGCTGCGGCAGCGGCATAGAAGAAACTGTTGAGCACGCCTTCTACTACAGCGAACAAGTTCGCCCGTTTTGGAATCATGTCGGAGAGTGGACAGCCCTCCATCGAACTCAAGCAATTCGTGCTGCTCGACGTTGGTTACGTCATAGACGTTTTGCCTCGGTTTCAAGGTAAGAAGCGTGTGGTGTTTCTCGCGAATGGTAATTTAGACGACGCAAAAGAAGGGACTGTATGACGGTGCAAACTTTTCTCATCGTGATCTGATTTTGTTCTTTAGGCATGAAGGATGAATTCTTTATGGTATTGTATGAATGGGTCGGTGAATGTGGCTAGCTAGGGAATCTTAGTTTCATAGTTTAGCATGACCGCTCCCCTCCCCCACAAAAGCTTGGGGCTCCATGCTCCATCAAAATTGTAGATTTTTGGAAATAAAGCAAACATCTCTCGGAAACCCCCTAAACAATCCAACACACTCAGTTGAATATAAAAACAGTTCTATTTTAAACAATTCAGTTTTGCATAAGTTCAGTTTCTTGTTTACACACAGTTAAATGATCAAACTGTTCAGTTACAAGCCATTCAGTTTAGGATGAGTACACAGTTTAAATGTCAAACAGTTCTATTTGACTCATACATAGAACCCTATCAGGTGCTACCTATCTGAGCCAAGGTGGACCATGGAGCGATGGTAATGAAGGAGCACTCCGCATTCCCCAAAGCCTCAGATTTACTGAAGCGTCACCATCAGATGGTTTTGTGTCATAAACAGGATACTCTTACCCTTCAGCAGAGATGTAGAGTATTCTGCAGCCCCAGCCGACTGGGGCATTTGAGGGAGTCTTACCCTTCAACTGAGATGTAGTCTGGGCTTCCATAACTGTAGGGAAAATAGTCAGGTGCATACCTTTCCCAATGATTGTTTCGCAATATGAACAGGAAACAATCCCGTCCAGGGACTCTGCTCATTGTGTCTATTTCCCACGACAATACCCGTTACACCTCGATCACCACCTGGTTGGTTGGCTGTACAGATAATATAATTCCGAAGGAAAAATATGGTTTCCACTTATTCATGATAATCATTTGTAAACAATTATAATGTCAAGTAACTATTATTAATACAAATAATTTATGCACAATATTATGATTTCAAGTAACTATTACTAATATTAATACAAATAATTCGCACACAGTGATATGGTTTCAAGTATTCCAATCTAATTTGCATAGTTATATCCTTTTAAGTATTTCAAACAGTTAGGACGAATTCATAAATGACGTTCTTCTATGGGCACCTTCACATGATCGTGCCAAAGTTGGCTGACCAGCAAGAAACTACCGACAACAGCTCTGTGCAGACAGAGGATGTTGTTAGGAAAACTTGCCGGGAGCGATGGATGATAGGGACAAATGGAGAGAAGAGAGAGAGAGAGAGAGAGAGAGAGAGAGAGAGAGAGAGAGAGAGAGGTGGGGGGATTCGTTTTAGCAGCGCGACTGGATGATGATGATGATATGGTTTGCAGAACAAATGATACTATTTACCAACTCCTCCGCTCGGGCAGGATATGACACAAGGTCAATTTTTAAGCGGAGTTTAACAGGTTTGAATTCAGAGTTTTCCTTCTCCTAGACTAGTTGCCTCACCAAGGCTGAAGAACCTAGTCTGTCCTACTATTTACCCATAGCTGGAGGGAGAATAATTGGATTCATAACTTTCCCAAGGGTATTAGTGCTATGTGAAATGCAATCAGTCTCGTCCAGGATTTGAACTCGTGTCGTCGACTACACCATTTGCAGAACAAATGATAATCCTTTATAAACAATTATAATTTCCAATATTTCTATCTAATACTAATACTTTTATCTATTTGACCCAGAGATGGGACCCTAGCAAGGTCAGAGTGGGCCTGGGAGTAATGGCAACGATGGAGTGATTCAAAACTCCTCAGAGCTCAAAAACTTGATCTCCATCATCGGATGCTGTGTAGTGTCATCCCAAGATGTACGAGATTTATATTTATTCCAGGACGAAGTTGCATCATCCATATAACCTTACTAGCAATCACGTTTATCAATGTTAAATGGCAAGCAGTTTTTGTACCCTAAAATTTTTTTACCGACGTAGATATCAAAATTTAATTTGATTCAGAACACCACAAGAAGTCAGCCACTGAAGTGTAACAAATTTGATGAAAATCGTATCGGCTTCTTTTGCGTCAATAAAACACACGCATTCAAAGAACTGGAGTCTCCCCAGTGGATACAGTTTAATGCCATACCTAGGATACCCAAATTTGGTAAATTTGTATTAAACAGTTTATTCTTCTATAGAGAACAAACAATCAAACTCTTCCCAATTATTCATATAGATTTATCCTTTTTTCTAATTGTAAATATTATTTTTGTTAGTTATTCGTGCAATTATGTATGCATTTCGCAGAGTTTTATCATTTCGATAAATAATTCATAACTGGTATTAGCCTGATTATAGTCGAATCATGATTAAAAAAAGAATTGGTTAGGCTGCCTTGGTGCCTCTTCCGGCACGTGATGTTCTACGCTTGTATGTGGAATCAAATTATGTTGAATCAACGTTTTTCCCTAGTTGTGGATAAATTGTAGTAGACTGGAGCTTGTTAGCCTGGTAAAAATACAACTGGACATTTTATGATTTGTCAGATCAGGAATCGTTCTTTCCTGCTGGTACCATCTAACCCAACATGTTGTTGCGTGTTACTAGCAGATGGTTAAGTTATTTGGTTTAACTTATGGCTTTGTTGGTTGGGTTTGGAGTGTTACAACATACAATGATAAAAACTTCATTTAAAACAAGACAAACAAGGAACATCTAGAATTTAAACAATTTTTATAAAATAATAAAGCGTCAACTTGGATTTGAATGTTCAGAAGTTTTCTTTTACAAGTAGTAAATTTTCGAAGTGGTGGAAAGTCAGATGTTAGGAAAAGTGGGGAAGGAGGATAATATTTTTAAAGAGTACTTATTCCTTTTTCTTTTCTTTTCTTCTCTTTCTTTTATGGTCAGGTTG
>OY757915.1:82084783-82087816 GCA_963585895.1 Sepioteuthis lessoniana
AGTCCAAAGAGACCCAGACTTGGCTTCAGAAGGAGTGCTACGACTTTGTACCCTTCTCTCACTGGCCTCCCTCCTCCCCCGAGCTGAGTCCGCTGGACTACTTCGTTTGGTCATATGTCGAGAACATCACCAACATGACCTCCCACAACACCAAAGCCAGCCTGATCGCCGCCATCCGCCGAGTATTCGCCGAGCTCCCGCCGGCGCTTGTGGAAAAAGCATGCTCCCAGTTCCGGATCCGTATCGAGGTGGTGATTGTGTTGTATTTTGACCTTCAACTCGGCCAAAAATGCCATTCAAAGTGATGAACTGGAAGGAAGTGACACATTCCAATGGCAGTTATGAGAGGAAATCGCGCAGGTGAGCTCGGCTGATAATATGGGACAAGGTGAAGGTCCCACTTCAGAGTGATGCACTGGAAGAGAGTGACCTGTGAACTGCATGACAGTTATTTCCGCTTGATGACGATCAAACATGCCATTCCAAAGATTGAGTAGGCGATTGAGTGGGCGTTGAACTATTATATAACTCGGGGTCCCTGATGAATTAGAGATCAGTTGCAGTTGGAGATCAGACGAGTTATAGACAAGATATGGTAGGGAAAGCCACGCCAGGTTGGGGTGCAGAGAAGTTGCTGATAAGATGCAGTAAAGAAAGCCATCACCCAGCAGAGTGGGCCCCTGGGCCTCCGATTGAGCAGCCCTGGAGAACGAGAAAGACACAACACTGATGGCCATAAGAGTGGGCGTCAAAATGTTACAGTTATGTTCGGTCTCCAGCTCCCTCTCACATACAAACCTTACAATAAAGTGAGAGGTACATATGTTTCTAAAGAAGTCTTCGCTCGTCCTTTATCCTTGTGTCGTTGTGATCCATTCTGCATGTATATGCATGTGTATATGTAGAAAAGTATATGCATATGAGTATATAACAATTGAGGCCGAAGGTGGCTACATTGAATAGATGTCAGCTCTACTACATAATCAAGTTAGCTGAATTGATTTTTTCAATAAAAGTTTTAAAATAAAGCTGTAGTGTTGTTTTCTTTAGGACGACAATTTTATCGCTCCACCATATATATATATATATATATATATTGTATTTTTTAAATTTATTTAAAAAAAACAAATCTCTTCGTGGACCTTCCTATTTTAAAATATATCCTTATTCTTTCTTTGGACGTACAACAACCATTTATATATATATATATATATATATATCATATCATATCAATACCCATAACAGGATGGAAATAAATTTATAATCCTAATGTGATCGGTTTTTGTTTTTCTTAAAGGTATATATATATATATATATATAATACAATATATATATATATATATATAACTTGTCTCTACACGATGACATCCCTCCTCACCTATTATCCCTACGTTCAAAACCCAGCATACATTTACGTCTATCATACTTACTCGACAAATCAAAAAATGTTTTCCTAATAATGCAATGATGATGATAATTTGCCCTTAAGTTAAAATCACTACTACACGCACAACGACATAGCCAATGCAAACAATTATTGCAATGTCTTAATACAATATATTCACCATATTCCTTTCGTACAGGGATGTACTCTTATGGACCCCACACATGGCCGTGCAAAAGCAGGACGACCAGCACGAACATGCATTCAGCAGATATGTGAGGATACGGGATGTTGTCCTGAAGACCTGCCTAGGGCGATGAACGATAGGGAGGAGTGGCGAGAGAGGGTCAGGGATATCCGTGCTGCCAGTGCGACATGATGATGATGATGACATACAACAATAGATTACAATAGCATAAACGTAATATAACAATAACACAACATACAGACAATACAAATTATTATCGCAATCTAACAAAAAACATATTTCTCCATAAAATACTAATCTTGCATAATACTTCATGATACATTCCCTGCTCACTTATTCTTATGTTTTAGACCCACCATACATTTTCGCCTATTATGCTTACAAATCAAAAGTTTATTTTCTTCGGAATGCTATAATGATGATAATTTGTTCCTAAGTTAAAATCATCACTACACATATACGAATACATAAAAAAAAATTATTAGGTTAAATCTTGTCTCTTGAGAACTTTGATACACTTCTCCACTGCTATATCCAGGAGACAACCTTAATTCTGCCCCGAGATGTAAGTATTGTCAAGTGGTCTACCACTGAGAGGAGAGAAATAAGGAATTTCCCCTACCCCTCCGTGTTTGAATTAACAGGCCGCCAAAGACTGACCGTTAAAAGAGGAATAAGGAATGTAGGTCAACTTCGGCCGGCCTGTTGAAGAAAGTAAAGAATGTAGGTCAGGCTATCTGTACCCCGTAACCTCACCCGGGTGGAAGAGATAGTAGTCCGAACGAATCGCCTGACAGGGTGAAGGAAGAAGAAAGAGGCTAAATGATTGGCCAGAACCCTAAAGCGGAAGTAGCACTTTTTTTCGTCAGCAGAAATAGGGATAAAGAAATCAGTTTTGAAGACAGAGATCGCCATGAACGGATGGGCGAATCTCATGCCAAACTCCGGGTGAAGAAGCGAAATAGAGCTCTTGGACAAGATGACGGACGCATTCAAGCCACGCTATATAAACTCCCGCTAGCCCGTAAAAGAGAAAATACCCCCAGAAGGAACCCGTCAAAAAGCTAAGTAAACATTAAGACTGTTTCTCCCTACACCCTTCCTAAGTACTGCAACTACATACTCTCTCTCTCTCTCCAATTTAAAGAAGGAAGAAAGAAAAGAATAAGGAAGAAAGACATTTGTATATTTGATATCATCCGCTGATAATATAGCTGACGCGTTAAATATGTGTGTCCTCATGTATTAAAAACCTTGTTATATTTTATATCTCTCCTCATGACGAAATTTATTCATTGTATTGTCTGCCTCTCAAGTTGTCTATTGCATGTTCCTTTTTAGCTTCATTCGCCTCATGTTATTCTCGGTAAATGTCCTATTCGCCTTTAAAAATATTACACGAGAAATTGGAGTTGTCGACTATGATAAATAATATTATTAT
>OY757915.1:82088016-82160516 GCA_963585895.1 Sepioteuthis lessoniana
ATGATAAATAATATTATTATATCTAAACCTAGAGGCCTATATCTTCCATTATCCTTGGGGTAGGAAGAGGTAGTGGCCTGGTGTGTGTGTGTGTAACGTGAAAAATGGAAACCCCTTGCCAGCGGCGGCCAGTCTAGCCCCAAATTAACCCCCCACATTATCTGCCAGTTTCCCTACGCCCAAAGAAGGGAATATTCACTGGAACTTATTCTGCGAGGGATCAAGTGCCAGGCTGCCCCGTCTTCACACGTGAAAAAAATAAACTCCCGTCTTGGGATAAATATTTCATACCACGTCACAGTACACGCACACACACAATTTATAATACGACCACACACAGCAATACGCAAATTTAACGCACACACATACACACATACAAAAAATTCATAAAAATCTCAGCGTAAACATTTGCCTGACTGTATTTTTCGGTTTTTTAATTAGCTTTCTTTCTCTGCCTGATGATTGTCGTAATAAGACGGCATGAAACCTTTGGCCTTCGTGCTATTGAATATATATAAAAACTAATATTCATTATTATATAATAGCGCTATCACAGACATTGAGCACACTCCAAATTATTCCGCATTTGGTCTGCTACAAACCCACCAAATGAGACAGTGACAACCATATACTGTTATAATATATATATATATATATATGTATATATATATATGATTTGTAAGTGAATAGTTTGTCGGTACCTATTTTTTAAAAAGCTGTTAGCTTTTTTTGCATACAGTTAAACAGTTTAGTTTGGTTTCTTTGTTTAATGGCATATTAACATTCTTGGGTTATTTAAGGCCAAAATCATTCTTAGAGAAAAACGACTGTAATACTATTTAACCCATAGTTGAGAGGATAAGGGAATTCATGCTTTTCCCAAGGGTATAAATCTTAAACTGAACGTAGTTGGGTGACTGGAGTTCGAACTAGCATACTTCGAGTTCGCTGTCCAACAGTTTAACCATTATGCCACGGAGATACCCCTAATTGGTTTCAAATATTCCAATCTAACATTATTAATATTAACATGAATTTTTCAAATTAATCAAACAGAGATCTTCAACCGCCCAAGAAGGAAAACTGAATTCAAATCTGCTAAACTCCAGTAAAAATTAGCCTTGTCTTGCATCTTACTCGTGGTGGAGAGTTTGTATATATATATAAAGTAAAGTTGGCAACCGTTGTCTAGGGTGACCCGAAGGCTCCCTTTTTGATATCTACTACACCAAGGTGTAGGAGAGGGCGCTACTCCTTTCCCTGGATTGCTCCACTTTGCCCTTGATCCTTACCTTATAATGCTGAGTGTTAAGCAAGGTAGCATCAAGTACCATTTTTCGTCTTTGGTATGACTCGACCTGGATTGAACCCAGGACTCCCGGGCCATAGGCGAACACTTTAACTATATATATATATATTGTATTCGAAATTATTTTAGGTAGAACTGGTCATTATAACGTCAAACCTCAAATTTTTAAAGCCTTTAAAACTTAAAATATTTTCCGCTGAAAACATATCACACATTCTCCTTTTCACGTCTACGATAAACTTTTTCTCGCACTGATTTATTGTAATTTATAATATTGTCATCTTACGAATCTAAAAATGAACATTACCACAGACTGAAAGGAACCGCTTTGAATTTCTGTGCCCAGCGGCAAAGGATGTTATTAACCTTTTTTGCTTACATTCATCGCCTCATAACCAACAATTCCTAGCAGTAGAAAGTTCATGCCTCTCAATTTATGCAGTGTCCTGAGCGTGATTCTAGACTGCATCAGGTGTTGAAGCTCCACTTCTGTAGTTTGTTATGTATCCAGTTACAAAATGTATGCAGTACCTATTCAGGATCTGATCTCATCACGTCTGATTTATGATTTTGACCGACGGTGTTATTCTGAAGAGATTGGTGAAGACTATTATCACAGCGTGGAGGGTTGCTGAAAAGTTCTCGGCGCAACTACAAAAGAAAGAACAATTTTTCGTGTGTCCTAGGTATGACACTGAATTTCAACCGGCCATATCACTCCAGTTTAAAAACTTTGGTGAATATGGAATCACTCCCAGGTTCATTCTGACTGAGCATTTTGATATCTGCTGGGTCCCATTTATAATTTATATAGATCTGTTGGAGATAATTAGATGTTTAAAAGGAGGCTCACTTAGTATTAAGATAATCGTCGTTAGAAGTGGAATCGGTAACCCGAGTTCAAATCCTGGACGAGGCTTTTTGCGTTTCACTTTATGCTAATGCCCTTGGGAAAAGCATGGACCCATCTGTTCTCTCCACTAGATATGGGTAAATAGTAGGTCAGACTATTTTCTTTAGTTTTGATTGGACAACCAGCTTTGAAGAAAGTCAACTATGAATTCAAATCATCTCTACTCAGCTTTAAAAAATTGACTTTGTGTTACATCTTTCCTTTAGCGGAGGGATTGAATAAATAACTGTTTAAAATGATTGTGAAGATACATTTTCATCCATTATGTAATTGGAGACTTATTAGACTGATTTCGGCTTGAAATAACCCAGCTGGAGTTGACATGCTGTGAAATCATCTAATCAATCAAGCAAGCAACCAAGTTATGCTATTTGGGTGCTTTGCTTGGTGTAATGATTATCTAGTTAGGCTGGTGGACTATTGTTAGAAAGTTCGATTCTCATTAGATGCCTCATACTTTTGACCTCCTGATATAATAAGCTAAGCTTAGTAAATGACTTTAACAATACTAATGCTAAAAATTAATTTATAATTTAGTCACTAAATATCTAAAATACAATAAACTAAATTTCACTTCATTTGTTGATATAGAAACGCTAATAATCGCTGTCAACTGGTGAAGGGGCAGTGGGTGCTGGTAAACAGACCAGTAAGTAACCAGCAAGATAAAGAATAAAGGAAGATTATTCATTTCAATTTCTGGAAGCTATTTTCGTCACAAACAGGAAAAGTGAATTTTTAAGCGGAGTACAGCTGATTTGAGCTTTGCTTCTCTTTGACCAGTTGCCACGCCAAAATTTCAGCGAATTTGGACTGTTTGAGTGATTTGAATGTAGTAGTAATTTACGAAACTCTTTGCTTCGATGTAGCACAAGACCGATTGATTGATTTGAATGAAATACAGATTTTTTCCCTATCCTTTGTGAGTAGTATGTTTTGGGAAATCGTTCACATGACTTCGAAAAGGAAGAATAAACTACTTGGTTAAATCACAAATAATTTTCGTTTTTCAAAAATAAGTTACAAATCATATGTATAAAACAGGATTTGGTATCAAATAACCAAGAAGGGTTGATAGATCATAAAACACAACCAAACCAAACCAAACCAAACCCTGACGATCGTCTTAGCGTGAAACTCTGAGTAGTATAAGTTTGTGAGTAAATCTAGTAATATTCTTATATTCACTCCACTAATCGGGTATTTGAACCCGTTTCTTTAGTTTTTATAACTTTTAACTTTTAGTTTTTTAAACGACTGATAGTGATTCTATTACCACACACACACACACACACACATTTCTGATTTGTTTTTTGTTGTTTATTTTTGTCATTTTATGTATAGTGCTCAATATTTTCGAAAAGTGTTGAATAATTGTATTGAACATGAAGCAGCTGTCCTGGACTATTATATATACGCGTGCATGTATATGTGAGCGTGTGCACGAATGTGATTGTGTGTATGTGCGCGGCTACTTAAAATTTGAGGAATTCAAATTGTACGCGCAAACTGAATGCCATACAGACTTTCGTCATTATTCTTTCTGAAATTACTCTATACGTGCTCTAATAAATTCCTTCGACATAAATGGTAAAAGCTAGACACTTGAATTTGTAATTCTTCATTAAATATTTTAGGATATTAAAGAATTATTTTAATCTCTTACTGAGCCATTTGGAATCAAGTTCTGTTCGAAATAATCCCAAATAGTTACAAACAACGACGAACACCTAAAGAGAGTCGGAGAATTGAATGGCCGACAAGTTGGGTCGGTAAAAAAATAAAAAATAAAAAAAATAAAAAAATAAAGAGTCTACTAGTCGTAAACCAATATTTCCTCATTTGTAACCATTTGAATGTTTAAAACAATTAAAACCTTATGTGTAAATAGTGCAGCCATACAACCTCGTTCAAATTAACAGATCTCATACGCAAATAGAGCAGTTGTACAATCTCGTTCAAATTTACATATCTCATATGCAAATAGTGCAGTCGCACAATCTCGTTCAAATTAAAAAAAACCCTCATATGCAAATAGTGTAGCCATACAATCACGTTCAAATTAACAGACTTCATATGTAAATAGTGCAGTCGTACAATCTCGTTCAAATTATTGCTATCACTGTGAGATTGGTGAGATCAATTTTGCTAAATTTTTGAAGGAAGTGAGATACACTGAAGCAGACAACTAATAATTGATTTTTTACTCTGAGAATTTCGGTTGAGTTGGCATATGGAAAACGAAAATAATCTTCCTCCGACCTTTACAACTGAATAGACACTGACAGACGTACGTTGTGGTTAATTCTTTTGAAAGAGAGAATACGAGTCAGGACATTTTGCATTTTCCCTAAGAACTTAGTATCAATGAAGTATATAAGTGAGCGTTCACCAAGTGAAACAATTATCGTCTGAATGTAACGATAATTGTCAGTTTTGCACATCCGAACACCATACCTGTCTGGTTCAAAAGTTTACATGTTGTCACTAAAAGACCTACCGGGGGAATCTCCGTGACATAGTGGCTAACGTACTGTACTGCGACATCGTAATAGCGAGTTCGAAATCAAGTTGTGCTATAACAGTTATTTCCAGATTGATATTCTTGAGAAAGGTATGAACTCTCTTACCTTCCCTGCTATGAGATAAATAATACCTCAACTGTTCTTCTACAGGATGGCTTTAGTTGTAAAGAACCCACGAAGGTTGATATGCCATAAATTAAAGAAACCAAACCTAAAAGACCTACCATTCACTCCCAACAGAATTTGGCCCAGTTGGCTGGGGCAGTAGAATACACCGACTGCATCTCTGCAAAGGGGTAAGACCCCTGCAACAAGTGTCCTGATATGACACTAACCAATCTGATGGTAAGGCTCCAGTAATGCTGGAGCTTTGGAGAACGTGGAGCATTTCTTTTTTACCACCGCTTCCAGGTCCGCTCTGGCCTGGAGTGGTAGCACCTGATAAGGTCCTATCTATGGGTCAAATAGAACTAAACTGTACTTATGCTAAACTGAATTGTTTGAAATAGAACTGTTTTTATATTTAGCTGTGTGTAAATAAATGACTGATGTTTAATTGAATTGTTAGGGATACATAGCAATACTTGGAACCATTCAACTTTTTAACGAAATTGAATAGCTTGAAATAGAACTGTTTTTGACATTTAAACTGTAAACTTATGCCAAATTAAATTGTTTGAAATAGAACTGTTTATATGTATGCAAATGGGTTCGTCATTAAATTATCTAAAATAGTTGATGTGGCACCAAACCAAATAGAATTTAGATACATATTTACTTGTGCTGAAAGGAAGTTTATGTACGAGGTATCCAAACGAATTTTAATTTTTGAACTTAAATGAAGACCTGTACTCAGTTGATCCACTTATCATTCATATAGATATATAGTGTAATGTTTATCGTCGTTGAAAATGTTCAACGGTTGTTCTGTGAGTTCACTATCTGATCCTGGCAGAAA
The DNA here is from genome assembly GCA_963585895.1 of Sepioteuthis lessoniana. Taxonomy (NCBI): domain Eukaryota; kingdom Metazoa; phylum Mollusca; class Cephalopoda; order Myopsida; family Loliginidae; genus Sepioteuthis; species Sepioteuthis lessoniana. The sequence continues at coordinate 82,093,722 of OY757915.1, forward strand.
TATTTCTCATTTGAGAAGAACCAAAGCATGTTTGATTGGAGAGGATGTATGAATTTGTTCAAAAGCTTTGCAGCGTGGTCCTTTTACTCGTCTTTCATGGCTTCTGATAAATATTGGCTCTTTCTTATCTTGCATGAGAAATACCGAATGTTTTCATGCACTACCTACCAAATAGAAACTCAGGACCAGATTGACTTTTTATAATCGTTGTCAATCATGGCCAGGATCTCACCAACAAATTCGAGATTTCTTTTCTCATCAGAACGATCAGAGTGAAGCTTCCTAGCTACCATATCTTCGTAATCACCATTGGACTCATCTAACTCTTTTCAGATCCGCTTGACTGACTCCAGATTGATACACAAACACTTTGAAATCTTTGTATTGGTGCTTCCCAGGTGAATGCCAACAGTACAGCATGCCGCTTCCACGTTTCTGGAGGAGTAAAAATGGATCATGGCGCGACTCTCCTCACAAACAGTGCCCAACTGACTCTAGTTGGCTGTACAGTAGACAAAACCTGAAACAAATTTACCCATCACATCTTTGTATATGTATGCATGTATGCATGTTAATACCTATCTATCTTTAAGGGTTTTCGGACTATTGTCTTAATCTTTATTGTTATTTCCACAACGTTTCGGCCGATAGGTCCTCTGGCCTTCTTCGGGTGTTTATCAAACTCGGGAACCTTCACAGAACTTCGAACTATGTCCTTTATTGAATTCACGGGGGTCGCCTGTTCTAATTCCGTTTGCCATAACTGGGTACAAGTGTTAAGTACAATACAGGAACGCTTAGCTCGAAGTTCCGTGAAGGTTCCCGAGTTCGACAAACACCTGAAGAAGGCCGGAGGACATATCGGCCGAAACGTTATGGAAATAGCAATAAAGATTAAAACAATAGTCCGAAAACCCTTAATGATAAAATTAATCAAGCTTCGTCTCAGAAATTTAGACAACTAATATCTATCTATCTATCTATCTATCTGCAGATATGTAGGTAGGTAGGTATGTATATGAAACCTACATTAATATCAATATCTCGTTCACGATGTGGAGACTAACATCTATCTATCTATCTATCTATCTACAAGGGTCATTAAATAAGTTTGCAGACTTTTTGTACTGGCATTTAAATTTGTCGTAGACTTTTGAAAATTCAGTGTATTATTGTTATACATCTTATGAGATGACTGACCAATTTTTATGATTTCTGGTTCAAATGAACAGCTACAGCAGGAATTGGAATACACCCTACTAAAGCCTGGTTGTCACAGCTGGTGAATTTCAAAAATGCAATCTGGAAGTGAGGACATTTAGAAGAACGATATGCAAAAAAATTCAGTTTTAAACTTGGAAAAAATGCCACAGAAACGTATGGAATGCTTCAGACTGCTTTTCGACCATCTTGCATGAAGCGAGCATCAGTTTTTGAGTGGCATAAGAGATTCAAGGGGAGCAAGGAGTCTGTGAGTCATGATGAGAGGTGTGAGAGGTGTGAGAGAAGTCAGAACACCAGAGTTGATTGGCCAAATAAAGAATTTCATGGATAAGGACCGTTGTGTGTCTATAGAGACAATAAGTGCACAGTTTGATGTCAGTGTGGGAACTGTACATACAATTATTCGCGAGGAACTAAAGATACAGAAGATTTGCGCGAAGTTTGTCCCAAGGGTGCTCAGAGAAGATCAGAAAGAAAGACGTTGTCATGATAGCAGGGTGATTGTCGAGCTGATCAATTCAGATCCCGCAGTTCTTGATGCTCTGGTGACCTGCGATGAAAGCTGGATCTACTGTTATGACCCAGAGACCAAGAGACAGAGTTCCCAGTGGAAACATGCTGGCTCTCCCAGATCCAAGAAGGCCAGACAGAGAAAATCAACCCACAAACTTTTGATGATCCCTTTTTTTGACAGCACTGGCATGATCTACTTGCACTGGATTCCCACTGGACAGACAGTCAACAAGGAATACTATGTTGAGGTTTTAAGGGAGTTCAGGAAGAGATTCCGTCAGAAGAGGCCAGCACTCTTGAAATCCGGTCAGTGGCATTTCCACCAGGACAATGCACCAGTCCACAACTCCATCCTTGTCACAGACTATTTGACCAAGATGGGTATCAAGACAGTTCATCATCCTCCCTATAGTCCAGACCTTGCTCCCTGTGACTTTTGGCTATTCCTTAAGCTCAAGGAAAAACTTAGAGGCTGTCGTAATGAGACAATTGAGGAGGTGAAAGAGGCTGTGACGAAGGTCATTGACACGCTCATACAAGAGGACTTCCATGGAGCCTTCGAGAAGTTGTTGGAACGGTAGAACAAGTGCATTGCAGCCGGAGGAGATTACTTCGAAGGGGACTAGAGTTTCATGTGTGTACTATCAATAAAATTGGCCATACAAAAAAAGTCTGGAAACTTATTGATCATCGTATCTATCTATCCTGATTTTGTTTAAATCTCAATCTGTTCATGTTTTCATTTTTCTTTTAACGTCTGCCCCTCTTTTTCCATGCTATCCTGTGTCTTCCCATAAAGCCTATAAAGTTATTCCACTCTGTTTAAACTCCCTCACTCGAAAGAACTTTTGTAAAAGCGCCAAACATTTAGATGTGCAATAAACAAGAGGTTTTCACTGACAATTCTCTACAGCTTCTCATCTCGTCAATATTGTCCAACTTTATGAAAAACAGAATATATAATTCTTCCACCGATTCTCCCTTCGCTTCATCATTCACAATTTACCCTCGAAAAGAGAGGTTACTCCAGACTTTGAGGGCATTCTTTAAGGGTCACTTACTCAGTTCCTACAAAATCTACTTTCTCTTTTATTTATTGGTACAATAAACATGCAGAAAAAAATGAAAAAAAAAAATTACTGTTTTTCCCAGTCTCTCTTTTTCTCTCACTGTATGTATTCCACTCTATCTCTTCCTCCATCTCTCTCTGTCTCTCTCCCCAATATCCCTCTCTGTCTCTCTCACCCATATCTCTCTATCTCTCTGTCACTGTCTGTCTCTATCCATGTCTCTCTTTCTCTCTCTCTCTCTATATATATATATATGTATATATATACCTTTGCTCTCTCTTTCTCTCTCTCTCTCTCTCTCTCTCTATATATATATATATATATATATAACCCAGAAATATATATATATATATATATATATATATATATATATATATATATATCCCATCTCTCTCCCCCTCTCTCTCTGTATATATATATACTTTCGCTCTCTCTCTTTCTACATATATATATATATAGTCATCTACAGACAGATCTGTTTCGTTCTATCAGAACTCATCAGTGTGGCTAGACAGTATCTTCCCGTAGCTGGGATCGAAACCCGGTTGACTCAAACGTCAATATATAACGTATATATATATATATATATATATATATATATATATATATATATATACATACTTTCTCTTTCTTTGTTATATATATATATATATATATATATATATATATATATATATATATATATATATATACTTTCTCTTTCTTTGTATATATATATATATATATATATATATATATATATATAACTCAGAAAAATGCATATCATAAAGAGATTATTATTAGAGCAATACAATTAACCCCTGGAGTGGTAAACAAAATGGTTCTATCAGTAAAAATGAATGTGACTCTGTAGCTTACCAAGTTGTAATGTCTAATTTAATTTCTAAAATATCTATCTATCTATCTATCTATCTATCTATCTATCTATCTATCTATCTATCTATTCTCTCCCCCCCTCTCTCTCTCTGATTGATTTCTATCTTCCTCTTCTTCTGGTTGTCTTGTAGCCATTTTGCCCGAGTTTTGACCGTCAATGCGATTAATTTACTCATACACAACACAGGCTTCCCGAAACCAGGGGAAAATATTGGGAGGAAATTTAATATTCCCAACATCTTTCACCCTTTCCCTTGGGGTCCTGATTTAGCACACAACGGTCAGGTGAGTGAAATAACGTGACACGACCAGAGAGAAACGTAGAAAATACAAATGAAAACCTTTTAGCATTCAGCTTCTTCAATGTTTGCTCACAATGCTGACCATACAGATGTCTGTTATTGTATTTATAAAACGTTGTAAGTCTTTAAAGTCTTAAACATCATACCTTAAGGTGAAACAAAGAAAACGACCAAATAAAGAAATTAATTTTCTAGATGCATGAGTTGACCATTCTCTGTCACACTTAAAGCAAGTTTGGAAAAAGTCAAATATCACAATGTCTTCAAATTGAAAACAAGGTAATAAAGCATCGAATAAGCTGTTCATTTATTAATTTTTCTTCAAAATTCTTGAAGTCCTGTTGGCAAGGTTTAGAACACGTTGACTTTATCCTCCACTTCGGGGTAAAACCCTCCAAAATAGAGAGAGTTCTGTGTATGATGCTTAACTGTATCCAATGGGGAGCCTTTCGTTCTAGAGATCTTGGAAGGGTGGAGTACTCTTTCATTACTATTACTCCCAGTTTCACGCTAACTCAGTGTATTAGTACATGTTAGGATCCCATTTATTGGATCAAATATATCTGTTTAAAAATGATTCGTATTCTATAAGAATATGTGAAAAAACAAAACAAAACAAAACAAAACAAAACTAAAAAACTTTAAAGAAATTACATAAAAAATTTAAACGTGAACGGACAATGAACGCGATACCCTAACCTGTTGGCATGAAATACCCGAAACGGGCTGATATGGCGTTAAAATCAGTCAATCCATCGAATTTGTTGAGATATGACGTTATCTTGCTCGTGAAATTTAACTACCGTTTTGTATTGAATTATGTCTTGAGTCTCTTTCCGTTGTATTGAATAGAATCGAATATTTAGAAAGCAATTTTAGGTGTAAGAATACTGTGGAGAAAAAAAAAAGGGCCAGTTACAAGACATGTTGCGAACTGAGCATTTAACACTGACTTATACATCCTCTAGCTAAAATAGATCCCCATAGATTTAAGATTTTACCTCTTGGGTCTAAGTGTCTTCCGTTTAAGAAGTTCTACATTAGCCGAATCGAACAGCTGTTGCGAAATGAATCAAATACTTTTATTACTTTCGGAGGTACAAATCGGTGTCAAATAGTCAGAAAGAAAATTCTAAAGATGTGATTGTTAAACGAGATGCACTTGGCTTCCGGGGAAGGAATTTCAAGGCTAAAGCGGGGTATTTTAACTAAGAGATTAAATGGGAAGGAATTTTATACACCTGTCCAAGTCAGATAGATAGATAGATAGATAGATAGACTGAAAAGAACTGACTGAGATAGATATGAACAAACTGAGATAGATCAATCGATCGATAGATATGAATTAAATGACACGAATAGATAGATAGATATAGATTGAAAAGAATTGACAAAGATAGATATGAACAATCTTAGATCAATCAATCGAAAGATATGAACTGAATGAGATAGATAGATAGATAGATAGATAGGAATAGACTGAGATGAATAGATGGATATGAACAGAGGGAGATCGATCAATCGATCGATGGATATAAAATAGGTAGATAGATAGATAGATAGATTGATGGATAGAAAAGAATTGACTGAGATAGATGGATATGAACACACTGAGATAGATCAATCGATCGATAGATTTGAACTGATTGACACAGATAGATAGATAGATAGATAGATAGATGTTAACAAAAGAAGATAGATATAGTATCGCTAATAAACAAGTACATATCAAATAATTTTTCTTTACTAATAGCTCATTTTATTCAAAAGATTCTTACATTTTCCTATTTCTACTGGTATATTATAAAATCAAAACGAATATTATCATTTTTACACCAAACACTACTCCATAAATATAGACTTACTAAGATCAATCAATCGATATATAGACAGCTATAAACAGACTGGCATAGATAGATAGATAGATAGATAGATAGATAGATAGATAGATAGATAGATAAGGCAAATAATAATGGTGAAAACCTTACTAGATGACAATTCAATATCGAGAATCCATGCAATCACAAAAAAAAAAAAGAAAAGAATGTAACCTGAAACACAGACGACTGCTGATTTAAGAGTTCAAGTATAGCCGAACAGTTATATTGAAGGTGATAGAAACGTTGTGAACCCTATTTCATATCTCTAGTGGAATCAAACGTTAACGTTATCTATAAAAAAAACATAACTCTTCGTATATGCTCAGTGATTCTCTCATTTCAAAACAAAAACTTATCGTAAGCCGAAAAGGTCTATTACGCTTTTAGTAATGAGACGATTATAAAAAAGGTGAAATTTTAATATATTCAATGTCGTGAATATATATATATATATATATATATATATATATATATATATATATATATATATATTACTGGTACCGTACTGACTAAATGAGAAAAAGTTTAATGCAAATTTAAATAATGGTATTTTTCATTTAGAAGAAAATTAACTTTAGTTATCTCGGTGTACTTATTTATTGGTGTTACTATATATATATATATATATATATATATATATATATATATATATATATATATATCAATGGCGCGTATTCCGGAGAAGCAAGATAAACATTGCTAACCCGACAAGAATTATTAAATACAAAATTCAAAATATCTTATCTCTGGACACATGACAGTTAACTAATCCCATATTTATTTTCCTCTATTTGGACAGCGCCACACATACAGACACACACACAGAGACACACATGTGTATGAGTTTCATCGCTTGCTTGTGAGTGTCACGTGTACTTCCATCTTAATACGTGACTTTACACTTCATTAAAATTACGATTGATTGGTCGCTCTTTTCAGATTTCTGCGTGATGATTGAGCTTGAAACTTAAAGTAATGGACTTCTTGTCCGCATATAGTGTAATGGTTATCGTTGTAGGAAAGGATGAGGCGAGCAGATTCCATAACCTGGACGAGGCTGTTTATATTTCACATAGTCCTAATACCGTTGGGAAAGTGTGAACCCAGCTATTATCCTTCCAGCTATGAGTGAGAAGTAGGGAAAAACGGTCTCTTTAACCATGATATGGCAATCGGTTTAGGAATAGGAAAATGAATTCAAACCTGCCAAACTCCGCTCAGAAATTAACCTTCTATCAAATCCTATTCGTGTGTACGTGTATATTGGGAACCTCGGATTGTGTAAAGGCTAGCAAGCTAGATTTGCAAACCTTCACGATTGAGTTCGCGTCTCAATGGATACCCCATTCATAAAACGCTTAGTAAATTACTACATATGTATATATATGTATATGTCAATATATATGTATATATATATATATATATATATGTATAAATATGTATATATGTATATATATATGGAGAGAGAGCAATACCGGAAACCATTTATGGGTATAATATTAAACTTCATCTGACGGTGAGGCTTCAGTCTTTGGGTTTGAAGAATCTGGGGTACCCAATCATTATAATTACTCTCAGGTTCACTTGGACCCGGAGTAGTAGTACCTATTAGGGTTCAATCTATGAGTCAAGTAGAATTGTTGTGCGTTTTGCTTGGGATTATTAGTATGATTCGTTATTTAAAACCGTGCTATGTTAAATAGCAATACTTGAAAGCATCTGTGTGTAAACAAATGAGCTCTGGTTGGTTTTAAAATGCTACTTACAAACTATTCGCTTACAAATCTTATGTATACATATCGGGAAGGAAAACAGTAAAAACGGCACAATATAGCATGATTTTTGATGGGCAATACAATTCAAAATATTGTTACTTAAAACTATATTTACAACGGCGTTTCTAACCTAATGAGAAAAACAGAAATTAGAGACCCCCCACAACTTTAGAATGGAAAAATCTCGAAAATCACATGACATGTAATTGTTAGGAAAGATATATGAAAAAAAGTCTTTTACTTAGTAGTTAGGCAGCAGAACTCGACCGATAAAGGGCTGGAATATAAGGCGTCACTTATTTCCGAGGAGATAAGGTTAGTAAGTTCTCTCTTTTTTTAAAAAAAAGACAACATTGATTTTTCGAATATTTGTGCAATCTTTTGGTGAACTATTTGTAATTTTTTAAATGAAGAATCTTTCTAATCCGCTAAATTATTTCCAGCTGAACTATTCTGTGATATGTAAGATTTGTTTAAATTCAGCGCGCTAAAATCAGTAATACTCACTGATCTTCTTAATCGATAAACAGTTTCCGCTCTTAATTTCACCGCAAAGTCGTCAGAAGCTTTCTATCTATAAAAATGATCAGCCTCATTAGAAATAATATAAAAATAGGACTATAGATGTTATTAACTATAAAGGCGATACAGGAAAACCTGAAACTAATTCCGGGCCTTTGGCCCGGAAGCAAAATATAAAGTTGGCGGATAACGGACTTTAACTAAGTAAAAACTAGGGTTACATATATACAATTTTTTTGTGTGACCCGCTGACCATGAACAGCCATCATAGCTGTTTTTGGTCACATCTGCGTCAGGCGCGCAGATCATAAACAACCCCAGGGTCTGGTATAGCCACAATATACCACCCATGATTAAAATGTCCAATCACAATATTGCACAACGTGGGATCCAAGCAACAGGCTTGAGTCTCATGATCAGCAGCTGCTCTCTTGATAGCCAAAATGGAAGACCCAGCCGTCATCCTGCGAATGTTGGCTGCGCTTTTTGCTGGTACATGAATGACGACATAAGAAACCACAGCTATCAGAGACCTAAACGCAAAACATGGACTAGGGAAAATAATCAACTTGCACAACACTGGTATTCTCAGAAAAACCCTTCACAAAGAGGATACAGGAAAAGAATGATGGAGATCTAGCAAGAATGTGCGAATTTTCAGTCAATTTGCCGATCAAGTTAGAACAATAATTAAGAAGGGTTGGTTTTCTGAACTTGAAATACTAGAAATCCATAAAAAGCAGATGAACAAAATTATAATGCAGTACCAGACACATCAAGTGATGTCAAATAAAAATAATCTAACGAAAATGAACTGCCAACTTCGGAAAATGAAAACACCACACTACCAAACAATACACAGCCAAGCAACTATGAAGAAACACTATCACAAGAACAAAAGATAAATCTTGAAAATGTAAAGAGAATCATGAATAATGAAAAGACTACTCTACCAATATAAAGAAACATAGAATGGAAAACACTTATGATAGAAACGAATCAAATAAATCAAATACTACCTTACATACCAACGAATAATACAACCGAGTTAAATGAACTAATCAATGCAAGTGCGAAATTAGTTTGTGAGAAAATTGGGATCCCTTCAAAAAGCATGTAGAAACAGTCAAAACCAGGATGGGAAATTCAACTGGAAACACAAATAAAAACCTACGAAAACGGCAGAATGATAAAACAACAGAGAGACGCTGAAATATGCGGGAACAAAAAGGAAAAGGCAACACGAGAAAAAATAACTGTACAACTTAAGGAAATAAACCAGAAAGTACTGGCGAAAGAAGGGAGATTAAAGAGATATCGACAAAGGATAAAACAATACAGACAAAACGGGACAAGGAAAGAAAACATACCAACAACCGGATGCCAAAGAAACCGAATTATTTTGGAGTAAAATATGTCAACCAAAAGAACATAACGAAAAGGCTGAATGGATTAACAATATTACAAGAGAACTAGAGGGACTTGAAGAAGGTCCCAAAGCGGAAATACATATCGACTCACTCAAAACGGCACAAAAAGAATATCAAACTGGAAAACGCCTGGCCATGATGGAATACATGACTTCTGGTTCAAGAAATTCACCTCCATTCACGGCAGACTAGCACTAGAAATGAACAGATGCTTACAAGGCGCGCCAGGACCTGAATGGATGACGAAAGGAAAGAATACATTAATCCAAAAGGACCCTAGCAAAGGAACTGATCCAAACAATTACAGACCCATAATCTGCCTACCAATGATGTGGAAAATACTAACAGCACAAATAAGGGAAAAGATCTACTACTCGCTAACAAACCGCGGATTGTTCCCTGACGAACAGAAAGGATGCTGCAAAGGATCCAGAGGCACAGCAGAATTACTCTACATAGATCAACTCATCCTAAATGAGAGCAAGACAAGACGGAAAAATCTATCTATGGCCTGGATTGACTACAAAAAGGCATATGATATGGTCCCACAAAGCTGGATACTACACTGTCTCAAAATGTACAAAATATCACATGAAGTCATAAGCTTCATCAAACAGACCATGCAAACCTGGAGAGTGGAGCTGACAGCAGGAGGAAGAAGCATAGCCGAAACAAAGATCCAAAGAGGGATTTTCCAAGGAGATGCTCTATCACCCTTACTATTCATAATAGCCGTGATGCCACTGAACCACATACTCAGAAAATGTGTAACCGGATACAAACTCAGCAGATCGCAAGAGAAGATCAACCACCTAATGTACATGGATGACATTAAATTATTTGCAAAAGATGAAAAAGAACTGGAAACTTTCTTGTACGCCGTTAGAATGTACAGTCAGAACATAGGAATGGAATCTGTCATAGGAAAATGTGCCATGCTCGTCATGAAAAGTGGCAGACGACATATGACTGACGGAATGGAACTACCAAATCACGACAAAATTAGAACGCTGGGAGAAAACGAAACCTACAAATACTTGGGTATCTTGGAGGCTGACACCATCAAAGAAGTACAAATGAAAGACACGATCCGAAAAGAATATCTCAGGAGAACGAGAAAACTACTCGAGACAAAATTCTCCTGCAGAAACCTCATCAAAGGAATAAATACTTGGGCTGTGCCCCTGGCCAGATATTCCAGACCCTTTCTCAAGTGGACCAGAGAGGAACTTAAACAAATGGACCAAAGAACAAGAAAACTCATGACCATGCATTAGGCATTACACCCCAGAGACGACGTTGACAGACTATTTGTATCTAGAAAAGAGGGAGGAAGAGGACTTGCCAGCATCGAAGACAGCGTTGACGCATCGATACAACGGCACGAAGACTACATAGAAAAACACGAACGAGGACTAATTACAGCCATCAGAAACGATACGACAGACGAAAGAATGATAACAACTAGGAAACAAAATGGGAGGAAAAACAACTCTATGGCCGCTTTAAATGTCTAATAAACAACATCTCACACCAGAAAACATGGACCTGGCTAAGAAAAGGAAACCTAAAGAGAGAAACGGAATCCCTCCTAATAGCAGCACAGGACAACGCCATAAGAACCAATCATATCAAAGCGAGAATAGATAAGACGCAAAAAACAGTAAAGGTAGGCTATGCGGTGACAGAGACGAAACGATCAATCACATAATAAGTGAATGCAGCAAATTAGCACAGAAGGAGTATAAGGCGAGACACGACTAGGTCGGCAAGGTGATCCACTGGGAAATATGCAGGAAATTTCAATTCGACCATACAAACAAATGGTATATGCACAACCCAGCACCTGTCCTAGAAAATGACACGCATAAACTCCGATGGGACTTTAACATACAAACGGATCAACTAATCCCGGTCAGAAGACCAGACCTTATCAACAACAAAAAAAAGAGAATTTGCAAAATTGTCGACTTTGCTGTCCCGGCGGACCACAGAATAAATCTGAAGGAAAGTGAAAAGAAGGATAAGTACCTCGACCTTGCTAGAGAATTGAAAAAGCTGTGGAACATAAAAGTAACGATTGTGCCAATTGTGATTGGTGCGTTAGGCACAATAACTAAAGGATTATTAAAAGGCCTGGAGGACTTAGAAGTTGGCGGACGGGTAGAGACTATCCAAATGACAGCATTGCTAAGAACGGCCAGAATCTTGAGACGAGTCCTGGAAACCTGAAGAGACTTGCAGTCACTCAGACTCCAGCGAAAAACCATCAGCTAACACTGATGTGAAAAACGCTAAAGGAGTAAATAATAACAATAATAATAATAATGTGTGGTCTACTAACACACTCATGCAAGATAACCGAAAACAAGGTCAAGAAAAATCTTATCTTAGAAGCAAAGGGTATATATATATATATACACTGCATAGTATATCATGAAGGAATCAGCTTGAATACAAAGACTTCATTTACAGTTGGAAGAAAATCAATCAAATCCCTTGTTTTGGGCATTAATTTCACAGTTCCTATTCCATTTCATTGAAGTAAGTGTTCCAGGGAATATTACCCCGTCGATTTTCTACATGATTTTGTTAAGGAATCCATTATTACCTTCGCTAATTTCCCTACCAGATAAGCACATTCAAACGAGAGATCCATATAATAGCCAATATTACAAGACACAGCGTTGCGACTTTTTTTTTTTCTGCGACAATAGTTGGAGTGAATAGAGTTAATACAAGAGTCCGTCTCCCTTTCGTGGAAACTGACAATTGTGAGACTGAATTAACACAGACAGTAAGGAGATAATTGATCCCTATTTGGGTAAATTAGCCCTGCGGGAATAAATAAGAGCGAAGTTTTCGTAAACAAAGGTAGACATTTCCATTCAAACTTCAAATCTACTCAGGTAATTTCCAGAGATTGCAAAAATAAGCAGAAACACGTAAAACCTAAATTGTAACCTTTCCATTTATACGATGCCTTTTGTCCTGCGAGCATAAACGAAGAATTATGTTTTTTATAATGTTAACATTTAATTCTTCTCGAGATATGGTTAGATCCCTCGTTCACAACGTTTCTATCACCTTCAGTATAATTGTTTGGCTGTTCTTGAACTCTTAAATCAGCAGTCGTCTGTGTTTCAGGTGACATTCTTCTTTTTGTGATTTCACGGTTTCTCTATTTTGATCGGTCATCTAGTTAGGTTTTCACCATTATCTATCTATCTATCTATCTATCTATCTATCTATCTATCTATCTTTTTCATACTGTTCACTTCTATCGATCGATCGATTGATCAATCAATCTCAGCCTGTTCATACCTATCTATATATCTATCTGACTTCAACATGTGAATAAAATTCCTACCCACTTACTTCAGTAGCCAAAATTACGCACCTTAGCTTTATATGGGTCAAATAAATCTGTTTTAAAATCATTCGTATTCGATGGAACCGTGTGTGCAAAAAACAAAAATAAATAAAAAAAAAAATAAAATGAAATAAAATAGACTTTGAAAAAAACAAATTAACAAAAGATGTTAATATCAACGTACAATGAATGTGACTTCCTAAGCCTTAGGCATTAAATATCCCTAGACAGCTTGACATGCCGTTAAAATCAATCAAATAATCAAGTGCTCACAACTGTCATCGCCTATCGATGGCTCACTCGAATCGAATCAATACTTAAACCCTTCTAACAATAATCATTATGTATGCTGAAATAAATAAATAAAAAAAATATCCTTTGAAAATCGCTGTATTTCATGAAGTTATTTTTTTCGAAATGAAAATAATTATCGTTCTTAGCTACTGGCCCAGAGCCATTTTGTGTCCATATTATTTTTCTCTCCAAGGTTTACCGATTGGCACGTTGCTTCTTTAGAGATAATTATTAGCCCCTAAAGTGTTAATCGTTGGCATTCTATCTCATCGGTATTTGTTGTTGGCAATCAGCTAAAATCATTTTCATTGTCGGTGAGCAGTCATTTTTGTATTCTCTACAGCCGAGCCTCATTGGCAAAAGAAATTGCTTGTTAAATTCAAAAGCGCATTATCTTGTCCTCTTTCAAGATAGCAAACATAACGAAATTGTTCTGCTTTTGAGTAGAGCACCTAAAGATAAATGTGCCCTTGTGACCGGAAATTCATTCTCAGGAATCAACCTTTCGTTACCATTTCTCCAAGGTTCACTCTGACTTGGAGTGGAAGTACTTGTTGTTGGGGAAGGTCCCATCTAGAGATCAAATAAATCTATTGGAAAATGATGAGAATAAGATAGGAAAATTTGAAACCATTAAACTGTATGCAAACAAATTATTCATAATAAGGATAGACACCTTACGAAGTGTAAGGGTTAGCAAGATAGATTTGAAGATCCTGGATAGTGAGTTCGATTCTCACTAGGCGCCTCATACTTCTGAGCTTGTGTCCCCTGCAGCCTGCTCAAGCAGTAATTTGAACTCGCTTACCCTGATTATATTCATCATGACGTTACCTATTAGACCACCTAACAAAGGCAAATTCCGTGAATAACAATGATTTAGATAAAAGTAATATTTCATTGCTGCAAGTTGTTGTCAAGCAGATCTGATCCAGCTGTGAAAAATTACTGTTGATAGAGCTTAGTAAACGCTGGCTGTATCACCTGCTGGGGGGTCAGGGCTCCTCAACCCCTGCCATTTGATGGAGAGGATATAGTTTAAGTAATTTGGAGTGCGTGGAATACCTCTTCATGCCATTACTCCCAGGTCCACTCTGACTTGGATTGATAGTACCTGTTTGGGTCTCATCTATGAGTCAAAAAATTCTGTTAAAATTATTCCTATTCGATAGGAATGCTTGATGGTTGGTTGTTGTATTTTATGGCATATCAACTTCTTGGAGATAATTTAATGTCAAATCATGTTCACACACACACACACACACACACACACACACACGCATATATATATATATATATATATATAATGCCCGTGGTGTAATGGTTATCGTCGGAGGAAATAGACACGGTGACACGAGTTCAAATCCTGGACGAGACTGATTGCATTTCACATAGCACTAATATCCTTGGGAAAGGTATGAATCCAATTATTCTCCCTCCAGCTATGGGTAAATAGTAGGGCAGACTAGGTTCTTCAGCTTTGGTTAGGCAACTAGTCTAGGAGAAGGAAAACTCTGAATTCAAACCTATTAAACTCCACTTAAAAAGTGACCTTGTGACACATCCTACCCGAGCGGAGGGGTTGGTAAATATATATATATATATATATATATATATATGATTTGTAAACGAATAGTTTATTGGTGACATTATTTTTTAGTGTGCCTGGGCTCATTTGTTTACACATAGTCAAATGGTTTCAAGTATTGCTACTTCACTCTAATAGTTCGATTTGCACACAATTCAATTGGTTCAAGCATATCTATTTAACATTGATAATTTTATTCAACATTATTCATTCTTTTGCACACCGTTAAATGGTTTCAAAAATTGATATCTCATGCTAATGATTCAATTTAAGATTAATCATTTGTTTGCACATAGTTAAATGGTTTCAAATATAGTCGAGGATTAACTAGTTCAATTTTTCACGTAGATGAGATCCTAACATGAGAGTAATGGCAACGAAAGGGTACTCCACATTCCCCAAAGCTCAAGAACTGGAGTTTCGCAATCAGATTTAGTTTAGTCTCATATACAGAACATTCGCTGGGGTGGGGGTCTTGCCCTCCAGCAGAGATGCAGTCGGCGTATTCTACAGCCCCAGTCGAATTAGTGGGTTATGCTAAACCCCATATAAATGTATGTTATTTGTTTTAAGAATAGTTACATGAAGCTATAATTGTTTACTAAGGATTATTATCAATTACTTGAAATCATATAACTGTATGCCAAAAAATAACTATTAATGAATTAAAATAATTACTTGAAACCGTATAAAAAAAGTAAAGGTGGCGAACTTAGTCGAAGGTGACTCGAAGGCTCCCTTTCAATAGCTACCACAACGAGGTATAGAGGAAAGCGCTACTGCTTTCCCTGGATTACTCCATTTTGCCCTTGATCCTTATCTTATAATGCTAAGTGTTAAGCAAGGCGGCATCAAGTACCATTTTTTGAGTCTTTGCTATGACTCGACCCGGGATTTAACCCCGGTGTCTTGAGGCATTGGCGAACACTCTAACCGCTTGGCCAATAGATGTATAGTTAACTTTAAACGATACAACTGGGTGAAAAAAATTTTTTTTTAGATAAGAATACATAATATATTGATATTTGTCGCTGCCTCCCACCAGACAGGACCTGACACAAGGTCAATGATTATTGTGGGGATTTAGGGAAAGGGAAGGTCGGGCACGAGCCGAGACTCGAACCCTGCTGGTCTGTGCTGCTCATCGATCCACTGAGTGCAATGTGGGTCTAATGAGCCAAACAGTTTCACGAATCCAAATCAGGATCCGGACACGTATGCCGGGTTATAGCTTGAACTAGACGGCAAGGTCTAATGCTATACATAATATCATATAACTGCGAGTAAAAACTCTTAAGAAGCAACAACACAAAATTGTAAATATAAAGGAACAATAAAGTTAATTATCAAATCTCAAGGCATAAAATAACTTCAGATGAGTTGACATGCCACTAAAATCAATTATTCAACAAATCAACTAACCACCGATATATTTACTATTCGATTAGATTTAGTAAAAGCACCTCACAAAGAAGACAGTTTATGCCCTTTCAGGCACTGGCTTCATCCAGCAAGGACAGTCAGCAAATACACTGTCAACAAATCATTTAATAGTGTCAGCAGACAATGAGTCCAAAAGGGTTTATGGTACAACTGCATTGGTGGTGTCCAGCTGAACCATAGTGTTGTTCGACAGATGCTATCCCTAAATGAGTCAGTTATCATAAAAGAGCAGCTTTCTTTTCCAGTAAGTCTGTTACACTTCCCTGTATCATTTAGCACCAGATGAGAAAGTCAGAAGAGATTGTTTGGTGGGCCTGACATCGTCAGTGATTAATATTATGCAAGGCGTATTATAAGTAAAGATTCTGAATGGCAACCAATGAGTCTTTAGTTTTGTGACTGATAGACGTTTCCATAGAGACTAAACAAAGTTACAATCAGGGTCGCACATCTAACATCAGGATTGATGGAGAGCCGAAAGAATGGAAATTTTAGAGATAAAAGAAAACAATTATGACTAATCTATTCTCTTTCTCTCTCTCCCTCTCTCTCTCTCTCTATATATATATATATAGAGAGAGAGAAAGAGAGTGAGTGTGTGTGTGTGTGTGTGAGAGAGAGAGAGAGAGAGAATAGAACAGGTATAACTATATATGGATTAGAGTATATATATATGTATATATATGATAGATATAAAAATGTACTATTTCTTTTTCTTTTCTTTGTTTACTCGTATCATTTGAAAAGATTTCAATCGTTCTCAACTTGTAAAGGTTTCCTACGTTCTCAACCTGCTAACATATAGCATCAGTTAAAAATCTTATAAATTCCATCAGTTAAAACTTATTGATATCTACAGCACAAATTTATTGAATATAGAGGTGCCGATACATACATGAATATTATGGTCCTATTTGGCTTTAGTTCCGTGACTATCACACGCGTTTCCGGCTAGTTGGTTTATCAAATTCCTCTGTGTCCACGTGGTGTTTGAAAGATCCATAGATGGGGGTGGTGACAAAATCTATCCAGGACTTCTGATGGTCGGGGTGGTTCATTGGAACAAGTTCCCAAGGTGTTGGCAACTCAAAGACAAGAAAAACTCTTAGTTAAAAATTGACAACTATTTATTGAAACACGATGGTGTAACAATATATATATATATATATATATATATATATATATATATATTGTCACTTTTTGTTGTATTTGAGAGACAGACAAATGAGGTTTCTGGCTGGTGCAGACTTCCTATATAACACAATTTTTCGGAGAGTGAAGCTCTTGCTGGAGAGGCTTTAGTTCTTAGAGATATTTCATTTTTATTCCCCTGTTTTCGGTATGGACATCTGATATGTTCCCTCTTTAACCCTAAAAACATTCATTTTTATAGAAGATTCCCTTGGAAACAAACATTCCTGATTTGCTAACCAATTACAGATCATTTCGTATTCTTCTACTACCTTTTTGATTGGTCAGCACATCAAATGCGCTGATCCATGTCCGTAGGAAGAGTATCCCTTCCACGTATCAGATTCTAATTGGTCATCCAATCAAACCACAATATAGGGGCTTGGTTAATTAAAGGACCTAGCCCATACATTGTGGTGGAGTATCTCTTTTTACATAACCAAAACAAAAATTAAAGATCTGATTAATCTATTCAAAGATTTGAACATTTAACCCCAACAGGTGGGCAAGAGATGTCATTATTTAAAATGGATCAATACACCGACAAAACCCCCAAACTGTTTACTTTTTGTTTTGATAATTTGAAAGTTCGGTTAGTATTAGTTCCTCACTGACCTTTCAAATTGGTTTTTAAATTTCTTTCAAAATCAATAAGTCTTTTTTTATGCTGTTATAAAAGGAAAATAACATTAAAAATGCATCATGCTCACCATAATTTTTTAGCACAAGCGAATACGTGATATTGTCATAATATTCTTGTCATTTATGACAGCTATTATGCAAATAATGGTATAAAACAATGTCCTGAACAATCGAATTTCTATATAATCGATATTTGATTAAGAAACAAAATGCGTGATTCCTTTTGTTCATAATTTGATATTTAAATATTAAAATATTAAATAACTTCATATTACTCAGAGTAACTTTCATATTTTATATAAATTGATATTTAGTAAAATTTCTGTACATTCATTCTTCATATTATACACTATGTTCTGTTTGGGGTAGAAAAAAATTGTTGAATTTGAACTAAAAAAACATTACTGAATTTGAAAAAAAATCGTTGAATTTGAACTTTCGAATTCAAAATCAAAAATTTCTTTTTGTTTAAACTGTGAGAAAAATTTGTAAATGTGAACAAAAAGAAAAAAAAAAATGGGAATTTAAACCAAAAAAATGAACTGCTGAATTTCGACTAAAAAAGAAAAAAGAAAAAAAGAAAAAGAATTACTGAATTTGAATTTTAAAAAAAAATTGCTGAATTAGAAATTTAAAAAAGTCAAGAAATAGTTGAATTTTAACCCAGAAAAAATGTTTAATTTAAACTCAAAAAGGAAAAGAAATTCTTGAAGTTGCAATTAAAAAGAAAAGAAAAGAAAAGAAAAGAAAAAATAAGAAAAAAAAAAGAACATAAAATATTTACTGTATTTTTACTTACAAATTTAATCATTAGTTTTGATTTTTTTCCTCCTGAAACAGATTGTTTGTTATTGAGACAACGTTTCTCATTTAAAAAAAATATTTATTTTAAACGAAGACCCGTTGACCATTTCTTTTCCCTTGTGGTTTTTAAAGAAAGACCATTTGTGAGAAAGAACATCTCGGCTATCTTTCAAAGTCACGGAAAATAACGGTTAAATCTGAGCGCATTTGACGATTTTCGGAATACGTGACCTGAAGTCTTCATCGATATCATTTAATTCTCGGCCAGCAGTTAAAGGAGTTGGTGGTGGTGGTGGGGGGAAGGCGCGAGTAATTATAGAAACAATTTCACTGCTATCAAAAGACCCTCCACCCTTTCTTTCGACCTCTTCTCCCATCTCACTCTCTACGGTCATCAGCATTTTTTTCCCCCTCGGCCGGGCCCGGTTCTCTCGTGCCGACTTTATCGCCCCTGATGCTAGCTTATCGATTGAAAACCAGCGTGAACACCGGTGACTCATCACAGCAATCACGTGATCGATATCAGCTGATTTTGACTGGGCACAGCTTGGCTCCAGACTCCGCCTACTAATCATAGTAGCCCGTAATGGCAGCAGTTCTTGTTCGAGCCATCATCTGATATCTACTTACATTTTAAGTGAAGAGACGAAACAGAAGCGGTATACGCTCTCTTAATCTCATATACAACATAAAAAAACAAACAAACGAACAAAATCGCCAGCAGCACTAATACAGACCTCGGAAAATACCTAACGTAATATCCTCTTCATTGGTATCTATCTATCTATCTATCTATCTATTGGTGTCTCTTCATATCTATCTATCTAAGCTGCAAAATAGGCAATTTTTATTTTATTTGTATGTAACTGCAACCCAGCTAAAACGCAACATCATAGCGAGATTTATATTTGAGCAATGCACTTTAAATGCTCTTTGGCCCATTTTTTCTTGGCCAGTTTGCAAATGAATGATAATTTTGTTGCGGTCATTATTTGCACTGAATATAATTTTTATCTATTTTATTCTGAAATTTGCATATTTGCATGCAACAATTGTCCATAAAAAAAGCAAACAAAACTAAAAAAAAAAAAAACTCCAAAAATCAACACAAAAGACAACTCCCTCTAAAAAACCCAACAAAAACAATAAAAACCAACAAAAAATCAAAAAAATCAAAAGAAAAAACAGTACGTTATAGCGAGATTTACATTCGAGCAATACACTTCAAATGCTCTTAGAAAATAATAAAGACTAATATGCGACTTAATAATAATTTTGTGAGTGTCCTATATTTGTGCTATCTATCTATCTATCTATCACTAAAATTCTTATGTTTGAATATAATCGTAACTCAACAAAAACAAAACGGCACATTATTGTGAGGTTTATATTAGAACAATACACTTTGAATGCCCTTTGAGAATGAAGCAATATCCTGTTCAATTTGCAAATGAATGCCAAATTTGTGGGATCCGAGTTCTGAACACCATCTTTTAATTGTCTAAAAACTTGATATAATGGAGATAACAATGAATCTAAAAATCTTTCATAAACAGAAGCATCAATGTTATCATGGATAGCTCTCCCAACTAGAATCAGAGGTCATCTCATCATTAAATAAAAAAAGTAAAAAAAATTCAATTCACCGTAGATTTATAAACTAATGCACAAAATTCAATATATAATTCAGTAAATAATAATCATTTTCATCTATGGAAGGCACAATTATATCGTACATTTTATATAAAATACACATCACTATATTTATTCTGCCTAACCTGGGCGCCAACCGAAGCCACATTTGACAGCAGAAATTCTGACTTAGCTTTTGTTTTTTGTTTGTTTGTTTTATTCCTATGGTGTATCATCTTTCGCTGGTTATGTAATACCAAAGCCATCCTGGTGGAATAGTAGCGGTACTATTTAATCCATAGCTGGAGGAACTAGGGGATTCATGGCTTTCCTAAGGGTATTAGTACGAAAATCAACGACTGGGGTTTGAACTCGTAACGATATCACCGTTGAGCGCATTAGCCACTTAGCCACGAGTACTCCCCACCTTTGCTTTTCCGTTGCACGCCCTCGGCCTTTTGGCTTGATGGGTGCGCAACGGCCATTGACCAGCAAGTATAGCACTGGACCTCGTTGTCCAGTTTAAGCTATAATCAGGAATCCATGCCTGGACCCATGTTTGGGTTCATGTCTAGCTAGGCTCATCAGGCTCATATTGCACTGTGTGCCGATGACCAGCAAAGTCCAGCTGGGTTCGAGCCTGGGCTCGTGCCCGACCTTCCCCTCTCCTAATCCCCACTTTATGCCGACCTTCGGGTCATTGACCTTGTATCAAATCCTGTCTGGTGGGAGGCAGAGACAAATAATACCTTCGCTTTTCCTTTATAAAAGTCGACCGACCGCTTGTCCTTCACACACCATATATATATATATATATATAATTCACACCATCTTGGGAAAGGTAAGAATCTAACTATTCTCCCTCCAGGTTGTATGGGAGACTGAGCTCTGTAAGCATGTTATGGCAGCTGTTCTAAGGAAAACGCAAGATTGAAACCTGTTAAACTCCACTTAAAATTGACCTTGTGTCGAATTCGACACGTTCGGAGGAGCTGAGTAATTATATATAATTACAGCACCAATTCTGCACAATGTCGTTGAAGTTCGTTCCACTGTTTATTGCTTTTGCGTTTACGCCAACTTAAAAATCGTTTTGGGAAAAGTAACTATTTCAAAATGATGCATATTTGACTTCTCATGTTTATCATATGAAAAGGAATGGAGGTGCACGTGGAGTAATGCCTGTCTTCGTAGGAATTGGACAAGGCGACACGAGTTCAAATCCTGGACGAGACTGATTGCATTTCACATAGCACTAATACCCTTGGGAAAGGTATGAATCCAATTATTCTCCCTCCAGCTATGGGTAAATAGTAGGACAGACTAGGTTCTTCAGCCTTGGTGAGGCAACTAATCTAGGAGAAGGAAAACTCTGAATTCAAACCTGTTGAACTCCGCTTAAAAATTGACCTTGTGTCATATCCTGCCCGAGCGGGGGTTGGTTGGTAAATAGGATTATATGAAAAAGAAAGCAGAATTTATTGGTTGAATTTACGGTATGTCGACTCTTGTTGGATTTTTAATGCCAAAATCAGTCTTTTTTTAGCAAGTCCGATAAAAAAAAACAGAAATTCTTTTAAGCTGTAGATGTGTCTATATTAATATATGGATGTACCACATGGAGGCTAACAAAACACATGGGGGAAAAAGCTAGATGGGAACTACACAAGAATGCTTCGTGCTGTCTTGGACAAACCCTAGAAGCAACACCCCACAAAAGAGCAACTGTAGAGCTACCAGTCTCCAATCTCACAAACCATTCAAATAATATGAACAAGAAATGCGGGACACTGATGGAGAAGTAAGGACGAACTCATAAGCGACATTTTCTTATGGACTCCTACACATAGACATACTCGTGTTGGCCGACTAATAAAGAATTAATTACATTAGCTTTGTGCGGACACAAGATGCAGCGGAGAAGATCAGCCGGAAGAGAGAGAGAGAGAGAGAGAGAGAGATTGAGAGAGAGAGAGAGAGAGAGAGAGAGAGAGAGATTGAGAGAGAGAGAGAGAGTCGGTGAATCCAGTGTTGTCAATGCTACTTGATAATGATAACATGGTTTCAAGAAAATGATAATTATCAAATAATTATTGTTTAAAGTATTCTTAATACATATAATTTGCTCACAATTATATGATTTAATGTATTTCAATTTACTATCAATAATTTGCTTACAATTATATGGTTTAATGTATTCCTATTTACTATCAATAATTTGCTCACAATTATATGGTTTAATGTATTCCTATTTACTATCAATAATTTGCTTTCAGTTGTATGGCTTTCATGTACCCCAATAATTCATACACAGTCAATATAGTTTCTAGTTTTCATATCTAATAACTTGCACACAACTATAAGCAGTTATATAGCTTCAAGTAACCAAGGACAACAATCTTTGTAAATAATTATAGTTTAAGTATACTTTTTGATGTGGACCCAGGTTGGGACCACGAAAAGACAACTCGGAACACGGTATAAGTTTAAAGTAACAAGATACCGAAAAAAGTGGTGGCGTCAGCTAGGCTTACTTGTCAGTCGAATATCGGTAGAGTATCCAATATTTACAAGAGTACTTGGCTCTCGATTAATATAGAATTTGGAAGAGTCCATGAATGGGTAGGTAACGGTCCCATAACACTATTCATAATATAAATAATTTGCACACAGTTATATAGCTTTTATGTACTCCAATCTAATTCTTATAATTTTCGAGCAGATCTATTTGGCCTATGGATTAACCCTAATAAGTACTGCTACTCCAGGTCAAAAAAAAAGAAACGACAACGAAGAGGTGACTTCATACATCCCAAAGATATGGGACTGGATCACTGAAGTTCATACTAATGATGAAGTAGGTACGAGCATCATAGAGAATTATTCATGGAGAGAACGCTTTTTTTTCTCTGAGGTTAGCTGATAATGTTGCAAATGCGACGCAGCTAGCGATCATAGTGTTGGAATGAGGAATATTTTGTAGACATGCTCTCTTAAGATGATCATTTATTTACCAAGGGTAAATAGTAGAACAAACTGAGTTATTTAGTCCAAGTATGCCAAATGGCCTAGGAGAAGGAAAACTCTGAACTGAAACTAGCTGTGCTCCGTTTAAAGATTTATCTTGTGCTGCATCTTCTCCATGTAGACGGTATTTTCTCTTTTAAACATGTTTGATTAAATTGGACCGATACTTCGTTTCGCCTATTCGTTTCGCCTATTTTGTCATTTATCTGTTCAAGTTTTTGTGTGAATCCATCTAGAAGTCAAACGAGGTTTTAATCTACAGTTATATGGTTTCAAGTATTCCAATCAAATACCAATAACTTGCAAATATCTATATGGTTTCAAGTGTGCTCAGCAGTTTTGTGGCGTCAAGTTACCAACAATAATTATAGGGTTTCTCAAATCCACAAATTTTGTATCGTACATAATCAGCACTTCAAACATTGATATTGTATGAGGAATCGTCAATTTACGTTGCATTATGAGGCGTGCTTAACATAACGGTTATCGCCGTAAGAAAGGACGGCAACCTGAGTCAAAACCTGGATGAGACTGTTTGCATTTCATTTGCACTAACACCCGTGGGAAAGGCATAAATCCATCTGCTCTCCTCCAGCTATGGATAAATAGAAGAGGAGACAGGGTTATTTAATCTCATTAAGGCAACCAGTCTAGGAGAAGGAAAACTTTGAATTCAAACTAGATGTGTTCTACTTAAAAATTGACTTAGTATCACATCTTGCTCGTGTCAGATGGATATGGCATACATTTTATTATACACTCAATTTTTTTAGAAATCATTATCAGTAGATAAGTTTAAGTGATTTACGGTCAAATCACGCTTGAAAGCGTAGGTTCTCTCTAGATAACGAAGGAATGATCCCATTCGCTACTAATCAGGTCATTTATTCAGTAATTAGATGAGTGACTATTTACGAAAAGTAATAGCATGAGCTGCTCCTCCCGGTTTGTCGCGTAGGCACCTGGCGTTCATACCATTTGAGTGTTATTGAATTGATCACCAGGTTCCAATGGGCTCTAACTCCAGGCAGTACCCACATAGTAGGGTTAAATTTACTGCTTGGCGCCTGAGGCGTCAAAAAGGTGAATGCTGAAGAGACCAAGCATTTTTTGTAATGACCACGCATATCAAGCGTGGTCCCCATATTAAAATAAAGTTGAATCAAATCTGGCTTGGTTGGAAATCAGATAAATCCCCTTTTGAAAAGCAGCTGCTGTTTGCAACTTCAACTCTCTGTCAGACAAAGCGAAGTTTAGTAGATATACAATGTACTTAAGTAACGTTGTTAAGCATCTACATAAACCAAATTGACCTTACAAGTCGGAAAACCAAATTTTTTTCCCCAGATTTGGCATTGGCCTATAATGACGAATTTCTCTGGCATTTTTGGCATTGTCAGTTCGAGGAACTTCAATGCATCCATCATTGTTAATAGTTGCTGCGTCATACACGCACAACCTGCTGGTTCTTTTTCATCATTAACGTCATAAGAATAATAATCGCCTTGGCTCCTAAACTCTATTTGAAACGAACACTCCTTAATCAAGACGAGTTTTCATGAAGTATTACTCACTATATCTACCGCTGACTGGTTGATACATCTATATGAATTATTGGGAAGAGTTTGATTGTCTATCCTCTAGAGATAACCAAGCAGTTTAACGTAAAGTTACCAAATTTGGGTATCCTTAATACAGTATTAAACTATCTGCTGGTGAAGCTCCATATTTGTGAGTGCTTGTTTTATATATGCAAAAACAGCCGATATAATTTTTACCAAATTTGATACACATTAGCATCTGATTTCAGGGTGTGTTCTGGATCAAAAGAAATGTTGATATTTACCTTCCCACAAAGTCTTTAGGGCACATAAGCCCCACCATTAATATTGATGCTCGTGATCGCTAGTACGGCTATAGGTTGTATGGATGTTGCTACCTCATCTTAGCATCAATGTAAATATTACATAGAATTCGAGTCTAAACTTCATCCAGTGGTGAGACTCCAGTTCTGAAGCTCTTGAGTGTGTAGAAATACCCTTCTATTGCCATTACTGCAAGGTCCAGTCTGACCTGGAGTGATAGTAATTGTTAGGGTTTTATCTATGGTTCAAATAAATCTGTTTGAGATAATGTTTAAAATGCTAATTGATCTTAAATGTTCGTGTTCTTGAGAAAGACTTAAATCCTTTTGTTATCCGCTTAGCTATGGGAAAATAGTAAAGAAGACGGGGTTCTGTAGCCTTGGTTAGGTAACCACTCTAGGAGAAGGAAAACTCTAAATTCAAACTAACTTTACTCCACTTAAAAAGTGATCTTGTATCATATCTTGGTTGTGTCATAGGGTTTGGGTAAATTCACATTTTCTTTTAAAATATTGATATTGAAACAAAGTATGAAGTGATTACCTGTTTAAAATGATTTTGAATAACATTAATACGTAGGGCTTTTAAAACATGGATATTGTAATTAGGTATGAAATGTTTACTCGTTTAAAATGACTGTGAAGATATTTTTTTAAATAATGATTGACAATATTTCGTCTAATAATAAAATTCATTATTACGAATGGCTTGAAGGTTTTCGATAAATAAAGCACACTAAAATTTCGATAAAAGAAATAATAGTAAACAAAATTACAAGTTTAGAATTGGTGTCTGTTCAGAAATGCGGACAACAACGTGTGACGTCACACAGTGTTGTATATCCTATGAAACACAGCTCTAATTTTCAGTCCAAGTTAATAGATCTCGACCCAAACCCATCTTCAAACTGAAACTGACACTCCCAAAACATCACTGTTAATATATATTTAAAAATTGTGCTATACTTGAAGAATAAAGGGTGGGGTCCTCGTGATGCAATGGTTAAAGCGCTGGACTGCGGAATCGTAGTAAGCGAGTTCGAACTCCAGTCGCTCTATCACGTTCACTTTCGGACAAATATCATGGGAAAAGTATGAACCTCCTTATCCTACCAGCTATGAGTTAAATAGTACCACTACTATTCTTCTCGAAGGATGGCTTTGGCATTAAATATCCTTCAAATGTTGATATGCCATTAAACAAAGAAGCTAAACCTAAAAAAAAACAACTATCTCTTATTATTTTAATATTTTATTAAGTTTAATCTGTTTTCTCTATGTTTTTATTTAAATGCAAAAATAGGTTTCCATATTATACACAACAGTAATGTTTAGACTCCCTCTTACCACCAGTGACTCTGGTGTCCAGCTGTGTGACCGATAACCAAAGGTCAAAAACTAGAACTCTCGCTGTAGAAACAGTCACACACAAAAGTTGGGAATTTTTGATAAGAAACAAGAAACGACTTAAATTTTGGAGCTGAGAGAAACTGCCACCCCTTTATTGGAGAAAGGTAACAATTTGTCGAAGAAGTGATATTTCCTTGAATCAATGTTACGGATTTTTCCTTTTCAACCTTATATCTAAGTTAGACGAGCATAGACACAGAGTCAACGATGCTTAGTGACAGGCAGTTTCTCAACTTGCTAATCATCAAACCAAGATTTGGTCTGGGGATCGTTTACCGTGTTAAATCTGTGTCGACGTTATCCTAAGACACATACACACATATATACTCTGCAAATACATACACACATATATACTCTGCAAATTTCAATCTATATTGTATTACTTATATTATTATATATTTCAAATTCTCTAAGCATGGATATTAGAACGAGATATTCTCTTATAATCAAAGGTGTTTAAAAGAGAAAATATAGATGTGCTGAAAAGAAAATACAGTTCCAGGTGTGTTAGAGAGAAAATACAACTCCAGGTGTGTTGAAGAGCAAGAAGAATATGCAGATTATTATGTACAGTAGCAGCCATAAATTAAGGAACGGAACAACAACAAATATTTAAATGATTTTTACCTGAAAATTTGCAAGTACGTTTATGAAATTTTCATTAAATATACTTGGAACATATATGCATTTATTACATATAACGTTTTCTTAATTTTTTTTTTTTTTACAGTAAATTTATAGTCAATTGAAAAAACAAAAATATACATTTTGCCCTGGTCAAAAGTTAAGGAATGCATCATAAATCCTTGTTAGATCAATATATAAACTAAAGGAAAATTCAATATTTAGTGAATTTTCTTTTGCATTGGATTAACTCATTGCATCTTCAGTCACATGAACCAATTAACTTTTTACAAAAGGTGGTAGTGATACATTCCCATTCTTCTTTCAGAAAACCCCATAAATCATCAATATTTTGAGGATTTCTGTTTTAAGCTTTTTCTCTCCTATGATTTTCCATACATTCTCTCGAGGATTCATATCCGGGTTTTGTGGTGGTCACTTCATAACAGGTATCCCCTCCTCTTCAAGAAAACTTAACACAGCTTTAACTTTGTGTCAAGGCGCGTTGTCTTGCATGAATATTGAAGTTTCAACTGTCCCTTTGCATAAATGAAGAAGAGCATGCTAGCGAAGAAGTTCTTTATAGACACTGGCATTAGTATTACTGTGAAAACAAACAATGGGTCCTACTCCCTGTGAAATCATCCCTCACACCATTACGCCCCCTCCAAATTTCACAGTTTTCTTAGCGCACTAAGGAGATAAGCGTTCCCCATTTTTATGTCTTACAAACCTCTTACCATCAGATCCAAACAAGTTGAATTTAGATTCATCTCTAAAGTGAACCATATTCCATTGTTCCCCTGTCCACACGACATGCTCTGTGGCGAAATCAAGATGAACCTTTTGATTTTTCTTTGAAATTAAAGGTTTGCGAAATGGAATCTGAGACACTAATTTTTCCTTATTTAACATACGAGAAACAGTTTTTCTAGATGTTGGTTTTCCTGTTTGCTTACAAAATGCACTAGAAATAGACGTTGCTGCATCGAAACGGTCTTTTAAAGACATTTTAACAATCATCCGATATTCCCGTTTTGTTATCATTGGTGGCCTGCCAGTTCTCGGTTTTGGTTCAAGTGTCTTTTCAGCCTTAAATCTATTGATTACACGATAAACAATGCTTTTGGACCTTCATACGATGGCAGCAATTTCAGAATACGATTTGCCTTCTTTATGATTTGCTAAGATGAGCTTTTTTCTTCTCGAGTTAAGCAATTACATGCTTTCGCCTCCATCTTGCATAAAAATAGTTCCATTAATGTATGACTGTTGACTATAAATCAAAACCAAAAGTTGTTTAAAAATCACCTAAATTACAATAATTCAACAGCGTTCATTAACTTTTAACCACAGCAAAATGTATATATTCTTTTTTAGTTCACTATTAATTTACTGTAAAAAAAAATTAGAAAACTTTATATGTAATAAGTACATATATGTTCCAAGTATATTGTGGGAAAATTTCGTAAACGTACATGAAAATATTTTCAAGTAAAAATCATTTAAGTATTTGTTGTTGTTCCGTCTCTTAACTTCTGGCCGCTACTATACGTTTCATACCTCTAGGTTATTCTCTTCTTGTTCTGCTCAAGATTTTTTCAGCACTCTTATATATATATATATATATATATATATATATATATATATATATATATATATATATATATATATATATATGTGTGTCTGTGTCTGTGTCTGTGTGCCTGTGTGTGTGTATACACATATAGATATACATATATGTATGTTCAAAGAGAGAAAGAAATATCTTAAAATGAGTAGGCCCACGAAGAGATCCTAAAAAACACAACAAATCTCTTCCTGGACCTACTTATTTTAAAATACATACATTTATATAAGTAAAGTTACCAACGATAGTCGTAGTCCATTTTCATTTGCTACAACTTGGAAGTTTTGGGGAGGGCATTACTTCTTTCCCTAGATCGCTCTACTTTATCTTTGATCCTTACCTTATAATGCTAAGTGTTAAGCAAAGCAGCATCAAGTACCAATTTTTTAGTCTTGGTATGACTCGACCTGAGCATTTGGCCAACGATATATATAAATATATATATTAACATGAAAGAAATACTAAAATTAACCGGAAAGAAATTCTAGTTAAAGATTACTGACGTAAAATCTTTTAACGAAATTTTTTATTATACTTCTGACTCTAATTAACACATCAAGTTCATCTTATTTTTATTGTTTTTCATATTCTGCCTTCTTTAGAATAATAAAATTTTGTTTCTAAGAGAAACATTATATCAAACTTAAAATGAGAAATCATTTCTGAACATTTTTTGCTCATTTTTATCTCTACACATACCAAGAATCAACATAAATCTTGAATTTGTTTTTTCATCTAAGCAAAAAAAAAAAAAAAAAAAAAAAAACCCAAAACAAACAAGACAAAATAAAACAAAACAAAAACTTAGTGAATAGAATATTGCTAACAATGACGTCTTGATTTCTCATTCATTGTATACGCAAAAAAAAAGAAAATAAAATAAAAAAAATAATTACTGGCTGTATTTTACTTCAGAGCAATATCAGATATATATTTTATATATAAAATTTGTTGTGAGCATGTGTATGTATGTATGTATGTATTTGAGTGTGTGTGTGTGTGTGTGTGTTTATTAAATTGTTTTCAACCTGACCCAGAAAATAATGACTAAGTGCAATGAAACTTGCATGCTATTTCAAGTATCTATAACTCAGTCAGGGTAACCTAGAATATGCTGACTGCATCCTCTGCAGAGGAGTAACACCTCTTCCCCCCCTCCCCAAAAAAGAGGGTCCTGAGTATGACACTAAACTTCATCTGGTGGTGAAGCTCTAGTTCTGTAGCTCTGAACAATGTAAAGTACTCTTTTATTACCATTACTTCCGGGTCCATGCTGACCTGTGGTGTTAGTAACTCTAAAGCTCCTATCAATGAGTCAAATAGATCTTTTTTATAACTAAATTTAAATCAAATAGATCTTTTCAAATCAAATAGATAATTTCCATTCATAAATTCAGAGGGAGGAGAATACTGTTTGCATCTTCTTTATTGCTATTCAAGTTGTCTGATGATTGTAACAACAGTTGCATAGAATTAATAGCAAGTAGTTCTAATAATAAACATTTTTATTCGCTTTTAATTTGACTTTAATGGTTATAAATGTTGTAATTTGTTTCTTGAGTTTTTAAGAAACCGGAAGTACCAGTTCCACCATTGTTATTTGTCAAAAGAAGATAGTAGGACTCTCTCTCCCCCTTCTCTCTCTCTCTCTATCTCTCTCTCTCTCTCTCGGAGGCTAACGCCTGACTGGAACCTTGCATTGAATTTATAACTTACTTTCGCAAGCAATTGTGACTATAAGTTAACTCCATCGTTAGGACTTCAAGCACTTTTTAATTACTGTTTATAATTTCTGAAAAACTTATATATATATATATATATATAAAGATTTTGTGGTACATGCAGAATTTAAACAGTGCTTTTAAAAGCGTATGCATTTCAAAATCAATAAAAAACTTTAAAATTCCAAAGAAGAGAACCCTTTGTTTTGTGTGTGTTTGTGTGTGTGTGTGTGTGCATCTTATATATATATATATATATACCAATAAGCCCCTGTATACATTATAGTGAAATCATGAACTAGTGAAATCATCCATAACACAATTAGGGAAAGAAAATACCTTTGAGAAGAGTTGTGCATAATGATCCATTCAGTTTGTCTATCTCATCATTCTCAGCTTCTTCCGTTCCGCGTCATTTGAGTGAAAGAGGAGCTGTGCCACGTATTTCCGGTTCCGGTCGAACAGATATTGTCCATCTCTAAAATTCAGGACACAAGAAAGTATCGGTTGAGTAATGGGCTGTTTACTCCGCCAGAGACAATGACCGATTTAGTCGAATGGAAAATTCAGAAATGGAGGGTCGTTTGGATAACGAAATAGATGAACAGATAAAATCTTCTGACAGGTCAATCGATAGATCGATAAAAGGATAGCATGATAGAAACAAGAAAATGGTATAGTTTGTGTCAGAATTCCAAAATGACTTTTGAATATGATACTATCTAATATTCGTATCTATTGTATCGCCCATGGCTAAGGACAACTCGAACTTTTCTTAATAATAGAATGTAATTTTTTCTCGACTAAAGATACCAAAATTTTTGTATTTTTAGCGGAAGATTATGCAGCAAAAACGTTTATTTTTTGGTAATACAGGGAGGAACGATAAAATTGTCGCCCTAGAAAAGACGACATAATTCCATTTCTGTTAAATGAAAACCGGTTTTCTTTTTTTGTTGCAGACCATCTACTAGTTGGCCAGTTGTGTACAAACCCCAAGAGCGATAGAAGCCTTCTATCATGTCTGAAAGTGACACAATGTTCAACGAGCGAGATCGGAGATGCACCGCTGTAGAACTCAACCGATCCAAGTTATGACAACAGGACCATTGCGAGCACGCTCAAAATGCAAATCTGGATTGCCACGAATAACAGGGACGTGCCCAGGGTGATGAAAACAAAGCTTCCGGCTACGGTTATGGTCTTTGGCGTGGTTTCAAGAGAGGGCCATATCATACCCCCTCACATCTTCGAAGTCGGCTAGAAAGTCAACACCAAAGTGTACCTGGATGTGCTGAAGAGTGTAGTGATCCCCTGGTGCAATCAGGTGGCCGGTGGCAGACCCTCGGTGTGGCAGCAGGACTCGGCGCCGGCCCACAAGTCCAAAGAGACCCAGGCTTGGCTTCAGAAGGAGTGCTACGACTTTGTACCCTTCTCTCTCTGCCCCTCCTCCCCCGACCTGAACCCGCTGGACTACTTCGTTTGGTCATACGTCGAGAACATTACCAACATGACCTCCCACAACACCAAAGCCAGCCTAATCGCCGCCATCCGCCGAGTATTCGCCGGGCTCCCGCCGGCGCTTGTGGAAAAGGCATGCTCCCTGTTCCGGATCCGTATCGAGGCGGTGATTGAGGTTGAAGGCGGCTATATTGAATAGATGTCAGCTCTACTACATAATCAAGTTACCTAAGTTGATTTTTTTCTATAAAAGTTTTAAAATAAAGCTGTAGTGTTGCTTTCTTTAGGACGACAATTTTATCGTTCCACTATGTAGATTATACCAAATTCTACAGTATTCTTTAATCAAAAACATGAATATGCCGTAGTCAAAAAATAAGTACACTTCTATATCATAATGCAGTTATTTTTGGTTATAGAGTTACAATGCTGTTGAGTTTTGTAATAGTAATAATAATAATAATAATAATAATAATTATAATAATAGCAATAATAATGATAATAATAAGACCACATTGATACAAAAGGACCCAAACAAAGGAGACGCCCCAAACAATTACAGACCTATAACATGACTACCAATGATGTGGAAAATATTAACAGCACAAATAAGGGAAAGAGATCTATTACTCGTTAACAAGCCGCGGATTGTTCCCTGACAAACAGAAAGGATGCTGAAAAGGGTCAAGAGGCACAGCAGAATTACTTTACATAGATTAACACATTCTAAATGACAGCAGGACCAGACATAAAAATCTACCTATGGCCTGGATTGACTACAAAAAGGCATATGATATGGTTCCGCAGAGCTGGATAATAAACAGCCTCAAAATGTACAAAATATCACATGAAGTCATAAATTTTATCGACAAAATCATAAAAACCTGGAGAGTGGAATTGACAGCAGGAGGAAGAAACTTAACTGAAACAAAGATCCAAAGAGGTATTTTCCAAGGAGATGCTCTATCACCCTTACTATTCATAATTGCCATGATGCCACTTAACCACATACTCAGGAAATGCACAGCTGGATACAAACTTAGTTGATCGCAGGAAAAAATCAATCACCTAATGTACATGGATGACATCAAATTATTTGCAAAAAAATGAAAAAGAACTGGAAACTCTAATACACGCAGTTAGAATATATAGTCAGGACATAGGAATGAAATTTGGCATTGAAAAATGTGCTATGCTTGTAATGAAAAGTGGCAAACGACATCTAACTGACGGAATGGAACTACCAAATCAAGACAAGATTAAAACACTCCCAGAAAACGAAACCTACAAATACTTGGGTATCTTGGAGGCTGACACCATCAAACAAGTGGAAATGAAAGACAAAATTCAAAATGAATATCTCAGGAAAACAAGAAAACTACTGGAGACAAAACTCTCTAGCAGAAACCTTATCAAAGGAATAAATACCTGGGCTGCACCACTCGTTAGAAATTCCAGACCCTTTCTCAAATGAACCAGAGACGAACTCAAACAAATGGACCAAAGAACAAGAAAGCTAAAGACAATGCATAAGCCATTACATCCCAGACACGCCGTTGACAGACTATATGTTTCAAGAAAAGAGGGAGGAAGAGGACTTGCCAGTATTGAAGACAGCGTTGACGCATCGATACGACGACTCGAAGACTATATACAAAAACACGATGGAGGACTCATTACAAACATTAGAAACGGTATTGATAACACGATGGACAACAGAATAACAATAACTAGGAAACAAAAATGGGAAAGAAAACAATTCTAGGGACGTTTTAAACGACTGATAAACAACATCTCACACGACAAAACCTGGACATGGCTAAGAAAAGGAAACTTTGAGAAACAGAATCTCTCCTAATAGCAGCACAAAACAACGCCATAAGAACCAATCAAATCAAAGCGAGAATAGATAAGACGCAGCAAAATCGCAAATGTAGGCTATGCGGTGAGAGATGAAACCATCAATTACATAATAAGCGAATGCAGCAAATTAGCGCAGAAGGAATATAAGACTAGACATGACTGGGTTGGCAAGGTGATCCACTGGGAGATGTGCAAACAATTTGAATTTGACCATACAAACAAATGGTATATGATCAACCCAGCACCTGTCTTAGAAAATAACACACATAAACTCCTGTGGGATTTTAACATATAAACGGATCACCTGATCTCGGCCAGAAGATCAGACCTAAAAATAATCAACAAAAAGAAGAGAACTTACAAAATTGTCGACTTTGCTGTCCCGGCTGACCACAGAATAAAACTGAAAGAATGGGAAAAGAAGGATAAGTACCTCTACCTTGCCAGGGAATTGAAAAAACTATGGAACATGATGGTGAGAATTATACCAATTGTAATTGGTGCGTTTGGAACAGTAACAAAAGGATTACTAAAGGGACTGGAAGACTTGGAAGTTGGCAGACGAGTGGAGACCATCCAAACTACTACATTATTGAGAACGGACAGAATACTGAGAAGAGTCCTGGAGACTTGAGGAGACTTGCTGTCACTCAAACTCCAGTGAAAAACCATCAGCTAACGCTGATGTGAAAAACTCCAATAAGTAAATAATAATAATAATAATAAAAGATAAGACAAAATAGAAAATGTAGCTTATGTGTAGAGACGAAACGATCAATAACGTAATAAGCGAAAGCAGTACATTAGCGTAAAAAGAATATAAGACTAGACACGACTAGGTCGGGAAGGTGATCCCCTGGGAATTGTGCAAGAAATTGAAATTTGACCATACGAATAAGTAGTATAAGCACAAACCAGAATCCGTCCTGGAGAATGAGACATAAACTTCTCTGGGATTTTGAGATACAAACAGATCACTAAATCTCGACCAGACAACTAGACCTAATAATCGTTAAAAAAAGAAAAAAGAAAAAAGAAAAAGAAAAGAGAATAGTGGACTTTGCTGTCCCGGCAGACGACAGAGTAAAATTAAAAGGAAATCTAGATGAATACCAAGATCCTGTTAGAGAACTACCCCCCACAAAAAAAAACAAAAAAAAACAACAAACTATGGAACAAGAAAGTGACGGTAATACCAAATTTTGTTGTTATATGCATTATTACGATCGGCCAGAATAGTGAGAAGAATTTTGGAGACTTGAGGAGAGTAGCTGCCATTCAAAACCATCAGTTAACGCTGGTGTGAAAAACTCTCAAAGAAGTAAAATAATAACGTGCAAAATGAATATTATAAGATATTTCACCTAATAATATCTGTTTTGTTTTCATAATGTTCCTCTTGAAATAATCCAATCCTGTTATCTTTGAAAATAAAATTAATGGTCGTAGATTCATTTTGAAAAAGATCTGTTTTTTTCGCTCACGTCTCGTCGGAGAAATGAATATAAGAGAAACCAACTATAAAGAATGTAGAGAGTCAACCGTTAGATGTTAGATCCTATGAAATCAGAATGTTCTCTACTCTTGATGGCACGCAAAAACACTTGTTTCCAGTTAGCTATGCTTGAAATAATATATATATATCATCTCTCAAACTTGGTCTCTGCAAATAGATTGAATTTAGGTACAACCTCCTAATAAGTACCGGTTCCTGTTTGCCCCCATCTAAATCAGGGTAATTTACACGTATATTATCTTTTTCTTTTTACCCACAATTTTTTTTCTAGCCTACCTAACGACGACTCTCTACACGTTTTATTTTTGGTTTCTCTTACTGTCATTTCTCTGACGGAACATAAGCGAAAAAAAAAAAAAAAAAGAAAGATCTTTTCAGGATAAATCTTCTTTTATTTGCCATAAAGAAAATTTTATTTTTTTAATTAAAAAGATGATCGTTATATACTTATTTTTGAGTTATACTGTATATTATAAGATATGTATTCATTTGTTCCCCCAACCTGCTAAATTTTGCTGAAATAATAAAAAATATATTTTTTATTGTTTCGTATTCAGAAAACCTTCCTCTACTACTGCAACATGTCAGTTTCGAATAATATCGATTTTTATCGATTTTAGAAGAAGGGATCCTATTTATAATATAAATTTGAATAAAACTATAATATAAATATGTCTAAACAATCAGATTTTTCGACACGTATGTATTCAGTTATCTTTCCTTTAATTTTATTTAAAAAAATCAATTTTGAAATGGTGAAACATGGGTTCTTATAGTTTTCTCCTACTCCTATTATTAAGAATTTTCCTCTCCCTCCTCTCCCAAGGGAATAATAAAAAACAAGGGAAAAATAACTTATATACATATTTGTTTATAAGTCAGAGATCGTTTCGGCATAGTATTTATATCTCGCGAAACAACAGTTATCGTCATGGTAAATGGACCCCTGAGGAATCCCTATGGCGTCGTGGCTAGCGTGCTGGACTGCGACGTCATTGTACGTAGATTAGAACTCCAGTCACGATTAATTCCCTTTGGAAAAGTAGGAACCTCCTTAACTTCCCAACTGTGAGTTAAATAGTACCTCTATTGTTCTTCTGTAAGGATGGTTTTGGCATTAAATAACCCCTGAAAGGTGAGATGCCATTGAACAAAGAAACTAAAACCCAAATTTACCCAGCGAACCAAGTTCAAACCTTGGACGAGGCTGTTTGTATTTCCCATAACATAAATACACAGGCGAAAGGTATGAATCTAACTATTCTCCTTCCAAGTATCGATAAAACTGTAGGGCAGTTTGGGCTCTTTAACCTTAGCACGCAAACCGGTCTCGGAGAAAGAAAACTCTGAATTCAAACCAGCTCTACTCCTCTCAAAAATTACCTTGTGTCGGTGTGGTTGGGTAAATATATATATTCTAATATAGCAGATATAAAAAGCAAAACTATAATTTTAATTTATAATATTTATCGTCTTGTTCTGACATTATCACAAAAAAATAAGATATACGAACTTGCTGCAATCCAGCGCGTTAGCCACTACACCTCAGGGACTCCCCACAGGTCCATTTACTCTGACGATAATTGTTACGTCACTAGATGTCGAAATGATCTGTGATTTACAAACAAGCATATATACCAGTTATTTTTCTCTTGTTTTTTTATTTTCATTATTCTCTAAGAGGAGGAAAATCCCTGATAATTGGAGTACGAGAAAACTACATGTTACACCATACCTGTCAGTGGATTCCATAGTGAACATTAATCACGTGGATGGAACAGTAAAATCTTCAGATAAGGAATTAGCTCGTGAGTCAGAATAATTTTCTTTGTCTCTGGTAAAACTTGAGTCTTGAAAAGCAAACAGGAATCTATTCAGAGTTGGACAAAAAATGTAATTGCCCAGTCGGCTGGGGCTGTAGAATACACTGACTGCACCTCTGCAGAGGGGTAAGACCCCACCCCAACGAGTGTCCTGGATATGACACTAAACAGTCTGACAGTGAGGTACCAGTAATGCTGGAGCCTTGGGGAATACGGAGCACCCCTTCATTGCCATTGCTCCCAGGTCCACTCTGGCCCGGCGTGGTAGCACCTGATAGGGCCCTATCTATGGGTTAAATAGAACTAACGGCATACTTATGTAAACTGAATATCTTGAAATAGAAATGTTTTTTGACAATTGAACTGTGCTTACATTTGAACTGCGTGCTTGTGCTAAACTGAATTATTTCAAATAGAACTGTTTTTTGACATTGAAACTGTATTTATACCAAACTAAATTGTTTAACATAGAACTGTTCTGACATGTAACTGTGTGTAAACAAAATCTGTACTTTTACTAAACTGAATTAAATGAAGTAGAATTGCTAGACTAAACTGAATAGCTCAAAATAGAAATGTGTACAATTAAACTGTACTTACATTTAAACTGCGTGCTTTTGCTAAACTGATTTGTTTTAAATTGAAATATTTTTACTTACACTAAACTGAATTGTTATATATAACTGCTTGAATAGTTTGAAATAGAAATGTTTTTGACAATTAAACTGTGTACTCATGCTAGACAGAATTGTTTTAAATAGAACTAATTATTTACATAAAAATGGATTTGGCGTTAAGTAACCTACAAAGGTTGATATGCCATAAAACCCAACAAACCAAACCAAAGCAAAAAATGTAAATATTTTATGACGGTTTGCCTCTTCAGAAAAGGCCGTAAGTTGGCCAAGCGAGTCGAGGGCAAACCGAAAGCTCCCTTTTCAATAGCTACTGCACCGAGGTATTTGGGGAGGGCACTATTCTTTTTCCTGGATTGTTCCACTTACACTTGATTCATACGTTATGATGCTGAGTGTTAAGCAAGGAGGCATCAAGTACCATTTTTTGAGTGTTTGGTATGACTCGACCTGAGATTGAACCTCGGTTTCCCGGACCTATGGCAAACACTCTAACACTGTGCCATCTTCATTTCTTTTAGCTTGACAGTGGGGCTTAGAATACGTCGACTGTATCTCCTGAAGAGGGGTAAGGTCCTCGTTCCTCACAAAAGAAAAATGTCCTGGGTATGACACTAAACTGCATCTCATGGCTCTATTTCTGTACATCTGGTGGGTGTGAAAATTTAATTCAGATTACACTATAGAAATATTCATTACAAATTATTATATTATATAAATACGCTACAGATTATTATACAATAAAAATACATACGAATTATTTTGCCACACACACACACACACACACACACACACACACACACACACACACACACACCACACGTACACATATATCTCTAACTAACAAACTGACTATATATATATATATATATATATATATATATATATATATATATATATATATATTACCGAAAATCTACTGTCACGAGAATAGAGTTCCTTTATCATATCTTGACATAACAAACGAACAGTTGTGAAACTTTAAAGACTCAAAGAATATTCCTTTAAAGAAATATTCCAAGGGACTCCCAGTTTTTTAAAAATTTAGACAGTTATTAAACAACTACAATAATAAATAATTTTTTTTACTTTTAAAATCATATTTTTACAAATTTAAATGAATTATATTTATTCGAATCCATGTGCATGACAGATTTTTGTACAATAACTGTTATTCGCTGTGTTATAAAAAATGCTTATCTGCTGCAAGATTTGAAATGTTACGTTTAATATCAGACAAGTCACATCCCAAAGGAAAATTAACTAGGAAGAATTAACTGATATGAAATAATTCTTAAAGCATAGACAATAGAATAAGATATTCTCAAAGCACGAACAATCGAATGTGATATCCTCAAAACAAGAGAATGATATATCCTCAAAGCATGGTTCATATAATGAGATACACTCTAAGCATGAACAATAGAATAACACACTCTTCTAAGTAGAGACAATAAAATGAAATAACCTCTAAGCATGGCTTATGGAGTGATATATCCTCTAAGGATGGTCCAGTGAATGAGATATCCTTAAAGTTTGAACAATAGAATGAGATATCCTCAAAACGATAGAATGATATATTCTCAAAGCATGGCTCATATAATGAGATATTCTCTAAGTATGGACAATAGAATGAGATATCTTCTACGCATGAATAATAGAATAGCATACTCCTCTAAGCGCAGACAAGAAAAAGATATATCCTTTAAGTATTGCTCACAGAACGAGATACCCTCTGAGCATGGCTGGTAGAATGAGATATCCTCAAAGCATGGCTTTAAAATTTTATCTAAGCATGGACAATAGGACGAGATATTATCTAAATATGAACCATTGAATGAGATATCCTCAAAGCATGGCTCATATAATGAGATATCCTCTAAGCATGGACAATAGAATAAGATATCTACGCATGAACAATAGAATGGCATACTCTTCTAAGCACGGACAATACAATGAGATATCCTTTAGGCATATCTGATAGAAGGAGATATCCTTAAAGGATAAACAAAAAACAACCCCCCCCCAAAAAAACTAGATATCATCTTTGCATGGACAATAGAATGAAATATTCTTTAAGTATTGACAGCAGAATAAGATATCTTCCAAGTATCGGAGGCAAAAATGAGGACAACATTCTCCTGTCGTCTTGATAAAGGGTTTGGTTAAAAATTCCTAGAAGTTTTCCAACTACGAGAGACACCTGAAAAATCCCGAACAGTTCAACGGTCGAAACGTGACACACGTCCAGATACATCAGTGTATAATAATGATAATTTATCATTTCAGATATTAAGACAAAAATTAGTTTTTTTTTCTATTTCACATGTTAAACAAACATTTTCTTAACACATGATCAGAAACATTAACGCATATTTCTCACTGAAACTTTAACAGCAAAATTCAATTTATGCATACACATCATTTTTCCAAATAAGACCATAGTTATATTAAAGAGAAGGTCTCCGTAGCGTAGTGGTTAACATGCAGGATTACAACATCGTATTAAGGTAGTTCAAATTCCAGTCGGGCTATTCCGTTCACTTTCATACTGATACCCTTGGGAAAGGTATGAATAGTACCACTTCTGTTTTTCTACAAGGATGGTATTGGCATTAACAAACCGGAGAAAGTAGGTATGCCATTAAACAAAGAAACGAAAAAAAAACAACCAGTGATATTACGAATAAACTGAATCAATGAAATTTCAATAGTTGACAATTCATTTCAACATTCTAGATACCTAGACAGTTCTCTCAGCGGAACTAAGAATATGCTGATTGATTCCCTTGCAGATTGTTAATACTGCCCTAAACCCCCAAAATTGGTGTCCTTGCTATGACACTAAAGTGCATTTAATGGCGAGATTCCAATTCTGGAGAGTATGAAGTATTTCTTAATTGCGATTACTCCCATTTCCACTGTAACCTGGAGTGCTACAACCTGTTAGTGTCCCATCTGTCGGTTAAATAGGTCTGTTTAAAATTACTCGTATTTGATAGAACGATATGCAAAAAAAAAAAAAAACTCTTAAGAAACAACTACAGAAAAATGCAAATATGAACGTAAAAAGAACGCAATTCCTGAACTTAAAATAACCCTAGATGAATTGGTATGTCGTTTAAATTTCAATCACTCTCTCAATCAATTAGTCAATCAATTTTGGATTCCTAGACTGCACGGGGTGTCCTTGTGGTGAAACGGTTAAAGCGCTGGACTGCAGAATCGTAGAAAGCGAGTTTGAACCTCAGTCAAGCAATTACGTTCACTTTCGGACAAATACCCTTGGGAAAGGTATGAACCCCCTTATCCTCCCAGTCATGGGT
Source organism: Sepioteuthis lessoniana (assembly GCA_963585895.1). Lineage (NCBI taxonomy): Eukaryota > Metazoa > Mollusca > Cephalopoda > Myopsida > Loliginidae > Sepioteuthis > Sepioteuthis lessoniana. Next base: position 82,135,181 of record OY757915.1, read on the forward strand.
TAAATAGTACTACTGCTGTTCTTCTAGAAGGATGACTTTGGAATTAAATAGCCTACAAAGGTTGATATGCCATAAAAACAAAGAAAACAAACCAAAATAGTCTACTCTACTGTTATTTAAACTTGCATTATTTGCGTACATTATGCAAATTGCTTAAGTGAGTTCAATATTTATACAATAAGCACCAACATATACGGTAAGAATGTTTCATAGATAAAAATCTGAGATTCCCTAAATTTGTGCAGTCAGTCTTGTATTTGTCATATTCGTTGTAGAGTGAGTTCTGGTGACATAGTGCATAACGTCCTGTATTACGATATTACAGTAAGTGAATTTGGGCTTCAGTTGCGCTATTACATTCACTTTGGGATTAATACCCTTTGGAAAGATACAAACCCCCTTATCTTATAACACCACAACTGTTTTTTTCTACAAGTATGGCTTTAGCATTAAATATTCCATGAAAGTTGATTGGTCATTAAACAAAGAGACAAAACCAAAGAGACAAAACCAAACTAAATCCGTTGTTATCAAGTTGAACATTGTTGACAAATAAACATCAACAGCATTGATAAAAAATCGTCTCACTTAACGGTATTTTTAAACAACTTTTTTTCGATAGATTTTAGATTGAATTGAATACCTTCCCTCAAGAGAGACGAAGAAATTTTCTATTTTGGGAAATGCTTTTTACCTCCTGTACAGTGTTGGACAAAGTCCAAAAAAAAGAAAAAAAAGAAATGTCCTCAATTTTACGTGAGTCAGTTACATCAATCTTAAAGCCGAAAAGCAATCTGAACGAGAAACTTCCTCTGTCACAAGTTCCCTCACTCCACCCACTCAACTGTCTATTGGTTCATACATTTCCTGGCTTGTCCTAAGCTCGCTGCTCGGCCAAATTCCTATTCACTTAATGACATTGATTAAAACGGCATCTGATGGGGAGGCTCCAGTCCTGAAGCTTTACAGAAGGTAGAGTACCCCTTCTTTACCATTATTTCGATGTCCACTCGGACTCGGCGTGTTAGGGTACCATCTATGGGAGAGGAATTACTCGTGGACGTAAAGGCTAAAGTCCTTAGCTGCGGTCTCGAAGTAAGCGAGTTCAAAATCCAGTTGCGCTATTACGTTCACTTTTGCACTAATACCATTGGAAATGGTGTTGCATATTGGCCCCCGGTCGAGCTGTCAAAATAAGATATCGGGGGATAACCTTGACTGTCGACGGGTTGAATTGAGTGTGAATTGTGACGCTCGCAAGAAGTAGGTGGACGTCAAATTATTATATAACCCCGGCGACAGGAAGTTCCGATCAGTTGGAGAAAAGATGCTGGAATGAGAACCATGTCTCAGCAAAGGCTGGGCTCCCAGGCCCCCGGTTGAGCAGCCCAGGAGAACGGGAAAGAAATGCTGTTATAGCCAGAAGATTTGGTGGGGGGCAATATGTTGCAGTTCTGTTCAGTCTCCAACTCACCTCTCACATACAACCCTTTCGAATAAAATGAGAGGTATATTTTTCTAAAGAACCGTGTCCACTCGTCTTTATTGTGTTGAATATGTTTCTGCATGCATCTGCATATGAGCATGCAACAATAGTTTGAATCCCACTATTCCATCAGATATAGGTTTAATAGTATCCCCATCGTTCTTCTTTAAGCATGAATTTGGCATTAAATAACTCACGATAGTTGATATGTCATTAAAGAAAAGAAACCAAATCAAACTAAAAATAGAACTGTTTAATCATTTACTGTACTTGAAACCAATTACCTGTTTACAAACAAATGAGTAATAATAAATTGAATTATTAGTATTGATAGCAACGCTTTAAACTATTTAGCTGTGCAAATAAAACTACTAGCGTTAGATAGAAATACTTGAAACCATTTAACTGTTTGCAAACAAATGTACTCTAGCCCGCCTAAAAATAATCATACCTACGAACTAATCACATATGTATATACAGGATTTGCCATTAAATAACCATCAAAGGTTGATATACCGTTAAATCAAATAACCTAACCAAGAAAAACAGACCGTGTCTTCCATTTGACACACAGAAATACAAACTCATCAATTGGACAGACTGGATAAATACGGCCAATAAAACCAGTTGACCATGTCTAGAATCCGCCAAATATATTGAGTTTGATTTCACTTTTTGTGGAACAAATACTCACCATAGCAACACAGATGACCCTGTTCTAGTGGTAAGATGATTTTTATGAGCTGAGCTTTTTGTTATTTATCCATAGCTGGGGAGGGAGGCGGATTCATACTTTTCCAAAAGAATTTCAAGGAGTTTCTTACTAAATCGTAAATTTAGAGTCATTCTTCTATACTGGTTGTCAAACAAGACCAGAGTGCCGAGTTTACCTTACCGTTTTATCCACCTGAGAGGAATAGATGGCTTCATAATTTTCCCTAGGGAATTTCAAAGAGCTTTACTCCTTTTGAATTCAAAATTGTCCTACTCGTCTGAAGATCGACCAAGTGCTGAGAGCACAGACTGCTTTTCAACTTCACCTATAGAAAAGAAGAAGAGGATTCATGCCTTTCCCAAAGTCATTGTATTTCTCCCAGACTGGTGGTCAACTAAGGCCACAGAGTCTATTCAGCTTTGCTATTTATTCATGTGGGAGTAATTGATAGGTTCATTTAAAATTGTTTTACATCTAATTTTGAACTTAGATTTTCTTTATCCTAGGTTGTCAGCCCAGTCAGCTGAGGCTGTATAATATATCCACTATATCTTTGCAGAGGGTTGAGACCCCCCGCAACGAATGCCTTGGATATGGCACTTAACTATCTGGTAGTTTTGGAACTTGAGGGTGTATGGAGTACTCCTTCATTGCCATTAATCTCGGGTCCATTCTGACTCGGAGTGGCAGTACCTGTTAGGATTCCGTCTGTAGATCGAATAGAACTATTTAATCATTTACTATAATCGAGACCATTTAACTGTGTGGGAGGTGCCCGTGGTGTAATGGTTACCGTCGTAGGAAACGGACACGGCGACACGAGTTCAAATCCTGGCCGAGACTAACTGCATTTCACATAGCACTAATACTCTTGGGAAAGATATGAATCTAATTATTCTCCCTCTAGCTATGGGTAAATAGTAGAGCAGACTGGGTTCTTCAGTCTTGGTGAGGCAACTAGTCTAGGAGAAGGAAAACTCTGAATTCAAACCTGTTAAACTTCGCTTAAAAATTGACCTTGTGTCACATCCTGCCCGAGCGGAGGGGTTGGTAAATATGATTTAACTGTGTGCAAACAAATGAGCTCTGGTTCGTTTAAAAATGTTATCAACAAACTGTTTGCTTACAAAGTGTATGCATAAATAGGATCAAGCAGTAAATAACCCAGAAGGGTTTATATGCCATAAAACACAAACCAAACCAAACCAAATCTCCTGCATGGGCTCTCAACCAAGTCTATAGAACACAGCCTTTTTTACGATTTTATTTATTAGGGTTTGAGTTGGTTTTATGTCTTCACCAAGATAATTTCAAGTGTCACTTCCGTTACTTTTGAATTTGCTCGTTGTCAACTAAGTCAAGAGAATATAGTCTGCCTAACTATTTTATTCATAGAGCGAAAAGAGATGGATTCATGCCCTTTTTCGGCTTATTTCAGGGAAATCCACGTCAAGTTTTAAATTCAGAATTATCCTTATTCTATACTAGTTATCAAAGTAGGCTAGAGAACCGAGTCTGCCTTATTTGAGGAATTGATTCATGCCTTTCGCAAGAGAAATTCAAAGAGTTTTACATCTAGTTTTGGATTTAGAATTTTCTATCTCCCAAGTTGGTAATCAGCTAAGTTAAGAAAGCATTGACTCCCTTTATATTTTACCCCTTGAGAAAGAAGAGAAGAAATCATGCCTTGTTGAGGACATTTCTTCTTCGGGAAGATTTTTAATGTAAATCATAAGTATCTTATTACTATTTTAATGTTGTAAAGAGAAAAAAATCCATTAAAAATCTTAAATTTTATCTACTAAAATTGTTACACAATAAGCTCTTTTGCTTCTGGTTTGGTTTGGTTTTCTAGCATATTAATTATTGTTGGTTATTTAATATCATATTCTGTTTTTACATGTATAATATATGATTTGTAAACACTTTTTTTTTTATATACACAGAGTTAAATGATCAAACTATTCAAATTCAAACAATTTAATTTTGCATAAGTCAACAAAATTAAATGGTTTCAAGTATTGCTATGTATCACCAACAATTTGATTAAACATCAATAATTTATTTACACACAGTTAAATGATCAAACAGTTCAATTTTAAACAATTCAATTTAGCATGTCATCTGTTTGCACTCAGTTAAAATGTCAAATAGTTCTATCTGACCCATAGATAGGACCATATCAGGTGCTACCGCTCCGGGCCAGAGTGGACCTGGGAGCGATGGTTGTGAAGGGGTACTCCACATTCTCCGAAGCTCCAGCGTTACTGGAACCTCACTGTCAGATTGTTTAGTGCCATATACAAGACAATCGTTGTGGGTTTGCTTCTGAGTGCACATAGGTACAAAAATGCATCTGCTTGTGAGTGCGAGCTCTTGTACATTAGTATATTTGCGTATTGACGTATCATATATGTATGTATATGTGTGTGGAGGTGAGCATATCTCTATGAATTTGCCCAGTCGACTGGGGCTGCAGGATATACGGACTGCTTCTCTGCAGAGGCGTAAGCCACCGCCCCCAACGAGTGTCCTGAATGACACTAAACAATCTGATGGTGAGGTTCCAGTAATGCTGGACCTTTGGGGAATGCGGAGTACCTCTTTATTGCCATTACTCCAAGGTCCACTCTGGCCTGAAGTGGTCGCACCTGATAGGGCCCTATCTATGGGTTAGATAGAACTAACTGCATACTTATGCTAAACTGAATTGTTTGAATGAGAACTGCTTGACTAAACTGAATAGCTTGAAATAGTTTTGACAATTAAACTGTACTTACATTTAAACTGGGTGCTTATGCTAAACTGAAATGTTCGAAATGGAACTGTTTTTGACATTGAAACTCAACTTGCACTAAACTAAATAGTTTAATATAGAACTGTTTTGACATTTTCCTGTGAGTAAACGAAATCTGTACTCATAATAAACTGAATTAGCTGAATTAGAATTGTTTGAATAAACTGAATAGCTTAAAATAGAAATGTTTTTGATGATTAAACTGTGTACTCACGCTAAACTGAATTGTTTGAAATAGAACTATTTGCATAAAAATGGATTTGGCTTTAAATAACCTACAAAGGTTGATATGCTATAAAACCCAACTAAGCATCTCTATGAATGTGTGGGCATAGGAAGCGTATATATATGTATATATACGGATGTGTGCATGTAGTAATATCAGAATGATAGCTAAAACGAGGTAGGAAGGTAAGACAGATTTTAATGGGTGATAAAATACAAGGATTCCTAGATGGGGATGAAAAAACTGGTTTTCAATGTGCCTCATAAACAGAGATTTCCGGTGCTAGAACAGTTAAAGGCTATCATTAATTTTTAAGGATTTTAGTTTCGGAAAGTGCAGCGATTGGTATGGGTGTTATTTTACTGGAAGGCAGTAACGGTTATGCAGCTACCCTTCCATCTGCTGGTGTTGATCTTAGGGGAAACATAAATAGCTGAATTTGATGACGGTTGTTTAAAATGGGATGATCGCAATAACGAGGAAAAGGCGTCTAAATCTTTTCTCTGGTAAGGCAGACTCGTAGCTCTTCTAGTTTCGATATAAATTTGCAGCCGACAAATTTTACCGTAAATGAATCTATGTAACGAGAATTTCCGCTCTGTCGACGGGGAAGAGAATATACTGATTGTATTCCTGCAGAGGGGTAAGACCCCCCCATAAAAGGGGTGTTGGATATGACACTTAATTGCATCTGATGGTGAAATCTTGGGTGTGGAATATCCCTTCATTGCCATTAATCCCAGTTCCACTCTGACTCAAAGTTGTAGTATGTATTTGGGTCCCATTTTCTGGTCAAATAGACCTGTTTACAAATAATTCGTATTTGAAATGCTATTCCCTAAAATATAATCCAAGACAGGTTTGCATGCCGTTAAAATCAACGTGTCGTTGCGTCGTTCAGCAGACGAAAGTGTGCAGGTTACGACGAAGGATTGCCACAAAGTGACATTTAAAAAACATATCAGGTTCATTTGCCTACCAGTGTATTTATTGAAATTCTTTCAGTAAAGTCATTTAAGATGAATCGATAAAGTTGAAGTTCGTTATATCGAGGTTATATTTTATAGCAAAGTTCGTTATAACAAGAGTTTACAGTACCTCGAAGTTCCTATTATGCTTTCGAGAGGATTGTACCGGCTAGTTCAGATGAAGGTCGAACTTTTAAAAGGCAGTCAGGAGTAGGTTAAAATCACAATAATTCACAAATCCGTTTTCTGTATGGCTTTGTGCCAGGGCACTCGTAAGACAAGTATAGATTAGATCGCCATAAAGCATATAAAAATAACAAACTTTTGGCTTCTGATTTCCCGCCCTGTCAGCTGGAGCGATAGAATACGCCAACTGTACCTCTCCTGAGGGGTAGTCACCCCCCCCGCACCAAGTGTCCTGAGTATAACACTAAACTGCATCTGATGGTGAGGGTCTGGTCCTGGAGCTTTTTGGGAACGAGTAGTGTTTCTACATTGCTATTACAACTAAGTCCACCCTGACCCAAAATGGTAGTACCTGTTTGGGTCCCCATTTATAGATCAATTAGAAGTTCTGTCATTTACTAAGGATTATTATTATTATTATTATTATTATTATTATTATTATTAGTTAGTTAGTTCGTTAGTTAGTTAGTTAGTTGAAACCATAGAATTCTTTTCAAATTGTTCACTTTAGAATAAACGTCAGACATTAAAATGACAATTAAACTATTTCGGGGTTTCTTTTAAAACTGGGTAAATGTAATTTTATTCACACATTATCTTATTGCTTTTGTATATCCCTAAAAATTTTGTATGTTTTACAGGTTTGAATTCAAAGTTTTCCTTCGAATTTATTTATCTATCCCTAATTCAGAAAAGAAATTCTTATGTCTTAAACTAAAAAGTAATTGTAATGTCTTGACCTGAAAAGTAATTCTAATATCTTAACGTCTTTGAGTCAATTCAAAGAGACGGGTTAAAGGGGCGGTCACACAAACGATCATTCATCAGCTTAATTTCGAAAAGAAATAAATACTAACCCCAGCATGCAAACTGTTCAAACAGACAATCCACAGTTGATTAATCACTACTAAAGCAAAAATTCAACAACTAATTTAACTTAATTTTAAATCGATTAAACCTTACTGTTTATGTTGTCTGTAGGAGGTGTTATTTTTTTTTTCAAAACATCCTTTTTAAAAACAGTGGATCCCCACTGTAACATTATGACTTACTTATATAAGTTGCTCGGCGACGCAAATATTTTCATTCGAATTTCAAATTCTTAGTTTCAATACTTTTTGACTATACCTTGTGATTGTCTAATTGTGAGTCTTCTTTAGTACCGTAAAAGTGCATATACGGTAACAGATAAAGTTATTAAAACGAGACAGAAAATCCGTTCGAGTTGCTGTACAGGCGTTCTCATTGCTAACGAAATATTAGTCGACAGGGATTAGAGATAAAACTACGTTTCAAAAAAAAGTTCCATTGATTTTTATATTGTAATCGCCTACACTTCAATAAGATTTTGTCAGCAGAGATCGCATTTGTGTTTTAGAGTCGACAATTAATCTTTTTGATTTTGTATAAAGTATTAAAAATATGGAAAGTATGGAAACTAGTTTGTTTTTATGTTCGTTATCATATATTATTAAAGGAACAAAAAAAAAAAAATGAAAAAAAAAAAAAAAGAAAAAGAAAAAAGAAAAAATCCGTCGATATAAAACCGACTTTAAATCTTAATCTAAATTAATCTTTGAACATAGAAGCATTTTTTTTTTTATTCTTTCAAACTTTTTAGTGTAATTTTCATTATTAAGAAAATACTTTAAAACGTTTGGTCCATTTTCTTCCTTTTTCTCTTTCGCTACCGCCATTGCCTTACGAATTTTGAAGTTATTTTTCTGCTGTTGATTTTTCGTCTCTTTTTTTTTACTTTCTCCCTTCTTTCCTCTCTTCTTTCTGTCTGTCTTTGTTTTTTCTTTCCTCCCTTGCTACCTTTCTTTCTTTCTTTCTTTCTTTCTTTCTTTTCACTTTACTCGCAACTTTTATGAATGCTTTCATGCACCTTTCTTGTCCTTTGCTCTCTGCAGTAACTCCATCCTTTTCTCCCTTGCCCCTTTCTTCACCCCTCTCTTCTTTCTTTCAGTTTCATTTTGAATTATTTAAGATAAAAAAAATCGATAAAAAGCAAGATGAATTCTCAAGACTAAAATATTTTCCCACTCTTCAATTCATTTATTCTTTTCATACTAAATATTTCAACATATACATACTTAATATATCTCTGTGTGTTCGTTATCGTATAAAATATAAATGTGTGCTTGTGAATCAGCGCATGCGTGTTCGTTTATTTGTTTTTTTTATACACGTACAAATGTATATGCGTATTTTGGTATGAATGAGTGTGTGCGCTCGATGCGTACGTACTTGTGTCTGCATGTATGTGTGTGTGTGGGGGGAGATAGAAGTGGGGGTTAGATACACATGTGTTAGAGCGTGTCTGTGAGTGGGTGGCTAGAAGCATACTTATTTGTATGTATGTATCAGGTGTGTCTGTGTGGGGATATATATATGCATCCCTGATTGTGTATGCATCTGGAACTTCCATGTTCTGTCCGTAAAATTGATTGTTTTTTTAAAGGGATTGCTCACTGAAGAAAATGCAGCAAAGCAGAACGACAATGAATTAAGAATTTTCACATCCAGAATTGGCTTTCAAGAAAACCAGAATATATATATATATATATATATATATATATATATATATATATATATGGTAGAATTTTTATCCGTTTGTTCATATCTAATAAGGTCATCTCTTCATATCTATCTATCTATCTATCTATCTATCTATCTATCTATCTAGTGTTTATTTCTCTTTTCCGATATTCCAGTTTCTTTCTTGATATTTATTTTTCGCTCTTTCAGATGGTTTTCTCTCCCCACCCACCTGTTTATCTGTCTGTTTGTCTGTCTGTCTCTCTCTCTCTTTGCTGTCTCTATGTGAACAGAATTATCGTTGCTTAACTCTGGTAATCTTGAGTGAGTCTGTGTTTTGAGCAGGACTTGAACATAAGTGTGTCCGTGGTGTAATGGTTATCGTCACAGGATATGAACACGGCGATACGAGTTCAATTCCTGGACAAGACCGATTGCATTTCACATAGCACTAATACCCTTGGGAAAGGTATGAATCCAATTATTCTCCCTCCAGCTATGGATAAATAGTAGGGCAGACTAGGTTCTTCAGCCTTGGCGAGGCAACTAGTCTAGGAGAAGGAAAACTCTGAATTCAAACCTGTTAAACTCCGCTTTAAAAAATTGACCTTGTGTCATATCCTGCCCGAGCGGAGGGGTTGGGTAAATATGAATATGATAAGTGTTTTCCTCACGTCCAAGAGTGTTACTCGTGGTGTAACGGCTAACGTTGTACGCAATGGTCCCGGCGACCCGAGTTCAAATCCTCGACGTAGATGTTTGCTTTTCATATAACGCTAATACCTTTGGTTAAGGTATATATTTACTCAACCACTCAGCCAACGACAGAATGTCAGTTTTCTAAGCGGAGTATAGCTGGTTTGAATTCTAGGTTTTCCTTTTATTTGACTGGTTGCTATACGAAGGTTTAAAGTTCAGTCTACCCTACCATTGCTGGGAGGTGGGGAAAATGACGGATTCGTGCTTTTTCCAAGGGAATGAGCTCCACGGTAAATGCATACATCTTCGTCCAGAATTCGAAATCGGGTCGCTGAGTCCATTTACTACGACGATAATCGCTACATCGCAAAGACGTCCAAATATCTTTGGGGAAATTATGAATCCAACAATTCCCTCCTCAGAAATGAGCCCGTTAATCTCGGTGTGGCAACAGGTCTAGGAGAAGGAAAACACTGAATTCAAACCAGCTGTACCCCGCTTAAAAACCTTGTGTCGCATCCTGCTCGTGGCGAAGGAGTTTGGGTAAATACATACCGTACTTTTTGTTCCTAAGTGGTCCCCCATCTCACTAGTGAGCAGTCTCATCTCATTTACTTATCATGGTTATTATTGTCAGCTTAGCTACTGTTGGGGGTGTTTTCTCAGGCAGCACTTACCTTCTTGTCTCAAAGAAATAGGCACAGGTTCATCGTCTTATTGTCTAAGAGGAATGCCGACAGAGTTTTTAATCCGGACCACCCATTTGCTGGTGGGTTTCCTCTCTGTTTTGTTTTTCAAAAGATCTTATATCGAATCTTATCAATAGCGAGATGGCAAGCTAAATGATTTTTGTTTATAAGAAAGCAGTTATTGACTAAAAGAGTTTAACTCTTAGATTTCTCTCAGGATTCATGACAGCCATACAATTATTAAGATATCTGGCCAAAATACAAAGATCTAAGAGGATAATGATTCGATCTGATGGGATAATAGAAAATCAAAAGTAATTGATTATCATTAATGTATTTTCCCTACGTTAATTTTGAATACAGTGAAAGATTTGATTCATTGCAATCCCAATTCAACAAATTTAGTTATCAACTGGTTGTTTGAATGACAAAGATGTGATTATTTTTGCTCCGATGAGTTGGTTTGATTTCGGTGTTTAATGACATTTCAGCCTTCGTAGGTTATTTAATACCAAAGCTATCTTTGTCGAAGAACAGCAGAGATAGTATTTAACCCATAGCCGATGGAATGAGGGGGTTGTTTTCCCAAGAGAATTAGCCCAAAAGTGAGCATAATAGAGCGAATAGATTTCGAACTCGTTAACTTCAAGACTGCAGCTCAGCACGTTAGTCACTATGCCACGAGGACACTTTCAAGTTTTAAAACACGTCAACCCTAGTTGGGTTATTTTATGCTGAGGTCAGTTATTTTTTGTTTCTTTTTTTCTTTTTAATGGGTTTTTATTTATTATTCTTTTTTTTATTTTATTTTATTTCATTTCGAAGGCTCCCCTAATAAAAGTTTTCAGATGAACCATATGGTCTATCGTGCTTCTTTTGTTTCAGAATCTACATTGGAAATCAGTGATTCAACTGCTAGATTTCAGAAAAGAACAGCGGTATCGAAAACCCAACGGCATAAGGGTTTGAATGTTTACTAGTGATCTGGGAGACCGTCTTACCAAGGATTCTAAAATGGTACTTGATGCCTCCTTGATTAACACCCTGCTTTATAAGGCATGGATCAAGGGTAAGTGGAGCAACCCAGGGAAATGAGTAGCGTCCTCCCCAACACCTCAGTCTAGTAGCTATTGAAAAAGGAGCCTTCAGGTCGGCCTCGACGACTTAACATATATATATATGTGTGTGTGTGTGTGTCCGTGTGTGTGTGTGGCCTAGCGGGTAGAGTGTTCGCTAATGGTCCGGGAGACCGGCGTTCAATCCCAGGTCGCGTCACACCAAAGACTTTTAAAATGGTACTTGATACCTTCTTGCTTAACACTTAGCAATATAAGGTATGTATCAAGGGTAAAAGGGAGTAATCTAGAGAAAGGAGTAGTGCCCTCTTTTACACCTCGGTGTAGAAGCTATTGAAAAGGGAGCCTTCTGGTCGCCCTCGACTACAGTCGCCAACTTTACTTTACTATATATATATATGTATGTCTCTGTGTGTGTGTTAGGTTACCGTTGACACAAAGTCAGCGGTGCTTTGTAACTGTCAGTTTCTTGCCTATGCGATCATCAGATCAATAGGCTCTATCACCGATATTGAGCACTACATTATCAATACATCATCATCATCATCATCAAGTCGTGCTGATAGTACGAAGTTTCCTGATTCTCTCTCACCATCCGTCCCTACCGACCATCCTTACAGGCATGTCCTTTAGACTGCATCCTGAGTCCGCACAGAACTAATGTACATAAGTCTTTGCTGGATGGCCAACAGTGGTGTGTCCATGTGTGGGAATCTATTGAGAAATGTCACTTATGAGTTCGTTCTTGCTTTCACCAGCAGTGCCCCGCATGTCTTATTTGTCAAATTTTTGATGGTTTTTCAGATGGGTCAACTGACCATACACCTGCTGTTTTGTGGGGTGTAGCTTCCAGGATTTGTTCAAAGTAGCACATAGCATTCTTGTCTAGTTCTCATGTAGCTTTTTCTCCATGATATTTGTCAGCGACCATGTGGTGTATCCATGTAGTATTGTGGACACAGTCATAGCTTTGAAAAAAAAATCCCGTTTTATTTTATCGTCAATAACAGCCCTCGTCTTCTCTATGAGTATGTTAATATGGGTTTCAGTTGATGAGATATTGCTGCCGATGTATGTGAACTAGTCTACAAATTTCAGAGACTTACCACTTAAAGTGGAGATAGCTTCTTGTTTCAAACATATGAACACCGTTTTATTTGCGTTCATATTGAAGCCGATGCTCACTGCTGCTTGCTCCAGGCTATGTAGCTAGGATTCAGCTTGACCTGGTATATTTATGAGAAGCTCAAGATAATGGTTTGAGTGTTCGCCAATGGTCCAGTTGAACGGGATTCGATCCCAGGTTGAGTCAGTCCAAAGACTCAAAAATAACACTTGATGGTTCTTTGCTTAACACTCAGCCTTATAAGGTATGGATCAAGGCTAAATAGAACAATCCAGAGAAAGGAGTAGCCCACTCACCTAATTTTCGGTGTAGTAGCTACTGAAAAGGTAGCCTTCGGGTCGCCCTCGACTACAGTCGGCCAACTTACAATAATTTATATTGTTATATATTATATATATAATATATTTCATATAATTTTTTCTCGTTGTACTCCGCCTCATCATTGAGGTAGTTTTATGTTTCCCACGGATTCAAGCAATCGATCCCTATTAAAAGTCTGGCCATTGTATGCTGATTTTTCAAGGCAGGCATATAAGCTTTTTTCTCTTGTTGAACTCCATTTCTTTCGTCTTGTTTTATGCCTAAAATTGGTGCTCAGATAGAACTTGTCTCATTAGTCGTTTAAAACATTATTCGAATGGAACTCGAAAGTAGCTTTCCACAAGTTATTAACACATAATCCTGTTATAAGATAGCATAATGAGTAGGAAGTCGGTGTAACCTTCTGAGTCACTTCTTGTGAGAGACATCACATGATCTAGAGACCGGTACCGTATCAGAATTAAGGAGCGAAAGGAAGCTATAAAAATAAATCAATCTTCTTTTTCTTTCATTTCCTTTTATTTCTTCTTTTCTTTCATTCATCTTCTTTAATTTTCTTTTCTTTCTTTCTCTTAACATTTTACTTTCTTTCTTTCTTTCTTTCTTTCTTTCTTTCTTTTAACATTTCCCTTTTCTTTCTTTCTTTCTTTCTTTCTTTCTTTCTTTCTTTCTTTTAATATTTCAATTTTTTTTTCTTTCTTTCTTTTAAAATTTCACCTTTCTTTCTTTCTTTCTTTCTTTCTTTCTTTCTTTCTTTCTTTCTTTCCCAGAAATGTTCAAGATGAGATAAGAATCCTCTCGAAATTTGATTACATAAAGCCTGGCGTTTCTTTGCATATGCCGTAATATTTGATAAAACAGGTACTTCTTAGAATGGTGAAATAATATAGCAAATTCTCGTTTTAACATCATTATTTAATCAAATACACACTCTAACAGCACGTTTGTTTTAATAACAATGAAGAGGAGGAGGACAACATTTTAAAGAATAAAAAGAGTAAAGAAAGACTAATTACAGCAGTTTGTGACAGCATTGATAACACAAGAACAAACATAAAAACAACTAAAACTAGAAAACAGAAATGGAAGGAAAACAGCTGTATGGATATTTCAAGCGTCAAACTAGCGAGATTCCACAAGCGAAGGCGTGGACATAGCTGTGTAAAGGAAACCTCAAAAGTGAAAATGAATCTCTTTTAATAGTAGCACAAAACAACGCCAGAAGAACCAATTATATTAAAGTGATAATTGATAATACGCGGCAAAATAGAGAGTGTAGGTTATGTAGAGAAAGCAATGAAATGGTTTATCACATAATAAGTGAATACAGCAAACTAGCACAAAAGGTGAAAAAAAAAACTAGGTATGAAGGTGTAGAAAATGAGATCCACTGAGAATTGAGTAAGAGATTAAAATATGACCAAATGGTATATGCATAAACCAGAATTCATCCTAGAGAATGAAACGCATAAGATTTTCTGGGACCTTGACATACAAACGGAACATCGAATTCCGAAAAGAAGACCAGACCAAGTATTAATTAACAAGAAAAAAAAAAAAAATCCGGCGAACACCTACGAATAAGATACGGAAACGCTGGACAGCTGCTTCGACCTTATTAAGGTTCGTCAGCAGTGTATACCGTGATCTCCACCACTTGAGATCGAACCAGCGACCATAGATTGCAGAGCTGAAACTCTACAGCTGAGCCAACAGTTCATATCGCACACAAGTAACGCCAAATTAACTAGTCATGGTAATTGCGCGGTTAATTAACCTGAATGTGTCTTGTAAGTTACATCCGTACTCTTTACAGAGAACACGGTCACCTCCAAAGCTACGTCTTCCCAAGGGGATTAGACATTCGCAATATAATTCCTCTACTAAAAAAAGAAAAAATATACAAGAAAAAAGTAGATTTTGCCGTTCTGGTGGACCTTAGAAAATAAAAGAAAGCGAAAAGATAAACAAATACTAACACTTTACAAGAAAACTAAAAAAGCTGTGGAATATAAGTTTGATGGTGATACCAAGAATAGTTGATACGCTTAGAACGGTCTCCAAAGCATTGGGGAAATGCATGGAGAAATTGGAAATAAGAGGAAGAGTCAAGAGATCGGCTAGAAGAGTCCTGGAGACCTGAGGACACTTGCTGTCACTCAGACTGCACTGAAAGACCATAAGCAAACGCTGAGTTGAGAAACTCCCAAGAAGAAGAAGAAGAAGAAGAAGAAGAAGAAGAAGTTTGATCATATTTACAAATGGAATATATACAAACCAGAATCTGTCCGAGAAAATGAACGGCAATTATTTCTCTTGGATTTTGAGATAAAAACAGATCATCCAACTTGGGTCAGAAAAACGGACCTAGTATTGTGTACCATTGCGTTACTAAAGAGATTTTTCGAACCCGTTGGGACCCCGCGTGGTAACAAGTTGACGAACCCAAAAATTCTATTAAACTATTCAAAGGTTTATTTACTACTAGGTAGCAAGTAGTCACCGGGAGAGAAAAAGATTATATAGAAACTAAGACGACGGCGTCAGCTAGACAAAAATCAGCAACGTATCATGGTGGAAAAAAGAGAGCAGACGCAGACCTAGAATTTTTTCCTGGTTCTACGTGCTGGTCCGCTGGATCGTGTTGTCTAACGCCCCATTTGGAAGCCCCCCCCCCAAAAAAAATTAGGGCTCGTAAACTTTCGTCTCCTTACATCTCCGTGGCTCACGTTCTATTGACGTCTTTACCTTATCATTTCTCGCTGTCTACTCTCCAAAAGACACTAGTCTTCCTCTCGCTTCCGCCTGTCGAGTCGGGCAGAAACATTCACTTCTGCTCGCTCCGCGCATGCACACACGATCCTTGGACATCCCGTCCTCCCTGGTCATTTTAAATTACTAAGTGCGTCAGCCTTGCTATTCGGAGACTGTCAGCTTTATTTATTTATTTATCCAATTTTCAATGAGCCGTTCAATTACGTTACAATTGCAATACTGCAGAAAAAGCTGAGGAACATGAAGGTCACGGTGATATTAATCGTAGCCTTTGGAATAGTCTCCAAGAATTTGGAAAAGAAACTGGGGAACCGAAGATCAGAAGAATCGAAATCATCGAAACAATAGCACTGTTAAAAATAGTTAGGACAGAAAAGTCCTGGAGATCTGAGAAGACTTGTTGTCACTAAGACTTCCGGGAAAAACCACTAGCTTATACTAGTTTGAAAATTTTCCGGGAGTAAAATAATTTGCTAATAATTATAACAGGGTATCATCCTTCTTTTGACCTTATTGGGCTAATGAGTAGAGCGTTCACCAATGGTCCGGGAGACCGGTGTTCAATCCCTGGTCGATTCATACCAAAGACTCAAAAATGGTACTTGATGCCACTTTGCTCAACACTCAGCATTATGAGGTAAGGATGAAGGGTAAAGTGGAGCAATCCAGGGAATGGAGTAATGCCTTCCCCTAAACCTCAATGTAGTAGCTATTGAAAAGGGAGCGATCAGTCACCCTCGACTTAGGTCGCCAACTTTACCTACTTATCATCCTTCTAGTGCTTGGGGAAACACCTTTAGGTTGTTTTGAGACATTGAAGGTCTTGTTTTTTTTATTAGCAAAAAATCAATAAAAGAAGATTGATTCGATTGGAATTTAATGAGAAGATGAACAATTAAAAGATGATGATTAGAAACTGTTAATGAAAATCATAATCAGCGCCAATGAGAATTGAACCCTGGATAGACCGAGTGAAATTAAGTAATATTTATTATAGCTAAATCTTAACTACCTACTTACTCTTACATCCCACCAGTTTGGAATTTGCATAAGTAATGAATTTGACAAATCAGTGAAGGAAACCAGTGAGAGCCATAACTTTTTCTTGCGTACTATTCACGAAATGTACTTTAAAACATTAGATGGATAAGTAAAAGTGTTCTTCGGTCCACTTATCAGAAAAAAGGGACCATTTGACAATAGACAAAGAATTCTTGTAAGGAATGGAAAGCATCCTTCAGAAAATCAATTGCTCATGTATTTGAGAAACTGAAAAATTCTGGTAGGGCTCTATATCTGAATGAACCTTTATGGACTTGCAGTAGTTTTCCCCAGAGTTGAGCTGCCAGGCCAGTCTTGACGTGACTGTGGCTATTGTGAAGAATCCACAACTTCTGAGATAAAGCATAGCGTCAGTATATCACTGTCTCAAGTCCCTAAGAATAGAACTTCTTTCATTTTTAACTTTAATCGAATAAACTGTTATATAATTTCAATTGTGGTTCTTCTCTGCAACGAGCTGCAAGATCAGTGTTTATTCCTGCGTTGCCATGTCACACAAAGTGTTAATACACTTGGAAAACAGCAATGCAACTATCCTCCTGCAGGTATATGTAAATAGTAAGAAAGGCTGGGATCTTTAACTATAGTATGGGAACTGGTCTATAAGAGAGAAAACCTTGAATTAAAACCACCTTTTAAACATTCAAAAACTGAATTCAAATCAATTTTTAAACATTCTAAATCGAATTTACATAAGTTTTTAAACATTCTAAAAATGAATTCAAACCAGTTTTTATACATTCTAAACTGAATTCACGTCTGTTTTTAAATATTCTATAACTAAATTCAAACCTACTTTTAAATATTCTAAGACCTTATTGAAGCCAGTTTGGGCTTAGTAGTTGACTTAAATTTCAATCCAGCCTTCCCATTGAATAGGTAGCAACTGCATCTATTGCAATGACAGTCAGGGAATTTAAGTATTTCTGACAGAAACCTATATTTTAAGTCTGCGTAAAATCAGCGAGTAAAAGAACATTTGATAATTTTGGAACTGAAATGAAATTTTCAATTATATTTGGAGGCATGCTTACCGTTACGGTTAGGGTTTTAGGATATGAAATGGACGATCTAAGTTCAAAACCTAGACGAAGCTGTTGGCGTTTTACTTCGTGCTAATTCTCTTGGGAAAGGCATGACTCTATTTGTTTTGCCCCCAGCTTCTTTAACCCTTGGTCTGGTAAACATTCAAGGAAAAGGGAAAACTCTGAATTCAAACCAACTTTACTCCGCTTAAAAATTGACCTTGTGTCACATCCTGTTCAAGGTGAAGGTTATGGGTAAACAAAAACACACTCGTAATAATTCAAGATTACTCAACTGAATGAGAATTCTGAGAGGCAGGCATGTTGAATGTTATTAAACCTGTTCAAGGTCAACATTGGTCAGCCGACTGAAAGATAAAAAAAAGGTCAACATTTATCAGTAAACTTGAAAAATTAAAAAAAAAATCATTTTCGTTACTTTCTTGGCCGATATTGCTCATACGTACATTCCTTCGTTTATATATACATTTGTAGATACATAAGTACATATATTTCTTTGTTTATGGTGAGATCCTGTGGTGTAATGACAAACGTACTGGACTGTGACGTCTTAGTAACCGAGTTCAAACTCTAGTTGCTCTATTACGTTCATTTTCGGACTAATACCTTTGGGAAAAGTGTGAAACCCCTTATTCCCTCAGCTATGGGTTAAATAGTATTACAGCTGTTCTTCTACAGGGCTTAGCATTAAATAACTCACGAAGGTTGATATTCCATTAAACAAAGAAACCGAAACCAATTAGACAATAGACATTGATATCTTCCAATTAGACAAGACACACTAAGATCTTTCTGGAATAAATCAAGATTTATCATAAGCCAACGATCGACAAATGAAAATGAATAACAAATATTTGTCATTTAGAATTACCAGTGCAAAATGAGTCGAAAGGTTTCAGCTCATCTTTCATTAATGGCTAAACATTTGATTGGTTGTAAATGACTTCAGCGGTAAATCGTTTCATTGGTTAATTAGAACGAAACTATTCTAATGGACATTGGACACGCCATTGATCTGGATGAATAGATGTTGGAAAATTAAAGCCCGAATAATGCAAGCGTTAAAAATTGGAATCATGTCTGTTCTTTCTCCCGGTTTTTCTTCATCTTTTGTTTGTTGATATTGTTGCTGCTTTTAATGTTTTCTGGAAAATTTCTTCTAAATATCTTGGAGTAAAATTTCATAAATTGGATTAAAAGAAATAATGAGGAAAATTTTGGAGTTTGTGATTTTACTCTGAAGCTGAACACAGAAAGATAATAATAATAATGATAATAATAATAATAAACTGCCTCAAAATGTACAAAATATCAGATGAAGTCATAAACTTTATCGAGAAAACCATGAAAACATGAAAAGTGGAATTGACAGCAGGAGGAAGAAGCTTAGCTGAAGCAAAGATCCAAAGAAGCATATTTCAAGGAGATGCACTATAATCGTTACTATTCATAATTGCGATGATGCCTCTTAACCACATACTCAGAAAATTCACAGCCGGATACAAACTTACTAAATCGAAGAAAAAGATGAATCACCTAATGTATATGGACGATATCAAACTGTTTTCAAAAAACGAAAAAGAACTAGAAACTCTAACATATGTAGTGAGAAAATACAGTCAGGACATAGGGATGGAATTCAGCATGGAAAAATGTGCCATGTTAGAATGAAAAGGATTAAACGACACATGACGGACGGAATAGGACTGCCAAATCAAGACAAGATTAGAACGCTCGGAGAAAAGGAAACCTAAAAATACTTGGGCATCATGGAGACTGACACCATCAAACAAGTGATAAAAGAAAGATTAAGAAAGAGTATCTCTGGAGAATAAAAAAGCTACTCGAGACAAATCTATATAGCAGAAACCTCATCAAAGGAATAAATACCTAGGCTGTACCCCTCGTTATGTATTCAGAATGATTTTTGAAGTGGATCAGAGAACTTAAGCAAATGGACCAAAGAACAAGAAAACTAATGTCCATTACATCCCAGAGATGACGCTGACTGACTATATGTATCAAGAAAGGAGGGAGGAGGAGGATTTGCCAGCGTTGAAGACAGTGTTGATGCATCAATACGATGGCTCGAGACGCAACAAAATAGCAAATGTAGGTTACGTGGTGATAGAGATGAAACCATCAATCACATAATAAGCGAATGCAGCAAATTAGCACAGAAGGACTAGATGCACTGGCTGGGCAAGGTGATCCGCTTGGAGATGTGCAAGAAATTTAAATTTGACCATACGAACAAATGGTAAATGCTTCTGTCCTAGAGAATGACGCACATAAACTCTTACGGGACTTTGACATACAAACGGATCACCTAATCTTGGCCAGAATACCAGACCTTTTAATAATCCACACAAAAAAAAGAGAACTTGCAAAATTCTGGACTTAGCAGGTCCGGATGACCACAGAATAAAATTGAAAGAAAGTGAAAAGAAGGATAAGTAGCTCGACTTCGCTAAGGAATTGAAAAAACTATGGAACATGAAGGTGACAATTATATCAATCGTGATTTGTGTTTTTGGTACAGTCATCAAAGGATTACTAAAGGGACTGGAAGACTTGGGAGTTGGAGGACGAGTAGAGACTATACACACTACTACATAATTGAGAACAGCCAGACTGCTGAGAAGGCTCCTGGAGACTTGAGGAGACTTGCTGTTACTCAAACTCCAGTGAAAGACCATCAGCTAAAATTGATATGAAAAACTCTCAAGGAGTAAATAATAATAATAATGATGATCCATTTTTATACCTATATCACGGGCATGATGTGACACAAGGTTCATTTTTAAGCGGAGTAAAGTTGGTCTGAATTCAGAGTTTTCCTTCTCCTAGACTGGTTGTCTGATCAATTCTAAATAACCAAGTCTGTCATACAGTTTACCCATAGCTGAGTGAAGAAAAAAAATCAATTAATGCCTTTCCCAAAGGAACCAGTGTGGTTTAAAATATAAACAGCTTCGTTCAGGAATTTTGTATGCATATATAATACAGCAAAAACGGCACATTGAAGCAAGATTGATGCTAGCGCAATAGAGTTAAAATGCTCAGAATAAAGCAATTTGCAACTTAACAATAGTGTGGGATCAGAATTCATGTTTATCTCTTTAATAATCGGCTTTCTAATTTCGAAAGTAAAGTAATTTCCTTTTTGTCGGTTATTTAATGCCAAAACCATTTTTGTAGGAGAACAGCAGTAATGCTGTTTAACCAATTGCTGGGACGATAAGGCTGTTAATACATTTCCTTAAGGAATTAGTCCAAAATTGAAGGTAATTGCACGACTGGATTTCGAACTCGCTTATGCCACTGGAACTTCCCCAAAGTTATTTGCGATCAAAATGTTATAATAATGATGACAATAATAATACAGGGAGTCTTTGCTTGCACTTACTCTGATCGTTATAATCTCCTAAGGAAGAAAATTACTCATTCTAACTATAGACTACTTTGTGTTTAATGTTCACCTTTAGGACACTATAACTACTACTATTACTGCTGCTAATATTAATAATAATAATAATAATTGTATGTAGGAGATTAGCAAGTGTAGGTTTTGCAGTGACAGACATGAAAGGGTTAATAACATAATAAGCGAATGCATCAAACTGGCACAAAAGGAATACAAGAACAGGCCTGATTGGATGGGCAATATGATCCCCTGGGAATTGTGCAAGAGACTAAAGTTTGGCCATGTTGACAAATGGTATAAGCATCAAACCAGAATCTACCTTAAAATTTCTCTGGAACTTTGAGAAAGAAACGAGCCTCCAATCCCGGTCAGAAGGTTAAGCCTAGAGTTAATTAACAAGAAAAAAAACCCTTATCAACAAGAGGATTTTGCCATTCCAGCGGACCATTGTGTGAAAATAAAAGAAAGCGAAAAGACTGACAAATACATGAATCATTCCAGACGGCTAAAAAGTGAATCTTTCCAGACAGCTGTGGAATATCAATTTTATTTGGAGTTTATGGAACGGTCCCCAAAGGCCTGGGAAAGAGACTGGAGAAAATGGAGATAAGAGAAAGAACAGAGGTTATCCAAACCACGACACTGTTAGAATCATCCAGGATTTTTGGAAGAGTCCTGGAGAACAGACGAAACTTGTTGTCACTTAATATCCAGTGAAAAAAAACACCACTTCAAACTGGAGTAAAATAATAACAATGAAAATAGTAATAATTAAACAGAAGCTGAAAAACTTGTGAAACACAGAAAGTTGGCGACCTTAGTCGTGGGTTACCCGAAGGCTCCCTTTTCGATAGCTTCTACTCCAAGGTGTAGGGGAGGGCGCTACTCCTTTCGATGAATTTATTCATTTTACCCTTGATCCGTACCTTATAATGCTGAGTGTTAAGTAAAGAGGCATTAAGTACCAATTTTTGAGTCTTTGGAATGATTCGACCTAAGATTGAACCCAGGTCTCACAGGCCATTTGCGAACACTCTAACCATTATGCCAATGTCCGAAACATAGAAGGACGGTGATATTAATCATGTTTGAAAAACTCCGAAGAACCAGAGCTAGAGACTGAGGAAAGTGGAGATCCGGAAAAGAAGTGAGACTGTCCCAGCCATATTAGTATAGAGATGTACAAGAATACTTAGGAGAGTCCAAAATAACTGAGATGACTTGCTGTCACATAGAATTCAGGGAATACCACCGGTTACTACTGGTGTGAAAGATTTGTTAAGCGGCAATAAAACAGAAATTAGCAGGAATTGAATAATGTACATTTTTGCCCTGGTATTTTGGTCCAGGAGTAAATTGTCTCCCTAGGCAACTCCTTCTTATTGCCTTTAAAGGTTTAGAGTCTTTTGGTGTCTGGGGCATGGCAAAATGTAAGTACTGCGAGAATTACGTTTTTCTTTGTTTCTATCAGAACATACCTGTGAAGAGCTCCACAGTTTAAACTTGACCTAGTATCGTATTTGGCCGCTATTAAGAGGATGCTATTCAGTTTCAGTCGAAATAAAATCCGGGAGAAGAAAGAAAGATAAGAAAAGCAAAAGAAAAACGATAAAATGGAGGAAAACTCGTGCCATAAAATGAGAAAGGTCCTTCGTTCCTTCTTTTCTATTTCCTCACTTGCAAATTATTTTCCTTTTGATTTCTTTTTTTTTCTTCCACTTCTTTCATTCTTTTCCTTTTTCTACCGTTTTCCTTTCTTGGTCCCTGTCTCTCTCTCTCTCTCTCTCTCTCTCACCGTCCCTTTTTCATTTTCTTTTCTCTCTTTTCTCTTTCAACTTCCTCTTCTTTTATGCCCTCCTCCTCCTGTTTCCATCTCCTACATCTTCAACGACGGGGCTCAGAATACGTTAACTGAATCCCCTGCTGAAGGATTAGACGCTCCATCTAAAAAAAAATGGTGTCCTGGGTATGGCACTAAACTGGATCAGTTGGTGAGGCTCCAGTTTTGGAGATCTGAGGATTGTGTTGTACTCTCCTTCATTGTCATAACTCTCTAGCTCACTCTGACCCGGAGTGGTGATACTAGTGAGGGTTTTATATATGGGTCGAATAGATCTGTTTAAAAGTGATTTATATTCGATAGGAATAGTTTATGCCATTCAAATAAAAATTATTTGTATTAAGAATAGCTATTTAAAGCTATAATTGTTTACTAAGGATTATTACTTGTCACTTGATACCATGTGTGCAAACAAATGACAACTATTGAATAGAAATGATTACTAGATACCATATAATTATTAGTATTAGAAATGAATACTTGAAACTGTGTACAAATAGTTTGCATTTGGAATACTTGATATCATATTGCTCTGTACAAGAAACTCTTAAAAACAACGATACAACAATGTAGATATAATTGTACAATTAACGCGATTCCCTAACCTCTAAATAGTCCTAGACGGGTTGATATACTGTTAGAATTAATTAATCTCTTTTTTCTCCTTCAATTTTTTCTTCTTTTATGCCCTCCTTCCTTCCTAATCTTACTCTTCCATTCATCTTCTACTTATTCAACACCTCCTATGTCTCCTCTTCCTTTTTTTTCATTTTCTAAGTAGCACTTGTTTTTCTTGTTTTTTCTTTTATGTTTTTTTACCAGTCCACTTCCCTCACAAAGATTTATTATCGTTTCTCTCGTTTTCTTTCAAGTTTTTTTTCTCTTAAAAAATCAAACCCCCCACCCCACCAAAAAACTGTTTATTCTACAACTAGTATCTTTCTTTATTTCTTTTCTTTCGTTGTTATTTTATTTATTTATTTATTTATTTATTTTTTGTTGCTTATTTCTCTTCGTCACTTTCTGGTTTCTATTCCTTCTCTCTTTTTCTTCTCCTTTCCATTTCCCTTTATATCTTATATATCTTTTATCACTTCTTTAATTTCTCTGCAGAATACCTGTTTGCCGACTTAACGTTCTTTTCTATTTTGTCTTATTTATTATTTCCGGAGGACAACGTTTTCAGCAATACTTTCTGGACAAGATTTCTGAAGGAGACCTAATTAAAGATTTCCTCTTCTTCTTCTTCATCATCATCATCATCATCATCATCATCTTCTTCTTCTTCTTCTTCTTCTTCTTCTTCTTCTTCTTCTTCTTCTTCTTATTATTATTATTATTATTATTATTATTATTATTATTATTTGGCATCATAATACCAAACACTCATTTTCGATCAATAATGAAGGCGAGAGAATCAAAATGATTTCATAATTAATGATAAGAACCAATAAAAAATACGGTAGAATGCATACATTTTTTATTCATTCATTTCTTTGTCCGATGGCAATGTTTCACTTAATTGTGAATCTAATATGGCAAAAAACTATTAAAAAAACCCCAAAAAACAAAACTGGACACTTCTCGCAATATTTAGATTTTTATGCTTATCTTTAATAGGGTGACGCCATTTACAAAACTTGTCCATCGTATATATATATATATATATATATATGATGCATTTTCATTCTTGTCACTAAAGTGTTAGCAGAATGTCAGATGAAAATGCAGCGGCATAATGTAATTATTTGCTGAATTCCCACCATTCAAGTCAATTTAAATGAACCCAGGATGGAAGCATTTATTCAATGATGTAAGATTTAGATTAACCGATGACATGACGTCAAGATACTGAATATGAACGCAAACGGGGACTTCTCGAGTATGGACTTGGTGCAACAAAGTGAATGCAGATCTTGTTAGGAGAATTTAAATAGCATCATTTGCACTTTTTTTTTACTTTTTAACAAAAATGTGTTTGAGTAGTCGTTTGTTGAATATAAGAAAAATTGAAAGGTCAATGATCAGGACTGAATAGAGCCACACACACACACACACACACACACACACACACACACACACACACACATATATATATATATATATATATATATTGATAGATAGATAGATAGATAGATATAGATATATATATTGTCGTCTGGTTTATTGATAAATAAAGAGTACGCAGTATCCGAGACAGAGCATGTATAGATAGGATAAACTAGGATAGCATCGATACAGCGTTAATGGCGCTTGGTGACTGTTAGTTTCTCGTTAAGTCTGATGATCATAAGGACGTGAAACTGTTTTCCCCAAGCACTGTTGACTCAGTGTCTACTTTATTTAAACTTATATA
>OY757915.1:82163016-82518016 GCA_963585895.1 Sepioteuthis lessoniana
GAAAGATTTGTGGAAATCTCGAAGAAATATCTGTGTGTATCAAAAAGAAATATTTGGGTAAATCTGAAAGAAAGATCTCTGAAAATCTGAAGGATACATTTGTACAAATCTGAAAGAAATACATAGGCAAATCTGAAACAAAGATCTGTGAACATCTGAAGGATAAATTTGAGTAAATCTGAAGGAAATTTACAGGTAAATCTGAAAGAAAGATCTCTGTAAATCCAAAAAATAGATCTGTAAATCTGAAAGAAATATCTGTGAAAATATGACGGATAAACGTAAATCAAAGGGAAAAATCTGTAATTTTGAAAGATATATCCGGGAGAAAACTAAAAGATATATCTTGGAAAATCTCGAAGAAAGGCGTAAGTAAATCTGAAAAAAAAACATAAATAAATAAAACGAAGAAAGAAAAATCTAAAATAGTCGATGAAAACAAACGACAATGAAGAAAAGAAATAAGACATAATAAAAGAATACATGAATGAATAAAAAAGTATATTATTGAAATAAAGTCGAATGGAGGATATTAACAACAAAAAAGAGATGGCTGCTTAGATTTAGCTATAAACAAAATTGAACAAAGCTTTGAAACTTTCAAATGTAAGGTGTCCGTTTGAGCATAAAAGAGACAAACAATTATTCCAAGATGGCGACCGACGCTGAAGAATTTTGCGATATTATTTCGAAGGACAACTGCCATTCTGATTAACTTCCTCCGCTCCGATCCTATCTACGCCCAACATGAAAAGTGAAATATCTTCCAATGAAAGAAAATCTCGGTTAATATCAATTGGCTAGATCGCTGGATTTTTTGGGGATAGAGAGATGAGCTTAAAAATAGACATTCGGAGAAAGAGCGTAAATGGCCGGCGGAAAAAGAACAAAACATAGAACAATAATGGCGGAAAGAAAAACGTAGAAAAAGCAATAAAAATCCTGATTTCTTATTTGTTCTTAGAACTGATCACCAAACAAACGTAGAAATCTGAACAATATCAATCAGCGTTGTTTTTTTTAAGATACTTTATTGTATACAATGTGATGTACGACGCACAAAGACAGGGAATCTTTTAATAAATACAAAAAGGGCTTATCCTAACACAGTTTCTACCGTCTCCTTCGAACTAATCTGTTTCCTGCTTTTTGCACACTAACTCACAGAGGTCACTGTTCACAAAAGATATGCGTGGCACTCTCAGCTCTTCCATTTCTTCATGCATAAATTTATGTACCATAATGCATGTCTGAATGAGTATGTATTTGTATAGACGAAGAGGATGTGTATGTATGTGCATATAGATGGATGTGTGTCCATGGAATGTGTAGAAAAGTATTAAATGGTAGCTAAAAAGTTGCAAAGTTAGGAATTTTAAAGGATTGATAATAGAATAAAAATAAAAAGAATTCTTCATTTCTATCATAGGCTGAAGCCATTGTGTCTCGTGGGATCATATGTTCAGAGAAAAAGAATATCTTTTTTAATATCTTTAGCATTTAAGACGTCAATAGATCTAATGAAATAAGCGTTACAACATTAATACGACTTTGTAAGAGTTAAGCGTTACATTAATACAAGTTTGTAAGAGTTAAGCGTTACAATATGAATACAACTTTGTAAGAGTTAAACGTTACAACATTAATACAACTTTGTAAGAGTTAAACGTTACAACATTAATACAACTTTGTAAGAGTTAAACGTTACAACATTATTACAACTTTGTAAGAGTTAAGCGTTACTACATTAATACAGCTTTTTAAGAGTTAAGCGTTACAACATTAATAGTCAAGCGTTACATTATATCAATATAAATAAAACATTTAACGCTCAACTCTTACAAAGTTGTATTGCACTTGCAAAGCTTGTATTGCTTTTGTAATATACACCTTCCTGAAGATAATCTATGATGGGTCCGAAAGTACTTGAAAACAAATTAACAATGAAAAATTTATTAGCCAATTCCGGCCGAACATTATAATATCAATACGGTGACTTGAACGGATCAAAATAAAAACATGCAGACAAAAGATGTCAATACTATTTAAACAAATATGTCTTAATGAAGAAATACCGCCTATTTACACACACACACACACACACACACACACACACACACACACACACACACACACACATATATATATATATATGAGTGTGCGTCCGTGTCTGTGTGTGTGTGTATCTATAACGAGGCAAAAACGACTCGTCATAGCTAAATTTTTATCACAACAATTACTTAGAATCCTCAACTTCTTTCTAAATATGAATATTCATATGATCATTGACAGCTCAGGGATTTTAACTTTGTCCCACCATCCGTCAATCACATCAATGTGCAAATGTTTTCTACATTTAAGAGGTTGGAGTTGGTGTCGGGAAGCCATTACATAACAAATATGCTTAAATGCTCTACCTTTGAGAATAAAGCCATTTCCTGTTCAATTTGCTATGGAACAATAATTTTTTGCTGATGTTCAGTCATTATACTGAACCGGATTTTTGAAATTCCCAACATAACATAGATATAAAATGCTAATCAGGATCCTCCACTTGTTCCAAAATAGAAACATTAATATCATCATGGACAGCAGTTACAAGAGGAACCCAGTGGGTTTAAGGGCCGTCTATTTTTTTCTGTAATTGCTTGGGTTGGTTGTTGGTTGTTTGGGTTTCATGGCATATCAACCTTTGTAGGTTATTTAATGCAAAATCCATTTTAATACAAATCATCATCTCATCATCTTGTCGTGCCACCAGCATGGATATCCCTGACCCTCTTTCGCTTCTCCTCCCTATCGTTCATCGCTTCTGGCAGGTCATCAGGGCTACAGCCCGTATCCTCACAGAGCTGCTGTATGTAAGTTCGAGTTGGTCGCCCTGCTTTTGCTCGGCCATGTGAGGGGGTCCATAGAACATCACTTATGAGCTCGTCTCTGCTTCTCAAGCAGTATCCTGCATGTCTGGTTCGTCTAACTTTGATAGTTTTTGTGATGGGAGGTAGGTAGCCATACAGCTGCTGCTTTGTGGCGTGTTGCCTCTAGGACTTGTTCAAAATTGCTCGCAGCATTCTTGTGTAGCTTTTTTTCAAGCTATTTAGTTTAATCAAGCAGTTCTTATTCAAGAAATTCAGTTTAGTATGACTACAGTTTTTGTTTACACACAGTTAAATATCAAATTCGAACCAGTTTAGAATAAATATAGTTTTTGTTTACACACAGTTAAATATGAAAACAGTTCTATTTCGAACAACTCAGTTTAGCGTAACTACACAGTTTACATGTCAAGACAGTTCAATTTCAAGTAATTCAGTTTAGCATAAGTACACAGTTTAGTTTAACCCATAGGTCCACCAGGTGCTACCACTCTGGGCCAGAGTGGAACTGGGAGCGATAGTGTTGAAAGGGTGCTCCACATTCCCCAAAGCTCCAGCATCAGTGGAACCTCACCATCAAATTGTTTAGTGTCACATCCAGAACACTCGCTGGGGGGGGGGTCTTACCTTTCTGCAGAGATGCAGTTGGTGTATTCTGCAGCCCCAGTCGACTGGGCAATACACAGAGTTAAATGCAAAAGCAGTTTTATTTCAGATAATTCAGTTAAGGACAAGTACGCAGTTTAAATGTCAAAACAGTTCTATTTCGAGCTGTTCAGTTTAGCTTAAATACGCAGTTTAAATGCAAAAACAGTAAACTCTCGAAACCACGGTTTCGTTCTATTTGACCCATAGATAGGACCTTATAAGGTGCTACCACTCCGGGCCAGAGTGAACCTAGGAGCGATGGCAATGAAGGGGTGCTTCGCATTCCCCAAAGCACCAGTACCACTGGAACCTTATCTTCATAATCGCTTAGTGTCATATATAAGACACTCGTTGTTGTTGTTGTTGGGGGGGTCTTACCCCTTTGCAGAGAAGCAGCCGGTGTATTCTACAATCCCAGCCGACTGGGCAATAATTGCTAGGGAGAAGATAACTCCATTTTAGAAATAGTTGACACGCTTTCAATTACGTCTTTATTTACGAAGAGTTGCGCTTTACGAAACGGTTATTATTGTAGGAAATGGAATTGGTGGCCAGAACATGTTTGGGGTTAGGTTTATTCTTCACGATGCTGATTACGTTTTGCCTTCGCGCTAATACCCGTCGCTTCTCATTCAAGCCATTGGTAAATAGTAGGTTAGACGGTTTTCTTAAATTTTGCTTTGATAAGCGAAAGAAAATTCTGAGTTCAAACCAGCTGTACTCCACTCAATGAAATTAACCTGGTGACGCATCTTGCTCGTAGCAGAGGGGTTGGGTAAATACATAAAAGTTAGTTTAAAATCGGTAATCTCTTATTCGACAAAATTATTTAAATGAGGGATTTTCTTTTAATCACTGGGTGCCGATCGTAATGTTTCGAAGGTGAGTAATAGTTAATTTATAATTATTTACTAATTATTATGCAGTGTGCATTCTGTCTGTCTCTCTTTCTCTCCTTTCTCTTCTGATCTCGCTTTCTTTAACCTTGTCTCGTGCAAAATGGAGTCCATTAGTAGAGATTTTAGTCGATATCATCACTGTGTCCCTGTTGATAATCTCTTTATTTCTGTTTTGTTAATCGTGTTGAAACAATAGTCTCCTCGCCCCCACCATCTTTCGTGCCCCTCCCCAACTAAGAGAAATCAGTCCGACCATGAAAATGTATTTTATCCCACCCCGCCTGTGATATTACACGACAGTGGCTCATCTACCCAACGATACTGGATAAAATATTGCATCGATTCCTTTTCATTACTCAACCTCGTTTGATGATAGTAGCCATCTTTGATTGCTAATACGCTCGATTGATTTCAAGGGAATGTCAAACCATGTTGGGTTATTTTATGCCAAGAGATGAGGGAATTGCATTCGTTGTACGTTTAGATATACATTTTTGTGTAGATTTTTTTGTACTAGTATTCCTATCTAATACAAATAATTTTCAAGCTGAACTATTTCAACAATAGATGGGACCCTAACAAGTACAACCATTTATTTATGTTTATATGTGTTATTGTTTCTTAAGAGTTTTTTTTAGCGCCCATTTATATCAAATCTCGTATTCCAATAAATTAAAATACAGCCCAGTCGACTGGGGCTGTAGAATATCCCAATTGTTTCTCTGCAGAATATACCAATTGCATCTCACCAACAGGTGTCCTAAATATGACATCATACAATTTGATGGCGAGGCTCCAAGGGGTTGCGGAGTACCTCTTCATTACCATTACTCCCATGTCCACTCTGAAAGGAGTGGCAACACTTGATAGGGTCCTCTCTGTGGGTCAAATAGAACTAAACTGTGTACTTATGCTAAACTGAATTGCTTGAAATAGAACTGTTTTGACATTTAACTGTGCGTGGACAAAGATTATACTTATATTAAACTGAATTGTTTGAATTAGAATTGTTTGACTCAACTGGATAGCTTGAAATGGAAATGTTTTTTTGACAATTAAACTGTGTACTACCGGGCCATTGGTCAAATGAGTAGAGTGTTCGCTAATGGTGCGCGAGACCGGGGTTCAATCCCAGGTCGAGTCATACCAAAGACTAAAAAAATGGTACTTGATACCTCCTTGGTACGTATCAAGGTTTTAATGGGACAGTCCAGGGAATGGAGTAGCGCCCTCCCCCTATACCTTGGTGTTGAAAAGGGAGCCTTTGGGTCACTCTTGACTAAGGTCGCCAACTTTACTTTTACTTTTTAAACTGTGTACTCATGCTAAACTGAATTGGTTGAAATGGAACTAATTATTTGTATAAAAATTGAGTTGGCATTAAATAACCGACAAGGGTTGATATGCCATAAAACCCAAACAACCAACCATTACAGTAATGCTTGTGCTTTGGGGAATGTGAATACCCCTTTGTTAAATTGCTCCCTGGTCTACTCTGGCCCGAAGGTGGGCACCTTGGGTGGTGTAATCGATTGCAAGCTAGACTAGCAAACCTTCGCGAATGTGTTCGATTATCATTGGGTGCTCCATTCGTACGGTCTTGGGCCTCATCTTAGTAAAAAGCTTAGTAAATTACTACTCTGGCCCGGAGTGGTAGCATCTGATAGCATCCTATTTATGGATTAAATAGAACTGTTTGACATTTAAACTGAGAGCAAACAAAAGACTTATGCCAAATTGATTTGTTTGAAATAGAACTGTTTGATAATTTAACTGCTTAATTGAATTGTTAGTGATACTTAGCAATACTTGGAACCATTTAACGTTGTTGATTTATGCTAAATTGAATTGTTTAAAACTTGGGATTTTTTTCGTACCAGTTCTTAAAAAGAGTGTATCACTTATGAGTTAAATCGATTTGTATTAGAATTATTAGTGTTTGATCGTAATAATTGAAACCATCTAATTACATACCAACCATTTCTATCAAGAAACTTGTAACTTTTTCTTTATTTTTTCTTTTTTTTAACTTATTAAAAAATGGTTTTCAGCAGTGTACCAGGTGTCATGGGCATAACATGCCATAATTTTTATTATCATTATATATATATATATATATATATATATATATATATATATATATATATATATATATATATATGTGCGTGTGTGTGTTTTGTAGCCATAAGGGATGAAGGAATGACACATTTTTTACAAAGTAAATACGTCTTTATTTTTTTCGAAAGGGGTCAAAGCATCTGGGGTGTGAGAGAGACAGACAGAGACAAACGGAGACGGAGGGAGATGAAGATAGATTGCTATATTGACCCATAAGTTCTTCTTTTGACTATACCACGCTGTGTTATCTTCAAGGCCCCACTTAACACTTCTTCTGCTTCTCAGCCGGGAAGGAATCAACCGGAGGCCCGCTGACTTGTTGGCGCTCTCCGTGACTGACCAAGCTGAGACTGACTCAAGATTGAATGTATATCCAGTTGACATCTGCATATATCATTTCACAACACCCGCACATTTCCGTTCAACCACGTGACTGTTTCCATTTATTTACACAGGTGCGTCTTGAGCAGAGAATTCTCTGTTTGACAGCTCAGTCAAAGGTCAATATGCAACATATTCATATTAGCATATTTGATTCAATAAAAGAGACACTAATTGTCTGCATATTCTATGTTCGATCCAATCTAGTCATTGAATAAATCCTTTGATTTTGGAATGAAATGAGTTTAAGAAGGCGCCAAACGTTTCCCGAGTACTTTCGGTCCCATCTGCAGCTATGTCTGAGGAAGCAAAAAGAAAGAAATGCTGCATATATCTAACCAACCGGTTAATTGGCCAAGGGGGCAGAGTGTTCGCCAATGGTCCGGGAGACCTGGGTTCAGTCCCAGGTCGCGTCATACCAAAGACTTTAGAAATGGTACTTGATAACTCCTTGCTTAACACTCAGCAATATAAGGTATGTATCAAGAGTAAGAGCAGCAATCCAGAGAAAGGAGTAGCGCCCTCCCCTACACCTCGGTGTAGTAGCTACAGAAAATGGAGTTTTCAAGTCGTCCTCGACTACGGTCGCCAACTTTACTTATGATATATAACCAACTGAGTTCTTGACACAACCAGTGTCCTGGGTATAACACTAAACTGCCCCTGATGGTGAAGCTCCTGTTCTGAATATTTAATGAATGTGGAGTACCCTTTCATTGCCAGTATCCCAGGTCTATTTAGATCCGATGTGTTCGGGTCTCATCTATGGGTTAGATAGATATATTTGAAAATTATTTGCATTAGATAGGAATACTTGATATCATATAATTAAGTACCAAAAACTATTTAAAAAAACTATGCAAAAATTTAGATGTAAATGTACAATGGAAGCAATTTCCTAACATCTAGACCTAAAATAACCCCAGACGGTTTGACATGCCGTTTAAGTGAACCTTATTTACCAACCCCTCCGCTCGGGCAGGGTATGACATAAAGTCAATTTTTATGCGGAGTTTAACAGGTTTGAAATTAGAATTTTCCTTCTCCTAGACTAGTTGCCTCACCAAGGCTGAAGATCCCAGTCTGCCCAAGCTGGAGGGAGAATAATTGGATTCATACCTTTCCCAAGGGTATTAGTGCTATGTGAAATGCAATCAGCCTCGTCCAGGATCTGAACACGTGTCGCCGTGTCCATTTCCTACGACGATAACCATTACACCATGGGCACCTCCGTTTAAGTGATAAGTCAGTCAAAGACCCAGTTTCTCTCTAAAATCTACGATACCATTCTATACGCCACAAATTCAGTGACTAATACACTTTAATAAACGTGTACGAACATTCTACATTGCCTATAGTTCAATAAATGCGTAAATGTCCAAACACACACACACACACACACACACACGCAAACACATACACAGGCATACATAGACACATGACTTCAAATTACATTCACGCAATCTGTGTCCATTTCTCTGTCAAAATTGCACATAAAATAGAGTTTCTGTGTTTCTCTGTCAAGGTTGTTTGCAGTATTTAATCCTGGTAGGATTTGATATTCGACCTACTCTTCCATCACTTAACCTCGTTATTATTATTATTATTATTTTGTTTTTTCCTACTGCTTTTACTTCCTCACAGTTCTTTTTTCATCAAGGTTTTAAGCTGTCTGAATTTCTTTGATGAAACATAGTAATAATTAATTAGTCATATTATTTTAAATCATTCTTTTAGTTATTTATGTGCATGTACAATAATAGTAGTCTTAGGCTGGCCGAATTTGTGAGATGTAACATCGTTAAAATGAATCATAAATAATTTTCTTTCATTTATTGTTGCTACTTGTTTACTCGTAGAAGTTGTAGACATAATTGTAGTAGTAATTTACTTGTCTGTATTTTGAGATAAGATATAATCATAATTTCTGTCTCCTCTCTCTCTCTCTCTCTATATATATATATATATATATATATATATATGTAAACAGCATTTTTTTTTCCAAACATATTGCGTTAAATAGGATATCTTGCTCTATCTTTGATCCGTTCAAGTCTTCGTATGAGTCATTTGTCTTTTGGATGGAATGGTTTTAGGAAGGCGCCGTATATTTCCCATATACTTTCGAACCCAATTAGAACCGTATTCAAGGGAACGAATAATGAAATGACAATGATAAGTCATACACATTTATATCAATTGTAGGAGGAAGAACGAGTGGGAGAGGAATTTACAGAAGAATAGAAATTTCACTGGTGGCAAGAAAAAGAATTGGCGGGAAATGTGGCAGTCATATTCGAAGTTGATCTTGTTTCAGGAAGGTTAGTTAATCTTTATAAACAGACCTTCAAGAATTTGCAGTTTTTTGTTATATATATATATATATATATATATATATATATATATATATATATATATATATATAAACGAGTGTCGTTCAAAGACTTCGAAGCCTTACCCAAAAAGAAGAGCCATTACTCAACATTTTTGTTTTTGCAATACACTACAACTTCTTATAAAAGTTGAAAAACTTTAAAAAAAAACCGACAGTTTTCTGTCTTCATTTCTGCCCAGATGAGGCCCATATAATGGTGAGAGCTTAGTGACAAATTAAAAATTTGTGTAGGACTAAGAACTCTAAGCTCTATAATTGATATTGAGCACTATATATACAAGTACCTAATGGGTTAGAAGAAATCTACCTAGGTTTCACCTTACGAGATCATCCGGATAAACTGACCGTATCGAGCACAATTTTCGTTTAATTAGTCCACCTGTCCGAGTTTTTTCTTTTGGCAAACATTACGATATTCTTTGATCTTTTTCAGATAATGTGCATGTTTTAGCATTTTCTTCTTTTCTGGAATTTTTTCCCAAATATCAATTTGTGCATTTGTTTATTAACAAATTGGGTCATTTGTTTTCCCCCCCTCTGTTAAAGTTAGGGATTAACTTAAAATAGAAATGCCTAATATATATATATATATATATATATATATATATATATATATAGGTATTATTCGGTCCAGTTAAACCAGAGTTGGGAGTAATTCCTTCAGGACAAAAAAATCATTCAGGAGCTGAACATTTAAATTTTCCTGGTAGAAAATCATTCAGGAGCTGAACATTTAAATTTTCCTGTTCCTTGTTTTATTTATCCATTAGATCTGAAGAAGTCCTGTTATATTTTTCTTCGTGCTTTTGGTTCACACCAGAAACGAAAAACAGGATGGAAATAAATTCATAATCCTAAAATAACCGGTCTTTGGTTTTTTCTTTAAAGAGATATATATATATATATATATATATATATATATATATAATGAACAAAAGTAATCAGACAAATAGGAATACTTATTTCATGTCGTTTATTTTTTCTAATATTCTCAACTAGTTTTGACCGTTGGATTTTATATAAAACGGAATCACTCGGCTTCCTAATAAAATTTAGCAGTCACAAACATCTATATAAACAAACGAACAAATCAATCAGTCACTGCTAATTTGAAAGATTCATCCTTCATGAAACTTAACTATCCTGCCTTGAAATAAAATTTGACAGTCAAAAACATCCAGATAAACAAAGCAGAAGGTCAATTACGGATAACTGAAACCTCATGAAAAACTCATTAGACAGGTAGGTGCCTATAACAAACATATATATATGTATGTCTCTCTCTCTCTCTCTCTCTCTCTCTCTCTCTCTCCCTATATATATATATATATATAAAAGATTAATTGAAGACATTTGGATGAGAAAATATTTTTCGTTCAACAAATGTATATGCCACGCCATCGGTGCATTATATATATATATATATATATATATATTGTCATCCACAAACACACTGTTTCGTTGTACCAAAACTCTTCAGTGTGGCTAGACACGCAACATGCTTCAAGCTGGGATCGAAATCCACCCAACTTCACGTTAGACTTTGTATCTTACCGCTCAGCCACCATGAGAATACGTCAGCTCGTTTATTTACATTTTGCCTCACTGGATACAATACATATATTGTATGGTGAGTCAATGGTGAACCAAATTTTGTGGTGTTATTAAATTGTGCTCAATATCAATGATGGAGCTGTTATATATATATATATATATATATATTACATGGTGATGTCTGTGACCCTGGGTTTTATGCTTTACTCTGATGAATGCGTAAAGCATGAAACCCAGGGTCACAGACACTACCATGTAATATATATATATATATATATATGTGTGTGTGTGTGTGTGTGTGTGTGTGTAAAAGCTCTATAATTGATATTGAGCACTATTTAATAATACCGTAATATTTAGTCCACCATTAACTAACCAGGTGAGCTAGTGACAATTATAAACAACTACAATATATATATATATATATATATATAATACGCAGAGCATCAGTATCTTTTCGGGCATGTTTTTGAAAATACTCTTATCATAAAAGATATGACGTTAAACAAGAAATCAATTTTAACTGCAATTTAGGTCCGTTTGGCCCAGCGGTTAGAGTGTTTGCCAATGGCCCGGGAGACCTGGGTTCAATCCCAGGTCGAGTCATACCAAAGACTTTAAAAATGGAACTTGATACCACCTTGCTTAACACTCAGCATTATAAGGTACGGTTCAAGGGTAAAGTGGAGCAATCCTGGGAATGGAGTAGCGCCCTCCCCTACACCTTGGTGTAGTAGCTATCGAAAAGGGAGCCTTCGGGTCACCCTCGACTATGGTTGCTAACTTTACTTACTTACTTACTATATCCAATACAATCATCATATATTATTAAGAATTTAATAATTAATAATATCTTTTGCTCTATTTATAAATAAAGCGTTCTTTATGTCGGTGATAGAGTATATATATATATATATATATATATATATATATATATATATATCGTTTCGTTTCCTTTTTGCTTGTTATCTAAGGACTACAAGAGTAATAGGCCAATCTTGAATCTTTGAATGAAAAACTTTCATCTCAGAGTGTTTTAATCATATTTGTTTGCAGGAGTGTATTGCCTCGCTTCCGAAGGTGTTCGAGACATTTTAACTTAAATTCGTGCTAAAGGTTTAATTTGTCCAGAAAGTAAATAAAATTGGCATCTGTAAGTAAGAGTGTCCCGCATACAGGAAAGACTAATACATCTGGGATGAAAATTATTCAGAAATCGACAGTCGACTGACTCAAATCGAATATCTTTATATGGATTGGCATGTAAACTCTCAATGAATATTTTGAAGAAAGGTAGAAGGGAACACGGGGAGGGGAATGCGAGGAAGAGAAATACAGGGGTGGGTTGTAATCGGGCCTTTGCTCTCAGGGGTGATCAAAATATTTTGGAATTTTTTTTAAGTAACCACGAAATTCTAATTTGTCCATAAAACAAATAAAACATCTACAAGACCCCTTTTACCACTCATGGGGGACCTTTTTCAATGAAAATTAATGAAAGAGCTCCCACATAACAGTAATAGTAGTAGTAGTAGTAGTAAAAAATGACTGAATCTATCGACATAAAACAACAGGCATATGTCAGTAGTAGTAGTAGTAGTAGTCTTGCGCCGCCAGAATTTGTGAGATAAGATATAGTTATAAGTAAAAGTTGGTGACCATAATCGAGGGTGACCCCGAAGGCCCCCTTTTCGTTAGCTACTACACCGAGGTGTCGGGGAGGGCGCTACTCCTTTCCCGGATTGCTCTACTTTACCCTTGATCCGTACCTTATAATGCTGAGTGTTAAGCAAGGAGGCATCAAGTACCATTTTTTGAGTCTTTGGTATGACTCGACCTGGGATTGAACCCCGGTCTCCGGGCCATTGGCGAACACTCTAACCGCTAGGCCAATGTCCGGTATCAGATATAGTTATAATTAATCAGTTTTCTGTCCTTTTTTGGTTTCTTTATTTGATGGCATATCAACCTCTGTGGGTTATTTAATGTCAAAGCCATTCATGTAGAAGAACAGCAAGGGTACTATTTAATCTATAGAAGCTGGGTAAAGGAGTTCATTCCTTTCCTAAGAGTATTAGTCCGAAATAGTGCGACTGGAGTTCGACCTTGGTTACTAAGATGTCGCAGTACAGCACGTTAGCCACGTTACTACGGGATTTTTCCTGCGTTTCCTTTCATCTTATTATTGTTGCTTATTTACATATCTAATTTCACTCCATACAAGTTTTTCACGCTAGCTTTAAACTCCCGGCTGTCGGTTAAATAGTACCATACCTGTTCTTCTACACGGACGCCTTTGGCATTAAATAACCCACGAAAGTTGAAATGCCATAAAAGAAAGAAAACAAACCAGCTCAAACAGGTGGGTTTTCACTTGACTCTGAGGGATCGTAAGTCACCTCAGATTTTCTCGACTCTTCCGAGTGTCTTGGGTGATTTTAGTAGTTCTGAGATATGGATAGTCTCGATTCTTTCTCTAATGACCAGCTCACTGAATCTATTAAGATTTTATTCCTTGCAAGTTTTGACATCTGTGCTGGCTGATGGTCTTTTACTGAAGTTTGAGTGACTGCAAGTCTCCTCAATTTTCTTAGACTCTTCTCAGCTGATCTGTAGTATGGATGGTCTCGATTTTTCTGATTTTCAATTCCTCCAGTGTTTTTCCAGACCTTTGGAGGCCGTTTCAAACACACCATCAACAACTGGTATCACCGTCACTCTTATATCCCACAATTTTTTCATCTCGCTGGCCAGGTCTAAGCATTTGTCTATCTTTTTGATTTTTTTTCCTTTTATTGCACAATTCCCTGTAGATCACCTTTCGCACCCGGCCATGCCTTGTCTTGTATTCCTTTTGTGCTAATTTGCCGTATGTGCTTATTGTGTGAATGTCCGTTTCTCCTCTACCACCGCATAACCTACACTTACAATCCAGTT
The DNA here is from genome assembly GCA_963585895.1 of Sepioteuthis lessoniana. Taxonomy (NCBI): domain Eukaryota; kingdom Metazoa; phylum Mollusca; class Cephalopoda; order Myopsida; family Loliginidae; genus Sepioteuthis; species Sepioteuthis lessoniana. Next base: position 82,176,825 of record OY757915.1, read on the forward strand.
GAAAATTATCAATTTTTGCTTTAATATTGTTGGTCCTTATGGCGTTGTGCTGTTATTAAAAGAGATTCGTTTTTTCTATTTAGATTTCCCCTTTTAAACCATGTCTAGGTTATCTCATATACAATCTCTCCAGTTTGTCGTTTGAAGTATCGATAAAGATGTTTTTCTAGTCATCTTTGTTTTCTAGATTTTGCTGTTTTACTGTTTGAGATTATGTTATAATCGTTATAACTGGCTGCTGTAAGTTGTCTCTCATTGTTCTTTTTAGTATATTCCTTGAGTCTTTGAATTGTTACATCTACACAAGCCTCAATGCTGGCGAGTCCCCTTGTTTCTTTTCTTGATACATAGAGTCTGTTGACGTCATCTCTTGGGTGTAAGGTAAGGCCTTGAGCATTGTTATCAGTTTCCTTGTCGTTCGATTCATTTTAGTGAGTTACTCCTTTATTTGTTTTAAGAAAATCTCCTGAGTATCTTTCAAGAACTTCCCAGGTGTTTATTTCTTTGATTTCGATAGATGAGTTTTGAGAAGTTTTCTTATTTTTCCGATACATTCTTTCTTAATTTTTTTCATCTCTGTTTGATGGTGTTTACTTCCAATATTCTCAGATATTTGTAATTTTCCTTATCTTCAAGTGTTCTGATGCTTTCATGATTTGGTAATTCCATTCCTTCCGTTGTTCCTCTTTATCTCTTTTTTATTATCGACACGGCACATTTTTTTTCAGTCCTTGTGAGTTTTTCCCACCATTATTATTATGATTATAATTATTTGTATTGAGAGTAGCTGCATTCTTAAGTTGTCCGAATTTTTTAGATGGAGCGTGGCCCTTATTATTATTTTATTAGCTGTCCCATTAATACTCAAGGACACGCTCCATCTAAAAAATCGGACAACTTGCGACTCCAGCTTACTGCAAATAATAATAATAATAATGGTGGAAAAACTCACAAGGATTGAAAAAAATGTGCCGTACTGATAATGAAAAAGAGAAACAACGAAAAAAATCAAAGAAATAAACACCTGGGAAGTTCTTGAAAGATACTCAGGAGTTTTTCTTAAAATAAATAAGGGAGCAACTCACTGAAATGATTCAAATGACAAGGAAATCGATGACGATGCACAAGGCCCTACACCCAAGAGATGATGTCGACAGACTCTATGTATCAAGAAAAGAAGGAAAAGGGGGTCTCACCAGCAGTGAGAATTGTGTAGATGCAACACTTCAAAGACTCAAGGAATATACTAAAAACAACAACTTCTTTGATTTCGACGGCTGAGTTTGTTTCGAAAAGTTTTCTTATTCCTCCGTGGTATTCTTTTTTACAATTTTCCTTTCATCTCTGTTTGATGGTGTCTGCTTTTTGATTAACTAGGGATAACAACAACAACAACAACAACAACAACAACTAGAGGGTGTCCTCGTGGTGTAATGGTTAAAGCGATGGACTGTGGAATCGTAGTACGCGAGTTCAAACTCCAGTCGCGCTATCACATTCGGGCAAATACCCTTGGGAAAGGTATGAACCCTCTAATCCTCCCAGCTATAGTACCCATACTGTTCTTCTAGGAGAATGGCTTTGGCATTAAATAACCTAAAAAGAGTTGATATGCCATTAAACAAAGAAACCAAAGCAAACCAAACAACAACTTCGACTACGACTACTGCTACTACTTATAATAATACTACTTCTAAACAAGGGTCATTTCATATGACTTAATGGTTAACGAATTAATTTAGAAAAACCATTACAAGTGAGTTCGATCCCTTCTGAGTGCTCCATACTTCAGACCTTGGACCAAAGTAAGTTAAGTTTAGTAACTTACTTCATGTAAACAAGCAACAATAAAGAGATGAAAGAAAAACTAGTCATAAACTCATATTGAAAATGTTTTATCAAAGAAATTCACCTAAGTTAAGATTATCTCGTCTACTACTAATAACGGGAAAGATAAGCAAAGATTAAATCGGATTGGAAAGAGATAATCTATGTGAATAAAATGGAATTATGCTTGTTGATTATCTTCAATTGCCTAATTGGCAAGACTGTCCGCTCAACGACTATAGAATGTAAAAAAAAAATGGAAGAAAGAAAAGAAATAACTAAAATAAGTTCAAGGAAAAATAGTTTGTTTAATGTTATTTACAACCACCATCACCAAACCATTACTACTACTACTACTACTACTAACAACAACAACAACAACAACAACATTAATTATAATAATAATAATCTCGGACAGACGACCTGACCAAGTGATAGCCAAGAAAAAAAAAAAACAGAGAACTAGCCGAATAGTAGACCACTGCGAAAAATTAAAAGAAAACGAAAAGAGAGATAAATACCTTGATCTTGCTAGAGAACTAAAAAAACTACGGAACATGAAAGTGACGGTGATGCCAATTGTAATTGACGCACTTGTAACAATCCCCAAAGCATTGGTAAAGGAACTGGAAGACTTGAAAATAAGAGAACAAGTGGAGACCATCTAGCATTATCAAGATCGGCTAGAATACAGAGAAGAGTCCTGGAGACTTGAAGAAACTTGCTGACACTCAAACTCTAGTAGAAAAACATCAGCGTTAGCTGATATGAAATACTCTCAAAATAATAATAATAATAATAATAATATTAATAATAATAATTACATTAACGCTTGTAAACCAGGGGCATCTCGCATGATTTAATGGTTAACAAATTGCCCTGGAAGTAATATTAATGAATATAAATGCTTTCAGCTAATTTCAAGATTGGCCGATTATCGGTCAATGGAACCGACCTTGGCACAATGTTTGGCTGAACATGATGTAAATGTTTTCTTAAAACACAAGTGGTATTTGAAGAAGTTGGTTGATTTCATGGTATGTCTGACTTTCTCCTTTTTTTTCATTTAGCGAGAAATTATATGTTTTCAAGTTGTTAGTAATTAGAACACTATATAACACAAATTTTGGATGCCCTGCCGAATAGGCCGACTGCACCTCTGCGGAGAGGTAAGAACTCCACTCCTGCAACAAGTATCCAAGATATAATTCTAAGCCATCTGATGGCGATGCTACAATCCAGGAGCTTTAGGAAATGTGTCGTAGCTCTTCATTGCCATTACTCCCATGTCCACTCTTCCCCGAAGTAGTAGTACATGTTAGGGTCCCATCTATGTATCAAATTGAAATATTTAATCGTTTACTATACTTGAAAACATTTAACTGTGTGCGAAAAAATAATCTTACCTACAAATTACAAACACACACACACACCTAAATATACATATATATATATAAGCAGGATTTGGCATTGTAATATAATGGCTGAGAGATTTCGTTTTATGCCTTTGGGTTTAGTTAGGCTGAGAACCTTTCGGCTCAGTGCATGGTTTACTTAGGTGCAACATTAACGCAGGTGTTCATGCGCGCGGGTGGAACGGACGTGTCACTCAGAGATGTCACAATAGCCCAGATGGGAAACGGGGGTTACAGAGTGCGGATGACGTCACGCACCGAAAGCGCGCGGAGGATTTTGGAGATTTTGAAAAAGTCAGTTAGTTGAGTTGAGAAGACGGTTGACTTTTGCTTGCTCGCGGAGGCCTTGGGCAGGTGTCGGACGAGATGTGTGGGGGCAGATGAAAAAGCCAGAATAGAAAGAATGTGTATCTCTCTCCTTATATCGAAGAACCTTTAAACTCAAAGGTAATAAAAAGTTTCGTACCTGAACTGAGAAGTCGTAAGTGTTTTTCTTGTTTCGTGATTCCTATGTTCTATGTATACATGTTATGAACATTTTATGTACGTTTAGCGTAGCCATATCATGGCTATGTAACAGCATTAAGTAACCTACAATGGTTAATATACCATAAAGCCAAATCAATCAGGCAACAAATTTTGTTCCTGGCTAGAAGCACGCACGGAGGATATGGGGGATTTTGAAAAAGTGAGTTAGTTGAGTTCCTGGCTCGGAGGAAAAAGGTTGACTTTCGCTGGCTCACCGTTGCCTTGTGGCGGGTGCCACACATGGTTTGGGGGAGATGGAAAAGTCAGCATAGGAAGAATGTGTATCTCTCTCCTTATGTCAAAAAACCTTTAAACTCAAAGGTAATAAAAAGTTTCGTACCTGAACTGAGAAGTCGTTAGTGTTTTTCTTGTTTCGTGATTCCTATGGTCTATGTATACATGTTATGAACATTTTATATACGTTTAGCGTAGCCATATCATGGCTATGTAACAGCATTAAGTAACCTACAATGGTTAATATACCATAAAGCCAAATCAATCAGGCAACAAATTTTGTTCCTGAATAGTTTGTGTTATTCCTTAATTGTTTATGTTGTATAGGGACTTGAAATTTTACTTTTGTGCCTTGGATATGAAATCTAGAAATTGAACTATTTTCTATGGAAGTAAATAATGGAAATGAATCCGACAATATAGAGAAAAATTGAAAACAAGGTAATCCAAAGAGAAGAATTTAACGTAAAAAATGTCAACGTTATAACGTTTCGTTTCTAATGAACCATCATCAGGACTTGGAAGGATGATATCAAATTACGTTAAATCAGTGGTCGATTTTTATTGAAATACAAAACAAGGGGAAAATATTATATATACGGAGACAGGGGTAACCATTTACTCAATAAATCCCCGTTCGAATTTAAAAATGTCTCTTGACTGTTTTAGACAATGACATAGAACAAATAGAATCATCAAGAGAAATAATAAATTAAAAGGCGGAAGAAGAAGGAAGAATGGAAAAAAGAAAAGAAAAATTAGAGAAAAGGAAATAAAAGAGGAAAAAGAAGAGGGAGGAAAAAAAGGAAAGAAGCTAACATATACGTAAATAACTAATTATTGTTAAATCAAAAATCAAACCTATGTCAATTGGTATGTCTATAAATCAAAAATCTAAAAAATAGAAAAACGGTAGTTTTGGGAGGAAGGTAAATACAGTTTTAAATGAATGGGGCAAAAGTAATTCGATAAAAAAATTTACCGGGGAAAGGGAAAAGAGGGAAAGAATTTTACTATTTCCTATGTAAAAACAGGAGAAATTGTGCATATTCCTGTACACATTTTTTAAAATAAAACAAACTATAAATCAAATATTTGCATGTATTTATATTAAAGTTATACCAAAATGAACAAAAGTCTTTAGTAAGTTCTAGAAAATGTTCAATCGGCTCCACAGTACTGGATCTATCAGGAATATTCTGGAAAATGAGCAATTTAAAAATTTCATAACCCAGATTACAAAAGCAAAGTTTGAAGAGAACAATAGATATTTTCGATTTATCTTAGATATAAGCAATAAAGAAATAATACTTTTTGCCAAAGAACAAAAAGAAGTAAAAATCTTCTCACATAGTGAAATCATTTGTAGTAATTTACTTTTGTTTAGATGTGGAACAAGGCCATATGAATGGGGCACCAAACGAAACTCGAACTCACACGTGAAGGTTTGTTAGTCTAGGTTGCTAACCATGACACCAACCGAGGTGCCCAGGCAAATTGTTTGTAAATAATTACTGCTTCAAGTAAAGTATTCTAAACAAACAATTTGTATACAATTGTAGGATTTCATGTAGTCCTATCTAACTTGAATAATGTAAACACATTTATATGGTTCAAGTATTCCTATTTGGAAATCTTCAGGACACTGCTGGAGAAGCAAGGACGAACTTATAAGTGACGTTCTTCTATGGACCCCAACACACGGACATTCCAGGGTTGGCTGACAAGCAAGAACTTATTTACATCAGCTATATGCGGACACAGGATGTAGTTTGGAAGAACAGCTGGGAGCGATGGATTATAGGGACAGATGGAGAGAGAGTCTTGGAAATCTGTGCTGTCAGCGCGACTTGATGCTGATGCTGATGATGCTGATCATAATTTTTATTTAATACTAATTATTTGCAAAGCTTTTTTTTTTTAATAATAAGGTAATCTATTTCATCTATTCATTTAGGGCAAGCATATTCTGACTAATTTTAACTAGTATTTTCTTCCACCTTTTTAATTTTAGCTGCTTCTTATCACTATTCAGGATTGATTGATTTTTACGGCATGGCAACTCGTCTTGACTTAAATCAAGCCGAGGGGTTAGGTAATCGCGTTAATTGCATGTTCATATTTACATTTTTTCTGTTGTTTCTTGAGATTTTTTTTTTTACACACGGTCCTATTGAATAAAAATAATTTTCAAACAGGTTCTACCACTCCGAGTCAGAGCTGACCTGGGAGTAATGGTTATGAAAGAGTACTTCTCACTGCCCAGATCACTAAAACTAGAAGCTCCCCACCAGATGCAGTTCAGTGACATACTCAGGAGAACTTTTTTTGTGGGGAGAGGGTTTTCTACTCCTCTGCAGAGGGATATATTCAGCGCATTCTGAGCCACAATGACAGAACGTTTATCACAATTCACTTAGGTCGTCACCTCTTCAGCAACGAGAAACAATGAGTTTTGGAGAAAATAGAAAATGATAATCACTCGGTGTCTCCAACACACCTCCTCTTTCTTCTCTGGTAATCATGGTTGTTCGTAACAGCTGCGTTACCAATTAAGCTTCAAGAGTAATGGGTGTATCGTAAGTGTAGATCTTGCCTATAGTTCATTCTGTAGCACATAACCTATCAAACCATACTATGTTTTTTTTTCTTTACTCACTAGTAATGTTGTCCAGGTTAAAAGCATGGTAAGATTAATCTGAAGACGAACGTTTTGATTCTGACCTGTTTACCAAAACTTTTCTTGTCTCCCAATAATACCATCACTGGAAAAATAAGGTTTAAAAATATTCGACTTCGGGTTACCCTTACCGCGCTTTTGCCTTGGTTTCTTTGTTTATGGCATATCAACCATCATGGGTTATTTCATACTGAAGTCATCCATTGTTGAAAGAACTGTGGTGATACTATATAACCATAGCTGAGGTGATAAGGGGGTTCAAACCTTTCCTAATGGTTATTAGTGCGAAAGTGAACGTAATAGCACGACTTGAGTTCGAACTCACTTACTACAGTGTCCCAGTCCTGCACGTTAACTGCAGACGTCACGCTGAGCTTTTAACTGGGACTAAGATTAATGATAAACTTTATTTAGTTTTAAGTTTTTAGGAAAAAATTTATCAATTATTTATTTAGACTTGCAATTTTGTTTTTGGTTTTAGTTGTTTTTCATAGTTACATATTCGTGTTGTGAATCTATGACAGCGAGTAACAATGAATATCAGAGATTAGCCCTCAGTAAGATTCGAGCTCACACCTCCTTTTGTTTTGGAGTAAATTGATTATTTATCCCAGTTGTTTTTTTTTCAAATATAATCGTAATTTTATTCATGGGTAATAACTAAGAAGACTACACTATTTTGACTTTCTCCTTTCCTTCCTCTTTTATCATAACTTTCTTCCTTTGGTTAAGTTATTTGGTTTACTGGCATATCAACTCTTGATGGTTACTTATGGCAAATCCTGTTTATATATATATATATATATATATATATATATATATATATATATATATATATATATGTGTGTGTGTGTGTGTGTGTGTGTGTGTGATTTGTAAGAGAATAGATTTTGGGTAACTTTTCAAACGAGTTAGAGCTCATTTGTTTGCAGATAGTTAAATGGTTTCAAATATTGCTACTTAACATTTGTAATTCTATTCATCATATCTAATATCTACGTATTTATCATAACTAATTTAATTATTTGCTTGCACATAGTCAATAGCATTAATCATAAGCTTGTTCACAGTTAAATGGTTTCAAGTATTGCTATTTAACACTAATAATTCTATTCAACATTGATCATGTTTGCACACAGTTAAGTGGTTTCAAGTATTGCAACCTAACACTAATAATTCCGTTGAATATTAATCAATTGTTAGCACGCAGTTAAATAATTTCAAGTACTACTATCTAATACTAATAATTCTACGGTGGTGTCCTCGTGGTGTAATGGTTAAAGCGCTGGACTGCGGAATCGTAGTAAGCGATTTCGTACTCCAGTCGCGCTATTACTTTCACATTCGCACAAATACCCTTGGGAAAGGTATGAACCCCCTTATCCTCCCAGCTATGGGTTAAATAGTACCAATACTGTTCTTCTTGGAGAATGACTTTGGCATTAAATAACCTAAGAAGAGTTGATATACCATTAAACAAAGAAACCTAATAATTCTACTTAATATCAATTAATTATTTGCACACTGTTAAATAGTTTCAAGTATAGAAATACTTCTATTTGATTCACAAACGAGACCCTAATAATTATTTTGGGTTAGAGTGGATTGTAATAGCAATGAAGGGGTATTCCACATTTTCCAAAGCTCCAGTTTTATCTTACTCTGTCACTATGATTTTCTATTTCTTCTCTCGATTTAACTTTATATCTGCTACACTTTTCACTTTTACTATATTCAAATTTACTTTGTTTGCTTCTTTCTTTCTTTCTTTCTTTCACTTGATTTTTCTTTCTTTTTACGTAAAAAATTCTTTCTTTCTTTCTTTCTTTCTTTCACTTGATTTTTCTTTCTTTTTACGTAAAAAATTCTTTCTTTCTTTCTTTCTTTCTTTCACTTGATTTTTCTTTCTTTTGACGTAAAAAAATTCTTTCTTTCTTTCTTTTTTTAATTTTTCTTTCTTTTTATGTAAAATATTCTTTCTTTCCTTTCTTTCTTTCTTTCTTTCTTTCTTCCGGTTAATTTTTCTTTCTTTTTATATAAAGATATTCTTTCTTTCTTTCTTTCTTTCTTTCTTTCTATAAATATTCCTACTGCAAATTCAAGATGGCGCAAAAGTAATTCAACATTTCTAAAAATAAGTGAAATCTTTTAAAATTATTATCTTTTTTTTCTAAAAGATATTCTATTTCAAGATTAGTTCAAAGTAATTTTCAAAGGTCAAAATGAATATAGTTAAAAATGAAATATCTTCACTATTATTTTTGTTCAAAAGGTCTTTAATTTTTTTGAATGGTAAGAGACTTTTGTGCCATCTCATTTAGTTTATTTATTTATCTTTTTATTTATTTCTCCATCACTTCTATCTAAGGGTGGGCTGAAAAGTTCATAGGCTGAAATGTTCATATGATGACGTCATATCTCCTGTGGGTGACTTTTAAGACCAATGGGATCCAAGCAATGCAAGAATTTACACTATCCAAAATTAGGTCTAAGTATGCTCTCTCGCCGATATATATATATATATATATATATACATGGAGAGAGAGAGAGAGAGAGAGAGAGCTTGCTGAAAAAGAAAGAGAAAGAATGGGTAGGTATTAATTTACTAAGCTTTTTTTTTTTTTTTTTGCTTAGATGTAGCACAAGGCCGCATGAATGGGGCACCCAATGAGAATCGAACTCACTCGTGTAGGTTTGCTAGTCTACCTTGCTAACCATTACACCACCCGAGGTGCCCAAAGAGTGGGTAGGTATGCAGGCCCTTCCAATCTAAAGATAACGCTTCACAGTTGCCTTCTTCTCATTTCCTAAATCGCTGCATTTGAGCATATGCAACGTTAATAGTAAATAGTTGTACAGACCAATCAAAACTTGGCCCATGTCCTGTCAGATTATTAAATGGTTGTGAGTCGGCGGGGTTCCTCTTACTCAATCTTACTAACTTTCTTTCTGTATCTTTTTCTTTCTATATTTATGCCATTTTCTTTGCACACGGACATGTACGAACGTACGTCCTGATATATAAATCGGAAACATATATACATACATATGTACATGAATACATACATACATGCGTACGCACGGATAGATAGATAGATAGATAGGATTAACGATACGAGTGTTTGTTGATTATTTATATATCTCCATCTCTCACGCTTTTCTATTTTTCCTTAAGAACACACACACACACACACACACACACACACACATATATATATATATATATATATATAATTCTTGTTTCTATACCTATTCTATAATTCTGACGATGTGAAAACCCCAGATGATACAATTTGTAAATAAAAAATATTACACAAACTGATATTTGGGAAAAAGTTCCATAAAAAAAGAAAAGACTAAAAACATTCGTACTTCTTGAAAATAATCAACCAATATCGCAATGACTAGTCAAAAGAAAAACACCGACAGAATATACCTTAAGCTAAAACGTAAGAGTGCTCAGTACACTAAGTAGAGCGATACATATATATATATATATATATATATATATATATATATAATGCTAAAGAAAAAAATATGGTTAGATACATATGTATAGGTAGTGCATATATTCTCTCTCTCTCTCTCTATATATATATATATATATATGTTCAAAACCTGGACGAGACTGGTTGCATTTCACATAGCACTAATACCATTGGGAAAGGTATGAATCCAATTATTCTCCCTCCAACTATGGGTAAATAGTAGGGCAGAATAGGTTCTTTAGCCTTGGTGAGGCAACTAGTCTAGAAGCTAAACTCTGAATTCAAACCTGTTAAACTCCGCTTAAAAAATTGACCTTGTGTCATATCCTGCCCGATCGGAGGGATTGGGTAAATATGATAAATATATATATGTGTGTGTGTGTGTATGTTTGTGTTTGTGTGTGTGTGTGTGTGTGTGTGTGTCCTTGTGTATGTGTGTGTATGTGTGCGTGTGTGTAAATAATAATTTCTTATTTCTTCGTTATTTCAACGTCAGTTTTTACAAGAATTGAAACTAGCACGTGTTTAATAGTTTATTTTTAAGAGTTGAGACTTACACTATTTTAAATCTGTTTTAAAAATAAACTTCCATATCATCGTGATGAGCCAAGTAGAAAATATTGGGCAACATTACAAATGATAGGATTTGACGTAAAAAGAATTGGATTCAAGTTTTTTTTCAGCGGCATTAGAGCAAATGTCACATCCAAACTTGGCCTGCCGCTTAACCTTTTGTTTCGTCTCTCTCTCTCTCTCTCCTCTCTCTCTCTCTCTCTCTCTCTCTCTCTCTCTCTATCACACACACACACACACACACACACACACACACACACACACACATATATATATATATATATATGTGAGTGTGTGTGTTGACAAATATACAATAGTTTCTTTGATTTACGAGGTATTTACTTCATACCCGTATCGGATGTGTAGAATCTCAGATTATAAAGAACCCTTAATTAGACCCTTGGTGGACGGGGACGATATTTTAGTTGAGTTCCCTCTCTCTTTAGACCAATATTAGAACCAGTATATCCGTGATATATTAACATGAACACAACAGGAGGAAAAACAAAATTTGTATATACAAGATACAACTCATTTGTATATACAAGATCAGTTTATATTTTACTCACACAATGTACCTACAAGTGGTATTAGAAAAAGAATACGGAAATGTGTTCCAACAGCTAGAAATATACACATATTGTTCGTTGAACAAGCAGTATATGGAAAGGGTACAAAATTGAAATTGCTTACTTGATAAGAGTAGGCAAAATATAGTCATGTATGTATTTACCAAACCCACTGCACAGGCAGAAAGTAAGACAAGATCAATTTTTTTCAAGTAGAGTTTAACAGATTTGAATTCAGTTTTCTACTCTTAGACTGGCAGCTAACCAAGGCTAAAGAACCTAGTCTACCTTACCCTTTACCCATAGCTGAAAGGAGAATTGTTGAATTCATACCGTTCCCAAAGTATTAGCATTATGTGAAATGCAAACAGTCGATAACCATTACCATACAACAGATTTACAGATAGTCATATAGCTTTACTCTTCCCTGATAGGGTCAGAGACCACATCACCACTGTTCAAAGATCTGAAGCGTTTACAGGACTCTAATTTCTATCACAATATACCCAAACAAAACTTCACGCAGTTTGCCGGGGTAGTAGAATATGTTGACTGCACCCTGCAGAGGGGTAAATTTACCTCACCCAACAAGTGTTTTGGATTTTACAATGAACCATCTGATGGTGAGGATTTCGTCCTAGAGCTTTGGGGAATGTGGAGTACTTCAACATTGCTATTAGTCCCACGTCGACTCTAGTCCGGTGTGGTAGAACCTGCTAGGATCCTAGCTATGTGTTCAACATAATTATTTTATCATTTACTATACTTGAAAGCATTTAATTGTGTGTTGAAAATGTTTAATATTAGATAGAAGTATCAGTGTTAACAACTCTTGAAAATATTCAAGTGTCAGTAAACAATATATAGCAATACTTGAAATCATTTAAATGAAGTCTGGCTCGTTTAAGAGTAATGTCACCAAAAAACTGTTTACTTAAAAATTATATATATATATATTGTCATCTACAGGCAGACTATTTCGTTGTACCACAACTCTTCAGGGTGGCAACAAACGCAGGACGCTTCAAGCTAGGATCGAAACCCGCCTAACTTTACGCGAGATACCATATCTAACCGCTCATTCATTTCGACGACATACGTCTGGTCAGGAATTATAACGCATATATACTAGCTTTCGTTTGTTTACATTTTGCGCTATATATATATATATATATATATATATATATATATATATATATATATATATGCGTGGTGCATTTAATAAGCTTTCAGACTTTTTTTTGTACGGGCATTTATAATTGGTGTAGAGTCTTGAAAATTCAGTATGTTATTGCTGTACATCTTATGAGATGACTGACCAATTTTTTTTTCAGATTCAAATGAACAGCTACAGCAGCAATTGGAATACACCCTACTAAAGCCTGATTGTCACAGCTGGTGAATTTCAAAAATGCAATCTGGACTTTAGAAGAACGATATGCAATAAAATTCTGTTTTAAACGTGGAAAAAATGCCATGCAATGAAAGCTGGATCTACTGCTATGACCCAGAGACCAAGAGACAGAGTTCCCAGTGAAAGCATGCTGGCTCTCCCAGGCCTAAGAAGGCCAGACAGAGCAAATCCACCCACAAACTTTTGATGATCCCTTTTTTGACAGCACTGGCATGATCTACTTGCACTGGGTTCCCACTGGACAGACAGTCAACAAGGAATACTATGTTGAGGTTTTAAGGGAGTTCAGGAAGAGATTCCTTCGGAAGAGGCCAGCACTCTTGAAATCGGGTCCGTGGCATTTCCACCAGGACAATGCATCAGTCCACAATTCCATCCTTGTCACAGACTATTTGTCCAAGATGGGCGTCAAGACAGTTGCTCAACCTCCCTATAGTCCAGACCTTGCTCCCTGTGACTTTTGGTTATTCCCTAAGCTCAGAAGCTGTCGTTATGAGACAATTGAGGAGATGAAAGTGGCTGTGACGAAGGTCATTGACACGCTTACACAAGAGAACTTCCATGGGACCTTCCAGAAGTTGTTGGAACTATACAACGAGTGCATTGCAGCCGGAGGAGATTACTTTGAGGGGGACTAGAGTTTCATGTGTGTACTATTAATAAAACTGCCCACACGAAAAAAGTCTGGAAACTTATTTAATGATCCTCGTATATATATATACATATATATATAGGGATTAGAAAGAATAATGGAAACACATAGAATCTTAGTATCATAATTATGGAACTCCCATAAAACCATGAAACGTTTGTTATTTTTATGTTTTTTGAATTTTATTAATTTTTCTCGTCATATTTTACTAAAATTGTTGTTTTTTTACAGATACCATCAGAAGAAATTAAACATTAATTAAAATGGCAGATTTATCAGACTTTAAATGAAGTCAAATTGTTGGTGCTCGTATGGCAGGCGGTAGTGTAACAATACCTGCTGATTTATTTGGTGTAGCAAGAACTACTGTCTCGAAAGTAATGACTGCATTTGAGAAAGAAGGAAAAACCTCCTCACTGAAGCAGAACTCTTGAAGAAAGCGAAAGCTGTTTGATAGGGACCGTTGGACTCTTACGCGGATTCTTAGGAAAGATCCCAAGAATATAGTTACGAAAATTACGGCTGGGCTTAATAACTATCTCGAGAACCCAGTCTTCTCAAAAACTATAAGAAAGGAGCTTCACAAAGCCGAATTTCACGGGAGAACTGCAATCAGAAAACAATATTAAAATGAATTTGTTTGAAATATACACGTAACAGCGCGACTAAGACTCGAACTCGCTAACGACGATTCCGCAGTGCTTCGCTTTAACCATTACACTATTTCTGGCCTTCGGCTCAGGGTTAGGTGTATCCGTTTGTATCCCGAATTTTCAGAGAATTTAATGGTTCTCATTTTCTTGGACGGATTCCAGTTTGTGTATATACCATTTATTAGTATGTTCAAAATTTAATCTCTTGTCAAATCCTATTTATATATCCCAGTGAATCACCTAATGGTCTTTCACTGACGTTTGAGTGACAGCAAGTCTCCTCAAGTCTCCAGGACTCTTCTCAGTATCCTGGCCGTTCTCAACAATGCTATAGTTTGGATGGTCTCCTCTCGTCCTCCAACTTCCAAGTCCTCCAGTCCCTTTAATAGTCTTTTAGTAACTGTACCGAATGCACTAATCATGATTGGTATAATTGTCACCTTCATGTTCAATGTTTTTTATTCCCTTGCAAGGTCTAGGTACTTATCCTTCTTTTCACTTTCTTTCAGTTTTATTCTGTGGTCAGCCGGTACAGTAAAGTTGACAATTTTGCAAGTTCTCTTTTTTTTTTGTTGTTGATTGCTATTAGGACAGGTCTTCTGGTCGAGATTAGGTGATCCTTTTGTATATCAAAGTCCCATAGGAATTTGTATGTGTCATTCTCCAGGACAGCTGCTAGGTTGTGCATATACCATTTGTTTGTAAGGTTATTATTATTATTATTTCAGAAATTTTAATATCTATTTTAGCGGCTAGATATATATAACGTCGAAGGGTAAACAACGTCTCAGAATACTTGACATTTTGCGAGTTTTTCACACGGCTCTAATGGATAGTTTTTCACTGGAATATGAATTACAGTGTTTCCGATCTCCAGGACTCTTCTCCGTAGACTATGTGATTTTTAACTTTTTGACAAATTATTTTTATTTTTTGTTAATTAACACTTGCTCTAGTTTTCTGGCCTAGATTCTATCTATCCATTTGTACCTCAAAGTTCCAGGGAATTATTTTACGCAATTCATTTCCAAGGACAGATTCTGGTTTGTGTATATAAGATGGTCGTTACAAAAGTTCTAAACCTCACACAAATTTTAGAGTTATCGTACACCTTTCATCTTTGTATGGGCCTCACCTTCACGAAAAGTAAGAGAGAAAGCTGAATTAGTTTTTGGAATTTTATAAAAAATGGTAGTGCGTTGCCACAACAAAGATGTTCATCTGCGGGCCTTTTTTCATGGTGAATCATCTTTCCCTCCTTGTCATGCCTACTAATGAATTCCTTTTGTGTCTGTTTACAGCATTCTCTTATTAACTATTTCATCTTTTTCACCGCATTACCTGCATATTGGCCAAATGAGTAAAGTGTTAGCCAAGAGTCCGCGAGACCGGGGTTCAATCCCAGGTCGAGTCATACCAAAGACTAAAAAAAAAATGATACTTGCTACCGCCTTGCTTAACATTCACCATTATAAAGTACGTATCAAGGATAAAGTGGAGTAATCCAGGGAAAGGAGTGACGCCCTTCCCTAGACGTCCGTGTAGTAGCTATTGAAAAGGGAGCTTTCGGGTAGCCCTCGACTACTGCCGCCAACTTTACTTATCATTTTGTAGCGTATTATTAATTAAAGAGTAGTCTTTTCACTATTCATGATTCTCTATTATTATTATTATTATTTACTCCTTTAGAGTTTTTCACATCAGCGTTAGCAGATGGTCTTTCACTGAAGTTTGAGTAACAGCAAGTCTCCACAAGTCTCCAGGACTCTTCTCAGTATTCTGGCCGTTCCCAATAATGCTGTAGTTTGGATGGTCTCCACTCGTCCTCTAACTTCCAAGTCATCCAGTCCCTTTAATAGTCCTTTGTATATTTGCCATCATGTCGAAAACTTTAACATCACAGCCGGTTTGGAATCAACAGGAATGTGAAATAGGCTCTTGGAGATCTGCGATTCGTTGGCATTCAATCTCCAGTAACAACCACACAGGCATCTGTGGTATAATCGTCAAAGTCAACAATTTTGCAAGTTCTCTTTTTCTGTTGATTATTATAAGGTCTGGTCTTCTGGCTGAGATTTGGTGATCCGTTTATATGTCAAAGTCCCATAAGAGTTTGTATGTGTTATTCTCTGGGGCAGCTGCTGGGTGGTGTAGATACCATTATTATTATTATTATTATTATTATTATTATTATTATTATTATTATTATTATAATACTCCATGGGTGTTTTTCACCCCAGAATTAGCTGGTGGGCTTTCACTGGAGTCTGAGTTCAGTAAGGCTCCTCATTCTGGCTGGATGGTCTCCATTCTTTCTCTGATCTTCGACAATTCCAATCTTCTTTCCAGTCCTATGGGAGCCCTTTCAAGTGCACCATCTTCAATTGCTATCAACGTTACCTGCATTTTCCAAAGAGTTATTTAGTTCTTTAGTAAGATTCAAGTATTTGTTTATTTTTTTGTTTGTTTGTTTGTTGGTTATTTTAATGGCATATCAACATTCTCGGGTTATTTATGACCAAATCCCTCTTTTAGAAGGACAGTAGTGGTACTATTCAACCCATAGATGGGAGGATAAGGTGGTTCATACTTTTCCCAAGGGTATTTGTCCGAAAGGGGACGTATTAGCGCGACTGGAGCGCGAACTTGCGTACTACGATTTCGTAATCCAGCGCTTTAACCATTACACCATGGGGACATCCCCTTTATCTTTTTGTTTTCCTTTATTTTCACTCTGTTGTCAACTGGAACAGCAAAATCCACTAGACGGCAAGTTCTTTTCTTTTCTTCTTTTTTTAATTAGCACTGGGTCTGGTCTCATGACTGCCACCATTCTCGGGAACTGGCGTGTTCACACCAGATGCCTGTGTGGTTGTTACTGGAGATTGAATGCCAACGAATCGCAGATCTCCAAGAGCCTATTTCACATTCCTGTTGATTCCAAACCGGCTGTGATGTTAAAGTTTTCGACATGATGGCAAATATACAAAGTAATGATTTTACACAAAAGTAGATATTTGTACAATCTTTGTCAGCAGAACGTAGTCGCAGGAACAATAACGATATTATAAACTGCAGTAGTAATCAACAGTAGTAGCTATTCATTGCTAAAAAATAAAAATAAAAATAAATAAATAAAAATAAAAGAAAATAAAACTGGTCTGTTCTTGTATTCAGTCCATTTTTTATAATCAAGTACATTTCCCAGAAGCCAACACTGCATATTTAACTTCATTTACAAATTCATTGTACTATTCTGCCGGAAACTGGCAATCACATATACAATTTATTTGACAGGCAACATATGGTCTAGACAATCTCCATTCTTTGTTTCTTTGTTTCTTTTTAAGTTTAAATGCTGTGTATTTTGGAAATAAGTAATATCTGATAATATCCATTTTCGTTGTTTAATATTCCTCTAGAAATGATAAAATCCTGGTATCTTTGGTTTAGAAGAAAATTTATCATGGTTTACTTATTTTTAGTTGATACAGTTAGTTGGCTGGTTGAACAATGCATGTTCGGTTATCTAACGAAACGATCCATCACATAATGAGCGAATGCAGTGAATAAGCGCAAAAAGAGTATAAGACTACGTAATTATGACTGGTTGAGTAAGGTGATCCACTGGAAATTGTGCAAGAAGTTTCAAATTCATATACGAACAAATGGTATATGTACAACCCAGAATCCGTCCTACAAAGTGAGACGCATGAACTTCTCTGGGATTTTGAGAAACAAACGGATCACCTAATCTCAGCCAGACGACCAGACTTCGTGATAGTCAATAAAAAAATGAGAACCTACTGAATAGTGGATTTTGCCATCCTGGCTGACCACAGAGTAAAACTGACGAAAAGCGAAAAGAGATAAATACCAAAACCTTGCTAGAGAACTGAAAAACTATGAAACATGAAAATGACGGTGATACTAATTGTAATTAGTGCACTCAGTACAGTCTCCAAAGAATTGGTATAGGGAACTTAGAAATAAGAGGGTAAGTGGAGACCATCCAAACTACAGCATTGTTGAGATCAGCCAGAATACTGAGAAGAGGCCTGGAGACTTGTGGAGGCTTGCTGTCACTCAGACTCCAGTAGAAAACTATCAGCTAACACTGGTGTGAAAAACCTTTAAATGAGTAAAATGATAATTATTATTATAATCATAATCGACCTGTCGCAGCACTGACAACATATCGACAAACAAAATAATAACATAACTAGGAAACAGAAATAGAAAGAAAAACAACTACAAAGGTATTACAAACGACAAACAAGCGAAATCTCCAATGAACATAGCCACGAAAGAGAAACCATAACATGGAAACTGAATCTCCTTTAATAGCATCACAAAACAACGTCATAAGAAACAATTTTGTTAAAGCGAAAACCGATAAGACGCAAAAGAATGGATAGCGCAGGTTATAACGTGGCCATTAATCACATAATAAGCGAATGTAACACACTAGTGAGAAAGGAGGTATAATACTAGATACGACTGGGTGAGGAAGGTGATTAATCGGGAATTTTGTAAGAAATTGAAATTTGACCATATTACCAAACGGTACATGTACAAACCAGAATTCGTCCAGAAGAATGAAACAAGTAAAATTTTCAGATACAAACAGATTATCGGATCCCGACAAAAAGACCAGACCAAGTGATGATTAAGAAGAAAAAAAGAGAACTTGCAGTATAGTGAATTTTGCTGTAGCACCAAACTATAGAATGAAAATCAAAGAAAGCAAAAAGAAAGACGAGTATTTCGATCTTCGCTAGACGACTAAAAAAGGTCTTGAACATGAGGATGATGGTAGTACCAATTTTAATTGGCGTGTTCGGAACGGCCGCCAAGACTTGAAGAGTTGGAAATCAGAGAAAGAATCGTGATAATCCAAACTACAGCATTGTTAAGATCGGCCAGAATACTGGGAAGAGTCCTTGAGGAGACTTACTGTCACTCAGACTCCAGGGAAAGACCATCACTGGAGTGAAAAACTCACAAGGAGTATAATAATAATAATAATAATAATAATAATAATAATAATAATAATCTATGACCTCTCAATCGATAAAAATTACTTACTTGATATAGTCTGAAAGCGCTAAGTATGAAGTTACCCTCCTCAATACAACCGTAAAAACATCAGAAGTCTATTAAAATATGACCAGCCTTAGCGGCAATAAAGCCTCAAAATAGGGCAGTAGATATAAAACATAAAGGGGATACAGGAAAACCTGAAGCTAGTTCAAGTAGTTAGTTCGAGAAATAAAGCATAAAATCTGAGGATAATGGACTTTAACTAAGTTAAAACTTTGAGAGTGATTTTTTTTTGTGACCCGCTGTTCTTGAACAGTCACCGTGACTGTTCTCGGTCACATCTGTGTCAGGCGCACAGATAATAAGTAATCCCTGGGTTTGGTATAGCCACAATATACCATCCATGATAAAAATGTTGAATCAAAATATGACACAACGTGGGACCCAGGCAACAGGCTTAGGTCTCGTGATCAGCCGGTGCTCTCCTGATTGCCAAAATGGGAGATCCGATGTAATCTTATGAATGTTGGCTGTTGCTTTTTCAGGTATACGAATGACGATTTAAGGAACCACATCAACCAGAAACGTAAACACAAAACATGGACTAGGGAAGACAACCAATTTGCACTCCACTGCTATTTTAGGAGCAACCCTACACAAAGAGGATAGAGGAAAAGAATGATAGAGATCTGGCAAGAATGTACTAGTTTTCAGACAACAAGACTTGCCGACCAAGTCAGAACAATAATAAAGGTTGGTTTTCTGACCTTGAAATACTAGAAATACACCAGAAAATAAATGATGAACAAGATAGTTATATAGTACCAGACAAATCAAGAATTAAAAAACAAAAACAACCTAACTAAGATGAACCATCAACTTCGGAAAATAGAAACTCCACACAACCAAACAATGCACAACCAAACACAACCCAGAGCAAACACTAACACAAGAACAAAAGGTAAATCTAGAAAGTTTAAAGGGAATGATGAACGGGGAAAATACTACTTTAGCATCACCATGAAACATAGAATGGAGAACAGTTAAGACGGAAACGAATGAAACAAATCAAGTACTGCCTTACATATCAACAAATAATATAACCGAATTAAATGAACTAATCTATGCAGGGGCGAAATCAGTTTGTGAGAAAATTGGGATCCCCTCAAAAAGCATGAAGAAAAGATCAAAAACAGGATGGGAAATTCGACTGGAAACGCAGGTAAAAATCTACAAAAACCGGCCAAAATGATAAAATAGAGCAAAGATGCCTGAATATGTAGAGACAAAAAGAAAAAGGCAATATAAGAAAAAATAACAAATAACTTGAGAAAATAAACCAGAAAGTCCTGGCGAAAGAAGGAAGATTAAAGAGATATCGATAAAGGGTAAAAGAATACAGACAAAGCAGGACATTCCAAAATAACAAAAGAAAATTCTACCAACAACTGGGAGGAGATGACACAAAAACATACCAATAACCGAATGCAAGAGAAACCGAACGAGTTTGGACTAAAATATGGCAACCAAAAAGAAAAAAAAAAACATAACGAAAAAGCCAAATGGACTAACAATATGACAAAAGAATTAGAAGGGCTCGAAGAAGGCCCGAAAGCGGAAATACACAACGATTTATTCAAAACGACACTAAAAATATACCCAACTGGAAAACGCCAGGCCATGATGGAATACATGGCTTCTGGTTCCAGAAATACACCTCTACTAACGACAGACTAGAAATAAACAGATGCCTACAAGGAGTACACGCATCCGAATGGATGACCAAAGGAAAGGCCACTTTGATCCAAAAAGACCCAAGCAAAGGCACCGCCCTAAACAACTACAGACCCATAACCTGCCGGCCGATGATGTGGAAAATATTTACAGCACAACTAAGGGAAGAGATTTACTACTCTCTTACAAGCCACAAGTTGTTCCCTGAGGAGCAGGAATGATGCTGCAAAGGTTAGCAGAGTTACTTTGCATAGATCAACACATCCTGAATGAGAGCAAGACCAGACGGAAAAATCTAGCTATAGCCTGTATTGTCTACAAAAAGGCATATGATATGGTTCCGCAAAGCTGGATAATTAACAGCTTCAAAATGTACAAAATATCACATGAAGTCATAAGCTTTATCGAGAAAACTATGAAAATCTGGAGAGTGGAATTGACAGCAGGAGGTAGAAGCTTAGCTGAAGCAAAGATCCAGAGAGGTATATTTCAAGGAGATGCGCTATCACTGTTACTATTCATAATTGCCATTATGCCATTTAACCACATACTCAGAAAATGCACAGCCGGATACAAATTTAGTAGATCGCAAGAAAAGATCAATCACCTAATGTACATGGATGACATCAAACTACTTGCAAAAAATGAAAAAGAACTGGAAACTCTAATACACGCCGTTAGAATATATAGTCAGGACATGGGAATGGAATTTGGCATAGAAAAATGTGCCATACTAGTAATGAAAAGTGGCAAACGACATCTGACTGACAGAATCGAATTACCAATTCAAGAGAAGATTAGAACGCTGGAAAAAAAGGAAACCTTCAAATATTTGGACATCTTGGAGGCTGACACCATCAAACATTTGGAGATGAAAGAAAAAATCAAGAAAGAATATCTCAGGAAAACAAGAAAACTACTGGAGACAAAACTCTCTAGCAGAAACCTTATCAAAGGAATAAATACTTGGGCTGTACCCCTCGTTAGATATTCAGGACTATTTTTGAAGTGGACCAGATAAGAACTTAAGAAAATGGACCAAAGAACAAGGGAACTAATGACCAGGCATAAAGCATTACATTCCAGAGATGACGCTGACAGACTATATGTATCAAAAAAGGAGGAAGGAAGAGGACTTGCCGCCACTGAAGACAGTATTGACGCATCGAGGACTACGTAGAAAAGCACGAGGGAGGACTGATTACAGCCATCAAAAACGATACTGACAACACGATGGCCAATAGAATGACAATAACTAGGAAACAAAAATGGGAAGAAAAACAACTCTATGGGCGCTTTAAATGACTAATAAACAACATCTCACACGAGAAAACCCGGACGTGGCAAAGAAAAGAAAACTTTAAAAGAGAACCAGAATCTCTCCTAATAGCAGCACAAAACAACGCCGAAAGAAGCAATTAAATCAAAACGAGAATAGATAAGACGCAATAAAATAGCAAATGTAGGTTATGTGGTGATAGAGACGAAAGCAGCAATCACATAATAAGCGAATGCAGAAAATTAGCACAGAAGGGGTATTAGACGACTACACGACTGGGAGATGTGAAAAAAATTTAAATTCTACCATACGAACAAATGGTATATGCACAACCCAGCATTTGTCCTGGAGAATGACCCACATAAACTCCTATGGACTTTGATATACAAACAGAGCACCTAATCTCGGCCAGAAGACCAGACCTTATAATAATCAATATAAAAAAGAGAACTTGCAAAATTGTAAACTTTTCTATCCCGGCTGACCACAGAATAAAATTAAAAGAAAGTGAAAAGAAGGATAAGTACCTCGACCTTGCTAGGGAATTGAAAAAACTATGGAACATGAAGGTGACAATTATACCAATCGTAAATAGTGCTTTTGGCACAGTCACCAAAGGACTATTAAAGGGACTGGAGGACTTAGAGGTCAGAAGATGAGTGGAGACCATCTAAACTACAGCATTATTGAGAACGGCCAGAATACGGAGAAGAGTCCTGGAGACTTGGGGAGACTTGCAGTCTCTCAAACTTCAGTTAAAGACCATCAACGTTAGCTAATGTGAAAAACTCTTAAGGAGTAAATAATTTGTAAGCAATTAATTTTTTAAGTAACTATCCTTAACATAAATAATTTACACTAGCTCGCCATCGAATAGTGTATCGTGAGTGCCAATATATTGAATATAAAAAATAAAATAGAATAAAACTTTAATCTATAGTCAGTTTATATTATATATTTTTTTGCATTTAATATCATATATTTCATTTTATATTCTAATTTCATATATTTCTGTGAAATGTAATTAGCAATCTGTATTAATCTAAACTATATTGTATCTAATATCATATGATATATTTCATTTTGTAATTTAATATTATACAATACATTTCTTTGTAATGTAATTAATGATTAATATTTATAATTCTGCTTTTTCAGAATTCTCTTTTTTTCTGCTTGTTATTAGAATTACTTGTATTCGCAGTCGGAGTTTATTTCCCTATCGCTATAACGGCAACCATTTTTTCTTTCTCGAAACTCTCCTTTTATCTTTTCTTCTGCTTCATTTCCTTCTCTTTTTCATTTATTCTTCCCCAAATACACAATCCATTCCTTTCCTTTCTGTCGCTTTTTTCCCTCCTTTATTCGTTTTTATTTCCACCTTATTTATAAATCAGTGTGTAACCTAGCCGTTCTCTATCCGCATTTTTCCTCTTTGCACAGCCAAACCCATCATTTTCCTCTCCGTCAAATCTTCCAGAAAAAGACCGAGGTCAACTAATTTAAGCTCGTTTACTCGCGTTCCCAGTCAACCACCAAATCGAATGAAGATATCGGATGCTTCAATTTTTATTAGAGTAATGATTTGGCGTGAAAAGAAGAGGTGAAAAATATCACGAGCTACTTTTATCGACTCAATTACAGGAGAGCTCTATTGCGACTGACAGCTCACCAACTAATTCAGTTCTTAACGAAAAACGCCGTTTCATTATATGATATTCGGTCTATAATTTAATAACATTTTACTTATGATGATACTTTTTATGTCTTGTCTAACGCAGATTTTACTAGTATTAAATTTATTGCTGAAGGGTATAGGTTTCTCTGGTGGAATTTTGAGTGAATTTTTTTAAAATTATCAAGAAGCCCATAAATTGTTACCACAAAAGTTTTAGAGAATGAAACTGCTCATTTTAGAAGACAACAAAACACACGTCTATTCAATGAGTTGACAAGGCCCTAAGAAAAAGCTATTTCTTTTCTTTTCTTTTCTTTTCTTTATTTCTTTGTTTCTTTATCAATTTGGTGCCGAAAGTTAGACCTTCGGCAAAAGTAGAACTGCAGGATATTTTCTATTTTATTTTCGTATGTCATTTTTTTTCAAATTTGAACTTAATCTATTAATACCAGTTAAGGAAACGAAGCTTTTGATATAACTGAAAATAGTTTTTACTGCTTTATTAGATAGTTAAAACCACTGATATCATTGATGAGGTTTATTAAATAAATAAAATGCCTTCGTGTAAAGTAATGAGATTGTGTATTATTCTAATTTTCTACTTAATTACAAATCGGCGATATCTCCTTCAAAATAGTTTCCTTGTTGAGTCACACATAGAAGAACACTTCTACAAATAGTGCTAGAAGTCTTCGAGCATCCAACATTTTTTCCGATATTATTTATATGTTCTCAACAGTTCCCAAATTTTGACCCCGGCGAGTTTTGATTTCGAGGAATAGGAACTAGACCCAAGCACTCAAAACAGGAGAGCAAGATGTCTGCTGTACTATATGAATTTCTTCTTGGCTATAAACTTGTTTACATAGAGTGTGTAAAAAAAAAATAACGAAACTCTTTTTCTCACGTTGGCAAAAAGATAAAAAAAACAAAAAATGGAAATTAAAAATAACTTCATCATCATCATCATGTCGTGCCGCTAGCACGGATATCCTTGACCATCTCTCGCCACTTCTCCCTATCATTCATCGCCTCTGGCAGGTCTTCTGGGTGACATCCTGTGTCCTCACATAGTAGCTGTATGTAAGTTCGGGCTGGTCGTCCTGCTTTTGCTTGGCCATATGTGGGGGTCCATAGGAGTACGTCACTTACGAGCTCGTCCTGGCTTCTCCAGCAGTGTCTGGCTCGTCTAACCTGTATAGTTTTCGTGATGGGAGGCAAGTGGCCGTACAGTTGGCGTCTCGTGGGGTGTTGTCGCCAGGACTTGTTCAATATTGCTCTCAACATTCTTGTGTAGTTGCCGTCAAGTTTCTTCTCCAGCCGTTTAGTTAGCGTCCATGTAGTGCATCCATATAGCAGTATCGATACAACCGCTGCCTGGAAAAAACTGCGCTTCATTTTATCGTTCAGGTCTGATTTCCATATGATTGAGAGCCTATCTATAGCCGTCCATGCTTTCGTCAGTCGTGTGTCGATGTCGTTTTCTGTTGATGAGACGCTACTTCCTAGGTAGGTGAATTTGTCCACTAGCCTCAGAGAGGCTCCGTCTAGTGTGGTAATGTTGCCCGTTTGGTTGTAACACATATATTCAGTTTTGTGCGCATTGACATGGAGGCCAATGCCTGCTGTAGCTCGTTCCAAACTATGCAGTAGTGTCTCTGCTTGATTAGGTGTATTCGCCAGTAACGCTAAGTCATCAGCGTAGTCGGTGTCTGTGATTGTTTTATCAAAATTAATTTATCACTAATTCTAACACCAACTCCTCACTTTTTTTGTAATTTCTTCAATTCGTGAAATGCTCGATGAGCTTGGACGGTATTCATTTTCCAAAGCCAACGCTCACACAAAATGCCTTGTGCCACTTAAAAAACTTGTATCAGAAATAAAATCGATTTCTAAGAACCTGTGTTAATATTTTTAAAATTTTCTGTCGCACTGTCTTTGACTAATATTCATCAGTTCCGCGCAGACACTAGGTACCGGATAGAAGGCCTACCAAGAGCGATGGACGTTAGGGACGGATGGCAAGTGTCAAGGGACTCCGTGCTAATATCACAACTTGATGATGATGATGATGATGATGACAATGATGATGATGAATATTTTGGAGGCACTCGTGATGTTATAGTTATCGTCGTTGGAAAAGGACACGGTAACTCCAGTTCAAATCCTGGACGAGGCAATTTGCATTTCACGTAGCTCTAATACCATTGAGAAAAGTATCCATCTCCAGCTATAGGCAAATAGTAGGCCAGAATAGGCTCTTTAACCTTGTTATGGTAAACAGTATAAGAGAAGGAAAACTGTGTTCAAACCTGTTAAACTCCGCTTAAAACTGACGTGTTGTATCCTGCTCGTGCAGAGAGGCTAGTAAATACACACAGACACACACACAAGCATACACACACACAAACAGATGTATATATATATATATATATATTATAACAATGATGCAATGATGATGTTTTGTTCCTTAGTTATAATCACCAACACATAGAGAAATGGATAAAGAATATTTACCAGTAATAATGTAGCAACATAAGATACACGGACGACTTATAAACCCAGGGGTTGCAGTCTAAATTCCATGGCATTAAATATATAAATATAATATATATATATATATATATATATATATATATATATATATATTTCTTTAAGAAAAAACAAAACCGGTCATATTAGGATTATAAATTTATTTCCATCCTGTTATGGGTTTTTGATATAAATCAAAAACACAAAAAAAATTAACAGGACTTCTTCAGATCTTGATTTATATCAAAAACCCATAACAGGATGGAAATAAATTTATAATCCTAATGTGACCGGTTTTGTTTTTTCTTAAAGAAATTATTGCTCTGTAATGTCAGTTACATTGAGCTCTTTACTAGGAAAATTAAATGTTCACTGTTGAATGTTTTTTTTTTGTCCTGATGGAATTACTCCCAACTCCGTTTTAACAGGACCGAATAATATATATATATATATATATATATATATATATATATATATATATATATATATATATGCATGTATACATAATATTGATAAAATAGTTTGCGATATTCATGAATAAAGATTGCTCAATATCATTGACAGACCGTATATATTTAAGTTAGGACAATGTATAACGAATGAATAAATGAATAAACAAAATGAATTAGTGATCAAATAAATGAAAAACGAACAGATGAGTAAGTACCAAAAGGTACAAATAAAACAGGGAATAGAAAGAATAATCAGATTAAGGTTGGAATGAGACAAGTAGATAAATGATGGATTTACAAAACTAGGAATATAGGCAAATGTTATAATAATAATAATAATAATAATAATAATAATAATAATAATAATAATAATAATATTTTGATAAGAACAGGAAAGCCGTAAACCAAACATAGTAGAGAAGATAAATTTACAAATCACTAAGGTTACACGATATAGTCGCATAGATAACCAAACCTTACCCAGAATGACCCAATAACTAGTCCAACCTCCCCACTACCAAACACCTACTATAATCTAAAAACACTTGGTCTTGTGAGAAACAGTTATCAAACACTACTGACTCTTCATCTACGCAATCCTAACTTATACATATATATATATATATATATATATATATATATATATATATATATATATATATACGTGTGTGTGTGTGTGTGTGTGTGTGTGTGTGTGTGACTGCACTAGATAAATGGCAAACGAGCCATATACAAAAACTTGAGAAAATCGCAGTTGGATGAATTTTCGCTTGTAATATTTTCTCTATTCTTAGAACTACCATCCTCCTTTTTTTCTATTTTGAACCTTGAAAACTCAGCATTATAATTCTGGTACATAGTACAAGGAATTTTGAATATTCACAAAGATTTGGTGCATAATGTGTTATCTATTTTTTTCATCTATAAAAATAAAAAATCCTATTTTTGGTCAATTCACATAATAAGTATTTCTTAACCTTGTTATATACATTGAAATAAAAAAGACATTGACAATCGAAGCCTCAAAACAAAATTAAAAATACTATCTGGACTATAAAAACAACGAAAATATCGTATAGGAATCTTGGTAAAATCAAAAGAAAAACTGACGTCATTTTCAATAGAGTTTAACAAAAAATCTCGCCTTGACAATAAGATGAAAATTGCGCCGACTACATCTTCAGTAGAGGGGTTTGGTTTAGTTTGGTTTTATGGCATCTCAACCATTGTTGGTTATTTAATGCCTACTTTTACACATATTAAATATATGATTTGTAAACACATTTAGTAGATACACACAGTTAAATGATCAAACAGTTCTATTTTTAACAATTCAATTTAGCATGAGTCAAAGTTAAATGGTTCCAAGTATTGCTATATATAACTAACAATTCAATTAAACTTAAGTTTTTTGTTAACACACAGTCAAATGATCAAACAGTTCTATTTCAAACAATTCAATTCAGTCATTTGTTTGCACTCAGTTTAAATGTCAAATAGTCCTCTTTAACCCATAGATAGGCCCCTGTCAAGTGCTACCACTCCAGACCATAATGAAGCTGGGAGCGATGTCAACGAAAGGGTACCCCCTTTCCCCAAAGTTCCAGCATTACCGGAGTCTCACGATCAGACTGTTTGATCTCATATAGAGGACACTCGTTAGGAGGTGGGTAATACCCCTCTGCAGAGATGCTGTCGGTGTATTCTACTGCTGTAGCTGACTAGGCTACTGTAGAGGGGTAAGACATCTACTCCAAAAAAGGAGTCCCAGGTATGACATTAAGCAAGTGGTGAGGCTCAGTTTTTGGTTCTCTGATGAGGGTATGGTCACTTCTTCGTTGCTGTTACTCCAAGGTTCACTCAAACCCAGACATGCCTTACCTGTTAAAGTTTCATTTATGGGTCAAAAAGATCTGTTTTAGATAAGGAAGTATTTACCTGTATAAATTGATTGTGAAGATGCAGTATTGTACAGTATATTTATCAGTGACCTGATAACTGTCTGACTTCAGACAAGAATATCCCAACATAGCGTAAAACAAACCAACCAACCAACCAATCAATCAACCAAATCAGTTGGACTGCTCAAATAACAACCCAAAATGTACAACAGAATATTTTTCTTCAAGAATATTTGATGTTAACCGCTCAATATTTCAGTTAGTAGAACTGATCATCTACCCAACCACACACCCACACACACTTGCGCACAAGCACATCCAAGCTCTTTGATGAATCTTGAATATTTTTGATTCTATGTCGTATTGTTAATTTTCTTTCATGTAATAAACAGAAAAATATTTAGTCAAAATGTTGCTTTTGAGTTGAGACACACACACACACACACACACACACACACACACACACACACACACACACACACACACACATTGATATATATATATATATATATATATATATATATATATATATATATATATATATATATATATTAGCCTTGTCAGCTTGGATAGTAGAATATACAGAATGCATCTCTTCAGAGGAGTAAGACCTTCCCAACGAGTGTCCTGAGGAGGATATTAAACCATCTGATGGTAAAGTTCCAGTCCTGGAGCTTTAAGGAATATGGAGTACCAATTCAATGCCTTTACTCCCAGGCCCAATCTGATCCAAAGTAGTAGTACCTGTTAGGGTTCCATCTAAAGGTCAGGTAGATGTGTTTAACCATTCAACTGTGTGCAAACAAATGACTGATGTTAATTTAAATTATTACATAGCAATATTTGAAATAATTCCTTTGTGGGCAAATGAAAGTGTAATGTTGAATGAGTTATTTGTGTTAAATAGAAATTGTTGAAACCATTTTACGGTGAGCAAACAAATGGGCTCTGGCTTGATTAAAATGTTAACTACAAAATATTCGTTTACAAATCATATACATTTGAGATGTATAAACAAGATTTGGCATTCAATAAGCGACTAGGATTGATATGCCTTAAAACCTAACCAACCAACCACCCAGACATATATATATATATATATATATATATATATATATATTGGAAAAGATACCTATATTTTTCCAATAGATTATACATTAGCCCAGTCGGCTGGGGCTATAGAATACACCAACTGCATCTCTGCAGAGGGATAAGAACACTCACCTACTGAGTGTTCAGGATATGGCGCTAAGCAATCTGATGCTGATGATCCAGTCTTGGTGCTTTGGGGAATATGGAGCACACCTTTATTGCCATTGATCCCAATTAAACTCTCAGCTAGAGTGATGGCACCTGATAGGGTAAAAAAAAACTGTTGGACATTCAATCTGTACGTAAACAAATGACTTATGCTAAATTCAATTGTTTGACCATTTAACTGTATGTAAACAAATGACTGATGTTTAACTGAATTGTTAGTGATACAAAGCCATAGTTGAAACGATTTAACTGTGTAGAAACAATATCAAAATTAAAGAGCAAAAAATTAGTTCTAACTCATTTAAAAATGAAATTATCTACAAACTATAAACTTACAAATCATATATATATATATATATTAATTTAAATGTGAGCCAACAAATGTTTAATGGCAAATAGAATTATTATGTTAGAAATACTTGAAACGGTTTAACTGAGTGCAAAGAATGAGCTTAGGCTCGTTTAAAATATTATCAACAAAATGTGTTGATAAATCACATATTCAATACATGTATGTATAAATAGGATTTGGCATTACATAGCCTACAATGGTTGATATACCATAAAATCAAACTAAACACCAAAAGAAAGCAAAAGAATTGATTAGCCAAAATGATGCGTTGAAAATAAAAAAGAATGCTTGGTTGATTGATTGATTTTAGCCGTATGTCAACCCATCTGGGATTATTTAATTATGAATAATAATGAATAGTCTATATTGATAGAAATGTTATATATTGACCCTCAACAGAGCCGTCAGTCAAGAGATACACCTGTGTAAATAAGCAGAAGCCGGTGGACGTCAAACAAAAATATAACTAGGTGCCACAGACGGCTTGGGTCAGTTCTAGTTCCAGTTGGATTTCGAGTTGGAGTCAGTTGGAGATAGGATGCCAGCGGAGTGAGAACCAGCTCCAGACAGGGGGCTTGGGCCCTCAGTGAACCACGGTTGAGCAGTCCAGCCAGGATGCGAAAGAAGTGCTGCTATGGTCAGAAGAACTTTGGGTCAATATGTAGCTGTCTGTTCCCGTCTCCAACTCATCTCTCACACACAAGAAACATCACCCTTTCGAGAATAAAGTGTGAGAGGTTTTTTATAAAGAAGTGTGTTCGTTCGTTCATTGAAGTCGTCAGTATGTTTGATTATGTTCCGCATATATTTGTATATGCGCAGTTGTATTACGGCTATACAACAAAAAGCAACAAGATGGAGTAAAACTTGTAATGATTTAATAGTAATAATGAAGAGTGTATCAACTCTCAATGTTGTGATAAAAGCAATATACTATTTGAATAATTACCTATTACAATACAGTATAAATCTGAGAAAGGTTTTGTTGAGCTTACAACTTACTTTTCGTGGAGCTTTTAGATTACAGCAATTCTCTTATATTTGTTTCGAAGTAATTAAACTTCTCTCAGAACAATTCATTCGTCCTTGACTTTGGTTAGACTCGAATCAGCACGAATAATCATTTAACTCACTAATTTTTATAGCTTTGTTTTATTTTCATAATTTAAAATATTGATTATGAAAAAAATTTGTTGAAAGTGTTTATGTTGCACGAAGAGAAAAAATGATAACGTGATTAATTATTTTGGGCCCATGAAAATCACCCCTAAAAAACAAACGAAATACATCTAATAAAATGTCTCTGACGAATAGATATCTGGCTGAAATGATAAAAATAATCTTTAAAAATGTGTTGAATTTATGATTATTTGGCATCATAGCAACCAGGATCATTGGCATGAAGACACTCAAAAGCCTTTCTTTTTTTTTTCCCCTTTTCAGAGGGAAAAAAATCATGCAGCGAAAAGATTTACACTCACTTTTTACTGATCATTATTGTGGCACGTGTTTGCGTATATATATATATATATATATATATATATATATATATATATATATATATATATATATATATATATATATTATAACAGTGTTGGTTGGCACTAAATCACTTTGTGGGTTTGTGTTGAACCAAGTTCAATATAATATGGAGAGTGTTCAATATCTAGGATAGAGCTATTACATAATAATAATGAATAAATATATATTAGATAAATATATTTAATTCATGTAATTTATTCTGCGACCCCTGGGTTTCATGGAGTTTTTTGCAAAACAACGTTTTTGTCGTTCATCTTGATATATATATATATATATATATATATATATATATATATATATATATATATATATATATATATCAAAATGAACTACAAAAACGTTATAACATATCAAATACCAAAGACAAATTGGGAGTAAAAATAGACAAAATAGACACATTCTGAGAAAAGGAAAGGGAGGAGGAGAAAAATAAATCTGACACAAAATAGTGACCTCTATATAAACCCATACAAAACCTGAAAAATATTCTAACAAACACGAGTGAGTTCAAGTCTCACTGATTGCCCCATTCACATGGCCTTGTGCCATATAGGTTCTCTGACGAACACAGCAAGTTGGAAGCATACCCGTAGGTAAGAACAAAATTAATAGATGATTCTTAAAAAATACAAATCCCTTAGTCGAGGGTGACCCGAAAGCTCCCTTTCAATAGCTACTAAACCGCGGTATAGGGAAGGGCGCTACTCCTTTTCCCTGACAAACCTCTTAGTAGACCTATTCATTTTAAAGTATTTATTTTTTCTTTATTTGAACATACAACGAAAAATTTTTTCCATATATATATACATATATATATATATATATATTTGCGTAATTTCGATGACAATTTACACATCGTACCCTACACACACACACACACACACACACACACACACATATATATATATATATATATGGTACGATGTGTAAATTGTCATCGAAATTATGCAAAAATGAAAATAACGCTGACATCTCATGTTATCATATATATATATATATATATATATATATATATATATATATATACCAACCGTTCCACACAAGCAGGATACAACACAAGGTCAATTTTAAGCGAAGTTTAACAGGTTTGACTTCAGGATTTTCCTTCTTTTAGACCGGTTGCCATACCACAGTTAAAGAGTTCAGTCTGCCCTAGTATTTACCTGTAACTGGAAGGAGAATACTTGGATCCAAACTTTTAAAATGGTATTAGTGCTATTTGAAATGCAAATAACCTTGTCCAGGATTTGCACACCAATCGCTGTGTCCTTTTCCTTAGCAAACCAATGGTTGTTACGTAGGTTCACCATCTGATCCACATAAATGTGAGAAAAAGCAAAGCATATATGGAGAGAGGGGATGCTTGAGTTTGTTCAGAATCTTTGCAGCGCGGTTTTTGCTCTTCTCCTTCATTGTTTGAAATGAAAATTGGTCCTTTTTCATCGTGTATAAAAATACCAATTAACTATGGAGATGATTGACTTGCTAGAATTGTGGTCAATCATTGCCTGGGTATCAACAAGAAATTCGTGAGTTCTTTTCTGATCAGAACGATTATTGTGAGGCTTTCAGGTTACCGTGTCTTAGTAATCATCACTGAATCCATCCAAATCTTTTCGAATCTTCTTCACCCAGATTCTCAGAATTCTTCGTATTGGAACTTCCGGTGTGAATGCCAAACAGGACAGCATGCCATTTCCAAATTTCTGGAGAAGTGATAAGCGTCAAGATGCTTCCTTCCGCGCAAAAAGTGACCAACTGACCCTTGTTTGCAGCACTTGAAACAAATCGCACGTGTGAATTAAATAATTAAACTGACGAGAAATTACCCATCGTTCTCTGTATATTTCTGCGTATGTTATATATATATATATATATATATAAATTTGTATGTATGTTTGTGTGTATGTTATCTATCTCTCTCTCTCTCTCTCTATATATATATATATATAAGTATATTAAAATGTATAGGTCCATATAATTTCATATACTTGTGTTCTACACGTGTTTTGAGCTTTACTTCTTCTTCAAGAGATTTAAATGGCGGAGAAGAGTTCCATTTGTTCTTTTTTTTAAAGAATAATTGCTTTTATAAGTTTTTTGATTCTGTTTTATAACAGATTTGTATTTATGAATTTCCCAATGGAATTAATTGTCCGTGAAGACCTCTGGTCAATGTAATTCTTCTTATTTGTGTGTATTCAGTGTATGTGTGGGGGGGAACGTTTACATGTACGTACACTCATGTATATGTATACTCGTACACATACAAGAGAGTGTCCTCGTGGTGTAACGGTTAAAGCGATGGACTGTGGAATGATAACAGTCGAGTTATTACATTCACTTCCGAACAATTACCCTTTGAAAAAGGAATGAACTGCCCTACTTCCCCCGAGACATAGGTTAAATAGTACCACTACTGTTCTTCTAGAAGGATGGCTTTGGTATTAAATAGCCAACTGAGGTTGATATGCCATTAAAAAGAAGAAACCAATATATTTTGTTTGGTTGATTTTTGTTCTTTCTTTGTTTTCTCTCTGTCTTTCTCTCAACCTCTTTGAGCAAGTGTATGTGTAGAAACGCACGTACACTTATGTATGCATATTCATTTGGTTTTTATTGTAAAGACTTTTTTGATAGGTTGTTTTGATTTTATCTTATTCTAAATTTGTGTCACATAGAAGTTGATAGTCTGTAAAGACTTCAAAAATATATGCGTGTAAGACTGAGTTATATAATTTAGGAATGTTTTTTTTATATAAATCATTTTTCATTAATTATATTTTATCATTCAGTTTGGTAAGGCTTTGAACTATTCGAATCTCTTAGTTCAGGGCATAGTCATTGGGTGCAGTTTTGCGCTCGTGCGCAAAGGATATGACAATCACCATTGTCATAATAAACCCCCAGACAGGAAATGGGGCTGGATTGTGGATGACGTCATGCCCGGAAGAGATTTGAGAATTTTGAAAAAGAGTCAGTTGGGAGTTGAGATTGGACCATGGAGTCGAGTAGTTGGGGATTCGGCCATTGAGTCCGAGAGTGGAGTTTTCCATCGTTGCGGCGGCAGTTAAGTTTTTCGGGTCTCGACCGGCGGAGATGAATTGAGATCTTAAACATCACAAGATGCGCCACGCATTGATGGGGTCAGATTGTACGGTCAGCATTGTAAGAATCGTGTCTCTCTCCTCGTGTCGAAGAACCGAAGTCAGAAGTTAATAAACCGTTCATACCTGAACAAAGGAGCCCGCCTATTTTCGCCAGAATTTGCTTTTGTATCTGCCTTTGTATATGTACTGTTGAGATCGATATTATTATGGCTATACAACAACTGTATGTATGCCTGTGTACACACATACATACAGAATACGTATTAGAATGCAAAAAATAGATAGACTTAACTTTATATATATATATATATATATATATATATATATATATATATATATATATATATATGTATATAAACCTGGTCAAAGGAGCTAACACGTTTGGTACATGAAACTCTTTTTTCTAAAACTTGGGTAGGAATTATTTACAGACCCCCATAGTAGTGTAGAATTTTCAGACTAAGTAAAGAAATCCCCCCCGCAAAAACAAAAAACAAAAAAAACAAAATAAAAACGATAGGGTAGAAACGAATACATAAATAACCCTCTTCACCCCTGCCATTCCAAGTAGTTGCCTTACAAAATTCTATTTAAGTCCATGAAATGATACGAGACAGTTGATGACAAAGCAAGCTATGAAAGAAGAATACCCATGTTCCACTGCAAGACAAGAGCCAAAAGCTGGTCAGTATAATATTGTCTTTAAGTCTTTTATCATTTAAAATGCACGAATGATTTTACTTAAAAATTGTATCTTCTTTTCTTTGTAAAATCACGGTTGTACACTATCCGTGTCTTAAATGTAAAGGCAATTTTACCGTAAATCCAAATTAATATTTGAATTTGGTCAAAGAAACCAACACAATTAGAACACAAGAACCTAAGCAAACGTTAAATAGAATGCCTATAAGGGTGCTAAGAAACATAAAAAATTACTTTAATGAATTAAAAAAAAATTTAATAAAGTTAAAAATTAAAAACAAACAAAAAAAAACACGGACTCCATGGGAAGCAGCGTGGTGGACGCAAAGGCAAGCGGATAAACCCTCTAATGGCTCAACGCAATGCCTAACATGACCTTGAGCGTATGAACCCTACGGTTTTTCAGGCAGGATCGATTAGTTCGATCAGAGAACTACTGCTACTCATCTATAAGGGTGGCTTCTATAGATGAGAATAAAAACCGCCACTGAAAGATAACCATGACCCACACTCAAACCACATGTCCAAACCGCATCGCTCTTTGCGCGGGTAAAAAATGGGTGCGTCCTGCTGAGGTTGGAGCCCTGGCGTCAGTGTTCGAAAAATCAGCTACAGAGCTCAAACAACAAAAAATACAAAAATGCAAACACACAATACAAATTTGAACATTTAACGTTAGAACCTTAAATAGAATAGGACAACTACCGGAGCCTACTGCATCTGCTATATATCATAAAATAGGCATAATATGCATTCAAGAACACAGATACACACATAGCGAGGATATTAAATATCACGATACTGGCAATGGATGGACGCTAGCCACTGCATCAGCATGGAAAAACTCTGTCAATGCCACGATAGGAGGAGTAGGTATGCTTAAAAAACCACAAGCCCTAAAATCACGAAATAGTATAGAGAAAATACACCCAAGGATGATGGTAGCTACTTTTAATGGCAACCCCAGAGCAACAATCATCTCCTCTTACACCCCTACAAATATTAGTGAAGAAACTGAACTCATCGCCTTCTACGATTAGCTATCCTCTCTTGTGCATAGCATTCCGAAACACAACGATCTCGTCATTGGCGGAGATATGAATGCCCAAATCAGGAAAAACGGAAACCACAAATACAACCTACGCAACTCGTCAAACAGGAACGGACAACATCTAACAGATTTCACGATAGAAAATAGATTAACATGCCTAAATACCAACTTTCAAAAAAGGGAGGGAAAATTATGGACCTACACATACGCAAACAATAGTAAAGCACAGATAGACTACGTCTTTATAAACAAGAAATGGAAAAATAGCGCTGTGAATTGCGAGGCTTACTCTTCTTTCGTGGGTGTGTCCTCCGATCACCGAATTGTCACGGCAAAAATACGAGTGAGCCTACGAAAGAACTCCACACGAACAGCGACCACCATACACTATGACTGGGCCCTTCTTAATAACAAGGATATTAGAGATAAATATGTAATAGCATTTAGAAACAAATTCGATGCACTACAGGAGAAGACAGAAACACGTACCCCGAATGACGAATATGAGAATTTCGTCAACGCCCACCTAGAAGTAGCAGCGAAATACATACCAACAAAACATAGAACTAAGTCAAGAGTCTCATGGGAGACATTAGCGGTTAGAAAAAAATGTGCAGACGTGAAAACTGCTTCCAAATGCAATAGGAAGAACCCAACTAACACAAATGCCCTGAAACTAAAAAACGTACAAAATGAATTAGCAAGTATATACCTAAAAGAACAGACAGAATACATACAAAATCAGATAGATAAGATTAGAGACTCAGTGGAAGTTAGGCAATCTAGGATGGCATGGCAAACCATAAACGAAGTGATCAGAAGGAAGAGCACTGCCAAAGCTAAACTGAAAGCTTCAAACCAACAAAAACTGTGGAAACAGCATTTCGAGAATCTACTTGGAAAACCACCGAAAGTTACACATGAACCAATCACGAGAATTATTAGTAAGCAATTAGACATTAAACTAGGACGTTTACTCCAGAAAAACTCGACTCAGTACAAAATTAAGAATAGAAAAGCCACAGGGCTTGATGAAATTCCCCAGAAGTATGGAAGACTAGACAATTCGATGACATACTGCTCCGACACTGTAATGCAGTTTATAATCAAAATCCAATAAACCGATGGATGAAGGGATGCATCCTCCCTTTTCCTAAAAAGGGCGACCTCGGATTAACCAAGAACTACCGAGGTATAACACTTACATCCATAGCAGCCAAAATATACAATGCCCTACTACGAAACCGCATAGAACCCAAGATTGACAACATTCTTAGGAAGAACCAAAATGGCTTCTACAGAAATAGATCCACGACCTCACAAATATTGACTATATGTAGAATTCTTGAAGGCGTACGAGCAAAAAAACCTCCAGGCGACAATATTATTTGTCGACTTTACAAAGGCCTTTGATTCCATTCACAGAGGAAAGATGGAGCAAATTCTACTTGTATACGGTCTACCAAAAGAAACCGTCGCAGCCATAATAATTCTCGATAGAAACACCAAAGTGAAACACAGACTACTTTGACATTGTATCTGGAGTACTGCAAGGAGACACAATTGCCCCATACCTCTTTATCATCTGTCTAGAC
The DNA here is from genome assembly GCA_963585895.1 of Sepioteuthis lessoniana. Lineage (NCBI taxonomy): Eukaryota > Metazoa > Mollusca > Cephalopoda > Myopsida > Loliginidae > Sepioteuthis > Sepioteuthis lessoniana. Next base: position 82,215,092 of record OY757915.1, read on the forward strand.
TACGTGCTTAGAACATCGATCGATAAAATCAAAGAAAACGGTTTCGAGCTGAGAAAGAAAAGAAGCAAAAGGTACCCTGCAAAAACAATTACCGACACCGACTAGGCCGATGACATAGCGATTCTGGCAAATGCACCCGTCCAAGCCGAAACCCTACTGCAGTATCTGGAACGAGCTGCCGTAGGCATTGGCCTCCATGTCAATGCACACAAAACGGAATATATGTGCTTTAATCAAACAGGCGACATTTCCACACTAAACGGTAGCTCTCTAAAAATAGTTGACAAGTTCACCTACCTAGGAAGCAGAGTCTTATCGACCGAGACAGACATCGACACGTGACTAACAAAGGCATGGACAGCTAACAATAGGCTATCGGTTATATGGAAGTCTGACCTGACCGATAAAATGAAACATAGTTTCTTCCAAGTAGCGATCGTGTCGATACTGCTATATGGATGCACTACATGGACGCTAACTAAACGGCGGGAGAAAAAGCTAGACGGTAACTACACAAGAATGCTACGAGCAATAATGAACAAGTCCTAGAGGCAACACTCCACAAAGCAGCAGCTGTATAGCCACCTACCACCCATCACGAAAACTATCCAAGTTAGACGAACCAGACATACTGGACACTGCTGGAGAATTAGGGACGAGCTCATAAGTGATGTACTTCTATGGACCCCTTCACATGGCCGAGCAAATGCTGGGGGACCAGCTCGAACCTACATACAGTAGCTCCATGAGGATACGGGGTGTAGCCCTGAGGATCTGCCGGAAGCGATGAACGATAGGGAGAGGCGACGAGAGAGGGTCAGGGATATCCGTGCTTGTGGCACGACAAGATGATTTATGCAAACTCGAAATAAGCGAGTTCGAATACTAGTCACACTGTCACGTTCAGTTTCGGATTAACACATCTGGGAAAGGCATGAACCCACTTATCCCTCAAACTATGAGTTAAATAGTAACACTGCTTTCTTCTACAAGAATGGCTTTGGCATTAGGTAACGCACGAAGGTTGCGGTTTTTGACTAAAGACACTGATATTAATATGTGCGTGTATATATATATATATATATATAGCTGATAAACGTATATGTATATATACGTAAAAATTCTTACGCTAAGCATGACTCGATCCCATCTTGAAGCATCTAGTGTGTCTAGCTACATTAAAAAATTGTGATACAACGAATCAGTCTATCAGCAGATGACAATATATATATATATATATATATATATATATATGCCTACAGAGTCAGAAAGAAATCTACCAACATTTCACCTTACCTGATCAACGTGAAGATTCTGACTTATATATATATATATATAAACAAACAAGCATACGAATATATACATATATATATGCACAAACATAAAAACATATATAACATACCTGCACACACACATACATACACACATAAACACACATATATGATATACTCGCACGTACGCAAACACATACATAGATAATCTTTAGGAAAAAAAAAAAAGAAAACGTTTTATTTTTTATTTTAGGAAACATTTTAATCTTCTCCAATATTTTAACTAAAATGAATTTTTCCCCCAAGTCATCATCTAATGAAACTCCTACAAAGTGAGACATAATGAATTTATTAGCACTTCATTAAATTCATTTTCGCGTCTTATTTTTTCTTTCCCATGCACACACACAGACACACACACACACACGCACGCACACACACACACACACACACACACATGCTCGAACATATATATAAATATATATATTTCTCTATCTCTCTATCTCTTTCTCTCTTTACATCTCTCTCTATTTAAATAGATATACATTAAATTTTAAAGACAATTCACAAAAATCTTTAAAATTTAAAAAAAATCAGCTCTTTATATAATAACATACAGAAAATAACACACATAAACTCCTAAGGAAATTGGACATACACATGGATCACCTAATCTCGGCCAGAAGACCAGACCTAATAATAATTAACACAACAAAAAAAGAGAACTTGCAAAATTGTCGACTTTACTGTCCCGGCTGACCACAGAATAAAACTGAAAGAATGGGAAAAGAAGGATAGGTAACTCGACTTTGCAAGGGAAACTGAAGATTGGTGCTTTTGGTATTGTAACTAAAAGCTTATTAATGGGACTGGAGGACTTGGAAGTTGGCGGACGAGTGAAGACCATCCAAACTACAGCATTATTGAGAACGGCCAGAATACTGAGAAGAGTCCTGGAGATTTGAGGAGACTTACAGTCACTCAAACTCCAGTGAAAGGCCATCAGCTAACACTGATGTGAAAAACTCTAATGAGTAAATAATAATAATAATAATAATAATAATAATAATAATAATAACCCCGGCAAGAAGACCAGGCCTAGTTATAATTAAGAAAAAAAAAGAACTTGCCGCATTATGGATTTTGCAGTCCAAGCGGATCATCGAGAGAAAATCAAAGGAAGCAAAAAGAGAGCCAAGTAGTTGAACCTTGCCAGATGTTGTATTTTGACCTTCGGCCCGAGCAAACATGCCATTACAAAGTGATGCACCGGAAGGAAGTGACACATTCCAATGGCCAGCAATCGAAAGAGATCACGTGGGCGTGCTTAGCTGATGAAATGGGACAAGGTAAAAAATCCCATGATACACTCATAGACTGATACACCGGAAGAGAGTGACCTCTGAACTACATGACAGTTATTTCCGCTTGGTGACGATCAAACATGCCATTCCAAAAATCTAGTAGGCGATTGAGAGGGCGTTGAACTATTATATAATTCTGTCAAGACAGAAGTCAGACAGTTGGGGACAGTTGGAGAAAAAGTTGCTGATAAGATGTGGTAGGGAAAGCCACGCCAGGCCGAAGGGGCCCTTGGGGCCCTGATGCATTAGAGTTGGAGTTACAGTTGGAGTTATAGTGACGAGATGTGGTAGGGAAAGCCACGCCAGGCCTAAGGGACCCTTGGAGCCCCTGATGAGTTGGGGTCCAGAGAAGTTGCTGATAAGAGTGTAGTAGAGAAAGCCAGCAGAGAGTTGGGCCCCTGGGACTCCGGTTGAGCAGCCCTGGAGAACGAGAAAGACACAACGTTGACGGCCATAAAAGTAGGGGTCAATATATTGCAGTTCTGTTCGGTCTCCAACTCCCTCTCACATGCAAACCTTGAGTAACCTTTTCGAACCCTTACAATAAAGTGAGTGGTACATATTTTTCTAAAGAAGTCTTTCTGCGTCTTTATTATTGTGTCGTTATGAATTCGCATATGACTATATAACACAGAGAACTAAAAGAACTGTGAAACATGAGGGTGATGGTGATACCATTCGTAATTGGCGCGTTTGGAAGGATTGGAAAAGGGACAGAAAGAGTTGGAAATTGGAGGACGAATCGGAACCATCTAAATACAGTGTTGTTGCGATCAACCAGAATACTAAGAAGAGTCCTGGAGACATGAGGAGACTTCCTGTGACTCCAGTGAAAGGCCATAAGCTAACGCTGGTGTGAATATTATTATTATTATTATTATTATTATTAATAATAATAATAATAATAATAATAATAAACGGATCACCTAATCTCGGCCAGACGACAAGACCTAGTGATAGTCAACAAAAAAAAAAGAAAAGAAAAAAGAGAACCTGTCAAATAGTGGAATTTGCCGTTTCGACTGAGTAAAACTGAAAAAAGCGACAAGAGAGATAAGTACCAAGACCTTGCTAGAGAACTGAAAAACTATGGAACATGAAGGTGGCAGTGACACCAATTGTAATCGGGGCGCTCGGTACAGTCGCCAAAAGATTGGTAGAGGGACTAAAGGACGAGTGGAAGCAATCGAAACTATAGCATTGTTAAGATCGCCCAGAATACTAAGAAGAGCCCTGGAGATTTGAGGAGATTTACTGTTACTCAGTTTCCAGTGGAAAACTATCAGCTAATGGTGATGTAAAGAACTTGCAAATGAGTAAAATAATAATAATAATAATAATAATAATGATAGAGTACAAGACTAGACACGACTGGGTGGGTAATGTGATCCACTGGGAAATGTGCAAGAAATTTAAATTTGACCATACCAACCAATGATATATGCACAAACCAGCACCTGTCCTAGAAAATGCCACGCATAAACTCCTATGGGACTTTAACGTACAAACGGATCACCTAATCCCGGTCAGAAGACCAGATTTAATAATAATCAACAAAAAAAGAGAACTTGCAAAATAGTCGATTTTGCTGTCCCGGCTGACCACAGAATAAAACTGAATAAAACTGAAAGAATGTGAAAAGAAGGATAAGTACCTTGACCTTGTTAGGGAAGTGGAAAAACTGTGGAACATGCAAGTGACAATTTTCCCAATTGTAATTGGTGCGTTTGGAACAGTAACTAAAGGATTACAAAAGGGACAGGAGGACTTGGAAGTTGGCAGGTGAGTGGAGACCATCCAAACGACAGCATTACTGAGAACGGCCAGAATACTAAGAAGAGTCCTGGAGACTTGAGGAGACTTGCTGTCCCCGGTGAAATACCATCGGCTAACGCTGATGTGAAATGCTCTAATGAGTGAATAATAATAATAATAATAATAATAATAATAATAATAATAATAATAATAATAAAGAGTACAAGGCTAGACACAACTGGGTTGGCAAGGTGATCCACTGGGAAATGTGCAAGAAATTTAAATTTGACCATACCAACCAATGGCATATGCACAAACCAGGACCTGTCCTACAAAATGACATACATAAGCCCCTATGAGACTTTGACGAATCTCCTAATCTCGGCCAGAAGACCAGACCTTATAATAATCAACAACAAAAAAAGAAAATTTGCAAAATTGTCGACTTTACTGTCCCGACTGACCTTAGAATAAAACTGAAAGAATGTGAAAAGAAGTACCTCGACCTTGCTACAGATTTGAAAAAACTATGGAACATGAAAGTGACGATTGTACCAAATGTGGTTAGTGCTTTTGGCACGGTAACTAAAGGATTATTAAAGAGCCTGGAGGACTTGGAAGTTGGCGGCCAAGTGGAGACTATCCAAACAACACCATTATTGAAGACGGCCAGAATACTGAAAAGAGCCCTGGAGACTTGAGGAGACTTACTGTCACTCAAAGACCATCTGCTAACGCTGGTGTGAAAAACTCTAATCAGTAATAATAATAATAATAATAATAATGATAATAATAATAATAATAAAAGACCACTAGTTACTTCTGGTGTGAAAGAAAAACAAGTGTATGGATACAAACTAGGGAAATTGTATTCGAGATAACTTGGACATGGCTACGAAGAGGAAACCTATTGAGAGAAACTGTAGCTTTTTTATAGCAGCCCAAATTAATGCCATGAGAACCAATCCTATCAAATGAAAATTGATACTACACAGAAGAATAGCAAGTGTAGATTATGTAGTAACAAAGATGACACAGTTAATTACTTACTTAGTAGCAAACGAACACAAAATGTTTTGGTTTCTTTGTTTGATTTCATATCAACTTTCGTGGGTTATTTAATGCCAAATCCATCCAGTAGAAGAACAGCTGTGATACTATTCAGTCCATAACTGGGAGGATAAGGGGGTTCATTGTCTCAAAAGAGATATATAATTAAACATTGTATAGGAAAGGTAATCCACTGGGAATTATGCAAAAACCTAAAATCTGGTCATACGGACAAATGGTACATGCCCAAATCAGAATGTTCCCTAGAAAATGAAACATATAAAGATGTCTGGGATTTTAATCTACAAACCACATATAATATTAATTGACAGGAAAAAGAGATCTTGCCAATGAGTGGATTTTGCTATTCCCGTTGATCATTGAGTGAAAATTCTTAGATCTTGCCAGAAAGCAGAAAATGTTGGGGAACATGAAGGTGACAGTGATACCAATTGTGGTTGGTGACTTTGAAACGTTCCCCAAAGTCCTGGAAAAAACTGAGAGAACTGGAGATCAGAGGAAGAATAGAGACCTTCCAGATTACAGCACGTTTAAGATCAGATAAAATACTTTAAAGTGTCTTGGAGACTCAGTGAAAAAGCACCAGTTAAACTGGTATGAAAAACTCACATAGAAATTGCAGCATTGCAAAGATCGGCCAGAATTTTGAGAAGAGTCCTGAAGACTAGAGGAGACTTGCTGTCACTAAAACTCCAGTGAAAAACCATCAGCTAACGCTGGTGTGAAAAGATCACTATAATAATAATAATAATAATAATAATAATAATAATAATAATAATCTTGGAGACCTGAGGAGACTTGCTGTCACTCCTTTTAAAGACCATCAGCTAACGCTGGTCTGAAAAAAAAACTAGTTGGTGTGCTTGTAGTCACCAAAGAATTGGTACGGGACTGGAGAAATTGGAAATAAGAGGAAAAGTGAAGACCACCCAAACTACAGCATTATAAAGACCAGCCAGAATACTGAGAAGAGTTTTTGAGACTTGAGTGGAAAAGGTATGAACCCCCATATCCTTCCAGCTATGGGTTAAATAGTACGACTATTGTTCTTCTAGGAGAATGGATTTGGTATTAAATAACCTACAAAGGTTGATATGCCATTAAACAAACGAAATCAAACCAAACCAAACCAAACCAAACCAGAATGTTACTAACGATAACCGACGCATAATGAAGCCTGGGACAGTACAACAGTGGAGACGTTGTGTCTGCAATCACCAGGATGTAAACATCATTATGTAATAATGTCAATTTTTAGTCTCAAAAATTTTGACAAAAAAAATTTTCAGTTTCGTTCATCCAGCTCTGTTATCATTTTAAAAAGTTATGATCTGAGCGTTTGCCGGCCATCTTATGGAACGCATCCAAAAATCTATGTCGGCAACGACGTTCTCCTTATTTCAGGCAATCGCCACCCCCCAACCAAATCGGGGTGGGGTGGAGGGGACGTTGTCCAATTGCCAAAATTGTTTGATGCCTCAGGGCAACTAGAGAAATTACAAATAACCACCACGATGAACCGTTGATCGCTAAATTAAAGCGGAAATGTTTCTCAAGAAATTCGACTTCAGATTCGGCAAATTTTGGCTATTGACCAGACAGACGGTGTCCGCAAGGGTCATCATATTAAACCACAATTCGATGTGAGGACTATTAGTTTAGCCTGAGGTCAACATACACTTAAATGTACAAAAATTAGATTATTACTTACGGTCTCTTCCTTACTCCCAACACGTGTGATGGTGACACAGTTTATATGACTGCAATTACTTGAAATGCATTCATTTATATACTATCAAAGGGTCGCTTTGTAATATATATATATATATATATATATATATATATATATATATATATATATATTCATATATATATATATAGGGTGGTGTGGGGTGGGTAATGTTCTCAGAGGATAAAATAATTTCCAGTTCACTTTGCTACCGAATGATAACTTTGAACATAATTTTCTGAATCATCAAAATTATCGATGTAACTGAGACAACTATGAAATGTTAACAAATTCTTCCACTCCTAAATAAAAGCATGAATATTGTCAATGGCGATTGTTACGACAAGAATACAACAGGTTCCAGCATATCCACCCTTCCTCTCTCTCTGTATCAATCTTCGTCTCTCTGTCTCTCTGTCTCTCTCTTTCTCTGTATATATATATATATATATATATAAACGTGTGTGCGTATGTGTGGGTAAGTTTTGGGTGTACATAATTACTAAAGAGAATAAAAAATTTGGTCAAAATGTTAAATTCTATATGTACGAGGATCATTAAATAAGTTTCCAGCCTTTTTTTGTATGGGCACTTTTATTGATAGTACACACATAAAACTCTAGTCCCCTTCGAAGTAATCTCCTCCGGTTGCATTGCACTTTTTGTACCGTTCCAACAACTTCTGGAAGGCCCCATGGAAGTCCTCTTGTGTGAGAGTGTCAATGACCTTCGTCACAGCCTCTTTCATCTCCTCAGTTGTCTCAAAACGACAGCCTCTGAGCTTAGGAAATAAGCAAAAGTCACAGGGAGCAAGGACTTGACTATAGGGAGTGTGACGAACTGTCTTGATGCCCATCTTGGTGAAATAGTCTGTGACAAGGATGGAGTTGTGGACTGGTGCATTGTCCTGGTGGAAATGCCACTGACCCGATTTGAAGAGTGCTGGCCTCTTCCCTTGGAATCTCTTCCTGAACTCCCTATAAAACCTCAACATAGTAACCCTAAGCCTAACCCTAACCCTTTGGCCAATCAACTCTGGTGTATTGACTTCCTTACCCTCCCACACCTCTCATCATCCCTCACAGACTCCGTGCCTTCCTTGAATCTATCATGCCTCTCAAAAACTGATGCTCGATTCATGCAAGATGGTCGAAAAGCCGTCTGAAGCATTTCATACGTTTCTGTGGCATTTTTCCAAGTTTAAAACAGAATTTTATTGCATATCGTTCTTTTAAAGTGTCCTCACGTCCAGATTGCATTTTTGAAATTAACCAGCTGTGACAATCAGGCTTTAGTAGAGTGTATTCCAATTGCTGCTGTAGCTATTCATTTGAAGCTGAAATCATAAAAATTGGTCAGTCATCTCATAAGATGTATAGCAATAACATAGTGAATTTTCAAGAGTCTACGAAAATTTTAAATGCCTGTACAAAAAAATGTCTGGAAATTTATTGAAGTCACTACGTAACATCATAGTTTCTGTCAGTGTATCAATGATCATTTTACCTTTCAATATAAACTTATTGAAGTCACCACGTAACATCATAGTTTCTGTCAATGTATCAATGATCATTTTACCTTTAAATATAAACTTATTGAAGTCACCACGTGACATCATAGGTTACACAAATAGTTTCTTTCAGTGTATCAATAATCATTTTACCTTTCAATATAATTTATGTAACTTTTTTTTATTCTTTGAATAATAAGAAAACAAAATAGATAATTTAAATCTTTTTTTTTAAATCTAAGCAACGATTTCATTGATAATTTCATTTGAGTATCCGGTTTTTGAAGGCTAGTTTTATTTATTTTGCTTGCTTTTATTGTAACTTTGATCTGATGCTTTCGCTTTTAAACTTTCGTTAATTTAGCATTTGTATTTTTCTTTTTACAGATTCAAATGATTTTGATTTTCCGCTTTTACAATAAGTTGTTTGAAAAAAAAAACGTTTAGACAAGCAATTTAACACAACACAAAAGAACGCAAGCAGATGTGAGACCAGACGAATCTAATGAATGTGACAATTGGAACCATAATATATATGACCATATTTTTTTGTCGAGGAACCCGAAGAACAAAAATTAATAAATACTTTTTCATTTTTGGTACGTTCATTAAAGTTTTTTTTTACGCTGTGCATCCTTATTTTTTGTAAATATTTTATCTTGATTGCATTTTTCTTTTTGCTTTTTATCCTTCACAAATTTATCATTTGCATTTTTTCCTTTCCTATGAAAATCATTTGATTTTTTTTCCAACAATGAATAATAAATAAACAAATGAAATAATTTAAATCTATCTTATCTGTTTTAAGAATATTTCAGAGAGTTCAATTCTCTCATTTGTTTAAGTTCATATATATATATATATATATATATATATATATATATATATATATATATATATAATTTGTTTTAGTTTATGTATATAAAATTTTTTAGTTTATATATATATATATATATATATATATATATATATTATTATTATTATTATTATTATTATTACGAAGGAACATGAAACTGTTTCTATGTGAAAGTATTAATCGAATACCTGGAGCTAAAAATGTTCCTCCGTCTTTGTGTTAAAAGCTAGACTTCGGGTCAAAATCAACACTGTACTCACTTCAAAAGTGTACATCATAAGATGTCGGCTGTTGATAATGCCCACCAGTTTTCTTTGTGTCTATTGCGCAGATGAAGCCGACTACAGAAAACGCTATTATGGAAAGACAACGTTTTTTCTTTCTTTCCTTTTTTGTTGTTGTTGTGATAAGCTCACAAGAAAACGGCGGAGTGAGACGCCGTGATTGTTCCTGTCTTCAGTCGAAGTAAACATCTCTCTTGCAATTGAAGCAAAATTTACCATAGAATAGTTGTAATTCTTGAGCTACAGTAGCAAGTGACAGTTTGAATATGCGTACTTCGTAATTTATGCTGAATTTAGAGCACACACACACACACACACACATATATATATATATATATATATATATATATATATATATATATATAAAGGGTCTTTAAAAGTTGCCATACATTAGATTTATACTAGTATTATAATAGTTGTACTCGGTTCCATTTAATACTAGGATTCATTTAATTCATTAGAATTGTCATTATTACAATTTTTATTCTTTTTTCTTTCATAATTTTTATTTCAATACATCTGTTGTATAGCCATGAACAACTATACATACACATATGCAGATGCATGCAGAATCATAACGACGACACAATAAAGACGAGCGACACAGTTCTTTAGAAAAATATACCTCTCACTTTATTTGAAAGGGTTGTGTGTGAGAGGGATTTGGAGACCGAACAGAACTGCAACATATTAATCCCCACTCTTATGGTCATAACAGCGTTTCTTTCCCGTTCTCCTAGGCTGCTCAACTGGGGGCCTGGGGGCCCAGCTTCTCTGGGACATGTTCTCATTCCAGCATCTTCTCTCCCATTGCAACTGCTTAATCGGGGCCTGAGGGCCCCTTCTGCTGAGTGCTGTTTCTCTCTACCGCATCTTATCTCCAACTGACTCGAACTTCCTGTGCACCGAGTTATATTATTGTTTTACGCCCACTCAGTCTCTTCCAATAACTGTCCAACGAAATATGCAACTTCCGCCGTCTTTGGAATGGCATGTTTGATCAACATCGAGCGGAAATAACTGTCATGCAGTTCACAGGTCACCCTCTTCCGGTGCATCAGTTTGTGAATGCACCGTGGGATTTTAACCATGTCCCATATTGTCAGCCAAGCTCGCCAACGCAATCTCTTCCCATAACTGGCCAACGGAATATGCAACTTCCGCCGTCTTTGGAATGGCATGTTTGGCCGGGTCGGAGGTCAATATACAGCACATCTATTATTTGTAGATAAAGTAACAATTTAACAATGGATGGTAATTTGTCGGACGAGGAGCTCAAATATTTGGAAGAATACTGGAAGACAGAGAAAAATGAACACGTACGAGACTATGCATTTACCAACCCTGCCGTGTGAGCAGGGTGTGACACAAGGTCATTTTATGTGGAGTTTAACAGATTTAAATTCAGAGATTTCCTTCTGTTAGACCGGTTGCCACATATAAATATAAAAGTAAGTAAAGTTGGCGACAATAGTCGAGGGTGAACCGAAGGTTCCCTTTTCGATAGCTACCCTTGATTCTTACCTTATAATGCTGTGTTTAGCAAGGTAGCATCAAGTACCATTTTTTGAGTCTTTGGTATGACTAGACCTGGATTGAACCCCGGTCTCCCGTGCCATTGGCGAACACTCTAACCATTATGCCAACGTGTATGACGGAGAGAGAGAGAGAGAGAGAGAGAGAAGAAATATATTCATCGCCTCCACGAGCAATGCTCATAATTTACTGGATACGATGTTACATATTGATCTTTGACCGCCGGTTATTGTGGATTTCGTAAACAGGGAGTTGCACCAGTGCCTTAAGGTAAACAAGGGACAGTGAAAATGAATCACGTGAATTGAGCGAGAAAAAATGTGTGGGTGTCCAGAAAATATATAATGCAGAAGTTTTTCGATTGGCTGAGAACCGACTCTGTATGAAAGCTCCCATCAAAGAAGCAAGGTTCTGAATATCTATGCCCTATCATGGTGTCAATCAGTGCAATCCTCCGTATCTCTCTCTCTCTTTCTCTTTCTCTCTCTCTCTCTCTCTTTCTCGCACTCTCTCTCTCTCTCTTTCTCGCACTCTCTCTCTCTCTCTCGCTCTCTCTCTCTCTCTCCCATTCACACATGTATCACAATGTTTCGAATAAAGGAGATTATATTTTTATAGACAAGTGATATTGTCGTTCCTTCTTTCTGCGGGTATACAACCAGATAAATTCGAGCGAATGGGATCTATCCACATCTTGCCGAAGAATGGTCGACCAGTCACTGTAACAACACCAGAGAATGAACTGTGAGTCCCTCTAGCATTCACACAGGGCCCACAGAAATCGAAAAACAGAGGTTCATCTTAACACGGATCGTTGCATCATTTGATGCACCGTGTAGGACTGAAAATTTACGTAGTACCACTGTCACCGGTACCTTGCTTTTTAACTGGGCAGTCAGGCATTCATGCCGGTTGGGGTATCGACAAACAAAGCCTAGCACTAGACCACTCTGGTCTTGTTTAAGCTATGAACAGGCATACGTGCTGGACTCACGTTAACATCTAGTGAGTCCAAGTCGATCTAGTTCATGTGGCTCACATTGCACTAAGTGACCAGCATAAGTACAACAGGGTACGAGTTATGGCTTGTGCCCGGCCACCCCCTTCCCTAAAACCCCTACTATAAAAAAAACCTTGTGTCAGTCTTTCTGGTGGGAGGCTGAGATAAATACAGTCTAATTGGAGATGACTCGGATCGACGTTTAAAATTTTGGTGAGTTATCCTGAATGAGAAACATTAGGATGATAGCACTGCACAAAATTGTGTGGTCTGATGAAGCAAACTTTAGCTATTGGGTGCCGTTAATCGGAAAAATTGTATGTACTGCATAACTGAAAGCCCTACATTTACTATTGAGTAATCATATTTACCAACCCCTCCGCTCGGGTAGGATATGACACAAGGTCAATTTTTAAGCGGAGTTTAACAGGTTTGAATTCAGAGTTTTCCTTCTCCTAGACTAGTTGCCACTCCAAGGCTGAAGAACCTAGTCTGCCCTACTATTTACCCATAGCTGGAGGGAGAATAATTGGATTCATATCTTTCCCAAGGGTATTAGTGCTATGTGAAATGCAATCAGTCTCGTCCAGGATTTGAACTCGTGTCTCCGTGCCCATTTCCTACGACGATAACCATTACACCACGGGCACCTCCTACTATTGAGTAATAACTCAATCAACCTGGGGTGTCAGTGTCGGTTGTCCTGTCCTGTAAAGGTGTCATTGGCAATATTAGGATTGTCGATCAACAAGTGTATCTGAACAGGCTGACCGATACGATCATACCATTTCAGGCGAATGAGGCGCCATTGTACTTCGCACGTACTGTGCGTGCGCTACTTGACAAAGAATTTCTCAACAGGCGAACTGGACGCCAAGGAGCCATTAACTGGCCACCACATTTGCCGGATCTCATCCCTACAGACGTCTTTTTCTAGGGATGTCTGAAAGATGGAGTTTTCGGACGCAAGCCACGTTTTGTTGATAACATGATTCAGAGGCTTGCCAGGAAGTTGATGCTGATAAAGACCTATGTGCCAGAGTGCGCATGGGTATCTCTAATTGACTAATAGAGTGTGTGAAGGCTGAGGACAAACAGTTTGAACATTTGAGGAATTAATGTTCATTATTGATATGTTATTATTGATATGTTTATATAATCAACAAAATACGTTTTGTGTGCACGTTTTGTTTTTCATTACAATATACCTAATTTTCCAGTTCCTGCATATATATATATATATGTATATATATATATATATATATATATATAGATAGATAATGTACTTTTGGCATAGTATATCCATTGGTATAATGAGTAATTTTATCTGAGCAAAGATTTTTTGTTAGGTCTTTTATACACACACACGCACACACTCACACACAAATATATATATATATATATATATATATATATATATATATATATATATCATTTCAAGAAAAAAACAATATTTACATCCTGTTAAGAGCATTGATATAAATCAAAGACTCTAAAACAATTTTAACAGGACTTCATCAGATCCAATTGGAAAAATGCTTTGTGAATTTATTTACATGGAGCTCTTTACCAGGAATATTTACATATTCGAAATTTGAAAAATTTATTCGTCCAGACGGAATTGTTCCATACTCTGGATTTACTGGATTGAAGAATACCTATGTATATATGTATCTTTTTCTCTGTGGTGGAAGCACCTACTTTAATGTTTTCATAAGATGTGGGAGGAGTTTCAATTTAGTTGTAACTTGATCGGCTTGTTTATTTATGTGGATTTTTTCGCAGGGCTATTTTCATGAGGTGGTTTTTCAAATTAGCATCCATTTATCAGTAACTATTGATTTTTTTTATCATTGAAAATTTTAAAAAAGCTTCCTCTTTTCCTCAAAAACTTTTTCTTTTAACTATGACCCAAGTCCAAACTAGTCAAGAACAATAAGAAAGTAACCTGCATAAAAGTGATATTCTTATTTCTCTTATCACTTTTGTTCATCTTTATATATATATATATATATATATATATATATATATATATATATATATATATAATGACTGCTACATCTTGACATATGATAGTTGCCTTTGCCTCCAAAATTACAACACAAACATCCTGATTAATAAATTATTCAACTTGTGAAAAGCATACAAGATACATAAAATGATAAGGTAGTAAGTCATCTTTACATCATTGAATTATAGTGACATCTGCTTGAACAACATTTATGCTATTCACTGGGTCTGCATAGCTACAAGCCAGTGACAATCATAGCAAGATAACTGGTAACTATGCAAACAGCAGGCTTTATTCAGAGTAGCTTCTCTTAGACTTTTCCTGTCAACGGATACCTACAAATAAGCAGAGATTTGAGGCTAAAGTTTCCTTCTCCAGTTTTGATTTTGGAGTTAACTTAAGGGTTGCCTTCACCAGGGCTTTGTCATCAGACTGGACCTCCTTCCAATCCACACACACACACACACACACACACACACATATATATATATATATATATATATATATATAAAGTTAAGTAAAGTTGGCGACCTTAGTCGAGAGTGACCCGAAGGCTCTCTTTTAAATAGATACTAGACCGAGGTGGAGAGGAGGGAGCTACTCCATTCCCTCGATTGCTTCACTTTACCCTCGATCTTTATCGTATAAAGCTGAGTGCTAAGCAAGGATGCATCAAGTACCATTTTTTGAGTTTTTGGTATGACTCGCTTTGGGATTGAACACTAGTCTCCCGGACCATTGGCGAACACACTACTCAATATATATATATATATATATATATATATATATATATATATATATATATATATATATATATGTGTGTGTGTGTGTGTGTGTGTGTGTTTGGTGTATTATCCACGATTCACTGATAGGGGTTTCAATTCGCATTCATGCTAAAATCAACAAAAAAGAACTAACACCACACCCTAATTATAGATTCAACCTTTTGCATACAAATATTCCCTCCCACCAAGAACCTGAATGATACTTCATGAAAACTGAAGATTGTTATCGTATTGTTATCGTGAGTGTGTGTGGGGGTGTTTATATCTTTTATTTCCATCATAGCCATCAGAAAATAATTCGTTAAAAATTTCTCATCTTAGAAGATTATTTCTTTTTTTAATGACTTTCTTATAAAAGTTATATACAAAACTATTGCTTAAATACATGAACATAAAATGCCAATATTACTAATGAATAACATTGGACAGATATTCATTAAAACCTGCTTTTTAAAATCATTATGGAAATTAGATATCCCATGAATGTGATGAACACCATTTGTTTGTACATATAATACACTTTGCACATTTATCATACGTTTTAACAATTTAACAAGACAAGACCGTCTTGGTGTTAGCACAGGCACACAAATATGGACATAAATTCGCGTTTATTTCTATTGATTGTACGAAACTGGATGCAGTAAATATCAGAAGATATTATATCTATTCAAATACTGACTGGAATAAACGTCAGTTATTAAAACAATATTTATAACATTTTGTGGTTGCCTCTAAAACTTGGTAAGTGTAATTTTATTCAAACACCTTTTATTAATTGTAAAGAAGGTATGAATATGTTTATTTACATACAATATATATATTCTTTAAAATAAAAAAGGTCCACAAAGGGCTTTGTTTTTAAGTTATTTGTTTTTCTTCAACACGTGTTTCTGATGTTTTTCGGGTTTTTCTTGTTTTTTTCTCCTTATTACTCCTTCTCCCCAAATAATTCATAACAACTGATATGTCACAAAGTTAGACTGACCACCAATCTTTTTCCCTGGGTGATTGTGTGGGTATGTGTGTGTGTGTGCGTGTGTGTGTAAAAGAACAATATATTCAAAGGATATATCTATATATGAATAATATGTCAATGTCTAATGATTAATAGTTTTTCCGTCCATCCTCGTTAAACATTTCGACCTTCGGTCATTGAAGGAGAAAATACTTAGTGGAAAAATTTTTTTGTGGACAATTTTTTTTTCAAGTTGTGAAAGTTTTTAAAGGGGTTGATAAGAGAAGCGACAAAAAAGGTACTTGTGACGTATCATTCATTTTTTAACGAAAACTATTTTTTGATATTCAGATATCTACAAATGACCTTTATATATATTTTTTGTTGACACCTGGCTAATGAGTTTTTCATTTAGGTGGTATATGTTAAATTGAAAGTAGTGTGCTCTAAATTAGCCGTAACTACCCGGCTTGTTTGCATCATATCTTTAGATCTATGAATGCACATATATCGCAATATTCTTTCTCTCCAATCCCCCAACACACATAAGTAAAAAGAATAACAGAATTGCACTAGTTATCAACTTGATTGGAAAAAGAGCAAATGCCTTGTTGCATAAACAAATTGAACGTTTGATGGTCTTAAAAGAATTTTAATTACCAGACACTGAGTGACAACTCAGCTCATTCTCCGACTTCTCTGACTAGCGTTTGGCTCTCAATGGCGCTAATGATGCGTTCATTTGAAATAGATAAATAAAAAAGAAAGAAAGAAGTGAGACTGAATGCTGAACAAGAATGAAATCGTTCTATTTTTACAACGTTCTATGACAAATCTTATTGTTCTGATCACTTAAAAAATATCAAACAAAGAACGTCTGTTTTTTTTTTCCGAAAAGCGCGCCATGACTGGAAGACTGAAACGTGTCTATATGAAAAAGGAAAAAAAATGGTGAATCAATTAGTCTAATGCAAAACCCCTCAACACATAAATAAACGGGAAGAAAGACACAAACATTGAAGATCTCTCAACTCTTTTATGGAATAGGTTTTTATAAGTGTTTTAAAATGGTAGTTTTTTTTCGTACGTGGTGTATGTTGGGTGTTTGGTTGGTTGGTTTTACTGCAATTCAAATCACCTTGGGGTATGTTACGTCGAAGTCAGTTTAAAAAATTATGCAAAAATGTAACTTCACAATCATTTAGGCCAGTAAAATTTAAAAACTTGAACTAGTTATTTTGCGAATATGTCAGGATCAGCTATTGGCTGGTTGGTTGGTTGGTTTTATCATATTTACCCAACCCCTCCGCTCGGGCAGGATATGACATAAGGTCAATTTTTAAGCGGAGTTTAACAGGTTTGAATTCAGAGTTTTCCTTCTCCTAGACTAGTTGCCACTCCAAGGCTGAAGAACCTAGTCTGCCCTACTATTTACCCATAGCTGGAGGGAGAATAATTGGATTCATACCTTTCCAAAGGATATTAGTTCTATGTGAAATGCAATCAGTCTCGTCAAGGATTTGAACTCGTATCGCCGTGTCCATTTCCTACGACGATAACCATTACCCCACGGGCACTTCCGGTTGGTTGGTTTTATGGTATGTCAAATTTTGCTGAGTTATGTTTTACCGAAGCCTGTTTAACAATTATGTTCTCGAACTATATACGCAAAATAATCTTAAACAAGTAAATATTCCATTCTTTACAGCCGAGGTCTGTTTGAAAACTAACGGGACTGGTGTCACAAACAATTTATCTAAATTTCAAACAACAAACTCCACGATTACCCTTCAAAGTAATCCCCCTCGAATCTAATGCAATTTCCTGTCCTTCTCTGTCACGCTTCTATGCACTTCTAGAAGGATTCTTCTGGGATGCCCCTCCGTTTCATCGTTATGGTTCTCTTCAAAACGGGTCCTCTGTGTGATCCTAATGAGCTTGGGGGGAAAAAGTCACTAGAAGCAAGATCAAGTGAACAGGGGGATTGTTTCAGTACGATGATACTCATCTCGGAACTGCCGGATTTGTGAGCAGGTGCATTATTATTGTGAAGCAGTCACAATTTGTCCTGCTACAACTCTCGTTTCTTCTCGCGCAGTGAGCGAAGAGTACGGCGAAAGATCTCCTTGTAGACTATCTGATTAATTGTCTGGCTCAGTAGCAAGAACGTGATCAATATGACTGACATTTAATTTTGTCTTTCTTCGACTTCGGCGACGTTGGAGTTTTCCACCGACTGCCCTGGAGCTTGGTTTCCGGATTGTAATAAAAGAAATCCATGTCTCATCACCTGAGATGACTCTACGAAGCAAGTCTGGTTCAGTTTGAAGACGGTCTATGAGGTCCTGATACACCTTCTTATGGTGTTTCTTCTGATTATTATTCAGCAGTTTTGGCACCATTTCTGCACACGCGTTCTGAATGTCCAAATTGTTGCGTTCTGGTTAGTGAACGCTTGTAATATTAAATAAAGGACAAACCACGATATGAGAGGAAATAGATATATATTCTCAGGAAAAAGCACATACAATAGAGAAACTATTAGTAGACAAGAACATAGGATTAGTGAATACAGAATAAAGATATAGTCCAACGATAGTATTGGCTTCCGTTATTACGGTAGCAAGTAAGGGGATCTAGTGCGATCTCCAGTCTCCAATGCTCTAATACTATACCTATAAGAAGCTGCTCTTCACCTCCTAGTCTGCCCTGGTATTAGTAGCTACTGCTATATATGGCAGATGGACTAGTTCATTGTGTGGGAAAAAGTGGGTGATACCCAACACAAATCTTTGGTGATAATCTAACAGACTCTGTCTCTTTTCATGTCCAGCTGACTTGCAATTATTCAAACAGTTTACCAACGATCCCCACACACCACCAGTCTTACTTGCACGACGTTGATCTCAGTCCTACTTGATGTTGTCATCTTATACCTCTTCGCACCCTTCTTTGAACCTCTTGTGCCACTCAAAAACACGTGTGCATGACAAACAGTTGCTGAAGCATTTCAAGTACTTATGACGGGGTTTTTCTCCACCGAACCAAAAATTTCAGGTTTATTCGTTGCTCGGTGTTCATCGTTCGTTCTTCAGTGTACATAGCTGAACGACCTGAAAAAGAAGAGGTGTCAACAAAAGCATGTGAAAAATGCAATGGTTGCAGAAAGCTAAGATTACTGTTATACACTCCCATGATATCATGTTAGATGATAAAATAATCCGCTTATCCCTCTTTCATCCATAACTCACACAGTGCATCCAGTTCAGTTACTTTTCAGACAGACCTCGGTGTTACAATATCAATGTTTTAAGAGTCAATGTATTAACACGGTTCACACTTATTTTAATTAGATAGGCTCTTTATTCTTAGTTGTTATAGATATAATTTTACTGTGAACCCACGAAAATATTTTTTGCGATTTTCATTTAGAAAACAAAACAAAAAAAAAAAACGGACTATAAAATTTATGCCTAGTTAACTCGATTGTATCAAAAAATTGATTCACTGTTTCAAAAAGTGAACAAATCGTTTTTCTTTTCTGTTTTTTTTTTTTTTTTAACAACTTGTATTTAAACTATTTGTAAAAACATTTTTAAAATAAGCTAGTAAAGCTAGTGTTGTAGGAACCTTACCCATCTTACTATAATGGACTCTTCTCACCGTAATTAGTACAGAGATTTCGCTGCCAGAAGGGCAGGTCACTATCGGTGTAATACGAACAGTACGAGACTTCTTACCTTTTCTATGTAACTCTATCTTTCTTGTGTAATATAATCTGTTATCTAATATCTGTGTTTGTGTTTTCATTAGTGACCCTTTCCGGAACCACAACACCTAGTTACATACACATTTTATTATTTCAATCAATGTTAAAAGGAGTATCTTAAGTGGTACAAGTTGGTTGGTTGGTTGGTTTACGACATATCAACCCTTGTTAGGTTATACCGGATTCAGTTTAACGATTATGGTTTACAATTACATACAATGCAAAAAATGTATCTTCCCAATTATTTTATGCGTTTACTCAACCCCGCCACTCCAAACAGGCTGTGACACAAGTACATTTTAAAGCAGAATATGGCGGGTTTTGAATTCAGAGTTTTCCTTCTCCTAAACTGGTTGTCTTATCAGGGGTAAAGAACTAAGTCTACTCTATTATTTACTCATAGCTGGAGGAGGGGAGAACACATGGATTCTATTTCCTATGACGATAACTGTTATGCTCAGCGCACCTCATAATCATTTTAAACCATATATACTTTTAAACTTGCTACAATATCAAGGCTTAAGAGACAATGTAATAAACTTCACAATCATTTTGTACATGAAATACTTCATATTCAGTTGCAATATCAATATCTTAAGAGAACATATTAATAAAGTTCGCAATCATTTAAAACAAATAAACATTACAATATCAATATTTTGAGAGCAAATACCCAGAACCATTTTAAACATTATCTGAAACAGACCTGTTACATATAGATAGGACTCTAGCAGTTACAACCACTCTGGGTCAGAGTGGGCCTGGGAGTAATGGCAACAAAAGGATGACACCACTCTCCCAAGCGTTTTAGAACTGGGACCTCAGTGTGGTGCAGTTTAGTGAGCTTTACTAGCATGCCAACATTTATGAGTTCGATTCTCACAGTGTACCACAAACTGGCCTTGTGCAAAACTACAATAGATATCAAAAGGGATTTCCTTCAACTTGGATGTTTGTCCATACTTTTTTTTTTATATAGCAACCCGAGCACTTTAAGATTATTAAACTTACCAGTGTCTCACGACATTTATCTGCCAATGGCAATATTAGTAAAAGGCAGATTGTAGAAATTTCAGATTAAATTCAACTCTTACACGTTTGTTAAATTTATACCCGAAATAAGTTTGAACATTGATATACACATTGATATACATTCGTCTTAGGATAATATCGATAACTCAATTCAAGAAATGGGTGTTAAAATGAGGCTAGCATATGGTAATGTCATTTCAACTGCTAATTAATGTTGTCTCTGAGTGTTGTGTGGTCACTGGCGTGGTAAAGTTATTTCCTTTTGCTTATTTATGATAATATTTATGCAATTTAATAAAAATCCTATTAAAAGCCACAGACAAGAATAAAAAATAGTTCTTATTAATAGTTTCTACTCACTTATAATTGAATATGGTTGATGACTAGTAAATCCAAGAACTGTCTATATATTTCTGACCAAGTGCTCTCAGGTGCAGTATTACTTTGTTCAGAAAATACAATCTGATCTTAGTATAAACTGTTTAAATTCTGTTCTAACTTATTTTGATAGTAATTGTAAAAAAAATTCATATTCCTAATGATTGAAGTTTCTTCTTTGTTATTTTTCTATCACTTCTTTCAGAATTTGATTTTGAAGGTTTTATATCTCTAATCAAGAAGTAATGCTTTTATATCTCTAATCAAGAAGTAATGCTTTCACTTTTAATTTATTCAATATTTAGATAACAGGTGATATATTAGGTTCTTTTGAAAATACAATCCGATCTTAATATAAACTGTTTAAATTCTGGTCCAACTTATTTTAATTGTAGTTGAAAAAAAATTCACATTCCTAATGATTAAAGTTTCCTGTTCGTTATTTTTCTATCACTTATTTCAGAATTCGATTTCATTTCATATTAAACAAAGGTTTAATATAAAAAAGAAGTGATGCAGTTTTGTTTTTTTGTTTTTTTTTCAAGATTGGTCCTAATTTTCTTTCATCACAATGCTCGGACACCGTGTTGCCAGGATGACACCACAGGAACCCACTGACTTGGGATAGGAGACTTTTACCCATCCACCATATTCTCTTGATTTCTCAACCACCGACTACCATTTTTTTAAAAAGAATTTGGACCTTTTTTCGAGCTAAAAACATTCCATTCCAAATGAGAAGTAGAAACTGCATTTAAAAATTTCTTGGTTGGGTGTTTGGGTTTTATGGCATATCAACCTTTGTAGTTTATTTAATGGCACATCTATTTTTATATAAATAATCAGTTCTATTTCAAACAATTCAGTTTAGCATGAGTACACAGTTTAATTGTCAAAAACATTTCTATTTCAAGCTATTCAGTTTGTTCAAACAGTTCTAATTCAGCCAACCCAGTTTAGTAGTTCTATATTAAATAATTCTGTTGAGCCTGAGTAGAGTTTCAATGTCAAAAACAGTTCCATTTCAAACAATTCAGTTTAGCATAAGTACGCAGTTTAAATTCAAGTACCCAGTTTAATTGTCAAAAACATTTCTATTTCAAGCTATTCACTTTACTCAAACAGTTCTAATTCAAACAATTCAGTTTAGCATAAGTATGCAGTTTAATTCTATTTAACCTCGTGGTGTAATGGTTAAAGCGATGAACTGCAGAATCGTAGTACACGAGTTCGTACTCCAGTCGCGCTATTACGTTCACTTTCGGGCAAATACCCTTGGGAAAGGTATGAACCCCCTTATTCTCCCTCTAGCTATGGGTAAATAGTAGGACGGACTAGGTTCTTCAGCCTTGGTGAGGCAACTAGTCTAGGAGAAGAAAAACTCTGAATTCAAACCTGTTAAACTCCGCTTAAAAATCGACCTTGTGTCATATCCTGCCCGAGCGGAGGGGTTGGTAAATAGTACCTATAAATAGGGCTTTATCTGGTCCTACCATTCCGGGCCAAAGTGGACCTGGGAGCAATGGCAATGAAGGGTGGTCCGCATTCCCCAAAGCTCCAGCATCACTGGAACCTCACCGTCAGATTGTTTAGAATCATATCCAGGACACTTGTTGGGGGAGGCATCTTACAGTCAGTGCATTCTACAGCCCCCAAAACATTTATTTAGAGCTTTATCGTATAAATAACTTTGTTAATCGATAGCAGAAATGCATCGATATTTATTGATCATAGTTTTATTGATTAAAACATGGTTTCAATACATTAATTCAAGAATAAAATCTTGTTCTAAAACTGGACATTATTTTCTGAACTTTTATCATACTTCTTCATTGATGCATCGGGATGGGTCATCAGTGATGTTTCCTTTGGGTTCACGGGGGTTTCGGGTCTTGCAACATCAGACCCCCTCGCCCAAATGACCCAGTTAGCATTGATCTTACTCCAACTCCCATTCCGGCAGCTAACCTGCGCATCCACACAAGACAAATGACCACAGAAATGGCTCTATCGCTTTTAATTTTGCAACAGCAGCCAATCAGAGCCAGGCTCCTGTGATGACTTCTAAATCTTTCCTTTAAAAACGAGAGGCCACTTTGCTCTTGCTTTCCTTGCCGTGATGACGTCGTTATTCGGCTATTTGTTCAATCCGGCATGTAATTTGTTTTTTTCCTCTTTTCCCTTTTTTTTTTTTTTTCGAAACTTACAAAAAAAATTTAAAAAATTAAAAAATTCTGTACATAAATATAAAATTGCGATTAAAACAAACAGAATCAGATATAAAATTGAAATATACGTTTAATTTTTTTTTTCGAAACTTATTTTCGTTAAACACTGTACATAAATATGGGGAGATAGTTTTTGTGGGTTAGTCGTTAACGTGATTGACAACGACGACGACGAAATAAACAAGTTCGAACCCCATTCGCGCTATTACGTTCACTTTCGAACCAATGTCCTTGGAAAAGCTATCACCTTCCCCATTATCCCCCAGCTAGGTGCTAGTACCACTATTGTTATTCTACAAGGATGTCTTTGGCATTAAATGACTCATGAACATTGATATGCAAATAAAGAATGAAACCGGAACCATAATCAAAGAAAACTTATTATTTTATGCATATTCTCTTTAATTACGTTTTTTACAAAATTGATTTTTTTATTCTTTATCATTTTAGTGTATTAAAGATCTTAAGTTATGTTTAACATTTATTGTATTTTTACTACTAATAATATTAATTTCCTAAATCTTGTTTTTTTAGATAATTTTTTTTTAGATAAATTACGCGTGTTGTTGAACTTATAAGACAATATTTGTAAATTTATGTATCAAAATTTAAAGAAGAAGCCTTTTAAAGATTGCAATTTACAAGGGTACTGATAGCTTGATAAGAGTTAATCTTGAAATAAATAATCAAATAATTATCGTCCGTTTTGTAACAAAGTGCACTATAGTTGGAAAACTGAAGCATGTCAATTAAAAAAAAATGGCGTATCAATTAGTCTCTTGCAAAAAACGTTCAGCGCAGAAATAAACAGGAAGTGGGACTTGAAAAATGGCGTAACGTGTTCCTTCTCTATTCACTTTACTACAAAAACTACCTTGTTAGCTTAATGCTGCAGTAGAGCTTAATTTTTGCCAAGATTTTGAATACTGATTTTTTTGGCAAGTAAGTTCCCTTTATAATTTCACATTGAGATTCGGTTCTTTTTCAGATTATTTCCTATTGTTACGTTTTTGTACACAGGCCATGTATCTTTGATTTGGGAATCCACGAAAAACAGTTTGCATACAGTGAAACAAACACACAATAAATAAATAAATAAATAGCTTACCTTCAGAGATCCCATTTGTAAACAAATAAACCAAGTGATTGCTACTGAATGAAAGTGGAGATAAGGAAGAACTTCTCTGCCAAGCATATATATATATATATATATATATATGTGTGTGTGTGTGTGTGTGTGTGTGTGTGTGTGTGTGTGTGCGAACGGGTGTGCATGTATATATATATATACATCCTGATCATAAAGACGTGACAACAACACGGATTCCTTTGACTCTTCTCTCTCTCTCTCTCTCTCTTTCTCTCTCTCTCTCTCTCAAGTCATGTGTCTCCATCATTCATCGCTCATCGAGTAAATTATTAGTATTTAATAGGAATACTTGAAACCATATATAACTGAGCACAAATTATTAGTATTAGAAATACTTGAACTCATACAGCTGCGTGAAAACAAATTGTTATTATTATTATTATTATTTACTAATTAAAGTTTTTCACATCAGCGTTAGTTGATGGTCTTTCACTGGAGTTTGAGTGACAGCAAGTCTCCTCAAGTCTCCAGCACTCTTCTCAGTATTCTGGCCATTCTCAATAATGCAGTAGTTTGGATGGTCTCCACTCATCCCCAACTTCCAAGTCCTCCAGTCCTTTTAATAATCCTTTAGCTACTGTACCAAAAGCACCAATCACAATTGGTATTATTGTTACCTTCATGTTCCATAGTTTTTTCAATTCCCTAGCAAGGTCGAGGTACTTATCCTTCTTTTCCCATTCTTTCAGTTTTATTCTGTGCTCGGCCGAGAAAGCAAAATCTACAATTTTGCAGATTCTCTTTTTTTGTTGTTGTTGTTGATTATTATAAGTTCTGATCTTCTGTCCGAGATTTGGTGATCCGTGTGTATGTGAAAGTCCCATAGGAAGTTATGTGTGTCATTCTCCTGGATAAATATTATTGTTATTATGATTATTTTTCACTTCTTAGAGCTTTTCACATCAGCGTTAGCCGATGGTTTTTCATTGGAGTGTGAGTGACAGCAAGTCTCCTCAAGTCCCCTGGACTCTTCTTAGTATAATGGCCGTTCTCAATAATGCTGTCGTTTGGATGGTCTCCACTCATCCGCCAACTTCCAAGTCCTCCAGTCCCTTTAGTAATCCTTTAGTTACTGTACCAAACGCACCAATTACAATTGGTATAATTGTCACCAGCAAGTTCCACAGTTTTTTTCAATTCCCTAGCAAGGTAAAGGTACTTATCCTTCTTTTCACATTCTTTCAGTTTTATTCTGTGGTCAGCCGGGACAGCAAGGTCGACTATTTTACAATTTCCCTTTTTTTGTTGATTATCATTAAATCTGGTCTTCTGGCCGGGATTAGGTGATCCGTTTGTATATTAAAGTCCCATTGTGTCAACCCTTCTTAAGTTATTTATTGTTTTTTTTCTAGCAATTCTGTGGTTTAGCTTCTTTGTTTATTAAATATCAACCTTCGTGTGTTATTTAATGCCAAATCTATCATCGTAGAAGAATAGCAGTGATACTATTTAACCCATTACAAGGGGATCAGGGTTTACCTTTCCCAAGGGTATTAGTATAAAAGTGAACATAATAAAACGACTGGAACTCGAACTTACTTTGAGGCCACAGTTCAGCACAAAATTATATGATTTAAAATAACACCGTTTCAAGTATCTATTCTTGATAGTAATAATTTTTATTCAATAATATGGTTTCAAGTATCTATTTCTATTTAATTATAATTATTTGTATGCACACAGTTATGTCGTTTCAAGTATGTTTTTATACAGCGTCTCCACTACGAGCAGGAGGTTACATCGTGTCAATTTTTTTAAACGGTGTAAAACTGGTTTGAAATCTGTGTTTTCCTTCTCCTACCCTAAAGAACCCATTCTGCCTTATATGGCTTTAAGTAACTTCACTTCTGATGGTAGAAATATCTATTTCCACACAGCTATACAGTTTCAAGTATTTTAATCTAATACAAATAATTTTTAACAGATCGATTTGAGCCATAGATGAGAACCAATCAGATACAATCACTTCGGGTCAGAGTCGACCTGGGAGTAATGGCAATGAAGCGATAACTGAAAATTATACTCACTAGTGGATTTCGTGCAGTCCAAAACATTTATATAAGAAATATTTGAAATGGGGATTAGAATCCTGCTTTTCAAGGCACTTGCTCTACTTGAAGAATAAATGCAATTCGTTCTCTCTACTTACTACCAGAGGGCGTTGAGCTGTCCGACGTTAAACTTTAAGCTAGGAAGATTTTGAATGCTGAATTTAAAGAAAGAATGCCCTTATCACATAATTTTTCTTCTCACTGTATAGCCCTTTAAGAGTTTTTTTTTTTTAATTCACAAATAAACAAATAAATAATATTGATAGCAACAAAAACAAAAAAAAATAATGTTTCGTATGTGCAAGAATGTGTCGCTTTGGGACAGTCGAGTTATGCGAATAGGCTGTGTAATCTGGAATGTCTAAATTCCAGAATGAGGTCTCTTCCCGAGGGGCGTTTTCACCGCTTTTTTTTTTGCTTTTTTAAAATTCTGTTTCGAAAAGAAAAAAGATTTCGTAGTCTATATAGTAGTTACCCACTCATTAGTGTTAAACAGACTATTTCAAATATTTTCATGGTTAAGTTTGCCACAAAATTGTGAACAAATTAATGAAGAAGTTCAACATAATATTTGCTGCCTTATCTATTCATCTAGTCGATAATGTTATGGCTTTATATATATATATATATACATATATATATATATAATTTTTTATATATATTTAATAGCAGGAAGCCTGTCTGCGACTGCAGGTTTCCTGCTGTCTTATAAACGACGCATATATATATATATATATATATAGATATATATATAGTTTGCTATATTTATAAATTAGAATCTTGATTTTAAATTAACTGTGCTCCATATTGGAGCTAGAATATATGTAGATCTAAGTTAGGGTAGCGTAGGCACAGAGACAACGTGGTTTAATGACAGTCAGTTTCTCGCCTATGCAATCATCAGACTAAGTCTCTCTCAATATTTTTATGTATTAACTCAAATCCTTTGCCACGGACAAGATGAGACACAAGCTCAATTTTTGTTAGTAAAGTACAGCTGATTTTAATTTAGAGTTTTCCTTCTCCATGACAGGTTGCTTTACCAAGACTAAAGAAATGTTTACCTACTATTTAACTGGCGGGTGGAGTCCTGGTGGCGTAATAGCTTGTAGGAGGTGATATTGTGTTTTGATATTTAATTTCCATTTTGTAGTGGTATATTTAATTTGCTTTTGTATGTGATTGCGTGTTCTCACTGTCGGAAGGTCACCATTTATAGCGATGGTGATAACATTGTTATTATTATTATTATTATTATTATTGGTGTTTTTAGGTTTAAGTTGGTTTTGCGTTGGTTATGTTGGTATTACGTTGATTGCGTTGGTATTACGTTGGTAGCATTGGTATTTCGTTGGTTGCGTTGTATTTCGTTGGTAGTTATCCCCTCGCTAAATGTTGATGGAAAATAAAGGTGGTGGAGAAGAACGAAGACGTCGTTAGGTTTTTGTATCAAGGTTTTAATGGCAGCATGAAGTGAAGGGGTTTACACTGGTATGCTGCGAGGTCTCGTAGTAAAGGAAAGAAGGTAGGAAGTTGTTAGTGTATCATCTAATTTGTTTTTAACTAGAATCCCTTGGTCTAGAAGAATAGACCCAAGGGATTCATAAGCTAGATGGCTATCTTCATAATGGCTGATACTGCTACCGCTATTCAGGAACAGACGAATAGACGTCCGTTCCCTTTGAGCATTTCTGAGCGAGAGAGAGATTCGTGGGCTTTCTTCAATTTTTGGTGCTGCTTGGAAATATGGTTCGGGCTGAATAGGACAAGTCATCCTGATTGGGTGAAAATGTTCGCCGACTCTAACGGTCAAACCTAACTACGTGCCAAACAAAAATTTAAGTTTCTTTCTGCTACAAGCTAAGGTGCAAGACTACCATCTCGAAATGAGCGAGTTCGCACAATCACGTTCATTTTCGGACTAAATACCCATGGGAAATGTATGAATAACATTCCCTAGTTATGGAAAAACATTGTATCACTGCTGTTCTTCTACAAGGATGGTTTTGGCATTAAATAACTCATGAAAGTTAATATGCCTTTAAAGAAAGAAACCGTATCAAACAATTATCCATAGCTTGAAGAATAGAGCCGCCTCTGGTGGTGTAATGGTTAGCAAGCTCGACTAGCAAACCTACACGAGTGAGTTCGAGTCTCATTGGGTGCCCCTTTCATATGGCCTTGTGCTACATCTAAACAAGAAGCTTAGTAAATTTCCATAGTTTGAAGAACAGCTCGATTCATGTATTTCCCATGCTAAATAAAAGATTCAACCAGGATATGAAATTTCACCGTAAAACTGTGTAAATTATTTGTATTAAGAATTCACTTAAAGCCGTATAGTTTACAAATTATCATTCTAAATTACTTGAAACAATATAACTATGTGCGAGCTAATGATTATTATCAAACAGAAATAATCATTTGAAATTATATAATTGTTTAAATTAGTAGTATTAAATGGGAACATTTAAAATCATACAGGAAAGAGTCAAGGGCGTTTCGGGTACTAGTAAACCTTCACGAGTGAGATCAAGCCTCATTGAGTGCCCAATTGATACGACCTCGTGCCACATCAAAGCAAAAAGCTTAGTGAAATATTTCAGGAAAGAGTCTCCGTGGTGTAATGGCTAACGTACTGGAACTATGTGAGTTCAAACTCCAATCGTGCTATTACGTTCACTTTCGAACTAATGTCCTTGGAAAAGGCATGAACCCTCATATCCAGCTATGTGTTAAATATAACACCACTACTGCTACGGGGGTGTCCTCGTGGTGTAATGGTTAAAGTAATGGAGTGCGGAATCGTAGTAAGCGAGTTCGAACTCCAGTCGCGCTATTACGTTCACTTTCGAATGTCCTTGGAAAAGGCATGAACCCTCTTATCCAGCAATGTGTTAAATATAACACCACTACTGCTATGGGGGTGTCCTCATGGTGTAATGGTTAAAGCAATGGAGTGCGGAATCGTAGTAAGCGAGTTCGAACTCCAATCGCGCTATTACGTTCACTTTCGGGCAAATACTCTTGGGAAAGGTATGAACCCCCTTATCCTCCCAGCTATGGGTTAAATAGTACCACTACTGTTCTTTTAGGAAAATGGCTTTGGCATTAAATAACCTACAAAGGTTGATATGCCATTAAACAAAGAAACCAAACCAACTACTGCTATCCTATAAGGATAGCTTTTGCATTAAATAACCCATGATGATTGATATGCCATTAAACAAAGAAACCAAATCAAACCGAAACCATACGATTGCGTTTAAATTATTTGTATAAGATAGGAATATTTGATATCATATAACTGTGTATAAAAACTTTTAAGGAACAACTATACAATTTAAATATAAAGTACAATGAACGCGATTCCCTAACCTTTAGGCATAAAATCACCCTAGACAAGTTGATATGCCGTTATCATTCATTAATCATTTAATCTGAAGAACAGTTGGTACCATAAGTAATCTGAGTGAAATCAAGTAAAGATTAATTAATTCTAATTTTTGAAATTTTGAGCTGGATATTGATCACGTTTTTAAAGAATTGAATGAAAATAAAACAAAAACAATTCTGAAATTCACAATAAAAATGGGAAAGATTTAAGATATCTTAAGAAATATTTAACAATATTCTGATTAGTTTTAAACAAAATGTTAAGGCTGGGAATATCTGCGAAAGTCTATTATAACCGCATTAATCTTTCTGTATATTTAGACTTGTACTGATAATTTTTAAGTCTGCTTTAAAATTCTTTTTGATAGAAGAAGTGCGACCCCCTTCGATTTTACAAGTGAGACACTCTCAACTGTTTTCTAACAACAGTACTTTTTAATACAATAGGATTAGAGTCTGCATTTTAATTAGACGCCAATAATTTAAGTAAATCTTAATTCAGAATTAGTCTGGATTTAAAAATATGAGTCTTAGGATTAGGGTGCGTCAAATTCTGTAAGATGGGGGATTAAACTGCACGGATTAATAGTCGGGAAGTATTTATGGTCAGTTGTGAAGAGTGACCGTTAATCTTTGTGTTTGTTTAATTTTACTTGGGCTAATTTTGAATAAAGACCTCTTGATTGATTTCATTTCAGTTAACTATAAAAGAGGAAGTTGCTATTGGGTAGCAGGATTAACTGTTTGTTGTGTGTTGATAGGATTTAATACTTATCTTGTTGGATAAATATAAAGATTTGCCTTTTCGTCTGTCTGAATCGTGATTCACTCATTAATATCGCAAAAACATTAATATTTATCTCAATATTTATCACTAATAATGCGAAAAATGATAATCATATGTTCCGTTTGAGTGTTCAAAAATGTATCGAGACTAAAGTTATATTGACAAAAAAAAAATCAAACAAACAAACAAAAAAAACAAAAACAAAAAACAAAAACAAAACAATAAATGAAGCATTATAATGCTTATTCAGGTTTAGTTTGGTTGGGTTTTATGGCATATCAACCATTGTAGGTTATCTAATGTCAAATCCTCTTTATACATATTTATTAAATATATGATTTTGTAAACACATTCAATCCAAACCAGTTGTATTCCACTTAAAATTTACTCCTTCCCGTGGCAGAAGAGTTAGATATATGCAGGCTTATTCCAGTGAGTTTTCTATTGGTCGAAGTACCTCTAATTTTGAAAGTCCTATTTTGATATATTGAATTCACTACTCAATTGTAATTGATATTCAAGAATAGCTCGCTACACGTTATATCACAATAAGCCACTCCTTAAAAAAACAAGCACAACTTACATTTTTTCAATGCAACAAGTATGTAGCACCTAGTGAGGATCGAATTCAATACACAATAGTAATAGAACTAGAAGAATAGCTTGTTTACCATGACATCACAACTAGACATCTCATTATTGGGCTATGGTTATCAAGTTCAATCACAACTGTATCTACATAATTTGATTCTTATTTGGTCCTCTATATTTTTGATCATGTGCCAAGTGTATGTAATCCCGTCAGTAGGGCTTATAATATATCGACTGCATTTTCTGTAGTGAGGTAAGACCTCTACCAAAACAAAAAGGGTCCCGGGTATGATACATCTGATGGTACTATTTACCAACCCCTCCGCTCGGGCAGGATATGACAAAAGGTCAATTTTTAAGCGGTGTTTAATAGGTTTGAATTCAGAGTTTTCCTTCTCCTAGATTAATTGCCTAACCATGGCTGAAGAACCTAGTCTGTCCTACTATTTACCCATAGCTGGAGGGAGAATTATTGGATTCATACCTTTCCCAAGGGTATTAGTGCTATGTGAAATGCAATGAGTCTCGTCCAGGATTTGAACTCGTATCGCCGTGTTCATTTCCTAGGGCGATAACGACTACACCACGGGCACCTCCCAACATCTGATACATCTGATGGTGAGGCTCCAGTTTTAAAGCACAGGGTCGTGTTTGAATTATCACTTTATTGTCAGTACTCCCAGGGCAAATCTAACTCGGAGTCGTAATACCTGTTAGGGTCTCAAATATAGGTCAAATAGATATATTTGAAAATTATTAGTAAGAGTTTGTAATACGTGAAACCATATAATTGTGTGCAAACAAATGCTTATTGGATTGGAATAATTAATTTAACCCAAATAATTGTGTATAGGTTTTTAGGTTGCTTTGGTTTCTTTGTTTAATGGCATATCAACCTTTGTAGGTTATTTAATGCCAAGGCTATTCTCCTAGAAGAACAGTAGTGGTACTATTTAACCCATAGCTGGGAGGATAAGGGGGTTCATACCTTTTCCAAGGGTATTTGCCCGAAAGTGAACGTAATAGCGCGACTGGAGTACGAACTCGCGTACTACGATTCCGCAGTCCATCACTTTAACCATTACACCACGAGGACACCCCCTATAGGTTTTTAGTATTAGATAGAAAAACTTGAAACCATACAACAATATACAAATTATCTATATTAGATAGGAACATTTGATATCATATAACTGAGTATTAAAATGATTATTGACCTATAAAATACAATGAAAAATTAAAGATATAGTTATGATTGTAATCATTTATGAATGAACCAAATTTCAGCATTAAATAAGCCACCAGATGTGCCATTAAACAATTGAACCAAACAAAATGGATGTTACGCTTATTTTTTATTTATTTATTTACGTTTAAGTCATGCTAAAAACAACGATAATCGTCAGATCCCCGATGTTAAGCGACGATGAGCCTGTTCATCGTTTAGATGGGGGACCACTTAGTAATTGCAGGTAGTGTAAACAACCTGAGGTCTGTGGACAAAACGAAGCTTTCTAAATAACCATTGTAACGAAACTCTCCGGCAGTGGGAGGAGTTATGATCGATTTCCGGGACTCAGGGGAGTATGGAATTAAACCTTCCTTGCAATTACTCGCGGGTACAATTTGACCCGAAGTGGTAGTATTTGTCAGGTTCCCATCTGTTTTAAAACTATTCATATTAGACAGAAATACTTGAAACTATACAACTGCGTTCAAACAAATATTTTTTTATTACTAAATAGGAACTTACTTGAAACCATATTGGACCGAATGAGTTCTTTCGGCCACTAGTGTACGAGAATGAAAACTCTGAACTTAAACCAGTTTTGCTCAATTTAAAAAATGACCTTGTGTCACCTCTTGCTCGTAGTTGAGGCGTGTGGATAAATACATATTTGAAAACATATAACTGTGTACACACAAATGATTATAATTAAATAGATATAGTTACTTGAAACCATATAATTGTATATTGTATAATGCTATTAGTGTTTCCAGGTGTGTTATTTTAAACTATATAACTGCTTGAAGCAAAAGACTTACTTCAGACTTACTTCAACTGAATACTGGTTGATAGGCGAAAAACTAGCCAGCATGATAGACGCAAGGGGTGTTGCTACCAATTAGGGTCCTATTTAAGTCTCAAAGACCATAGTTCTGATTTCTGATGGAGAACCATCCAACCAATCAACCACGACGAGGTGTCCTTAAACGAGGTGCCCTTGAAATAATCAAAATGTGGTGTAAGTCGGCAAGTATGATGAACCTAGTGAGGAACGAACTCAGTAATCAGAATTCGTCTTTGTGTCTAAGTTGTTAACCATTTGATATGAAAAGTAATGTAAAAAAAAAGAAAAAAGAAGGGAACAAGAAGGAATATGGGAAAATGACTAAAGAACACTCAAATAGACAAACAAATTGAATTTCTATTTCATCGTCTGTTCTAGTGAATTCCCACTCTGTGAAGAGATAATAGAACTAAACTTGGGAAACGTATGCCGATGATGGATTCTGAATTCTTGCTTTGTGGATGCAAATCTGAAACTGGCATCTTGAAAAGAAATCGCTTCACCGGCTGTAAAAAAACAACATCATTACGATCCAGATGGAGACCTTCTTGTCCTGGCATTTCCTTTTGTTCTCGGCTGGCTTCCTGGAATCAATTGAAAACGTTTATACAACTTAAAATTTTATATTTGTGCTTCACGATATCTTTCAGGGATGATTTCTTAATGATATTTCATCATGAACTGATTACATTCATGTAAGAATTGTTGTTAGTTGGTTGGTTGGTTGGTTGGTTTTTATGGCATATCAACCCTTTTGGATTACCTAATGCCAAATTGTATATATATATATATATATATATATATATATATATATATATATATATATATATATATAAGTTAGTAGAGAGTCTTGTTAGTTTAAAAGTATAGCTACCTACAAACTATTCGCTTACAAACCAAACGTGTATATATATATATATATATATATGGAAGTAAAAAAATGGAGTGTAATCAATTTGTTGTCAATTTTTCTCTCTCACGTTTGATTTGTAAGCGAATAGTTTGTAGGTAACTACAACTCATTTAATTGTGTGTGTGTGTGTGTGTTATTTAAAAAATATATATATATATACGTTTGAATTGTAAGGGAATAGTTAGTCGGTAACTATACTTTTAAATGAGTTAGAGCTCTTTTTTGCACTAAGTTAAATGGTTTCAAATATTCTGATCTATCACTCATAACTCAATATGATATCAATCATTTATTTGCACATAGTTAAATGCTATTTAACATTAGTTATTCAATCTATCAAGTATTCCAATCTAATACAAGTAAACTGAATACAGCTGTATGACAAAATCTGGAATGATAGATATCCGGAAACAATCCAATACACCCACACACACACACAAAAAAAATTACTCGAGAAAAAAGAAAAAGAAAAAGTGATAGGTGGAAAAATTATATTCCAGAAATTCTTAAATTTAAAAAAAATTGAAATGAAAATTTAATTTTACTTTGCCGCAATAAAGAAACCTATTGTTATTTAAAAAGCTACAATCTTAGAAAGTCATAAGTGATCACGAACTGTAATGGTTAAGATGATGCCTGAGCTGACCATTGCTAATGAGTTCGATCCTCACTGGGTACTCTGAATTTCCTGCCATGTGCCAGAATTAAACCATGATTTGTAGATAACTCAAAGGAATGCCTGTAAAAAGTCTTAAAAAGAATGACCGTAAAAAATGCAGACAATGCGACTAACTGGAATCTTCCTTTTAACCAAAGAACAAATATTACCAAATATGCAAAGCAAACTTTAAGATGAATCTCTTAAAAAGAGAAAAACTATCAGCCTTATCTAAGGATTGAACATTGTTTGCCGGGTCCGTTTCTTACAACGTTTTGCCACTCGCGCGTCCTGAGTGAGGTTTTGGTTTAGTTTTATGGCATATCCAACCATTGCAGTTTATTTAATGACCGAATCCGGTTTATTCATATATATTAAATATATGATTTGTAAACCTAAGTCGACGCAGTTAAATAGTTCCAAGTAATGCTATCTATCACTAACAATTCAATTACACATCAGTCATTTGTTTACACACAGTTAAATGATCAAACACTTCTACTTCAAACAATTCAATTCAGCATGAGTCATTTGTTTGCATTCAGTTTAAATGTGAAACAGTTGTATTTGACCCATAGATAGAACCTTATCAGGGGCTACCTCTCCAGTTCAGTGTGGACCTGGGTGCAATTGAAAGGGTACTCCGCATTCCCCAAAGCTCCAGCATTACTCGATACTTGGTTGGTTGGTTGGTTGGTTGATTTTATGGCGTATCAACCCTTCGGGTTATTTAACGCCGAATTGAGTCATTTTAGTTAGGTTTGGTTTAATGGCATATCAACCATTGTAGGCTATTTAATACAAAATCCATTTTTATACATATAAACAGTTTTATTTCAAACAATTCAGTTTATCATAAGTACAGGGTTTAAATGTAAAAACATTTCTATTTCAAACAATTCAGTTTAGTATAAGTACGCAGTTTAAATGTCAAAAACCTCTCCATTTCAAACAATTCAGTTTAGCATAAGTACACTATTTACTTCTATTTAACCCATAAATAGTACCCTATCAGGTGCTACCACTCCAGGCCACAGTGGACCAGGAAACGATGGCAATAAAGGGGTACTCCGCATTCCCTAAAGCTCCAGCATTACAAGAGCTGCACAATCAGATTGTTTAGTGTCATATCCAGGACACTTGTTGGGAGAGTCTTACTCCTCTGCAGAGGTGCAGTCAGTGTATTCTGCTGCCCTAGCCGACTTGACCAAAAAACAGTTCTATCTTAAACAATTCAGTTTAGTATAAGTACATTGTTTAGTTCATTTTGATCCATAGATAGGACCCTATTAGGTGCTACCACTCCGGGCTTGGGCATTACTGGAGCCTCAGTTTGTTTAGTGTCATATCTAGGACACTCGTTGGCGGGGGGGTTACCCCTCTGCAGAGAAGCAGTCAGTGTATTCTGGGCTGCTTCCTGAGTGAGTGATATTAATAGTTGTACAATTTTATCAGATGACTTAATGGTCTAATTTTTTGTTTTGATTTGTTTTTTGGCAAGGAGAGGGTCTTTTTTTTTCTTTTCTTCATCAAAATTGTCAAATATCATTAGTGCCAACAAGAACAGAATGAAGATGATCTAGGGTAGAAACACTTTAACTGGTTCAAAATCCATCAGTGTACAGACGATCTATGTTAAAAAAAATAGAGGATAATTTACAATCTTTTTTCCTTGTGAATAAATCCATTTCCCAAAATCTGACCAGAATCCACTGGTGAACGATACAAGTTGTATTTCTACTTGAACTAATTACGATCTGGCGAGAAATAGGTAGGAAGTTTTATAAATAGTAATAGTGTGGAAGGAATCCGGTGTGCCAGTCTTTTTTTTGGGGGGGGGGGCAAATCTGAACGTCTACTTCATTATTATAAATGTAAATACATTCCATTGATAATAGATTACTCTGATAAAGTTATATACTTCAATTCCAGAATTATGTATAAGCGAAAATAACATTATCTTAGTTTTCGACACACGTGTTATTTTCATATATCCACCAAATTATTATTATTATTATTATTATTATTATTATTATTATTATTATTATTATTATTATTATTATTATTATTATTATTTACTCATAAGAGTTTTTCACATCAGCGTTAGATGATGGTCTTTCACTGGAGTTTGAGTGACAGCAAGTCTCCCCAAGTCTGCAGGACTTTTCTCAGTATTCTGGCCGTTCTCAATAATGTCGTAGTCTGGATGGTCTCCATTCATCCGCCAACTTCCAAGTCCTCCAGTCCCTTTAGTAATCCTTTGGTTACTGTTCCAAAAGCACCAATTACAATTGGTATAATTGTCACCTGCATGTTCCTTAGTTTTTTCAATTCCCTAGAAAGGTCGAGGTACTTATCCTTTTTTCCCATTCTTTCAGTTTTATTCTGTGGTCAGCCAGGACAGCAAAGTCGACAATTTTACATATTCTCTTTTTGTTGTTGTTGTTGTTGTTGTTGATTATTATTAGGTCTGGTCTTCTGGCCGAGATTAGGTAATCTGTGTGTATGTGAAAGTCCCATAGGAGTTTATGTGTGTTATTTTCTTATTATTACTATTATTATTGTTACTATTATTATTATTATCATTATTATTACTTACTACTTTGAGAGTTTTTCACTTTAACTTTAGCCGATGGTTTTTCACTGGAGTTTGAGTGACAGCAAGTCTCCTCAAGTCTCCAGGACTCTTCTCAATATTCTGGCCAATCTTCGTAATGCTGTAGTCTAAATGGTCTCTTCTTGTTCGCTGATTTCTAAGTCTTCAGGTACCTTTACTAATCCTTTGGGGAGCGTTCCAAGTGCACCAAGTACAGTTGGTATCACCGTCACCTTCATGTTCCATAGCTTCTTCAGTTCTCTGGCAAAGTCCTAATATTTTTCCCTATTTTCACCTTCTTTTAATTTTACTCTGTTGTCTGCCGGGACGGCTCAGTCCACTATTTGTCAGGTTCTCTTCTTTTGTTGTTGTTGATGTTGTTGAATGTCACTAGGTCTGGTCATCTGGCCGAGATTAGGTGATCCGTTTATATCACAAAATCCCAGGGAAATTTGTGCGTCTCATTCTCTAAGAAAGGTTATGAGTTA
This sequence comes from Sepioteuthis lessoniana, assembly GCA_963585895.1. Classification (NCBI taxonomy): domain Eukaryota; kingdom Metazoa; phylum Mollusca; class Cephalopoda; order Myopsida; family Loliginidae; genus Sepioteuthis; species Sepioteuthis lessoniana. Next base: position 82,253,331 of record OY757915.1, read on the forward strand.
TACATATACCATTTATTCGTATCGTCAAATTTAAATTTCTTGTACAATTCCCTGTGGGTATTATTATTATTATTATTACTATAATTTAATTTTCCGTTTTACTTTCGGTTTCTTACAATCCTTCACCGAGTCTTTACCCAAGACCTAGCGTGAGGGAAGGTAATGGTTATATGTATTCTATGTATTTATATTTTTGCTGTCTCTTTTGGGTGATATTTTTCAGTTACATTGATTGTATTCTCCCGAGAAGTTGAGCAGTTCTACGAAGTGCCACTTTGTATATTTCATATATTCTGGGACTGCCAGCTATCTTGTTAATGGGCTTATCAGCCCCGTTTCTTGATTATACCCTAGGCTCCCGTTATTACTTGAACGGTGGAAATTTTAAGATGCTACATTTTTTCAATTTCTATTTCTAGGCCTTTGTATCAATTTGTTTAATTATATTCTTTGACTGATATGTTATTATCTGTTGGGACTGATATATCAATTAGAAGGCAATGTTTTTCTATTATAGTTCTTAACCACTACATCTTGTCTATTGCTTTCTTTTTTCTTTCAAAATAACGAACTCCCAGAGAATAGTTGTTTCATTGGATTTTCTTATTGATTCTGGTTGGTGTTTATACCATTTTTCAGACTTCGGTATTTCGTAGTATTTACATATTTTTCGATGAAGATAATGTCCTATTTTATCATGCCTTTCTTTATATTCTATCGATGTTAGGCTTGAGCAACTGAACAGTAAGTGGTCAATTGGTTTAGTTCTTTTTTTTTGTTCTGTTTACACGGGTTATATATTAGATTTTAGCCATTTTTTCATAATGTTTGCCTAATAGTTTCTTGTTAGTGAGCTCCAGTCCTGTGCTGCTATATTGACCCTTCTGTTTCTGCCTTCAGTCCGTGTAGGGGTTTTTGTTCCCTGGCTTTTTTAATTGATTTTGCCCATGAGTTTTTGCTTCTTTCTTAATGGTTTTTACTGCCTCAATTACTTTACCGTCTATGTATATTTCTTTCAATGTGAGGTCGAATTGTTTAGCAAATTTATTGCTTTCTTCACTAGTTGGGTAATTTTTTGTTTTTTTTTTGCTTTTCATGTGTGTTTAATAAATGTAGCATTTGATCTGTCGTAAGAAGGATTCTCTGTGGCGTAGTAGTTAAAGTGCTACACTGTGACCTCTTAGTAAACGAGTTTGAAATTCAGACGTGCTATTAGTTTCGCTTTTGGACTAATACTTTTGGAAAATGCATGGATTCCTTATCACTTCAGCTATGGGTTAAATAACATCGCATCTGTTCTTCTGAAAGGTTGTCTTTGGCATTAAATAATCCACGAATGTTAATATGCTATTAAACAAAGAAACCAAAACTACTCTGTTGTAGAGTCTAAGTGTTTCTTTAATTCTAAATTGTTTGTTTTGTTGGTCAATTTTAATCGGATAAAACTTTTTCTTCCATTTTCTCTTTTCATCTTGAGATGATGTATATCTGATCTTTGGTGATGTTATTTGTTTCCTAACTTTTATATCCATCTTTTTTTATGTCAGATAACGTCTAGTTTATCCTATTAAAACTATATGTCACTACTAGTATTGCCAGGATGTTGCTGAAACTTTATTTTTCGCATTGAATTCTATTCTTTATATGGCTTTTATTCTCCCGTAGAATTCTTTTCTAAATTTTTTTCTTTATTTATAGTATGACTGATAACATTTGTTTCACTAATTCCTAGATATCTGTAGATTGTATTGTGCTCAGTAATTTTTGTGTTTATATTTAGAGAGATGTTTTTAGCAAGCCTTTCCTAAATGTGACTTTCGTAAGGTTGTCCAGACCATATTGCATCCCTATGCAGTCGCTAAATCTTTTCAAAGGGCGCTGTAGACTTTCTAAATCGCCATGGACGCTAACAAAACGGCTGGAGAAGAAGCTAGATGGCAATTATACAAGAATGCTGCGCGCAATCCTGAACAAGTCCTGGCAGCAACACCCCACAAGACACCAACTGTACGGCCACCTGCCCCCTATCACGAAAACTATTCAAGTTAGACGAACCAGACATGCAGGACACTGCTGGAGAAGCAGAGATGAACTCATAAGAGATGTACTCTTATGGATCCCCACACATGGCCGCGCAAAAGCAGGACGACCAGCACGAACGTACATTCAGCAGCTATGTGAGGATACGGGATGTTGTCCTGAAGACCTACCTAGGGAGATGAACGATAGGGAGGAGTGGCGAGAGAGGGTCAGGGATATCCGTGCTACCAGCGCGAGATGATGATGATGATGATGATATATAGAATAGATGGTTTATTTTTTTAGTTGTTGTTTTTATATTCATAGTTAGTGCCCGTGGTGTAGTCGTTATCGTCGTAGGAATTGGACACGGCGACACGAGTTCAAATCCTGGACGAGACTGATTGCATTTCACATAGCACTAATACCCTTGGGAAAGGTATGAATCCAATTATTCTCCCTCCAGCTATGGGTAAATAGTAGGACAGACTAGGTTCTTCAGCCTTGGTTAGGCAACTAGTCTAGGAGAAGGAAAACTCTGAATTCAAACCTGTTAAACTCCGCTAAAAAACTGACCTTGTGTCATATCCTGCCCGAGCGGAGGGGTTGGTAAATAGTATATTCATAGTTAGTGCAGTTAAGTTATAGAGAGAGAGATTTTATAGCAATAGGAAAAAGAAGCGGAGAAAGTAAGTTTCCTTGGAAAATTCCATTGTTCATGTCCAGATTATTATTTTATTGCTTGCGAGTTTCTTATATCAGCGTTAGTTGATGGTCTTCCACTTGAGTCTGAGTGAGAGCCAGACTCTTCAGATCACCTTTTCCACCTAATCGTTCCTAATCTTATACTCCCATTGCGCTAGTTTGATGCATTCACCTTTTATGTGATTTATGCGTTGGTTTCGTCTCTATGACGATATAACCTACACATGCTATTCTTTCGTGTATTGTCTATTTTCGCTTTAATATAATTGGTCCTTGTAGCGTTGTTTTGTGCTGCAATTAAAAGAGATTCAATTTCTCTATTAAAGTTTTCTTTCCGTAGCCATATCCAAGTCTTCTCGTGTGAGATTTCACCAGTTTATTGTTTGAAATATCCATATTGCTGTTTCTCTTTCTATTTGTTTCTTAGTCATTGTAGTTGATATAATGGAATGGCCCATCTTCCCCGTACCCCAACAATAGTAGTAGTACTAACCATTATTTAAGTCCACACAGATCACTCTGCGTAGGACTCTAAGTGAAGGACCCTCAGCGTAGGACTTCAGTGCGGGACTCACGTGATCGACCATTGCTTGGACTTAATACTACACTAGCGAGGATAGTAATATTACTATTAATATTTGTACACCCGTATGAATAAACCTGCCTTCTGCTATACCTACCTAATGTGTTGTCTATTCTTTACCACTTTATTGCCTGTCATTGTATATCATTTACGACATAACTAGTTTTGTTTGTCCTTATCAGTGCTGGTAATGGTCGCTGTAATTAGTCTTTCTTTGCTCTTTTTGATGTCGTCTTCGAGTCTCCGTATTGATGCATCCACGCTATCTTCAATGTTAGCTAGTCCTCTTCCTCCTTCTTTTCTTGACACATATAGCCTATGTCATCTCTCGGGTGTAAAGTCTTGTGCATCGTCATCAGCTTTCTTATCCTCTGGTGCATTTGTCTAAGTTCTTCCTTTTTCCATTTTAAGAATAGTCCCGCATATCTTACAAAGGGGGACCTCCTTGGTTTTCACCCCTTTGATGAGAATTCTGCTGCTGAGCTTGCATTCGAGTAGTTTTCTCGTTCATCGAAGATACACTTTTTTATTTTTTTGTTTCATCTCTTCTTGTTTGATAATATTTGCTTTCAATATTCCCAAGTACTTGTAATTTTTTTTTCTGAATTTTTTTTGTTTTGTTTGGTAGTTCTATTTCTGTCATTTGTCTTTTTCCACTTTTCATTACAAACATGGTAGCTTTTTCTATGCCAAATTTCATTCCTGTATCCTGGCTGTATATTCTAATTGTTAGTATCAGAGTTTTAACAGTGTTATGGTCTGCGTGGTCTCAGTTTTTCCCCTGGTCTCCAATTCCCCCTGTCACTTTTTCTGGCCTTTGGGAACTGTTCCAAGTACTCCATCTATAATCGATATCACCCTCTTCAAGTTCCACAGCTTTTTTACAACTTTTATGACTGATGAAACCGGCTCATTGGCCGAGTGAGTAGAATGTTCTGTTCGCCAAAAGTCCGGGAGACCGGGGTTCAATCCCAGGTCGGGTCATACCAAAGACTTTAAAAATGGTACTTGATACCTCTTTGCTTAACACTCAGCATTATAGGCTACGTATCAAGGGTAAAGTGGAGCAATCCAGGGAAAGGAATAGCACCCTCCCCTACACCTCGGTGTAGTAGCTATTGAAAAGCGAGACTTCGGGACGCCCTCGACTTCGGTTGTTGACTTTACTTTTTACATTTTTTATTACTTATTATTCCACAAAAATAAAATTAACTTTTTGTAAAAATAATTCTTTGTGCGTACTTATATTCTGAGTAATACTGTAGATAGATAGATAGATAGATAGATAGGTTCATATGCACGCATGCTTCCCCGCTTCTCACACACACTCATCGCGCATGCACACTGTTACCATCGCCGAATAAACAAACGGGTAAAAGTGTTAATCACTCCAAAATCCATTACTCGTATATCTTCAATGACCAAAGTATCTTTACAAAAAACAAATACACAAATATTTGCACAACAAAGTGAAAAGATGAAGAAGGCTCAAATTTTCATCTACTCGTTCTTTCAAAACAAAACAAAACAAAAAAAACAAAAAGAGAGAAAAGAAAGTCCATTTATTTCCTCTATCCTTGCCTTCGTCCTAAATCAGATTTCATTGTTCGACTGTATCGAAATCTGTAAACGAACAAACAGTGGAGGCGCCGCAAGTGCGTCCTCGAATCGTCTTGAGTGTTCTTCGCACGGGTCTGGCGGGAAATCGCATTTGACCGGAATGTTTAACTTTTATCGGCGGTGGGGAACGATTCGTCATGAATAAGAAAAATAGACTAAAGTACGCACGCGAGGTGTTGTATAAAAAAACCCAAAAAACTCCGAGATGTGACCGACGGGGGTTGGTCAAAAAACACACAAATATTCACACACACGCACACACATACACACATATATTCTCTCTCTCTCTCCCCCTCTCTCTCTCTCTGTCTATCTGTCAATTGTAATGGTTATCTGTCTATTATAATGTTTATCATCGTAGGAAATGGAATCGGTGACCTGAGTTCAAATCCTGGACGAGGCTTTCTGCATTTCACTTCGCGTTAATGCTTCTAAAAAGGTATCTGGAATCCGAGTACATTCTGATTTCTTTTGCCTTGGTTAGACAACCAGTCTAAGAGAAAGTATACTCTAAACTCAAACCAGCTGTACTCCGTTTAAGAATTAACCTTGTATTACATCCTGCCCGTGGCGGAGGAGTTGGGTAAATACTTTCTCTCTCTTTCTCTTTCTCTCTCTCTCTCTCTCTCTTACTTACACACACACTCTCTCTCACACACTTTCTCATACACTTTCTCTCTCGTTCACACAGATACACACTTAGCATCTCTCCATCTCTCTTTGTTTCTCTCTTTCTCCACCCCCACACGCCCAGATATACAATTCGGCACAGAAGAAGAGAAAGAAGTAGAAAGAAAGGGAAAGAAAGAACAAGAAATAGGGCTTACGATCAAATCACGATTAAAACAGATTCCCGCGTGATCATCGAAGTTAAGCAGCGATCAGCCTGTTCCGTACTTATATGAGTGACCACTTTGTTAAAGCTTTTATGGCAGGCAGCCAAACGCGATGAGCCTGTTCAATACTTGAATGGGTGACCATTCAGTTGAATGGTTGGTTGGTTGGTTGGTTTTTATGACATTCCAATCATTATAGGTTATGTAATGCCAAATCTATTTTTATAAAAATAAACAGTTCTATTTCAAGCAATTCAGTTAAGCATAAGTACACAGTTCGATTGTCAAACACATTTCTATTCCAAGCTCTTCAGTTTAGTCAAACAGTTCTGATTCAAACAATTTAGTTTAGTATAAGTAAAATCTTTGTTTACACAGAGATAAATGTAAAAACAGTTCTATTTCGAACAATTCAGTTTAGCGTTGTACAGTTTCTATATCAAAAACAATTCTATTTCAAGCAATTCAGTTTAGCAAAAGTACGCAGTTTAGTTCTATTTGACCCTATCAGGTGCTACAACTCTGGGCCAGAGTAGACCCTGGAACGATGGCAATAAAGGGGTTCTCCGAATTCCCCAAAGCTCCAGCATTACTGGAACCTCACCATCAGATTGTTTAATGTCCTATCCAGGACACTCGGTAGGGTGAGGGTCTTACTCCTCTGAAGAAGTGCAGTCGATGTATTCTACAGTCCCATCTGACAGGGCCCTGACCATTCAGTTTAAACAGATACTTTAAAGAATTTCAGGTCAACGTGCAAGACCAAGCAAAGCTTAGTAAATAACAACAAAAACAAATTGGAATAGCTTTACACAGTCTAAAAAATGGTGGTGGCTATGAGGAGGAATAGTATTTTATAATTGAAAACTTGCTCTATCCAACTGTGTTTTGTGCCACCTGAATTTGTTCTATACCTTTTCCAGTTCAAATGGGAATAGTTCATTTCAAAAAGGGAATAGTTCAGTTCAAAAAGGAAAAATTATTATAAGTATAAATATAAAAAATCTGCAAAGAGACAATATGGGGGTCCAGTTGTGATGGTTGTTGACAAAGCCCCATGTCACTCAAACATTGAAGAAGTTTTTAATGAAGAAGAATTTCTAGGATGTGAAGTGCTTAGGTTGGGATCATTCAGTCCAATGTTTAATCCGATTGAACAAGTATGGTCTTTAATCAAAGCTTACGTCAAGCAGGAATTGGCTGCTAAAATTGTGAGTATTCTTGCAATGGAGAGAAGAGATGGCTTGTCAATTACTGAACAAAGGGCAAGAGCTTTGACTTCATTAATTGAGGAAGAATTCGGAAGGGTTACACCAGAAGTATGCAATCGTTTCATAGCTGGAATTCAATCTAAAATTCCTGCAGCTGTAGCATTAGATGTTGTGTTCTAATAAATGACTTGAAGAATTTTTTTTATATTATAAAATGTTAACAATTTTATTGCTAAAATAATTTATAAAATATTTTTTATATTTATACTTATAGTAATTTTTCCATTTTGAACTGAACTATTCCCATTTTGAACTGAATTATTCCCATTCTGAACTGGAAAAGGTATAGTTTCCGTGGAAATAAATGGAGGAAGCTATATTTCTCAAAGTCTCTATTACTACTACAGCACACGAGCTCTTATTGGGGTTTCATCGTGGTGTAATGGTTAAAGCGATGGACTGCAAAATCGTAGTAAGTGAGTTCGTATTCCAGTCGCACGATTACGTTCACTTTCGGGCAAATACCTTTGGGAAAGGTATAAATCCCCTTATCCTCCCAGCTATGGGGTAAATAGTACTATTACTGTTCTTCTTCTCATAGTCACCACCATTTTGTAGACTGTGTAAAGCTATTCCAATTTGTTTTTGTTGTTATTTACTAAGCTTTGCTTGATCTTGCACGTAGACCTGAAATTCTTTAAAGTATCTGTTTAAACTGAATGGTCAGAGCCCTGTCAGATGGGACTGTAGAATACACCGACTGCACCTCTTTTGCATTAAAATACCCACAAAGGTTGATATGCCATTAAATAAAGAAACCAAATCAAACGAGCTCTTATTTAACACTGCCATAAATACATAGCCAATAGTGGGGACTATGTGTAAAAATGGTCTTTTCTAGCTGAAAACTTACTCAAACCAAAGTTGTTTCTGCGCTTCCTATATCTGCTGTGGTTTCCGTGGAAATAAATAGGAGGCTTTGCGTTCGATGCATGTTTCATATTCGGTTGTTTCCCAACGTTGTTCCTTCACTAGTGCAAGAAATGATTATGTCAGAAATAAAGGCGCAATCTGAAACAGGAAATCGAGGAATAGATCTACCCCCTCAAGTTAGTGAAATAACAGATAAAATCTAGAACACTGATTTTTTAGTAGATATAAATGCACGTCAGAATACACTTGAACAAGCGGACTTGTATAATTCACCGTCACGTATTGGGTTCAGGTTTACAAAAAAATTTTTAGTAATCCCCCAAAACAGGAAAAAAAAAGGTTTCAAAGAGTGTCTTGTATAAATATTCTTCTTCTTTTTGTCGTATAGGCATTCGAAACTATTTTTTTTGTAAAGGAAAAAAGTGTGCATAATGTGAGAATATGGAGAATGGAAGAAGGAAAATAATATTGACAAGTAAGAAGAAGAAGAAGAAGAAGAAGAAGAAGAAGAAGGTCTAATAGAAAAATAAAAATTTTAGTTAATATATATGAGGCTCTATCTTGGGATACAATGCATGGCGAAAGAAAGAAAGAAAGAAAGAAAGAAGCAAACAAATAAACAAGCAAACAAATAAACAAGCAAACAAAAAATAAACAAACAATACTAAAAAGGAAAGAACATAAAAAAAAGTAAAAAAAAGAAAAGATTATGAAAAATGACAAACAAAAAGAAAAGAATATAAAAAAATTACCAAAAAAAGAAAAGAATATAAAAATGACAAAAAAGTAAACAAAAATAACAAAAACAAGATATATGAAAATAACTAACAAAAAGATAAGAATATAAAAATACCAAAAAAAAAAAAAGAAAAGAAAAGTAAAAATAACAAAAAAATAAACATAACAAAAAAGAAAAGAATATAAGAATTGGCAAAAAAAAAAATAAGAGAATAACCAAAATATCAACAGAAGACTAAAAAATAACGAAAAAGAAAAAACATGTAAATGATAAAAAGAAAAAAAAAGAAAAGAATGTAAAAATAACACAAAAAGAAAAGGATATAAAATACCAAAAAGAAAGAAATGAATATAAAAAATGAGAAATAAAAAGAAAAGAATATAAAAGATGACAAAAAAAAGAAAAGTATAAAAAAACAAAATTAAAAATGAAAATAATAAAAAAGCAAAAGAATATGAGAATAACAATAATATATATATATATATATATATATATATATATATATATATATATATATATATATATATATACCACAAAAAGAAAAAGGCATCAAAAATAACAAAAATAGAAAAATATAGACATAACGAAGAAAGAGAAAAGAGTATTAACATAACAACTGAAGGAAACGATTATAAAGAAATAAAAATAAATGAATAGAAAATGAGAGAAAATAATATAAAAACAATAATAAATAGGAAAAGATAAAAAGAAATTATAAAAATGAAAAGAATTTTAAAAATAACAAAAAAGAATATAGAAAATTATAAAAACAAAAAATAAAATTTGGAAAAAGAAATAATAAAAAGAAAAAAAAAAGAAAAGATGACGAAAAGAAAAGAATATATAAAAAGTGTCAAAAGAAAGGTATTTAAAAATAACAAAAACATAAAAAATAACAAACTAAAAGAAAATTATGTATAAAATATCAATATCAATATCAATATCTATCTATTTATCGATATATATATATATATATATATATATATATATATATATGAACAAAAAAGTTTTTTTTAAATATTAAAAAACGTTCAAATTTAGATCTACATATCACCGAAGTTATGCAATCTTTCTTTATAGGAAACCACATGACTATATATGCATATAATGAAAAGTTGCTCATAACAGCCTTACGCACCATTCCTTGCAAAAAAAGCTTTTATGTTGAATATTTTAACCTTTGGCCCCATTATTTGCAATCCCAAATGAGTTTGTTATCACTGTTTAGCTTGGGAATGAGAATAATAAAAAGGGTAATTAAGTTCGTCGACACCAATGATACCAGAAGACATAAATTAAGGGCTTATTTACAAGAAATATTTCGTTTGAGGTTGTCAGTTGGTATTTAAATAGAATCATTAATATTAATTTTTTTTTTTTTTGTTAAATCTTTGGTGATGATCACTGTATTTTTGATATTTTGGACTTAGGAAGCTCATTATTGTTCTGTAATGATTGGTTTGATTTCTTTGTTTAATGACATATCAATCTTCGTGCGTTATTTAATGCCAAAACTATCCTGTAGAAGAAGAGTAGTCGTACTATTTAACACGTAGCTGGGGTTTATACCTTTTCCCAAGGTTATTAGTTTGAAAGTGAATACAATAGCAGATTTGGAGTTCGAACTCGCTTACTAAGATGTCACCTTTCATATGGCCTTATGCCACATCTAAGCAAAAAGCTTAGTAAATTACCACGTTTCAATATGTTAGTCATTAAGCTACAGGAACTCCTTCCTATACTCTTGGGAAAGGTGTGAATCCAACAATCCTCTCTCCAGCTATGGGTAAATAGTAGAACATTGTGATTTATATGGTTCCTCAAGATGTTTGGTTTCTTTGTTTGATGGCATATCAACTTTCGTGGATTATTTAATTCTAAAGCCATCCTTGTAAATGTACAGCAGTTATACTATTGAACACATAAATGGGGGATAAAAAGGCTATTAGTCCAGAATTGAATATTATAGCGCGACTGAATTGGCCTGTTAAAACCCAACGACAACTGATTTTAGAGAAGTCAAAGGTCATCATACACAATTTTTATCCATAGAAATTCACAGTTGTCCAGAAATAACCTGTATTGTAATTCTTCTGAAAGACAGAATGAGCGTATTAATTGAATCCACCATTTCAGGTGTGCTCGCCATTTTTAGCCACCTTGGACAAACTTCATCTTGAATATTTTTCGACCTTCTTTAAAAAAAACCAAAAAAAAAAAAAAAACCGGGACATTTAGATCTCTACTAGAGTGTTCGCCAATGGCCCGGGAGACCTGGGTTCAATCCCAGGTCGAGTCATACCAAAGACTTTAAAAATGGAACTTGATACCACCTTGCTTAACACTCAGCATTATAAGGTACGGTTCAAGGGTAAAGTGGAGCAATCCAGGGAATGGAGTAGCGCCCTCCCCTACACCTTGGTGTAGTAGCTATCGAAAAGGGAGCCTTCCGGTCAACCTCGACTATGGTCGCTAACTTTACTTTACTTACTTAAACAATTTAAACTATTTATGAACATTTTTCGTCTAAAATATGCTTCTCCGTACATATAGCACATTCTTTTTTATAGATAAATATTATGTTTAGATAGTCACCAAGCGCCAGCGACTCTATGTCTACATTGCTCTAATAGGTCTACATAGGCTCTATCACCGATATTGAGCACTTTTTATCTTTCAAAATAGCCAACTGTGTTTGTATATATATATACGTCGAGAGGATCTCAGAGTGATTGTCGATAGAAACGAATGGTGTGAGAGAGTCCAGTAAATCCATGCTTTCACCACTAGATGATGATGATAACACATAATAATTTGACACAGGTCTGTTACGTTGGGGAAAAATATCTAATGGTCTGCAAGATCAAAATACTTGGAGTAACGCTGGTATAAACAGCAGTTGTGTTTTTTCCTTCTTCTTTTTAAATCCCCCCTTTCTTTCATCTGCATTCTGCAACTTTCTCTCTTCTGTCCATCTTTTTTTTTCTTTTTTTCTTTTTTTTTTTTTTTTTGAGTACGCCTTTCCATTTCCTCTCGGCAACACTTGACCGAAGAACATTTTTTTTAAAATATTCATTATAATCAACAGGATGTCCTTTTCTATCGTTCGTTCTACCTCGTGATTAATTGGACTTCCTTTTTGGCTCTGTATTTCTCTTTTCTTTTCATTTTATTCCGCATCCTTTTCACTGATTTCCACACACAAGATGTCAAGATAACTTACTCAGAAGAAAAAAACGCATTTAAAACTCTTGATGTGCTATAGAAAAAATAATAGAACTTTAAGAAATTACAAAATGTAAAAAGAAATTTTTTTAATTAAAAGTGTTATGGGGACATATCCTACCATACCCCAAAAATGGACTCGTCCAACCTAAACATATTCTCCGAGCGAGGTAGCTCCGAGAAGACAACTAACCTTGCGCGGTGTCCCTTTTGCTGGCCCTCTTACGGCAAGGGTTTCCTCCTTCGCTGATGACATCACAGTGTTTGTATCCCGCCGTCTGGATATAAAGGCTGTGAAAGAGGCGATTGTCGAGTACGAGCGGATTGCAGGAGCCAAGGTCAATTTTGACAAAAGCGAAGGTTTGCGGCTCGGTGCTTGGAGGGGTAGCAATACCCTTCCAGGGCCCTTCCGCTGGACTGACAGACCCATCCGCATCCTCGGGGTGTGGTTCAGGCCCGGCCTCCAACTGGAGCGAAATTGGTCGGAAGTACAAGCTAAGGTGAATGCTCAGGTGGGAACCTGGCTTTCAAGGAGGTTGTTCTTAAAGGGCAGGGCGGAGGCGTGCGCTACGTACGTCTTCCCCTTGATCTTTTACCGATTGGCTGTACTTCCTCTGCCTAAGGCACGTCGGCTGGCCCTTAAACAATCCCTCTTCAGATTGCTCTGAGGAGGTGCAAGGCCGATGGTCCGTAGACAGGTCTGTATCCAACGTACGCACAACTGGGGTCTGGGTATGCCTGATCTGGAGAGCCACTGGCTCGCTGAAAGACTTGCATACCTGGGCCGATCCTTGACGGAGGAGTCGGTGTGGAGACGAAAGGCGAGTCGGACTTTTCCTCACCTCAAGTCAGACCCAAAGGCTGAAGGTCGACGTAAGCCTTTGGGCGAAACACTGTTTGTCCGCGAGTGCCGAAAGGCCCTTCGTAACCTTCTTGGGTCCTGTGACCTTTCACGGCCTCGGAAGAAGCTATATCGGGAGTTAGTGGTGGGTTCCGCTTCTGATCCTCTTAGCGAGCGGTGCGGCTGGACGGCGGAGGAGATCCGCTCTCACTGGAATTGGGCGCCAGGATCGAGCTTCTTGAACACCTCCGAGTTCTTGCTCATCTGGCGACTTGTACGGTACCCCTTCTCGGCTTGAACTACAAAGCGGGCCTGGCAGACATGCCCGATTGCCCTCGCTGCGGCAGTGGCTTGGAAGAAACGGCTGAGCACGCCTTCTACCACTGCGAGCGAGTTCGCCCGTTTTGGGATCACGTCGGGGAGTGGACGGCTCGCATCGAACCCAAACAGCTCGTGCTGCTCGACGTTGGTTACGTCGTAGACAACGTTCTTCCTCCGTTTCAGGGTGAGACGCGTGTGGTGTTTCTCGCGATCCTAGCTGTAGCTCGAATGGTGATCTGGTCGACGCGAAACAAGGGATTGTATGACGATGCAATCTTTTCTCATCGTGATCTGGTTTTGTACTTTAGGCATTTGCTTAGGGTCAAAATCAGATGCGATAGAAAACGCTTGGATCGCATAACATTCAGCAAAAGGTGGTTGAATGCAGCGAGCCTGGTCGTAAAAAAGAGGGCAACGTTGGAGTCATCCTTCCCTCCTCTGCCGGCCCATGGCGTCTACGGTACGGGTCCTTAGGGAGCCCATCCCTGGTAAGTAGGACGTTTTTCCCCCCTTGAAACCTAGTTAGCAGTATGTTGTGAATCATTGTCCCCGTCATCTAGTCGTTAGTTCTCAAGATCTTCCCCATCCCTATTATTTTTGTACCTCAACCCATATCCCAGTCCGCTGTTTCTGAAGATTTTGAACATTCATATGTATAAAAATCATATTACCTGGTCGTATCGACCCATACCGCCCCCGTCCCTTTATTTCTTTTTGCCCTGTAGATTAGGATTCCTCTCCCACCTAGGGTAGGTCCGGCTTGTTACCGGTTCTTTCGCCCCGGAAAACAGTCGGCCTCCAATTTTATAGAGGGGGGGATGGGAGGTCAACCAAACGGGGAATTTTTCCTTGTTTTTCGTTTGTATATATTTCGGGTTTTTTTTCCCATTCCCATCATATTCATTGTAAATAAATCATATATTGTAAATAAAATCATGCATCACTTTCGGGTTTTAAGTAGGACTTCTTCATAGAGCAAATGTGGTATTTTGGAGGTTGCTGCGCATATGACGATGGATGAATGGTTATATATTGTACTGCTGAATGGGTCGGCGAATGTGGCTAGCTAGGTTCCCTAAGAACACATAGAATAGCATGACCGCTCCCTTCCCCTCCCCCCCCAAAACTTCAAGGCCTTGTGTCTTCTATGTATAAACATAGAAATAAAGAAGACAACTTCTCGTTTCTTATGAGACATTTGACAGACAGACTGCAAGCCGAGAACGGCTAGTACTTCTTTTGTATGACTTCCCTTTTTCTGCTAATGCAATAACGTTCACCTATCACCTGTTGTTTGAGTGGTTCTTCCACCGGTCTTATCTGAAGACCACAACAAAAAGATAATAATCTTTTTTGGAGAATTAAAAATAGAATTAAAAATTTTAAAATTAAAGAAAATGAATGTTTATAAATGAAAAAATTAAAATAAATTTAAAAAATAAACAAAGCGAAATGATGAAAAAAAAATAGATTTACATTTTTCTCATCATACAAAATATTGTGCTCACCTTACCCCTGGGTTCTAAATTTCAGGTCAAAGGTAATGCTCTCTATTTATCTATTTTTTGTTCCTTCTCTTCCTTTTTTACCGCCAGCTTCTCTTAAGGAAAGAAAATTTTCCCAGCGGCTCCAAGAACCCAAAGATATATAAGTAGCACAAAGCACCTCAACTCAGCAACACATTGACTTGGCCAGGCCCTTCTACCCAAATTACTTTAACGCTTCATACAAAGGAACTGAACAGTCAATACCACGAGGACTTTCTTCCAAGGAATATGAAATAAAACCTGTGAAAAGAAACGACGTTTTCGTCTTTATTTTGTGAATTGTTTTCATTTTACCAACACACACACACACACACACACACACCAAATCCATAATCTCTTGACTAATTCTGATTTAAATGGTAAGTAAGTAAAGTTGGCGACCATAGTCGTGGGCGACTCGAAGGTTCCCTTTTCAATAGCTACTACACCAAAGAGTAGGGTAGGGAGCTACTCCTTTCCTAGATTGCTCCAATTTACCCTTGATACGTACCTTATAATGCTGATTGTTAAGCAAGGCGGCATCAAGTATCATTTTTTGAGACTTTTGTGTGACGACTCGAGCTAGAAATGAACCCCGGTCTACCGGGCCATTGGCGAACACTCTACTCACTAGACCAATGATTATGGAATAATCCAATATTGAAAAAATCATGGAGTTCACTGATAAAAAATCAGAGTTAATATTTAGTTGCCTCTCTTCGAGCCTACCCGAGTGAGTTCGAGTTTCATTGGGTGCCCCTTTCATATGGCATTGTGCCACATCTAAGCAAAAAGCTTAGTAAATTACCTCTTCGAGCTTTTGTCACAGCTTTAATTATTTCAGGCAGGGATTTCCATAATTTAAAGCAATATTCTTTATCAAAGTGGTTACAACTTTTCTTAATGGTAGTTAATAGAGCTTCTTTGGCAAATGGAACCTTCTGATAGACCTTTTATTTTTTAATTTCCCCAATGAATTTTCAACTAGATTTTAGATCCAGACTTTTCACTGGGCTTGTCATTGATTTTATATTCATTTTCTGCAGGAAAGTTTTAATCCCCTTTGCTCTGTGACAAGATGCATAATCGTCCTAAAAAAACGACTTCATCATACCAAACCAATTTTCTCTCGAAGGAATGAGAAAATTATCCAGAATTTTAATGTACACATGTGAATTTATCGTTAAGATAATGAACCTATTTACCAACTCCTCCGCTCGGGCAGGATATGACACAAGGTCAATTTTCACGCGGAGTTTAACAGGTTTGAATTCAGAGTTTTCCTTCTCCTAGACAAGTTGCCTCGCCAAGGCTGAAGAACCCAGTTTGCCCTACTATTTACCCATAGCTGGAGGGAGAATTATTGGATTCATACCTTTCCCAAGGGTATTAGTGCTTTATGAAATGCAATCAGTCTCGTCTAGGATTTGAACTCGTGTCGCCGTGTCCATTTCCAACGACGATAACCATTACACCACGGGCACCTTAAGATAATGATTGCCATTTCCCTCGCTCCTCTGAATAACATGTAACTCATATCATGAATGACATGGGAAATTTATTTGTATTTCCGTTCTCTGTTTCTTTTTCATTTTTACTCCAATTTGAGTTATTTCGTATTTTCTTCTGTATTGATTGGGAAAAAATTGCGCCGTTAATTTAAATAATTCAATCTTGTAAATCTAAGGTATATCTTATGAATCAAGAATGTTCAGATATTAAATAAAAGTGTTTTGTGTCTTATCTGTTAGTAGTTTATTTACAGCTAAATAAAACATCTAGGTGTACATTCTCAAACTGCACTGATTTTATAATTTTTTCCAAGAGTAGTATATCAGGTTGGATGGTTGATTAATTGGTTTTAAGGCATGTTAACCCTTCTTGGGTTATTCAATAACGAATCCAGCCCTTTTCAAGTGATTATATGATTTCAAAAATCTAATAATTATTATTTATAAACAATCGTATCTTGAAGGAACAATTTTTAGTGCAATTAATTTGTACACAATATTTAAATCTAATAATCATAATTCGCAAGCAATTATAAGGTTTCAAGTAATGATACCTAATTACTAATTATGATTACTCAGTTGATACATTTATATGGTATCAGGTATTCCTATCGAATACTAACAGTTTTTTTACCACAGATCTATTTGACTTCTTTATTGGACAGATACAGCGAGAATGAGTATACATGGGGATGATAGTAAAAAGGAATAATTCCTCACTTTTCGATGCTCCAAAACTGGAGTCTCACCACCCGATAAAATTTAGTTAGATACCAAGAAATCTATATATATGTATAAATGATAAAGAAAAAAAAAAAAAAAAATATATATATATATATATATATATATATTTCATTAAGAAAAAAAAACAAAAAAAAAAACAACGAAACCAATCACAAAGGATTATAAATTTATTTCAATCCTGTTACGCATTTTTGAAATTTTCAAAAACACGAAAAAAAATTAACAGGACTTCATCAGATCAATTAGATAAAAAAACTTTTCGGAGTGTATTTATCCATTTCTGAATTGGTAGGGTTTCGGATGATTTTTAAATTGGAATTTTCCAAAATATATATATATATATATATATATATATCAAGTAAAACTTAACAGATTTAATCCATTATAAAATTCATTTCACAAGCTACTTAAATTACTCGTTTATCAGATGGAGATTCAAAATATGAAGTCTTTTAAGCGTTAACGTCGTGGAATAAACACCCACACACACACACACACACATATATATATATATATGTGTGTGTGTGTGTGTGTGTGTGTGTGTGTGTGTGTGTGTGTGTGTTCACTTATATGCAATTTTGATGTAAAAATTCTTTTGGCTATATCTTTTTGATTTCTCCAAAACTTTCTTTTTCTGTCTGATGATTGCGGAGTAAAGACGGCATCAAACCAGTAGTCGCAGATAAGCATCCATGGTATTAAATATATACAAAACTAATTAATATTTATTTATTATTATATTATATAATAGCTCTTTCACAGATATTGAACACTCTCCAAATTATACCGCATTTGGTCAAACACTAATCCACCAAGCGAGATACGGGGGTGTCCTCGTGGTGTAATGGTTAAAGCGATGAACTGCGGAATCGTAGTACGCGAGTTCGTACTCCAGTCGCGCTATTACGTTCACTTTCGGGCAAATACCCCTGCGAAAGGTATGAACCCCCTTCCCCCTTATCCTCCCAGCTATGGGTTAGATAGTACCACTACTGTTCTTATAGGAGAATGGCTTTGGCCTTAAATAACCTAAAAAGAGTTGATATGCCATTAAACAAAGAAACCAACCAAGTGAGATAGTGACAACCATAAACTGTCGTTATATATATATATATTTCAAATTAGAAATGACAGTTTATTTGATAAATATATTTTCATCTCGTTATTTTCAGGAACGAAGAATATAATGAAATATTTTGCAATTTAGTCATAGTGATCAGGCTAGTTTCGTTAAGCCTAAAAAGGACATTATTTATCCAATAATTCTTCTAGGCTCAGAGCTAAAATCGTACCACAGCGTACTGGAATTAAACTAAATTTAGAAAATACAGTAAACAAGAAATTATATGACTGGATATTTCAGAAAAATGGATATCCTTTCTTAATCAAAAACGTAACTAGTTCTCGTTCAAATTATCTCAAATTTTAACAGTGTGTGTAGAAACAAAATTGTATGTTTAATGTTTGAATGCCCTTTCTTTTCCATTGAATTTAGTTTATATACCTAAAAAGAAGAAACATAAAGCATTAAACAGAATTTTAGTTGCTTCTATACACGCTATTAAAATCTGCGATTGTTTGAACGAGAATTGATTAAGTTATTAGATTACAAAATATCCATTTTTTTCAACAGCCCGTATAGAAACAACTCAAAATTCTGTTTAAAGTTTAAATACCTTTTCTTTTCCAGTGAATGGCATTTCTACACCTGAAAAGAAAAAAAAACTTTCAACATAGAATTTTTACTTAGTTTGACATCCTGTTGACATTTGCGATCATTTGATCAAGAGTTGGGCAAGATTACGAAATATCAATTTTTTCTGAAACAACCTGTACTTTTTATTTAACAAGCATTTCTCTTTGAAAGAAAAAGTTGTGGGCTTTCGTGGTGTAATGGTCACGGTCGTAAGAAATGGACCAGGCGACTCGAGTTCGAATCCTCGACGAAGATATTAGAATTTCACATAGCTCTCATACCATTGAGAAAGGTATGAATACAACAATTTTCCCTCCAGCTACGGGTAAACATCGCAGACTGGGTTCTTTTACCTTGGTATGACAACCAGTCTAGGAGAAGGAAAACTGTGAATTCAAACCTGTTAAACTCCACTTAAAAATTGACCTTGTGTCGTATCCAGCTCGTGCGGGGGGAATTCTGGTAAATGTATATATAAGTACACAAGCAATTAAAAAAACCACATGTACGAGTCATTGGAATGGTATATTTTTGTTCAGGTTTACTAGATAAGAAGATATGTGTCAAATCAGAATACTTTCCGGCTTTTTGCTTATCGCTATTTCGGTAAAACTTGGCTGATCGATAATAACTACGCATTCGTTTTTGCTGAAACTGTTTTCTGCCACTAGACGAAATTGTTGTCTTGTATCTTGCAGCGTCTTTCATAAATCACATAATGTTTACCTCGGCTTTTGGTTTTTCTATCGACGGCCATATTTTCTTTACTTTTTTTTTATCGAAAAAATAAAATAAGAACATTTTTATATTCAGTTAATTATTTTCAAAAACAAAAACAAAATACTCATCCTTTTTTCTTTTATTCTGATCTACTTTCATCTCTTTATTGTATATTTACTTCTTCACTCATTCTTTTTTTTTTTTTGTCTTTATCTTTTCGTCTTACCTTTTCAAGAATTATGTAGGTAGACAGATACCAACAGATATAGATAGATAAATAAATAGATAAATAGATTGATATGAACAAACATAGATAGATAGATATCAAGAGACTGAGACAGCAAGAGAATGTGTATATCACGAACACTTAACTGATGATCAAAAGACGGTGAAATTTTAAGTTGCAATTTGAGCGATTTTTTCCTTTTTAATGTTGTTGAATTGGCTTGACGATATTTCTGTTTCCTTTTCTGAACAAGCGACAATATTACTTATTTTAAAGAAACTCAGTGTCAACGACGCTTTGAGGTAATGGTTTGGTTTCTTTGTTTAATGGCATATCAACCTTTGTAGGTTATCTAATGCCAAAGCCATTCTCCTAGAAGAACAGTAGTGGTACTATTTAACCCATAGCTGGGAGGATAAGGGGGTTCATACCTTTCCCAAGAGTATTTGCCCGAAAGTGAACGTAATAGCGCGACTGAAGTACGAATTTGCTTACTATGATTTCGCAGTCCATCGCTTTAACCATTACACCACGAGGACACCCCCTTTGAGATAATGATTTTTTCATCTATGGGATTATTAGACTAAGAGTTTTGACAGTAACCAAAGGCGATTGGCTCTGTCTACACTATCCAAAGCTAACTCTCTCTCTCTCTCTCTCTCTCTCTACTTTTTTCTCTCGCTCTCTATCTATATATATGTATATTGTCATCCAAAGACAGACTGTTTCGTTGTATCACAACTCTTCAGTGTGGCTAGACACGTTGGACGCTTCAAGCTGGGATCGAAACCCGCCTAACTTTACGTTAGACTGATAACTTACCACTTAGCCATATATATATTAAAACAGTATATGGTTGTCATTATCTCACTTGGTGGGATAGTGTTAGACCAAATGCTGTATAACTTGGAGAGTGCTCTATATCTGTGATAGAGCTATTATACAATATGATAATAAATATATGTATATTTGTTATATATGTATTTAATAACAAGAATGCTGTCTTTATACGACAATCATCTTGCAGAAATTGTCAGGCTTTTTCTGCCTTGTGATTGTCGTATAAAGACAGCATGAAACCAGCGGTCGCAGGTAAACACCCATGCTATTAAATATATATATAAACTAATATATATTTATTCATTGTATATATATATATATATATATATATATATATATATAATCCTCACTATAAAAGGCAGAAGCAAAGATGACTTTAGCCATTATAACTCTTCTGAAGAAAACCACAAATTCCGAAATACATGTGGAGCACAAGTATTTGAAATGAAAAATTCAAAAAATCAAATTCAAATTCATTTAGGGACTTATTCAGTTTAGTATATATATATATATATATATATATATATATATTAACACGGTCTTGTTAAATTTGGTAAATGATACCCAGAATCAAAATTTTAGAAAATTATATTCTAAAGATCTGATGAATAACGAGCCATGGGAAAAGTAGGAATTTCCTTATTCTCCAAGTTAAAATCACCTCTACTGTTCTCCTACAAGGATAGCTTTGGCGTTAAATAACCCTAGAAGCTTGATATGCCATTAAACAAAGAAAACAAACTAAAGCAAGCCAAGAAGAAAGTAACTTGGGAAACTAAGGAGATGCAACAAACTTATAGAGAAAAAGTATAAGAGCAAGTATGACTGGGTAGGAAAGGCGATCCACTGGGGACTATGCAAGCGACTAAACTTCGATGATTCAGACAAATGGTATATGCACTAATCAGAATCTGCCATGGAAAACGAAACTCACAAAATTTTCTGGGATTCTGAGATACAAATGGATCCCTGAATCTCGAATAAAGGACCAGACTAGGTTTTAATTCATCATCATCATATCGCGCTGGTAGCACGGATATCCCTGACCCTCTCTCGCCACTCCTCCCTATCGTTCATCGCCCTAGGTAGGTCTTCAGGACAACATCCTGTATCCTCACATAGCTGCTGAATGTACGTTCGAGCTGGTCGTCCTGCTTTTGGGCGGCCATGTGTGGGGATCCATAAGAGTACATCTCTTATGAGTTCATCTCTGCTTCTCTAGCAGTGTCCTGCATGTCTGGTTCGTCTAACTTGAATAGTTTTCGTGATAGGAGGCAGGTGGCCGTACAGTTGGTGTCTTGTGGGGTGTTGCTGCCAGGACTTGTTGAGGATTGCACGCAGCATTCTTGTGTAATTGCCATCCAGTTTCTTCTCCAGCCGTTTTGTTAGCGTCCATGTAGTGCATCCATATAGCAGTATCGATGTGACCGCTGCCTGGAAGAAACTGCGTTTCATTTTATCGGTTAGGTCTGATTTCCATATAATCGATAGCCTATTGATAGCTGTCCATGCTTTCGTTTGTTCCTTTAATCTCTTTTTCATATTCCAAGGGCTCCAATTATGATGAGTATCACTGTCAATTTCATGTGATCCACTGATATGGCAAAATTCACAAGTTGCTAAGTTATTTTCCTTCTTAATTAAAACCTTTTCTGTTGATTCGACGCTGCTTCCAGAGTTAAAATAAAGAAAAGAGAAAAGCTTGATAAATATGTAAACGTTGCTAGAGAACTGAAAAAGTTCTGTAACATGAAATTGACAGTGATACTCATCATAATTGGAGCCCTTGGAATATGAAAAAGAGATTAAAGGAACAGTAGAGCAGAGGAAGAATTGGATCTATCCAGATCATAGGACTACTGGAACTACCTAGAATACTTACAAGAGTCCTGGAGATTTGGGGAAGCACAACATAATGTCAAAAGAATGATTAGGCAAAAGCAAAAATTGATAATACGCAACTGAATAGTAAGTGCAGATTATATAGTGACATAGATGAAACGATTAATTGCATAATAAGTGAATGCAGTAATCTGACGAAAAAGGAAGACAAAACTAAGCACAACTAGGTCGGAAAAGTGATACACAAACCAGAATCTGTCCTAGAAAATGAGACGCAGACAATTCTCTGGGATTCCGATATACAAACGAATCACCAAATCCTGGCCCGAGGACCAGACCCATTATCAATTAACAAGAAGAAAAGAACTTGTCATCTTGTAAATTTTGCTGTTGCACTGGACTCAGAGTGAAAACAAAATGAAGTGAAATGATAGACAAATCTTGCTACCAATTGTAGTCGGTGCGCTTGGCATTGTTCTGAAGGGCTTGGAAAGAAGAATGGGGGAATTGGAAATCAGAGCAAGAACAGAGACCATCCGTCCCACAGTACTTTTGAAATCAGGTAGGATATTCGGAAGAGTCCTGGAGACCTTGGAAGACTTGCTGTCACTAAGATTTCAGTGAAAAACCACCAGCGAACGCTAATATGAAAAACTGGTACGGTACAAATAATAATAAAAACAAAAAAAAACCCTTTAGAATGGAAAGTTCTTGAAAGTCACGTGATATGTAATTCTTAGAAAAGATATATTAAAAAAAATTCTTTTGCTTAGTAGCTAGCAGAATTCGAACGCTCTAAGGAGGTAATCTAAAATCTTCATTGATGTTCGAAGGAAATCAGGTTAGTAAAATCCCTCTTTTAAAAAAAAAATATTGATTTTCTGTTACTTGTAAAATCTTTCCAGCTAAAATTATTCCGTATGGTCGAAAGATTTGTTTAAAATTATCGCGCTAAACTCAGTCATTTAGCAGAAGGTAAGGAGTGTTCTTAGAATTTAATGATAATGAAAAAACCAAACGAAAAAAAAAATGTGAAAAAATTATATATATAGCCCTAAATTTTAACTTAGTTAAAGTTAAAAATTAGGACTATATATATAATTTTTTCCTCCTTTTTTTTCTGTGACCCGCTGTTCACGAACAGCCACCATGACTGTTCTCGGTCACATCTGTGTCAGGCTCGCAGATCATAAACAACCCCTGGGTCTGATATAGCCACGATATACCACCCATGATAAAAATGTCCAGTCACAATATTACACAACGTTGAACCCAGGCAATAGGCTTGGGTATCATGATCGGCAGGTGCTCTCTTGATAGCCAACATGAGAGACCCAGTTATCATTCTGCGAATCTTGGCTGCTCTTTTTTCAGGTACATGAATAAGGACGTAAGGAACCACAATGATCAGGGACTTAAACGCAAAACATAAACTAGGGAAGATAATCAACTTGCACTACACTGCTATTTTAGGAGCAACCCTTCACAAAGAGGATATAGGAAACGAATGATAGAGATCTGGCAAGACTGTGCTAGTTTTGCCGATCAAGTTAGAAGAATTATAAGAAGGGTTGGTTTTCTGACCTTGAAATACTAGAAATACATCAGAAAACACATAAACAAGATAATATAACACTAGACACATCAAGTGTCGTCAAAGAAAAACAACCGAATAGAAATGAACTGCCAACTTCTGAAAATGAAGACGGCACACTACTAAACAGCGCACAGCCAAGTAACCCTAAAGAAACACAATCACAAGAACAAAAGATAAATCTAGAAAATTTAAGACTAATATACCATCATTAAGAAACATAGAATGGACGACACTTAAAATAGAAACGAATAAAATAAATCAAGTACTACCTTACATATCAACAAATAATATAATCTAGTTAAATGAACTAATCTATGCAAGTGTGAAATTAGTTTGTGAGAAAATTGTGATCTCCTCAAAAAGCACGAAGAAAAAGTCAAAACCAGGATGGGAAATTCGACTGGAAACGCAGATAAAAAAATCTACGAAAACTGGCCAAAATGATAAAACAAAAGAGAGACGCTGGAGTATGTGGGAACAGAAAGGAAAAGGTAACACGAGAAAAAAATAACAGTACAACTTGAGGAAATAAACCAGAAAGTACTGGCGAAAAAGGGAGATTAAAGAGATATTGACAAATGGCAAAAAAAAAAAAAAAAAAAACAGACAAAACAGAACATTCCAAAAAAACGAAAGAAAATTCTATCAACAACTGGGAGAGCATGACACAAAAACATATCTACAACCGGATGCCAAAGAAACCGAACGATTTTGGACGAAAATATGGCAACCATAAACCTACAAGGAAAAGGCTGAATGGATAAACAGTATGACAAGAAAACTAGGTCTCAAAGAAGGCCCGAAAGCAGAAATACACATCGATTTACTCGAAAGACACTAAAAAATATCAAACTGGAAAACGCCAGGCCATGATGGAATATATGGTTTCTGGTTCAAGAAATTCGCCTCCACTCACGACGGACTAGCACTAGAAATGAATAAATGCCTACAAGGAACACGAGTACCTGAATGGATGACCAAAGGAAAGACTACATTGATCCAAAAGAACCCAAGCAAAGAAACAGCTCCAAACGACTTCAGAGCCATAAATTGCCTATTGATGAAGTGAAAAATATCAACAGCACAAATAAGAGAAGAGATTTACTACTCGTTAACAAGCCGCAGATTGTTCTGTGGGGAACAGAAAGGATGCCGCAAAGGATCCAGAGGCACTGCAGAATTACTTTACATAGATCAACACATTCTAAATGAGAGCAAGACCAAACGGAAAAAATTAGCTATGGCCTGGATTGACCACAGAAAGGCATATGATATGGTTCCGCTGAGCTGGATAATAAACTGCCTCAAATTGTACAACATATCACATGAAGTCATACGAAGTCATAAACTTCATCGACAAAACTATGAAAACCTGGAGAGTCGAACTGATAGCAGGAGGAAGATGATTAGCTGAAGCAAAGATCCAAAGAGGGATTTTCCAAGGAGATGCTCTATCACCGTTACAATTCATAATTGCCATGATGCCACTTAACCACATACTCAGAAAATGCATAGCCGGATACAAACTTTGTAGATTGTAAGAAAAGTTCAATCACCTAATGTACATGGATGACGTCAAACTATTTGAAAAAAATGAAAAAGAATAGGAAACTCTAATACACGCAGTCAGAATATACAGTCAAGACATAAGAATGGAATTTGGCATAGAAAAATGTACCATGCTTGTAATGAAAAGTGGCAAACGACATATGACTTACGGAATGGAACTACCAAATCAAGACAAGATTAGAGCGCTCGGGGAAAACGAAACTTACAAATACTTGGGCATCTTGGAGGCTGACACCATCAAACAAGTGCAAATGAAAGACAAGATTCGAAAAGAATATCTCAGGAGAACTAGAAAACTACTCGAGACAAAACTCTCCAGCAGAAACTTCATCAAAGGAATAAATACTGTACCTCTCGTTGGATATTTAGGACCCTTTCTCCAGTGGACCAGAGATGAACTTAAACAAATGGACCAAAGAACAATAAAACTAATGACCATGCAGAAGGCATTACATCCCAGAGACGACATTGACAGACTATATGTATCAAGAAGAAAGTGAGGAAGAGGACTTGCCAACATCAAAGACAGCGTTGACACATCAATACAACGACTCGAAGACTACATAGGAAAACACGAACGAGGACTGATTACAGCCATCAGAAACAATACTGACAGCACGAAAGACAACAGAATGACAATGACTAGGAAACAAAAATGGGAAGAAAAACAACTCTATGGGTGCTTTAAACGACTAGTAAACAACATCTCACTCGACAAAACCTGGACCTAGCTAAGAAAAGGAAACTTTAAGAGAGAAACAGAATCTCTCCAAATAGCAGCACAAAACAACGCCATAAGAACCAATCATTTCAAAGCTATACCGGCAGACCTCAGAATAAAGCTGAAAGAATGTGAAAAGAAGGATAAGTACGTCGACCTTGCGAGAGAATTGAAAAAACTATAGAACATGAAGGTGACAATTATACCAATTGTGATTGGTGCTTTTGGCACAGTAACTAAAAGATTATTAAAGGGCCTGGATGTCTTGGAAGTTGACGGACGAGTAGAGACAATCCAAATGACAGCATTATTGAGAATGGCCAGAATACTGAGAAGAGTCCCGGAGACTTGAGGAGTCTTGCTGTCACTCAAACTCAAGCGAAAAACCATCCGCTAATGCTGATGTGAAAAACTCTTAGGAGTAAATAATAATAATAATAATAATAATAATAATAAGAAGAAGAAGAAGAAGAAGAAGAAGAAGAAGAAAATTCTATCAACAATTGGGAGATGACAATAAAACATACCAACAGCCGAATGCAAAAGAAACCGAACGATTCTGGACTAAAATATGGCAACCAAAACAACATAACGAAAAGGCTGAATGGATAAACCATATCACAAGAGAACGAGAACAACCCGAAAACTGAAATACACACTGATTTACTCAAATAAGGGAAAAGTGGCAAATGGCAGCTAACTAACTGACGGAATGGAACTACCAAACAAGGATAAGATAAAAACGCTCGCAGAAAACGAAACCTATAAATACTTGGGCATCTTGGAGGCTGACACCATCAAACAAGCGGAAATGAAAGAAAAAAAATCAGAAAGAATATCTCAGGAGAACTAGAAAACTACTCGAGACAAAACTCTCCAGCAGAAATCTTATCAAAGGAATAAATACCTGGGCAGTACCTCTCGTTAGATATTCCGGACCCTTTCTCAAGTGGACCAGAGACGAACTTAAACAAATGGACCAAAGAACAAGAAAATTAATGACAATGCATAAGGCATTACATCCCAGAGATGACGTTGACAGACTATATGTTTCAAGAAAAGAGGGAGGAAGAGGACTTGCCAGCATTGAAGACAGCGTTGACGCATCCATACAACGACTCAAAGACTATATACAAAAACACGAAGGAGGACTCATTACAGTCACCAGAAACGAAACTGAGAACACGATGAACAACACAATGACAATAACTAGGAAACAAAAATGGAAAAGAAATCAACTGTATGGGCGGTTTAAACAACTAATAAACAATATCTCACACGACAAAACTTTGACATGGCTAAGAAAAGGAAACTTTAAGAGAGAAACAGAATCTCTCCTAATCGCAGCACAAGACAGTGCCATAAGAACCAATCATATCAAAGCGAGAATAGATAAGACTCAACAAAATAGCAAATGCAGGTGACAGAGATGAAACCATCAATCATTTAATAAGCGAATGCAGCAAATTAGTACAGAGGGAGTATAAGGCGAGACACGACTGGGTCGGCAAGGTGATTCATTGGGAAATGTGTAAGAAACTTAAATTCGATCATACTAATAAATGGTATATGCACAACCCAGCACCTGTCCTAGAAAATGCCACGCATACACTCCTATGGGACTTTAATATACAAACGGATCACCTAACCCCGGCCAGAAGACCAGATTTAATAATAATCAACAAAAAAAAGAGAACTTGCAAAATAGTCGACTTATCTGTCCCGGCTGACCACAGAATAAAACTGAAAGAATGTGAAAAGAGGGATAAGTACCTCGACCTTGCTAAGGAATTGAAAAAACTGTGGAACATGCAGGTGACAAATATGCCAATTGTGATTGGTGCATTTGGAACAGTAACTAAAGGATTACTAAAGGGACTAGAGGACTTGGATGTTGGCAGACGAGTGGAGACCATCCAAACGACAGCATTATTGAGAACGGCCAGAATACTGAGAAGAGTCCTGAAGACTTGAGGAGACCTGCTGTCACTCAGACTCCAGTGAAAAACCATCGGCTATCGCTGAAGTGAAAAGCTCTAATGAGTGAATAATAATAATAATAATAATAATAATAATAATAATAATAAGATGATGATGATGATGATGACGATGGTGATGGTGATGATTGTTTTGGACATTTGGTCAGAGATTACGAGAATGACAGAATTTTTAACTTTACCGTTTAAATAACAGAAACAAAAAACAAAACGAAAAAAAAACAACAAAAACAACGGAATATGCAATTGATTTCATGTAGAATGTGACGTGAGACTCGCATGGGCACAGTCAGTTGCGCCACAATTAGAAACTATAGAAAAAACCGACAACTCACAAAAAAGCAAGCAAAATTTGAGTTTATGAAAATAAAAGTCTAAGTGAAATATGGTTTCTGAATATTTGAGTTAAAATATCTGGAGGGAGGGTCAAGGTTTTGTCCAAAGTCAAAAAGGAGAGAACCAGTAAAAAAAAGAAAAAAAAAGAGTGAGAAGCAGACTAAACAAAGCTTACCAAATAAGAACAAAACTACAGCGCATTCCCTCCCGAAGCACCTGACCAATTGAACTTCGTGTATATATTTTCTTTTCGTAATTAATTTTAGGCAGAAGAGGAAAAGAAAACAATACGGCTCGGGTTTGTTTTTTTATTTTTTTTCGAGAAATTATGCATAAAAAAGTAAATAAATAAAATAAAACTTTCCATTTTTGGAGTCTATAGATTTCAATAAGCGACATTTTTTTTCAATTTCCTGTTCTCAAAAGAGCCTCGTTCGGAAATAATTTCTCTTTCTGTTTTTGAGCATTTTTTTCTTCCTTTCTTTCTTTATATTGGCTATTGAAACCAAAAAATAAACTGAGCCAGACATTGCAATAAAAAGTCAGAAAATATTTATATATTAGTAAAATACTCATAATATTTTTATCTACGTAGCGGTCACCCAGCAAGAACGATACAATGCACTTAAAAGGCTCTAACATGGAGATTAAAACGACTTCCTGTCCAATTTGCAACTGAATGATAATTTTGGCGGGGATTGTATTTTCGCCGAACATCATTTTTTAAATCATCCAAATTCCCGATATAACGGAGATAACTATGAAAGACTAATTTGAATTCTTCAGTCTTTCATAAACATAAGCAAGAGTATCATCATGGACAACTGTTACGACGGAGACTTAACGAAGTCACAGGTCGTCCACTACATACATAAATGTTTTTGGAAAATTGTTATATACATAATTTCTCTACATTATTTACTTATTTGCAGAATACCCGTCAAAATGTGTACCAGTGTAGTATCTACCTTACAAGTTAATTCTACCGTGCTGGCTTGGTAGGTATGTTTATTTGCCAGCTTACCTCCAGGTTATGCGTTCGAATCAGGATAGGATTCAGTTTTTTAATTTTATCCATGTCTGGCACACAATAGGAGTTAAAATGAAAAAAAAATCACACACTTTTTATATTATCAAATCGTGCTAATAGCATGAATCCCCTTCTCTCTCTCTCTCTCTCTCTCTCATGCTATCCATCCCTGTCATCCATCGCTCCTAGCAGGTCCACTAGACTACATCCGAAGTCCAGACAAAGTTGTACCATTTACAATTGGTATTACCGTCATGCTCTATAGTTTTGTTTAGTTCTCTAGCAAGGTTTAGATATTTTATCATTTATTTTGCTTTTGAGACTTTTTCACACCAGCGTTAGTAGATGTGTTTTTACTGGAGTGACAGCAAATCTTCTCAAGTCTCCTGGACTCTTCTCAGTATACTGACAGATATCAACAATACCGTAGTTTGGATGGCCTACACTCGTCCTGTTATCTCCAAGCCCTCCTGTTCCTTTACCAAGCCTTTGATGACTTTACCAAGAGCACTAATCCCAATTAGTATCACCGTCACTTTCGTGTTCCATAGTTTTTTCAGTTCTCTAGCAAGATCTAAGTACTTATCTCTCATTTCACTTTCTTTCAGTTTTACCCTGTGGTCAGCCTGAACGGCAAAGTCCATCATTCGGCAGGTTCTTTTTTTTTCTTTAATAATCACTAGGTCTGGTCGTCTGGCCTAGATTATTATCATTTTCAGCATTATTGAGTATCTGACAGTGCAGCCCATCACATTGAGCTTTATCGAAGAAAAAGTTATATATATATATATATATATATTCATGTCGTGCCTCTAGCACGGATTTCCCTAACTCTCCCTCGCCCCTCGTCTTTATCGTCCATCGTTTTCGGCAGATCTGCTAGGCTATATCCTGTGTCTGTACATAGCTGGTCGTCCAACACTTGCTTGTCCGTGTGAAGGGGTCCAGGAGAGCACATCGCGTATGAGTTCGTTCTTACATCTCCAGGGGTGTCCAGCATGTCATGTTCGTCGGGATTGTCGTGTCCATACTACTATATGGATGCACCACATGGACACTGCTTAAGCGCATAGAGAAAAAGCTTGACGGCAATAGCACAAGAATGCTGCGAGCTGTAATGAACAAATCTTGGGAGTAACACACACACACACATATATCATCATCATCATCATGTCGTGCCGCTAGCACGGATATCTCTGACCCTCTCTCGCCACTTCTCCCTATCGTTCATCGCCTCTGGTAGGTCTTCAGGGCTACATCCTGTATCCTCACATAGCTGCTGAATGTATGTTCGAGCTGGTCGTCCTGCTTTTGCCCGGCCACATGTGGGGGTCCATAGAAGTAATATATATATATATATATATATCTTGATCGTCTGATGAACTACTTTTAACTGATTAAAAGTAACTTACCTAACTATAGAGATCTTGAAACTCAGTTTCATGGGTTAGTTTTATCTATTACAATATTTTCATATTTGTGCTACGAATATTTTATACATTTCGTGCATTGGGTACTTACATAGATTTGCTGGTTTTAACGGTTGTAAAATCCGTAAATCTATGTCCTCTAAGACAGATAGGCAAGAAAGACTTTCTTACCTTAAAAACAGCAGTTTTAAATAACTAGACTGCTTGGTTCATTGTACTGGTTGGTCAACAAAAGCAGGCGTTGCTGCATCAGGCTGGCTAGTTTGGAATTGGCTGGTCATTTAAGTCAGATTGATGAGAAAGA
Organism: Sepioteuthis lessoniana; assembly: GCA_963585895.1. Classification (NCBI taxonomy): domain Eukaryota; kingdom Metazoa; phylum Mollusca; class Cephalopoda; order Myopsida; family Loliginidae; genus Sepioteuthis; species Sepioteuthis lessoniana. The sequence goes on from OY757915.1 coordinate 82,284,453, forward strand.
CTTTGTGTGTGTACGTGTGTGTGACTGTGTGTGGTACCCAAGGAGGCTAGCAGACCATAATTAATGAATTAAATTCTTCGTTCTTGTCTCATAGTTTTGGACTTAAGCCAAACTATACTGAGGTTTTAAAATAATAACTATATATATATATATATATATATATATATACGGGGATCATTAAATAAGTTTCCAGACGTTTTTCGCATGGGCACTTTTATTGATAGTACACACATGAAACTCTCGTCCCCTTCGAAGTAATCTCCTCCCTCTGCAATGCACTTGTTCTACCGTTCCAAAAACTTCTTGAAGGCCCCATGGAAGTCCTCTTGTGTGAGCATGTCTATAACCTTCGTCAAAGCCTCTTTCATCTCCTCAATTGTCTCATAACGACAACCTCTAAGCTTAGGGAATAACCAAAAGTCACAGGGAGCAAGGTCTGGACTATAGGGAGACTGAGGAATTGTCTTGATGCCCATCTTGGTGAAATAGTCTGTGACAAGGATGGAGTTGTGGACTAGTGCATTGTCCTGGTGGAAATACCACTAACCCGATTTGAAGAGTGTTGGCCTCTTCATGTTGTATAGTCATTTACACGTTCATTCAGCATCACAACGACACAAAATCAAAGACAGACGCATGAATAAACGACGCATGATAAAGACGCAAGAAGGAAGACACAGGAAGACTTCTTTAACAACATATATACCTCTCCATTTTATTGCAAGGGTTCGAAATGGTTGTTCAAGGTTTGCAGGTTTGTGAGAGGGTGCTGGAGACCGAACATAAACTTCATATTTTGACCTCCACTACTTATGACCGTCACGTTGTGTCTTTCTTGTTCTCCTGATGTTGGGGCCCACACCATCGGGGGTTTTCCGAGGGCCTCCTCGGTCGTCTGTGGCTTTCCTACCACATCTGGTCTCTAGGTGTCTGGAATTCTACTGGCAACTGCTCTGGGACCCAAACTCAGCTGAGTTAAATAATAACTCAACGCCCACACGATCGCCCACTGGATCTTTGAAATCGAATGTTTAATCGTCATCAAGCGGAAATAACTGTCATGCAGTTCAGAGGTTACTCTCTTCCGGTGCATCACTGTAGTGGCACAATGGGACCTTCACCTTGTCCCATATTATAAGCCTTAATCCGCCCACGCGATCTCTTTCGATTACTGACCATTGGAATGTGTCACTTCCTTCCGGTGTATCACCTTGGAATAATATTTTTGGGCCGGGTCGAAGGTCAAAATATAACATTCAGACGGAATCTCTTATCGAACTCCCTTAAAACCTCAACATAGTAACCCTAACCCTAACCCTTTGGCTAATCATCTCTGGTCTATTGACTTCCTTACTCCTCCCACACCTCTCATCATCCCTCACAGACTCCCTGCCTTCCTTGAATCTCTTATGCCACTCAAAAACTGATGCTCGATTCATGTAAGATTGTCGAAAAGCAGTCTGAAGCATTCCATACGTTTCTGTGGCATTTTTCCAAGTTTAAAACAGAATTTATTGCATATCATTCTTCTAAAGTGTCCTCACGTTCAGATTGCATTTTTGAAATTCACCAGCTGTGACAATCAGGCTTTAGTAGGGTGTATTCCAATTGCTGCTGTAGCTGTTGATTTGAAGCTGAAACCATAAAAATTGGTCAGTCATCTCATAAGATGTATATCAATAACATAGTGAATTTTCAAGAGTCTACGACAATTTTAAATGTCTGTACAAATAAGTCTGGGAACTTATTGAATGCACCACGTATATATATATATATATATATATATATATATATATATATATGTGTGTGTGTGTGTGTGTGTGTGTGTGTGTGTGTGTGTGTGTGTGTGTGATTAAGTATTTATGTATGAATTTATTTTATTAAACAGATATACTGTACACACATACATATCAATTCATTGTTCCTATATAAGTGTATGTCGAAGGAGGTTCGATTTTTCCCCAGTGTCGATGTTGACTGTGCTTGAGATTTAAGCCTCTCTTGCATGTTTATATGCCATAAAATCGCATGCCATTCAGAAATTCCTCTTCCTGTTCGTCTTGTTCCATAATAAGACAGTGGTATGCCTTATATAATAATACAATTTCTAGACTTCCATTTCTCATATTAAACGCTACGTCGAAGTATATCGGATTTAACAGGCGAACAAGCTGCCTTGCAGTGACAACTGACTCGTCTAGTAATGCTTTCCTTTGAATTAGAAATGCTATCTTCAGAATTAAGAATACACTGATTGTATCCTCAGCAGAAGGTTAAGATCCCAACCTCCTTCAAAAAAAAGGGATGTCCTGGATGTGACACTAAACTGCAACCAAAGATGAGGCACTGGAGCACTGACAAGTGTAGCATCACCTCTTCATGGCCATTCTGAGTTAGGATACGGGCGTCTCTGGTGGTGTAATGGTTAGCAAGCTCGACTAGCAAACCTACACGAGTGAGTTCGAGTCTCATTGGGTGCCCCTTTCATATGGCCTTGTGCCACATCTAAGCAAAAAGCTTAGTAAATTACCATTCTGAGTTAGGATAGGAATACCTGTCAATTGATCAACTTGTTAATTATTGTGGTATTAACTCGGTATAATTGAAAACAATATAAACGGGTGAAAACTATTAAGAATACTTGAAACAATATGACTTTATGCAAATACATAATTATCATTTTACTACTTACAAGTTTTTCACACTAACTCTAACAGTTGTTTTATTTACTTGTGTCTGAGGAACTGCAAGTTTTCTCAAATCTCCAGGACTCTTCTCAGTATTATAGCTGATCTCAGAAATTCTGTGGTTTATATTGTCTTGATTCTACCACTGATTTCCAATCCCTCCTGTCTTTTTTCTGAGCCCTTGGGTATCGTTTCACACTCACCAGTTACAATTCATATCACCGTCACCTTCATGTTTCATAGCTTTTTCAGTTCTCTGGAAAGATCTAAGTATTTGTCTAACTTTTCGTTTTCTTTGATTTTCACTTAGTGGTCCGCCAGTTCAGCAAAGTCTATTATTCGACAGGTTCTCTTTTTATGTTAACTATCACTAAGTCTGGTCTTCTGGCCTGGATTAGGTGATCCGTTTGGGAAAGGTATGAATTCAACTATGCCCCCCTAAGCTTTTGGTAAATAGTGGGGCAGACTGGTATGTTAACCAGTCTAATAGAAGTAAAATTTGGAATTCAAATCACTGATGCTCCGCTTAAAAACTGATTTTGTGTCACATCCTGCTCATGGGTAAATGCATACAAAAATTATGTGGAATAAGAATATTTACTTGAAGTTATAGTTGTTTACGAAGGATTATTAGTTACTTGAAACCATATAACTGCTAGCATCGGTATTAGATGATCCAATAAAGATTGACAAGCCTTAAACCTAACCAACAAACCAACTCTACCCTAACACTACGCGATATGTCCTTTATTAGATAGGAATACTTTTGTCTTTAATTGGAATCATTTTGAGATGAGGCTTCTTAATCTGAGAATTTTTATTTATTGCGGACTTTTTCACCTGAAGAAGGCCAGAGGTGAAATTTGGCCGAAACCTAGTGAAAGAAGAAACAACACAAAAAAACTACCAAGATGAGGACAAAAAGTCCGCAATAAATAAAAATTAATTCAAAGAATACTTTTGTTGCATAACACTCAACGATCGTCTGTTCTACATTATATAGGCCTTGATTATCGATTTGTCAGGTCCCATCTCCTCACTTGACTTCAATTCGTTTTTCCTTTTGTTTCTCGACTGGTCGATCGTCTTGATGTTGTCAGTCAGTCTGATGTCGCTTTCATGTGACCATCTTTGTTCGTATTCGTTAATGAGGAATGAAAACGCGACTCCAATTTCATGTGCTCATTTAACTTTTTATTTATTGACGACTTTTCCTTTCATTACCTGTTGTGGCCAAAACGGAGACTCAGTAAGAGAAAGATGAAGCTCTCAAACATACGCTTTAAGTGTCTCTCTCTTGTTCTAACTTCAGAACAGTTTTGATCACCAGACTGAAACCATTTAATCAGAGCCGTGGAGTTCAGTGGCTGTCAATCATACCGCTGTAGTTTTCCCCTCGTTTAATGGTTCAGGACTTAAGTTGAATTCCACACATGTCAAAAAACTGATCGCATTATGTAACACTTTAAAAATATGACTGTGTGTAAATTATTTGTATTAAGATTAATTATTTGAAACGGTAATTGTTTACTAAGGATTATTAATCATTTGTTACTTGAAATATATATTTGCTCATAGTTGCTGATTTCGACATTAAATAACCTATGAAGAATTGACATACTGTAAAACCAATCAACCAACTATCTATCTATGAGGATAACATTTCATCTAGTCTAAAATGATAATGGTTCAGGGTTGGAAATCGTTGAGAATTTCGGTTGCACACTGACGAGAAGTAACTATGATCTAATTCCCTTTCTAACCATCAAGCTAATCTAAGCAACATGCCCAATTCAAATCTTCAATATTTTTCTAAAAATTCCTTTTGACTCACTAAAGATGATGCATGCTTCCAAGTGCATAGATTCTTAACACGTTTTATATAAGCGTAAACGCCAACGCTTATTCTAACGAAGAAGAAGAAGAAGAAGAAGAAGAAGAAGAAGAAGAAGAAGAAGAAGAAGAAGAAGAAGAAGAAGAAGAAGAAGAAGAAGAAAGGATATGGTATCTGGGATAATGGCTGCGATTGTTGGCCGAGAGATTTCTCACTGCCATATTCAGCTATGTTGTTTAGTGACATCAAAGGAAATCAGCGCTTGACATAAACCGGACTCTGTCCGTGCAGATCAGTGGGATGCTGCCAGCTTGACCACTGGTAAGATCACTTGTAAATCTAAAACTAGAAACATAATATGGAGATTAGAGAACGATGTATGACATGAGAGCATTGCGAAAATAAACGTGACACGCCTAATACTAATTTCAAGGATGAAACAAGCAGATAGATAGATATGGGTAGACTGAGATACATACATACATACAGAGAGAGAGAGAGAGAGAGAGAGAGAGAGAGAGAGAGAGAGAGATGATAAACAGACTAAAGATAGAAGAGTTGGAAATCGGAAGCCGAGCAGAGATCATCCCAACAACTGCATAGAGAGAGAATTAACAGGTTAAGATAGAAAGTTAGACATGAATGTATATATATATATATATATATATATATATATATATATATATATATACGTATGCATGTGTGTGGATAGATAGATAGAGAGAGAGAGAGAGGCGAGAGAGAGGAAGAGAGAGAGGCGAGAGAGAGATGAGATGAGATAGATATGGATAGATTGAAATAGAGAGTGGCAATTAAAAGAATGAGATAGAGAATGAAGATATATATATACATATATATATATATGTGTGTGTGTGTGTGTGTGTGTGTGTGTGTGTGTGTGAATATATAAAAGAGAGAAATCTTTGAAAGATATGAATACACACACACACACACACACACATATATATATATATATATATATATATATATATATATATATATAAATGTATGTATATATAAAGATTATAGTATAGAAACGTGCAGAAATCTGGATTTTTTAAGCAGAAAGAACAGTGTTATATATCAATTATAGTCATCATTTTCATGAATATAGTCTAAGAAAAGATTTCTTTAAAATGAGATTCTGGTGATGTCTGTGTACAATGTACATCTTTCCTGCTTTTTATATATTTTCTATTTTCTTATATATATATATATATATATATATATATATATATATATATATATATATATATATATATATATAATGAACAGAATGAAATAGACAGATACATAGATAAAATGACAGAATGTGTGTGTTTGTGAGAGAGAGAGAGAGAGAGAGACTGAGAGAGAGAGAGAGAAAAAGGAAAAGGAAAAGGCTGAGATAAACAATCACACACACATACACACACCCACGTATATATATATATATGTGTGTGTGTGTGTGTGTGTGTGTGTGTGTGTGTGTGTGTATGTGTGTGTGATTGTTTATCTCAGCCTGTTCATTTTCCTTTTATCTCTTTCTCTCTCTCAGTCTCTCTCTGTCTCTCTCTCTCACACACACACACACACACACACACACACTCACCAGAAAATTGTACTTGATGCCTCTTTGCTTAACACTCAGCATTATAAGGTACGGATCAAGGGTAAAGTGGAGCAATCCAGGGAAAGGAGTAGCACCCTCCCCTACACCTTGGTGTAGTAAGCTATCGAAAATGGAGCCTTCGGGTCACCCTCAACTATGGTCGCCAACTTTACTTTACTCATATATATATATATATATATATATAGAGAGAGAGAGAGTGGGGGAGAAAACAGATTAATAGATAGATACATAGATAGATAGATACCTAGCACACATATTTACATGAATCATTCCATATACCACATTTTCATTTTTTTCTTTCTGAAAGTACACTTAAGTGTTTTTCTTCTCTATCTGTCTGTTTGTCCGTTAGTCTGTTTGTCTGTCTGTCTGTCTGTCTGTCTGTCTCTCTCTCTCTCTCTCTCTCACACACACACACACACATTCATGTACTCGGGCTATTCTCTTACCTCATATTGATCAATGTTTAGAGAAAGTCCAGCTGGTATTTGATTGGATGTGGTTTGTATGAAAAGAAAACGATTGGTCAGGATAAAAATCCAAGAGAAAAAATTGGGGATCATTTATTCTAACCGTTATTCAAAAAGTTTAAAGATTTACAGTGGCGACGACAAAAAAGCAGAAGAAAAAAGAAACGAAATTGGATGAATCAGAAAGAGACTCAAGAAAAAAAAAACAGCTTTATAAGAGAAGTTCGGAAAGCAAGAAAAGAAGATTTATATATTTGCCCCTATTCCCCAAGGAAGGGTTGGACATAAAGTCAAGTTTATTGCGGGACATGTGTGTGGTGACAAAAATAGCTCAACTCCCAGTCACTCGCCTTAAGGGTACTTAAGTCATTAGGGATTGGCTCCGATCCTCCTAATTTTAATGCAATAGAAATTAGAATAATATTTGTAGTAATCATTATCATCATCATCATGTCCTGCCGCCAGCATGGATATCCCTGACCCTTTCTCGCCACTTCATCCTATTATTCATCGCCTCCGGCAGGTCTTCTGGGTTACATCCTGTGTCCTCACATAGCTGCTGTATGTATGTTCGAGCTGGTCGTCCTGCTTTTGCTTGGCCATGTGTGGGGGTCCATGGGAGTATATCATTTATGAGCTCGTCCTTGCTTCTCCAGCAGTGTCCTGCGTGTCTGGTTCGTCTAACTTGTACAGTTTTCGTGATGGGAGGCAAGTGGCCGTATAGTTGGTGTCTTGTGGGATGTTGTCGCAAGGACTTGTTCTATATTGCTCTCAACATTCTTGTGTAATTGCCGTCTAGTTTCTTCTCCAGCCGTTTAGTTAGCGTCCATGTAGTGCATCCATATAGTAGTATCGATACAACCGCTGCCTGGAAGAAACTGCGTTTCATTTTATCGGTCAGGTCTGATTTCCATATGATCAAAAGCCTATCGATAGCTGTCCATGCTTTCGTTAGTCGTGTGTCGATGTCTTTTTCGGTTGATGAGACGCTACTTCCTAGGTAGGTGAATTTGTCTACTAGTTTCAGAGAGGCTCCGTCTAGTGTGGTAATGTCGCCTATTTGTAGTAATAGAAGTAGCTAATCTCAAGAAAATATCCAATTTTCTTTCGCAGCGATTGTTGTATTATGATTATCGTCGTAGAAGATGCGCTCAGCAAACCAAGTTAAAATCTTAGTTGAAGCTGTTTGTGTTCACTTCACGCCTTTGCCCTGCGAAAAGACATGAATTCAGGTTTTCTTCTTCTAGGTATGAGTGAATAGAGGAGCGATCTAGGCTCTTTGACAATTGTAAAGCGACAGAGAGACAGAGAAAGTGAAAGAGAAAACTCTGAATTCAAAACCAGGAGGAGTAGTCAGATTAGGGATCGTTACTAGTTACTCATACCATGTAACCCAGTACAACCTGTCACACGTTAATTGTAGCGGTGATTGGCACTGGCGAGTAACCCTTCCTATTGCCCAGGGAGATACAATGAAGGAGAATTACTCGCTATGACTTGTTATTCTCGCAGATCTTCATATTTTCCTAACTTAAGCTGATACGCCCAGTCGATATTTTCCTCAAAATACACACACACACGCACACACACACACACACATATATATATGTTAAGTAAAGTTGACGACCTTAGTCAAGGGTGACCCGAAAGCTCCATTTTCGGTAGCTTCGATAGCGCCCTCCCCTACACTAAGGTGTAGGGGAGGGCGCTACTCCTTTCCCTGGATTGCTCCACTTTACCCTTGATCTTCACCTTATAATGCTGAGTGTTAAGCAAGGAGGCATCCAGTACCATTTTTTGAGTCATTGGTATGACTCGACTTGAAATTGAACCCAGGTCTCCTGAGCCATTGGCGAACACTCTGACCATCATGCCAATGTCCGGTACTACTTACTTATATATATATCAAAGTTTGGAAAGGGATTACGTAACCCTTTGCGAAAGAACATATGAAAACAAATACAAGTAGAAGCTGTGTGTGAGTACATCTGTCATAGTGAATTGTTTAGTATAATAGTTTCGCAAGCTATTAACAGTAGTTTCGATCTTCAGTAGATGTTCCATTAATACCAAAATCGGCTAATGCAAAGATATATCTAAAACATGTGCGGAACTATACAATGTGAATACAGCCCAGTCTGCTGGGGCTGTAGAATACGCTGTCTACTTCTCTGCATAGGGGTAAGGTCCCCACCATTACCATCAGCAACGAGTGTCCTGATTGTGATACAAAATTATCTGATACTGAGGTTCCAGACCTAGAGTTTTGAAGAATGTGGATTATCCCTTATTATTACTCTTAGGTCCATTCTGACCCGGAGTGGTAATACCTGATAGGGTCTTCACTACGGGTCAAATAGAACTGTTCAATCTTTTACTTGAAATTATTAATATTATATAGAATTATTTGTGTTAAATAGCAATACTTGAAACTATTTAACTATGTGCCAGCAATAAATAAAAATACTTGAAACTATCTATGTGCAAGCAATAAATAACAATACTTGAAACTATTTAATTTTGTGCAAGCAATAAATAACAATACTTGAAACTATTTAACTATATGCAAGTAATAAATAAAAATACTTGAAACCATTTAACTATGTGCAAGCAATAAATGCCAACACTTGCAACTATTTAACTTTGTGAAAACAAATGAGCACTGACTCGTTTAAAAAGAAAAGTTACCTATGAACTATTTATTTACTTACAAATCATATGTATAAACAAGATTTAGCATTAAATAACCCACCACGGTTGATATGCCATAAAACACAATCCTCCCACCAACCAACCGACCATCAATGCATATATGATTATTTATCCTCACATGTGCGTATGATTAGGTGTGATTAGACTTCATTCGTTTTAAGGTCGTATAAAGGAATAAGTGCTCTTGACACCTGTGTCAATCGCGCTCAACTCAACAAAGAATGATAGTTGCAGAAGTCAAGCTGAGTTGTAAATTGAACCGGCAAAATTCTCGACTCAGAAGTGAAGAAAAAGTCCTTGAATTATTGAAAAATTGTGACTTAGTAAATTGAAAGGAGGAGGAGAAGTAAGAGGATGAAAAGAGAAAAATTATTTTGATTAATATATCTTCTAGATGGTTTTGGATGCGTACCCAGTGATGTTCTATCACCGGGTTCATCAAAGGTCTCGGATCTTTCAATATCAAACATCCCTCTGCGGTTAACCCGGTCCCCACTGATAAGCAGGCTACCATGATCCGTCCATGATGATTTGAGAGACAGAGAGACAGAAGCAGAGAGACAGAGACAGAGGCAGAGACAGAGAAAGAGATCGACAGACAAACACAGAGTTAGTGAAAGCACTTTTTATTAAGACCTTAAATATATATATATATATATATATATATATATAGTGTGTGTGTGTGTGTGTGTGTGTGTGATTTATGTGTATGTATAAAGATTTAAGAAAAAAGAGAGCTCAAACAAATAAATGGTAGTCATTTCGAACTTTTAATGATGAAATGGTTTGGTTTGTTTAATGGTATATCAACCTTTGTGGGTTATTTAATACCAAAGCCATCCTTATTGAAGGGCAATAAGTAAAGTAAGTAAAGTTAGCGACCATAGACGAGGGTGACCCGAAGGCTCCCTTTTCGATAGCTACTACACCAAGGTGTAGGGGAGGGCGCTACTCCATTCCCTGGATTGCTCCACTTTACCCTTGAACCGTACCTTATAATGCTGAGTGTTAAGCAAGGTGGTATCAAGTTCCATTTTTAAAGTCTTTAGTATGACTCGACCTGGGATTGAACCTAGGTCTCCCGGGCCATTGGCGAACACTCTAACCGCTGGGCCAATGTCCCGCAGGAAATACTGGTTTTCTTATCTTTCCCAAGAGTATCAGTCCAATTTGTGAATGTAATAGCGTGAATGAAGATCGAACTCACTTTGATGTGGCAGTTTAGTACGTTAGCCATTACGCCCTTGGGATTCATCGTAATTAAGAAATGTGGCCCAATCAGCTGGGGTTGTAGAATACACCGACTGCACCTCTGCAGACAGGTAAGACTCCGACGAGTGAGCTGGATATGACACTTAGCTATCTGATGGTGAGGCTCCAGCAATGCTGGAGATTTGGGGAATGTGGAGTGCCCCTTTTAATGCCATCATTCCCAGGTGCATTATGACCCGGAGTGGTAGCACCTGATAGAGTTCTATCTATGGGTTAAATAGAACTGTTTGATATTCAAACTGTGCACTTATGCTAAACTGAATAGTTAGAACTAGAACTGTTTTTGCATTTAACTGTGTGTAAACAAATGACTGAAGTTTAATTGAATTGTTAGTGATACATAGCAATACATAAAAGCATTAAACTGTGTGCATACAAATGATTAGTGGTAAATAGAATAATTCGTATTAGATCGAAATAAATAAAAGCATTTAACTATGTGAAAAAATGAGCTCAGGCACGTTTAAAAATGTTATCGACAAAATGTGTTTAGAAATCATATATTTGATATATATGTATAAAAAGGATTTAGTTTTAAATAACCTACCATAGTTGATATAGCATAAAACAAAACAAAACTAGTCATGAAAAGAATATATCATTATAAAAATTGAGAAAACTATTAGTTTGAAGTTTTATCTTACTCTGGTGGCTAGTATAAGAGTACTTTTCTGATTTTTTAAAAATTTTGATTGCTTCATTTCACTATATATATATATATATATATATATATATATATATATATATATATATATAAGTGTGTGTGTGTGTTTTATGCGAAATGCTATATGGTATCATTAATATGAATGTTTTGAGCAACTGATTGCTCTGAATGTATGAGAAGATTTTTCAAGTGCTTGAAGATCTTATTAAGCAGAGCTGATTTAGAATCTAAAATATCAGAATAGATATATTGTCAAATAAAGCCTGTAACCGCATGCAGTATTTGACATTGTGAACATTCTTGTATTTTATATTTTAAATCGGCTCTGCTTAATAAGATCTCCAAGCACTTAAAGAATGTTCTCATACATTTTGAGCAATCACTTGCCGAAAACTTTCATATTAATGATATCATATAGCTTCTTGCATAAAACGTGTACACACACACACACACACACACACACACACACACATATATATATATATATATATATATATATATATCCTATGCATAAATATACCTGGCTACTATTCAAGATTATTGAACAACTCACAATTTTATATATATATATATATATATATATATATATATATATATATATATTAAACTATGGGATGTTCAATATTCTTTATACACACACACACACACACACACACATATATATATATATATGTATATACACAAATACTCATATATATATATATATATATGTACATATATATAAGGGTGTTCTGAAAGTAATTACCGATTACTAAAGAGGATATTCAAGTTAGATTCATTTTAAAATTATCAGCAAAAATGCAATCCTCTTCATTTTTAATGACTGCAGCCCCGTAAAACAAAATATATTATCGTTACGATATGAAGTTAGACTTTCTTATCTTGCGTAAGCAAAAAACTGAATCCCCAAGCGACGTTGACTCTGTTTCTACGCTATACTTACATTTACATAGGCTCAATCCCCTATATTGAGCACTCTTTTTTTATAGATATAGCAAACTACGTTTTATATATATATAAATATATATATATATATGTCAGCCCATGAAATCAGTAGACCAGTTTACATAGCTCGGCAGCTATATAACATCTACTGATACCGATGTCAACGTACGCCTTGCAAGGGCGTGGACTGCTATTGACAGGTTATTGATCATATCTGATCTCTCCGATAAAATTAAACATGATTTCCTATGTCAATACTACTGTATGGATGCACCACCTGGATGCTTACAAAGCGTTTTGGAGAAAAGGCTAGTTGGGAACTACACAAGAATGCTATGAGCTGTTATAAACAAATCCTGGAAGCAGCACACCACAAAACATCATCTGTACAGCCACTTACCTCCCATCTCACAAACTATCAAAGTAATACTTGCTGAGCACTGCTGGTGAAGTAGAAACGAATTCATATGGGACATTTTTCTAAGGACTTCTTCGCATGGACGAGCTAGGACTGGCCAATAGGATGGACTTACATGTATCAAATCTGTGCAAACATTGGATGCAGGCTAGATGACTTGCCAGGAGCGATGGATGATAGGGACGGAGATAGAGAGAGAGAGAGAGAGAGGAAATTCTGTGTTATCGGGATTTGATGATGATGATGATGATGATGATGGTATATATAGGAAATAATGCAATTTCCTCATCAAAGAAAGTTCTTGAAAAAACGGATCAGTTTGGGCGTAATTGTAAACCTAAAAAACGCCCTCGCACGCGTTCTAGAAAATTCAAGAATTTGGGGAAAAACCCAACTTAAAAAAATCAAAACACTCGGCCGCATTTTTTGACCAATCGGGTGTGCTAAATTATACGCAGTCACTTTCTTCGTTAGTTATCATCATCATATCGCGCAGGTAGCACGGATATCCCTGACCTCTCTCGCCACTCCTCCCTATCGTTCATCACCCTAGGTAGGTCTTCAGGACAACATCCCGTATCCTCACATAGCTGTTGAATGTACGTTCGTGCTGGTCGACCTGCTTTTGCGCGGCCATGTGTGGGGATCCATAAGAGTACATCTCTTATGAGTTCATCTCTGCTTCTCTAGCAGTGTCCTGCATGTCTGGTTTGTCTAACTTGAATAGTTTTCGTGATAGGGGGCAGGTGGCCGTACAGTTGGTGTCTTGTGGGGTGTTGCTGCCAGGACTTGTTCAGGATTGCACGCAGCATTCTTTTGTAATTGCCATCTAGCTTCTTCTCCAGCCGTTTTGTTAGCGTCCATGTAGTGCAGCCATATAGCAGTATCGATGTGACCGCTGCCTGGAAGAAATTGCGTTTCATTTTATCGGTTAGGTCTGATTTCCATATAATCGATAGCTTATTGATAGCTGTCCATGCTTTCGTTAACCTCGTTTCGATGTCCTTTTCGGTTGATTCGACGCTGCTTCCTAGGTAAGTGAATTTGTCTACTAGTTTAAGAAGGGTTCCTTCTAGAGTGGAGATGTTCCCTGTTTGGTTATAGCACATATATTAACATAGAGGCCTATGCTTGCTGCTGCTCGTTCCAAACTATGCAGAAGTGTTTCGGCTTGGTCAGGTGTATTTGCCAGTATCGCTATGTCATCGGCGTAGTCGGCGTCGGTAATTGTTTTTGCGGGGTACCTTCTGCTTCTTTTCTTCGTCAGTTCGAAGCCATTCTCTTTGATTTTGTCAATCGATGTTCTAAGTACGTAGTCTAGACAAATGATAAAGAGGTACGGGGCCAGCGTGTCCCCTTGTAGTACTCCTGCTACAATGTCAAAGTATTCTGTGTCTCCATCCAGTGATCGTACTTTTACTTTAGTGTTTCTATAGAGAATCGTTATTGCCGCTACGGTTTCTTTAGGTATGCCGTAGGCTAGTAGGATTTGTTCCATCTTTCCTCTGTGAATGGAATCGAAAGCCTTGGTAAAGTCGACAAATATTAATGTCGCTTGTAGGTTCTTTGCCCGTACACCTTCAAGGATTCTACGGATGGTTAATATTTGTGAGGTCGTGGATCTATTTCTTCGGAAGCCATTTTGGTTTTTTCTAAGTATGTTGTCGATTTTGGGTTCTATGCGGTTTCGTAGTAGGGCATTGTAGATTTTGGCTGCTATGGATGTAAGTGTTATGCATCGGTAGTTTTTGGCTAATCCGAGGTCCCCCTTTTTAGGGAAGGGGAGTATGCATCCCTTCATCCATCTATCTATCGGATTTTGATTGTATACTGCGTTGCAGTGTCGGAGCAGTATGTCGTCGAATTGTCTGGTCTTCAATACTTCCAGGGGAATTTTGTCCAGCCCTGCAGCTTTCCTATTTTTAATTTTTCTGAGAACCGAGTCGAGTTCTTCGTGTGTGAACGGTCCTAGTTTAATGTCTAATTGTTTGCTAATTATTCTGGTGATTGGTTCATGAGTTATTTTCGGTGGGTTTCCTAGTAAGTTTTCGAAGTGCTGTTTCCACAGTTTTATTCTTTCTTGTTGGTTTGCTGCTTTCAGTTTTGCTTTGGCTGTGTTTTTTCTTCTACTCACTTCGTTTATTGTTTGCCAGGCTATCCTAGATTGTCTTTTTGAATGTATTCTGTCTGTTCCTTTATATATATGCCTGCTAATTGATATTGTGCCGTTTTTAGTTTTAAGGCATTTGTGTTTGTTGGGTTTTTTCGATAGTTTTTGGAGGCTGTTTTCACTAGTGCTCGTTTTTCTCTCACCGCTAAAGTTTCCCATGGGACTCTATATTTATTTTTTGTGGAGCTAACGCGCACATTCATTGTCCTTCCAAATACTATAAAGTCAGAGCATTTTCAAAGGTACCTCAGAACAGTTTCTAAAAAGGAACAATGGCAGACTTTAAGCTGCAAGGATCCTAGTTTCAGCTGGGCTACCTTCGGGTAGGCGAGCTGCATTATTGACTCCTTTGGTCTCCATGTATAGCACTAGACCTTGCTGTCTAGTTTAAGCTATAACCCGGGATCCGTGCCTGGACCCAGATTTGGGTTCAAGAAACAGCTTGGGTCATTAGACTCACATTGCACTAAGTGAGTCGATGAGCTACACAGACCAGCAGGGTTCGTGTCTCGGCTCGTTCCCGACCTACCCATCCCCTTAATCCCCACTTAAATCGGCCTTCGGGTGAGAGGCATAGGCAAATAGGCAGAACAGTTTACTTGTCAAGACGATACAACTGTGTCTCAAAGTCTCATAGCAGCCAAAACTTGCTTGACCGCCGTACGACCCGTATCAAGTTACGATAGTTAACTTGGACGATGGCCTATCAACTCCTGGTGCTGGCTAAAAATTCACTGCTACCCACAGTGACTTAACACAAGAACACTTTCATTTCTTCGTATTCAGATTTGTACAAGAATAAAACTTCTCTATTTTTGTAGTACTTGCGTTAATTGTATTTTCTTTGTTAACATTTATCCACTACAGTTTATATGACAACGATTAAACAGAAAGGCCAAGGAAAATTGTTAAAAATTCTCAGGTAGCATTCGATCTACGGACCTTCCCATGAATTGTAAAAATTTGGTTTAATTTAAAATTTTCTTGGCCGCCATTTTTAAAAATCTGATGGTATCTTGTGATAGTGCGATCTATCTTTATAAGTATTTACTAATATTAAATTAATCTGATACAAGGCGATAGTTGTAGGTACCCAAAGAGGTTCGAATTCACTAGTGCATTATTGTATGCAAGTTCAATTTGATCAGTACAGTTGCATGATTCTATGAGGCAACCAGCATTTATTTTTAAAACAATCTTAAACCTTTATTTCTTATTAGTTATTTCTACTTCTTTCTTTCTTTTTTCTTTCTTTCTTTCTGTTTTCTTTCTTTCTTTCTTTTTTCTTTCTTATCTTATCTTATTTTATCTTATACCTCATTTCACCCTTCACTGCCTTTTCTTTCTTTCTTTCTTTCTTTCTTGTCGGCTTTGTACCTATCCGAAAGTATTGATTTATATATTTATTCATTTGTAGGCATTCTTTCTTTCTTTCTTTCTTTCTCGTACACCCTTAACACATTTTTTATAAAAAGGTAATTTTCTTCTAAACTAAACATACCTAGTATTTTTTTAAATTTCTAGTGGAACATTATACAACCCAAACGAATATTATTAGGTATTATTTACAGGATATCCAATAAATAAGTACAAACCTATTTTTTTTCAATTAAAAGTTAATTTTTCAAACCAAAGATATTAAATGTTTATTTTGAGTGGAATAGTATTCAATCAAAATGGATGTTTTAATGCATTATCAATCATTAAACTCTAGATTATAAAAGCTCTGTAAGCAAAAATATGAACAAAAAGCCGTACATGAATAAATACACTACTTATAAGTTGACGCAAATTTATTTTCGTCCATTTCCTAAAACGATAAACTTCATGCCATACATGACTCTTATATCATTGACTGATTGGTTGATTTAACGACATGGCAACCTGTCTTGGGTTATTTCATTCCTAGAGGTTAAGAAATTGTATTCATTTTACGTTTATATTTACATTTTTTGCACAGTCGTTTCTTTAGAGTTTTATTTTTTGCACACTGTCCTATCAAAAACGAATAATTTCTTAACAGATATATTTGAACAATACTTGGTACCCTAACAGGAACTACCACTCCGAGTCAAAGGGGACGGAGAAATAATGACTGAAGGAATATTCCACACTCCACAGATCCTCTAGTATTGGAGGCCCATCAAATGTCGGCAAGTTTCGTACCGAGGGCACCCTCTTATACTTAGTGAAGAAATTGCCTCTCTGCAGGAAATACAGTCTGTGCATATATATATATATATATATATAGAGAGAGAGAGAGAGGGAGAGAGAGAGAGAGATACGTGGTTCATTCGATACGTTTCCAGACTTTTTTGTACAGACATTTAAAATTGTCGTAGACTCTTGAAAATTCACTATGTTATTGCTATACATCTTATGAGATGACTGACCAATTTTTATGATTTCAGGTTCAAATCAACAGCTACAGCAGCAATTGGAATACACCCTACTAAATACTGATTGTCACAGCTAGTGAATTTCAAAAATGCAATCTGGACGTGATGACACTTTAGAAGAACGATATGCAATAAAATTCTTTTTAAACTTGGAAAATATGCCACAGAAACGTATGGAATGCTTCAGACTGCTTTTGGAGCATCTTGCATGAATCGAGCATCAGTTTTTCAGTGTCATAAGAGATTCAAGGAAGGCACGGAGTCTGTGAGGGATGATGAGAGGTGTGGAAGGAGTAAGGAAGTCAATAGACCAAAGTTGATTAGCCAAAGGGTTAGGGTTAGGGTTACTATGTTTATGTTTTAAGGGAGTTCAGGGTTAGGGTTACTATGTTTATGTTTTAAGGGAGTTCAGGAAGAGATTCCTAGGGAAGAGGCCAGCACTCTTCAAATCGGGTCAGTGGCATTTCCACTAGGACAATGCACTAGTCCACAACTCTATCCTTGTCACAGACTATTTCACCAAGATGGGCATCAACACAGTTCCTCAGCCTCCCTATAGTCCGGACCTTGTTTCCTGTGACTTTTGGTTATCCCCTAAGCTCACAGGATGTCGTTATGAGACAATTGAGGTGATGATAGAGACTGTGGCTAAGATCATTGACATGCTCACACAAGAGAACTTCCATGGGGCCTTCCAGAAGTTGTTGGAACGGTAAAACAAGTGCATTGCAGCCGGATGAGTCTACTTCGAAGGGGACTAGAGTTTCATACATGTACTATCAATAAAAGTGCCCATACGAAAAAGTCTGGAAACTTATTGAATGATCCTCGTATCGATCCGTCTTTATCTATGTTTGCTTCTTCCATCCCCGTCTGTTTAATCTATCTATCTATCTATCTATCTGAGTATTTATAAACTATGAAGACAATTTATTTTAAATAAGATAATTAAAAAACAACTTTTTCAGCACCAGTATAACCAAATCTGTGTGCGTGTGTGTGCGTGTGTGTGTGTGTGCGTGTGTGTGTGTGTGTGTATATGGATAAAGTATTTACAAAAAATTAAAAACTATTTATGAAAAGAGAGCTAAAAAGTTCTTTATGTTTTTTTATTCAAAATGTTAACAAATCAAAAAGATTACTTCAGTCTTCAACAGAGGTCGGCTATCAAATTTCTAGTGCCAATAGAAGACATTTCTAAACAACTGAGAATTTTTTGAGAGTACAGCACGCACAAATATGTATAATGACCTTGCCTTTTTATAATGTCAGCTGTTGTTAGGTTCTCAAAATGTCCACTCCAGAAAACAAATAGAGGTGAGTCTTGTTGTCTCAGTCAGTTCTGTTGGGAACAGTTACCACATCGTCCTTACGAGCCAAATAAGGTCTCCTCTTAATTTCACCTTGTTTGAATCCTTCAAAGAATTTCAACGTGGAACAACATTTTCAAGCGATGATAAAGTGAGGAACTCAGTGATTAAATGGCTAAAAATTCAGTACAAAGATTTTAATCGTGGAGGAATACAAAAACTTGTTTTTGATGGGAAAAATTTGTTTTAAAGAATGAATTTTGTAAAATAAAGCAATTTTTCCCTGAGTAAATGTGCCTCGTTTTATGGCAAAATTGGGCTTATTCATTGAATGACCCTCGTATATATATATATATATATATATATATATATATATATATATATATATATATATATATATATCATCAAGCAAAAAGCATATAAGGAAAATTTTTGCATAAAAAGCGCTCGACGCTATTTTGGCAGAGCAGGTATAAAAACTGAAAACTATTATGATTATGAACACTAGAAATCTATTACCTGAAGTTTCTCGTGGTGTGCACAATCAGCAGACGGAAATGTCAAAAAAGTGACTAATCAACCCTATTCAATTCAAGTAACTGACTTCTAGTTTTTGAGATCATGGTCTAGTGGGTAGAGTATTCGCCAATGGTCCAGAATACCTGGGTTCAATCCCAGGTCGAGTCATACTAAAGACTTTAAAATGGTATTTGATACCTCCTTGCCTAACACTCAGCATTATAAGGTGTAGATCAAGGGTAAAGTGGAGCAATCCAGGGAAAGGAGTAGCGCCATCCCCTACACCTCGGTGTTGTAGCTATTGAAAAGGGAGCCTTCTGGTTGACCTCGACTACAGTCGCCAACTTTACTTTATAGTTCGAGAATCATAAGGCATTATGTAGTAGCGTTGGTTTGGTTACATTTTGCCTTACCGGATACCGGATTGCTCAATTCTTTCGAAGAGCTTTGCATTATATATATATATATAGAGAGAGAGATAGATAGATAGATAGATCACCTCCCCATAAAATAACCACTTTTAGCTATTTATTTATCATTTTGCTTACTGAATGGATAAGAAATTTTGTATATATATGTATATATATATATACATATCAGTGATTGATTGTGTGCGCTTATTTTGTGTATATGTTTGCCCATGTTAATCTAGTGATTATATCAGTGACGAATAATTTAATAGACCAAAGATGCTATCTTCATCGGCCGACCAACATAACGGCGCCCACCGGTTATCATTGAATGGCGGACCCTACATTGAAGCTACCATTGCTGTCATGGCAACCGCCATAGCCGCAGCAAGCATCACAAATAACACCGCAAGAAGCATCAGTCAGTCAAGCACTATGACAACCATCACTATGGCAACAATGAGTGTCACTATGACAACCACCTTTGCCATTACAACTAGTTGTATAAACCAATATATGTTGAGGTGTGAAAAATTCGACTTCACGAGTCCGTCAATCGATTGAATGACACTTCCACCATCCAAACATGTCTTGACCGTTGTGCTTGGGATAAAACTTCGTTTTAAAAAAGTAAGAAGCATCTTATATTCTAATATTCAAGATATTCCCTGTGTGCACACAGACATTATGCGATTCCAAGTAGTCGTAACATCTAAACTTATTTGAATATATTTATAAATATGGTGATATCACCGACATTAACTTAAAATATTTCTTTTCTTACCGGCAGAGTTTCTGTGTACCCTTCCCATCGCTAGAGGGCAGTGAAATCCGATATGGTGCTTACCCTACAGCCATGTGTTTTTCTGCTCAACTAGTACTACCAAACCACCTCTAAATATATATATATATATATATATATATATATATATATACGAGGATCCTTAAATAAGTTTCCAGACTTTTTTCGTATGGGCACTTTTATTGATAGTTCATACATGAAACTCTAGTCTCCTTCAAAGTAATCTCCTCCGGCTGCAATGCACTTGTACCGTTCCAACAACCTCTGGAAGGCCCCATGGAAGTTCTCTTGTGTGAGCATGTCAATGACCTTAGTTCCAGCCTCTTTCATTACCTCAATTATCTCATAACGACAGCCTGTGAGCTTAGGGAATAACCAAAAGTCACCGGGAGCAAGGTCTGGACTATAGGGAGGCTGAGGAACTGTGTTGATGCCCATCTTGGTGAAATAGTCTGTGACAAGGATGGAGTTGTGGACTGGTGCATTGTCCTAGTGGAAATACCAGAGTGCTGGCCTCTTCACTAGGAATCTCTTCCTGAACTCCCTTAAAACATAAACATAGTAACCCTAACCCTAACCCTTTGGCTAATCAACTTTGGTCTATTGACTTCCTTACTCCTTCCACACCTCTCATCATCCCTCACAGACTCCGTGCCTTCCTTGAATCTCTTATGCCACTCAAAAACTGATGCTCGATTCATGCAAGATGCTCCAAAAGCAGTCTGAAGCATTCCATACGTTTCTGTGGCATATTTTCCAAGTTTAAAAAGAATTTTATTGCATATCGTTCTTCTAAAGTGTCCTCATGTCCAGATTGCATTTTTGAAATTCACTAGCTGTGACAATCAGTCTTTAGTAGGGTGTATTCCAATTGCTGCCGTAGCTGTTGATTTGAACCTGAAATCATAAAAATTGGTCAGTCATCTCATAAGATGTATAGCAATAACATAGTGAATTTTCAAGAGTCTACGACAATTTTAAATGCCTGTACAAAAAAAAGTCTGGAAACTTGAATGCACCACGTATGTTATGAAATGTGTTATAATAGATAGATATGAACTAAATAATATATATACTAACATAGATAGATAGATAGATAGATAGATAGATAGATGTGAACCTTTTAAACAAAATTTTGGAACGCTAACTACATCATACAAATCTGAAACAGAAGTCTTCGGACAATTAACTTCACTGGGATATTCACAAATCTGGAACTAAACACAACTAAGCAAAACCTATCTAATGTACCCGTATATAGGCGCCTTTGGTGGTGTAATGGTTAGCAAGCTCGACTAGCAAACCTACACGAATGAGTTCGAGTCTCATTGGGTGCCCCTTTCATCTGGCCCTGTGCCACGTCTAAGCAAAAAGCTTAGTAAATTACCTAATGTACCCGTATACACGTGAATGTACTCACATGCTTACATGTGTATACAAACTCACACAAATCGGACATTCACAGACACAAATCCTGAATTGATAAAGATCACATCCGATCAAAACAATCTTTACGATAAAAACAACCGAAACTTAACTTAACAATTCGAAACATCCTGAAGAAGATGAAAAGTCTGAAACATGTGTAGAACACAGGTATATGAAACAATAAAAACCTAAGTACTTAATTCGAGGGCACCTCTGGTGATGTAACGGTTAGCAAGCTAGACTAGCAAACTTATACGAGTGAGTTCGAGTCTCATTGAGAACCCCATTCATTCGGCCTTGTGCCACATCGAAGCAAAGAGCTTTATAAATTATTAAATACCTAATTCGAAATCACCTGCGGACCTATCCATTTATATATATATATATATATAGCGGTAGAAATAAGTTTAAGACACTTTTATATTGTTTCATAACATTTTTAATAATGCTTCAAGATCTTTGAAATTTTCAGGGAATAAAGATATTCTAATATTATAATTTACAATTCCCATAAGTGTAAAGCTACACGGTATCTATTGCAAAATTTAATATATATATATATATATATATATATATATATCATCATCATCATCAACATCAAGTCGTGCCGCCAGTACGGATATCCCTGACCCTCTCTCGCCACTTCTCCTTATCATTCATCGCTTTTGGCAGGTCTTCATGGTTACATCCCGTATCCTCACATAACTGCTGCATGTATGTTCGAGCTGGTCGTCCTGCTTTTGCTTGGCCATATGCGGGGGTTCATAGGAGTACATCACTGATGAGTTCATCCTTGCTTCTCTAGCAGTGTCCTGTGTGTCTGGTTCGTCTAACTTGTATAGCTTTCGTGATGGGAGGCAAGTGGCCGTACAGTTGATGTCTTGTGGGGTGTTGACGCCAGGACTGTTTCAATATTGCTCGCAGCATTCTTGTGTAATTGCCGTCTAGTTTCTTCTTCAGCCGTTTAGTTAGCGTCCAAGTAGTGCATCCATATAGTAGTATCGATACAACCGCTGCCTGGAAGAAACTGCGTTTCATTTTATCGGTCAGGTCTGATTTCCATATGACCGAAAGCCTATCGATAGCTGTCCATGCTTTCGTTAACCTCGTGTCGATGTCTTTTTCGGTTGATGAGACGCTACTTCCTAGGTAGGTGAATTTGTCTACTAGTTTCAGAGAGGCTCCGTCTAGTGTGGTAATGTCGCCTGTTTGGTTGTAACACATATATTCAGTTTTGTGTGCATTGACATGGA
The DNA here is from genome assembly GCA_963585895.1 of Sepioteuthis lessoniana. Classification (NCBI taxonomy): domain Eukaryota; kingdom Metazoa; phylum Mollusca; class Cephalopoda; order Myopsida; family Loliginidae; genus Sepioteuthis; species Sepioteuthis lessoniana. Next base: position 82,307,358 of record OY757915.1, read on the forward strand.
GGCCAATGCCTGCGGCGGCTCCTTCCAAACTATGCAGTAGTGTCTCGGATTGGTTAGGCGTATTCGCCAGTAACGCAATGTCATCGGCGTAATCGGCGTCTGTAATTGTTTTTGCAGGGTACCTTCTGCTTCTTTTCTTCGTCAGCTCCAAGCCATTCTCTCTGATTTTGTCGATCGAAGTTCTAAGCACGTAGTCTAGACAGATGATAAAGAGGTATGGGCCTAGCGTGTCTCCTTGTAGTACTCCTGCAACAATGTCGAAGTATTCTGTGTCTCCATCTGGTGAACGTACTTTTACTTTGGTTTTTCTGTAGAGAATCGTTATTGCTGCTACGGTTTCTTTTGGTATGCCGTACGCTAGTAGGATTTGTTCCATCTTCCCTCTGTGTATGGAATCGAAGGCCTTGGTAAAGTCGACAAATATAATTCATGGCATTTAGACTGCGACCCTGGGTTTCATGGAGTTTTTTGCAAAACAACAATCATCAGGCAGTCTAAATGCCATGAATTAAATATATATTTATTATTATTATATAATAGCTCTATCCTAGATATTGAGCACTCTCCATATCATATTGCACTTGGTTCGACACATGCCCTCAAAGTGATTTAGTCACAACCAACACTGTTATATATATATATATATATATATATATATACGCTCAGATAGTTTCCGTAAAAGGTCACACGATTATTTACGTATGTTTCAATATTTTCACTAAGATTAAAGTTTAGTTGCCCAGTCTTCGAGATGAGATTGAATGCAGTATCACTTCATCTCCTTTTAACATGTTCTGGTCTTCTGACTGAATGAGTTTAGTTTCTTTGTTTAATGACATATCAACCTTTGTAGGTTATTTAATGCCAAAGCCATTCTCCAAGAAGAACAGTAGTGGTACTATTTAACCCATAACTGGGAGGATAAGGGGGTTCCTACCTTTCCCAAGAGTATTTGCCCGAAAGTGAACGTAATAGTGCGACTGGAGTACGAACTCGCGTACTACGATTCTGCAGTCCATTGCTTTAACCATTACACCACGAGGACACCCCCTCTGACAGAATGAGGCGGAGATTGATGGAAACTTGGTCCTGAAGAAGTTAGTTCACTAAGTTTTCTAAGTTCTGCTTCTAGAGTTTCGTTTTGTATATTTGGTTCTCGAACAAGCTTGCTATTCCTATCCTCATCCTTTTTTTCTTTTCTTTTTTTATTGATGTCTCTTCGGTAACAGTGAAAGATAAACTGCACTATTCAAGCAAACACCACATGCGACCTACGGTGCCCATCACATCTACCTTACGCTAAATACCAATTCCCACTGGTCCACTGTTGATTTTGCTGCATGTCCTTGTGATGCAAACGTGACGCAGTATAAGATCTTGAATATGGCATAAAAAAGGGTATCCCACGTGTGACGTATTCTTCAGTCGTATCACCTCTAGATTATCACTTGTTTGTCACGAAGCAATATCCCTCGCCTTGTCAGCAATTCTATCAATTTCGAGATATCAAAAATTCTCGGGAGGATTTTCATCCAATGAAAATCGTAATCATTCATTCACAATGGAATCAACACAAAATTAGTTGAAAAGTAGCTTGAGGTCATGAGATGTAAATTAGTTGATGCGCGTTTGAGGTGATTGGTGCATGGAACGGAAGGGAAAGAAAGAAATGATGCATGATGGAAAAAATTGGAGAGATATAAGCCCGAAGAAACGACAGTGACTTCTGGGCTTTTTTGGTGTTTGTCTGTTTGTTTGTTTGTTTGTTTTTCTCCCTTTTTTCTCTAGTATTGGAGGGATTAAATCAAGGCTGTTCTCGTACACAAGGATCTTGCGAGGTTTAAATCCAGCATTCAGGCTGGCTATTACATTCTTATTGATTTCTCATTATGTCGGTCGGGCTATTGTAGTCGGAGACAAGGTGAATGACACTTTTCCAGATGCCATTTTACACCACAGGTCATAGAAAGCCAAGGAAACTACTTTGATCAGGGAACAATAATGCTATGAATTATATGAAACAGGAGATTTTGTCAATAAACTCCTTGAAATGTTTACGTCGACATGATTGACTAATTCTTTAAGTAATCAAGCAGACATAAAATGATTTGAGCACCTGAGTAATGTGATTGTGTATGAGTGTGTGAAGATGCGTGTGTATGTATGTGGATGTGTGTGTCTATGTATGTGTGCATATGTATGTATGTACGTGTATGCATTTGTGTGTGTGTGTGTGTAAATTAATAGTAATAACTAAGTGTTCAAGGAAAGTGAGTTTAACTCACTTTTCTTGAACACTTGAACACTTTGCTTAATGTTTTTATAGATGAACGGGTTTATATATATATATATATATATATATATATATATATATATATATATGCCACGTGAAATTCAGTCGTAAATTTTTACCGTTTTGTTTTATTTTGAATGTATTTACCCAACCCCATTGCACGTGCAGGATGTGATTTAAAGTCAATTTTCAAGCGGAGTTTGATAAGTTTGAATTCAGAGTTTTCCTTCTCCTTGAGTGGTTACCACACCAAGGTTAAAGAGCTTAGTCTGCCCTACTATTTATCCATGCCTGGACGGAGAATAGTTTGATTCATAATCATTGGATTTCTGAAATATATTGATATTGCTCGGAGTTTTTGTGCATAGAGTGCTGTATTTTACTGATTTAAAACGCATTTAGTGATAAAATTTTAATTATTTGCCTAGTGAGTAGAATGTTCGCCAATGGTCAAGGAGACCGGGGTTCAATTCCAAGTCAAGTCATACCAAAGACTCAAAAAATGGTACTTGATGCCGCCTTGCTTAATACTCAGCATTATAAGGTACGGATCAAGGGTAAAGTGGAGCAATTTAGGGAAATGAGAAGCACCCACCTACACCTCGGTGTTGTAGTTATTGAAAAGAAAGCCTTCGGGTCGCCTTCGACTAAGGTCGCAAACTTTACCTACTTATATATCATCATCATTTGGAGGTGCCCGTGGTGTAATGGTAATCGTCGTAGGAAATGGACACGGCGACACGAGTTCAAAGACAAGACTGATTGCATTTCACATAGCACTAATATCCTTGGGAAAGGTATGAATCCAATTATTCTCCCTCCAGCTATGGTTAAATTGTAGGACAGGTTGAGTTCTTCAGCTTTGGTGAGGCAATTAGTCTAGGAGAAGGAAAACTCTGAATTCAAACCTGTTAAACTCCGCTTAAAAAATGACATTGTGTCATATCCTGCCCGGGCGGAGGGGTTGGGTAAATATGTATATATCATCATCATCAAGTAGCACTGACAGAGAAGGACGTCGCAAATACGCCTGCCCAAGATGAATCCATACTACATAGCCTAGAGCAAGTAACGGAAGGCATTGGCCTTCACGTGAACGCAAATAAAATAGAATTCTTGTGTTTCAAGTGGCAGTACTTTAAGATAAGTAGGCAAGTTCACATACTTCGGTAGTAATATCTCATCTACTAAAAGTGATGTCAACATACGGCTTGCGAAGCCGGGGCTGCTATTGACAGGTTATCAATCATATGGAAGCCTGATCAATCCTATAAAATAAAACGAGATTTCTCCCAGGCCGTGGCTGTGTCAATAATATTTAATGGATGGATCACACAGACGCTAACAAAAGGCATAGAGAAAAAGCTGGATGGGAACCGCACAAAAATGTTAAGTGCTATTTTGAACAAATCCTGGAAGCAACAACCCACAAAACAGCAGCTACGCGGCTACTTACCTCCCATCTCAAAAACATCGTTGTGAGACGAACAATACATGCTGAGCACTTCTGGAGAAGGAAGAATGAACTCGTAAGTGACATATATATATTTGTCATCCTCAGACAGCCAGTTTCGTTGTATCAGAACACTTCAGTGTGCTTCAAGCTGGGATCGAAACACGACTGACGTAAAGGCAAAACGATATCTTACCTCAGAACCATCGTCATTCTCAGCGTAAGTGAAGGAATTTTAAACGTATAACTTTCTATATATACGTTATCGGCTACCTGGAGTGCTCAATTCTTGCGAAGAACTATGTCTTTCAGCGAATGTTGCAGCTGGCAAATTTTCCCCACTAAGCAGTCTCTCATCAACCGAAAAAGACATCGACACGCGGCTAACGAAGGCATGGACAGCTATCGATAAGCTATAGATCATATGGAAGTCAGACCTGACCGATAAAATGAAACGCAGTTTCTTCCAGGCAGCGGTCGTGTCGATATTGCTGTATGGATGCACTACTTGGACGCTAACAAAACGGCTGGAGAAGAAGCTAGACGGCAATTACACAAGAATGCTGCGAGCAATATTGAACAAGTCCTGGAGGCAACACCCCACAAAGCAGCAACAATACGGCCACCTACCTTCCATCACGAAAGCTATCCAAGTTAGACGAACCAGACATGCAGGACACTGCTGGATAAGCAGGGACGAGCTCATCAGTGATGTACTCCTATGGACCCCCACATATGGCCGAGCAAAAGCAGGACGACCAGCTCGAACATACATACAACAGCTCTGTGAGGATACGGGATGTAACCCTGAAGATCTGCCAGAGGCGATGAACGATAAGGAGAAGTGACGAGAGAGGGTCAGGGATATCCGTGCTGGCGGCACGACATGATGATGATGATGATATATATATATTGTGACGGCAAATTCTTTAAAATCCCAAAACGGGACTTTATTTTCGCACGTGTGAAGATGGGGCAGGTTGGCACTTGATCCCTTGTAGAATAAGTCTTCGTTCAGAGTTTTTTTCTCAGACATATACGAACTGGCATATTATTTAGGGGATCAATTTATGGCTAGACTGACCGCCGCTGGCAAGGGGTTCCAAATTCCACACTATACACACACCCACCCACCTACCAAGGCCACTAAACTTCCTCCCCTAGAACAATGGAAGATATGGACCTCTAGGTTTAGACGTAATAATATTAATTATAGTAGTCGGCAATTCCAGTTTTCCCGTGTGATATTTTAAAGGAATTAATAGGACAATTTTAAGCAAGATAACATAAGGCGAATAGAAGCTGGAAAAGAAATATGACATAACAAACTCGTAGAAGACACTGCAAATAACAACTTCGACCACGTGGGAACATTAAAATACATGAATCTTTTACTACACATAGATATACACCTTCAACGTGTCAAATATATCATAAATGAACAGTCCATGAACATAAATGTCTTTCTTCTTTTCTGTTCTTTCGTTTTGCTTCAAATTGTGTGTGTGTGAGAGAGAGAGAGAGAGTGTGTGTGTGTATATAAAATTGGGTATAAGGAGAAACGGTCTCAAAGTTTACTTATCTTTTTCTTGATGGAGTTCCTGTGGAGAATATTTCCTCTTTTACGGGCTAATAGACTTTATGCTATTTTTAGTACTGGCTTGAAGAAGTGGCTCCTTCGTGTCCGAGATATTTTTTGTCTTCTTCTACCCGGAGTACTTGGCTTTTGGTTCCGTCCGCCACGAACCCTGTCCAACAACTAACCTTGTCATTTCCTTTTTTCACTGACGGGAAGAAGGTGCCACTTCCGTTTTTAGGGTCCCAGCCAATCATTTGGCTTCTACCTTCTTCCTTCCCGTGTCAGGCGACCCGACGGGGGTCACCGAGTACAAACATCTGTTCTTAACGGTCATTCTCTGATGGCTTGCTACTGTTAATTCAAACAAGAGGATAGTAGTAATTTTATTTCTATCTTCTTAGTGGGACACCAAGTATTTGTCGCTGCCTCCCACCAGACACGACTTGACACAAGGTCAAGTGGGACACCACGTGACAATATATATCCAGGTCCTTCCTGACGTTGATCATAAACACGAAAAGCGTAGCTACTTTCAATAAACTGGCTTCCTCTGAACGGCTGTTGTTGTTTGCCACAAGCACAGCATGTCTATTCACTTTCTCTGTAAATGATCTCAGTAGTCTGAAAAAGAAATGAAAATGTTAGAATTTGGCGCATACCGCATGACATGACGTTAGATCGTCTTCCATTTATGGTGGACGAAATTAACCTACTAATGTTACGACGGCGGGAATCTTCATTGATCTCCATCATCAAAAGAGAATTACTTTAAAAGAAGGAACAAAACAAAAGAGTTTCTTGAGTTACAAGTGACGTTAATTCGCTTTGTTCTTTGATAACTATGATCTTCACGCCACTCATCTGACATCTGACATTTACACTCTCCCCACTTTTTATGTAACTTACAAGTCTCTCAACTCTCTCTTTTGTATTTTCCATACTTTTCTTCTACTCTCTTCACTTGATTCCTTCTCTTTTTCTCTTCTACATCTATCTTCTTTCACCCTCTCTTTTCTTTCTTTCTTTCTTTCTTTCTCCTTCAATTTTGTTCTCTTTCGTTAACTTCTTTTGCTTTCCTGTTTCTCTTGTTTTCTCTCTTCCCCCTCTGTCTGTCTCTATCTCCTTTCCGTCTTTCCCCCCACTTTTCTTTCTTTCTTTCTTTGATTGCATTCTTTCATTGTTACTTCAATTCTTTTCTTTTTCTTTTTTTTTTTTTTGGTTGTTGACATTCTAAATACTCTTTTTGTTTTCTGCTTTTCGTCGTCTTTTGTTGTTTTTATTTGTTTGTTTGTTTGTTTGTTTGATTAATTGTTTGTTCTTGTCTGGGTAGGAGAGCACCTTGCATGATGTAATGGTTAACGAGCTAGGTCAGTTGTAACTTGTGGTAAATTCCGCTAAATTTAGTAAGTGACTAATGTCATTCATTTTTCTCTGTCTCTTTCTCGTCCTTTTCTTTGACTATTTTTCTTAATGAGATCACTAGTTCCATCTCTCTCTCTCTCTCTCTCTCTCTCTCTCTCTCTCTCTCTCTCTCTCTCTCTCATATATATATATATATATATATATATATATATGTGGGCATGCGCGTGTTGTGTACGAATTGGTTTGCTGCTTGTTTAACAGTTTTAGAACATCTGCTTGTTTTGATAGTTTCAAACTGGGTCAACAGCTTTAACCGAAATATTTGGAAATAGGCCAGAAAGTTAAAGAAAATGCTCACTATAATTTGAAATAAAACGCCTGAATTATAATTAATTTCTGACTAATATTTTCTTAAAATCTTATTTTTCTCGATTTCTATAAATTAAATGCTTTTTTATAATTACTTACTTCTTGTTTCTGCTTTTTTCTTTTTTTTTTTTTTTTTTTTTGTTCTGTGCACTACACTAAAATGAATTTGGAGATGAGGCTCCAGTTCCGAATCTTTGGGGAGTTTGGGTCACTTCTTCTTTACCAAATTCCCAATTGTCCACTCTGACCCAAAGGAATAGTATCTGTTTGAGTCCAATCTGAGTCAAATTCATTTGAGATAATGTTTGAAATGCTTTTAAACGACATTGGCTCTTAAAGCATTAACATTGAAACTATTTAAAATGATTGTGAAAATACATTTTCGTACTCTATATGATTTGAGACAATAATTGTTAAACTGACTTCGGCATAAAATAGTCGACATGCCTTAAAACCAACCAACTGATCGTTGATTTTAATTCGTTTTTTCTCGTATTTTTTTTTGTTATATTTTGGTTGCTTTTAATGTTATTCATTTCAACGAGTAATTTTTCATCTTATTTCCGTCGCATTTTTTGTTACTAAAAATTTTGATAGATTTTTCTTTCCTCTTATTATTGTTGCTTTATTATCTGTAATTAATTTTTTCACAAATATCTTTTAATCTTATTTCTTTTGCTTGTTCATTGAAACTCTGGAGTGATAACATCTTGTTAAATCAATGTGTTGGAACTTTAACTGCGAATTAGTTCACGCCCCTCCGAGAAAATTCTTAGAAATATTTCTTTATTTTAAGTAACCTCGTATTTATTTTTTCTAATCATTTCGATAACTCCAGATGCTCTTCTGAATTTCTAAGTCAACTCTGTGTCCTCACGTATACGCATTTTAAAAGTAACGTCAATGTTATTGGTCTCTCTCGAATCAACAGCCTGGAGGTTTAATAGACAATAAGGTTAAACGATAATTTTAATAAATAAATTGTGTGTTCTGAACTTTAAATTAACAACCCTGTAAAGTTACAAAGTAGCCGTGGAGGTGCACTTGGTGTAACGGTTATCGTCGTAGAAAATGGAATCGGTGACCCGAATTCAAATTCTGGACAAGGCTGTTTGCGTCTCATTTCGTACCTTGAGAAAGGTATGAATTTCTCTGTTTTCCCAAACTATGCGTAAATAATAGGGTGGACTAGGTTCTTTTAACTTGGTTCGGCAACCAGTTTAAGAGAAGGAAAACTCTGCATTAAAACCAGCTGTAATCCGCTTAAAAATATACCTTATGTCACATCGTGTCCGCGGGTAGGGGTTAAATAAATACTTGCTATGCTGACGAATGCTTTTTTAAAAATTTAGTTTAACGTTATAGAAATATCATTTTAGGGGCTTCAATATTTTCCTTTGAAAATGATGAGAATTTCCTCCTCTCTCTGAAAGACGTTTTCAAAACTCATGAAGAATGGCCGGCCTAAATTAATAACGCATTTATGAACATGGAAAAGAAACTGTAGCAACCTCAGATATGTAGATTTAGGATTGGATTGGTTTGTCAGACCTATCCAATAAAATAAAATGCTGTTTTTTCCAAGCTGCGATGGTGTCAGTACTACTATACGAATGCACCATATGGACCGTGACCAAGAGTATGGAAAAAAAGCTTGACGGCAATTGCACAAGAATGCTACGGGCTGTATTGAACAAATCCTGAAGGCAGCATCCCACAAAACAGCAGCTGTACGGCCACCTACAACCCATCTCGAAAACCATCCAACAAGACATGCAGGACACTGCTGGAGAAGTAATGGGGAACTCATAAGCGATGTACTCCTGTAGACCTCTCCACACGGACGAGCAAGTATTGGGTGACCAGCTAGAACAGCTCTGTACTAATACAGGATATAACCTCGAAGACCTGCTTGGACAATAGAGACGAATGGCAAGAGAGGGTCAGGGAAATCCATGCTAGCAGCATGTCATGATGATGATGGTATATATGCATGTGTGATTTGTCGATGAATAGTTTTGTGGTTAACATTTTTAAATGAGCCACAGGTCATTTATTTTCACAGTGTTAAATGTTTTCAAATATTTTTATCTCACACTAATAGTTTTATTTGCACACAGTTAAATGGTTTCAAATATTGCTCTTTCTTGTTTGCACACAGCTAAATTGTTAAATTGTTTTATTAGGTCCATAGATGAGATCCTGAAAAATACTACTACACCGGGTCAGAGTGGAACTGAGAATAATGGTAATGATACTCCATATTTCCCAACTCCAAAACTGGAGCCTCACCATCAAACGCTTTAAGTATATACTTTGAACACTCGTTGCAGAGTGGTGCTGACCCCTTTACGGAGATGCAACCGGCATATTTTTCAACCTTAGCCTACAGTAGAATTGGGATTAGAATTTAGGGTTATGGTGATAAACTGAAGAACAATTGTGGGGTGCTGAAAGCTCTGAGAAATATAAAGATTCTAAATTTCGAAGCTCAAAGATGTTTGTAATTACCCAACCCATCTTCCACGAGCAGGATGTAACACCAGGTCAATTTTTAAGTGGAATACTGCTGGTTTGAATTCAGACCAAGACCAATTAAGGGGGCGGTGTCCTCGAGGTGTCATGGTTAAAGCGCTGGACTACGGAATCGTAGTAAGCGAGTTCGAGCTCCAGTCGCATTGTTACGATCACTTTCGGGAAAATACCCTTGGGAAAGGCATGAACCCTCCCAGATATGGGTTAAATAGCATCACTGCTGTTCTTCTAGAAGGATGACTTTGGCATTAAATACCCACGAAGGTTGATATGCCGTTAAAACAAAGAAACCAAATCAAGGATTAAGAATCAAGTCTGTTCGACTAGTTATCTATATTTGTGGGAAAAGATAGATTCATGCCTTTTCCATGAGCATTAGTACAAAGTGAAATACAAACAGCTTCACCAAGGACTTGAACTCGGGTCCCCGTGTCTATTTTTTGAGACGATACCCGTTATGCCACGTGTCTCCATATTAAACTCAATAATGATAAATTTAAAAATCAACATTCTTGATTTAAACTACGCTGTTTGGTTTGGTTTGGTCCCTTTGTTTTAATGGCATATCAACCTTCATAGGTTATTTAATGCCAAAGCCATCCTTGTCAAGGGATAGTAGTGGTACTATTTAACCCATAGCTGGGGAGATTAGTGGATTCATGCCTTTCCCAAGGGTATTAATCCGAAAGTGAACATAATAGCGCGACTAAAGTTCGAACTTGTTTATCACGATGTCGTAGTTCAGCACGTTAGCCACTACACAATGAGGGACCCACCTCCTACACTGCTGTTATTCACTCAGCTTTGCTTAGCCTGGAACACTGGATTTACGTTGCTTACAATATCAAATTGAACAGACTTTATTTTGATGATCCGACCTGAAAACCGATGCTTTCTGCGTGGTTTGACCATGAGCTTTAAACAACGTTATCTGGTTTAATCTATTAAATATGGTATCCTATCGAAACCACATCTACCGCCTTAAACGATTCAATCAACGCGGCTTCTGTATCTTCCTCTTCATCAATTTGAGTGACTTCAGCACCAACAGCTAAATCTTCAAAACCGTCAAAAGATTAGTATCGAAGCAATATTGCTGAAAATACAGTCGCCTTGGTTAGTTCCATTGCAAGGATCGAAGATCACCTTCCAAAGATTACTCATTTCAGAGAGCTGTCCGGAGGCCCCCGGGTCTAAGGATCGCTGCAAAAAAGATAGAATTGAAGAATGCCTTAAAAAATGTGTAATGGTCTTTACTCCATGTGTTTCATCAAATCTAAAAATAGATGGTTGGTTGATTGGTTGGTTAATTGGGTTTTATGGCATATAAATCTTTGTAGGTTATTCAACGCCAAATCCTGTTCTTATACAAATAAACATTTCTATTTCAAACTATTCAGTTACCATAAGTATACAGTTTAATCATCAAAAACATTTCTATTTCAAGCTATTCAGTTTAGTCAAACAGTTCTAATTCAACCAATTCAGTTTAGTATAAGAATAGTTTTTGCTTACACACAGTTAAATGTCAAAACAGTTCTCTGTCAAACAATTCAGTTTAGCGTAAGTACAGTTTCAATATCAAAAACAGTTCTACTTCAAACAATTCAGTTTAACATACAAAAACATTTCCATTTCAAATAAGTCAGTTTAGCCTAATTACGCAGTTTAAATGTCAAAACAGTTCTATTTCAAGCTATTCAGTTTAGCATAACTACACAATTTAGTTCTATTTGACCCATAGATTGGACTCTATCAGGTGCTACTACTCCGGGCCAGAGTGGGCCTTGGAGCGATGACAATAAAAAAGTACTCCGCATTCACCAATGCTCCAGCATTACTGGAACATCACCATCAGATTGTTTAGTGTCATAACCGGGATACTCATTGGGGTGGGGCCCTCTGCAGAGGAGCAGTCGATGTATTCCACACGCCAGCCGACTGGGCAATCTAAAAATAGAGAAAGACACACCTGTGTTTAATTTTCAAAAATAACCATTCTCTATTTTGCCGTCTGTCTAGTTGTAAAAGAAAAAAAGACCTTAAATACTGTAGCTCCTGAACCAAAAACAAAAGTCGAGAATTTCACAACAACAGAAGTTTTATCCTTAAAGGAATTCAGAACTGACTCACAAAAAATACTTAAAACATTTACATAAACTGTATACGTACAAAAATTATTACTCACAAAACCACATGAGCCCAGTCCACCAGAGCAATAGAATTCACTGACTGCATCTGTGCCAAGGAATAAGACTTCCCCTCCGTAACGAGTGTCCTGTATATGACACTAAACAATCTGATGGTTAGGCTCCAGTAAAGCTGGAGCTTTGGTGAATGCAGAGAACCCTTTCATGGCCCGGAGTGGTAGTTTATGGTTCAAATAGAACTCTTTCACATTTAAACTGAGTGCAAACAAATGACTCATGCTAAATTGACTTGTTAGAAGTAGAACTGTTTGATAATTTAACTGTCTACAAACAAGTGACTGATGTTTAACTGAAATGTTAGTGATACATAGCAATACTTGGAACCATTTAACTGTGTGCAAATGAATGAGTTTGGTTTGGTTTGGTTTGTTGGATTTTATGGCATATCAACCTTTGTAGGTTATTTAAAGCCAAATCCATTTCTATGTAAATAATCTGTTCTATTTAAAGCAATTCAGTTTAGCATAAGTACACGGTTTAATTGTCAAAAACATTTCTATTTCAAACTATTCAAGCAGTTATATGTAACAATTCAGTTAAGAGTAAATACAGTTTTAATGTCGAAAAACAGATCTATTTCAAATAATTCTGTTAAGCATAAGCAAGTAGTTTAAATGTAAGTACGGTTTAATTGTCAAAAACATTTCTATTTCAAGCTTTTAAGTTTACTCAAACAATTCGGTTTAGCATAGGGGGTGTCCTCGTGGTGTAATGGTTAAAGCGATGGACTGCGGAATCGTAGTTAGCGAGTTCATACTCCAGTCGCGCTATTACGTTCACTTTCTGGCAAATACCCTTGGGAAAGGTATGAATCCCCTTATCCTCCCAGCTATGGGTTAAATAGTACCACTACTGTTCTTCTAGGAGAATGGCTTTGGCATTGAATAACCTACAAAGGTTGATATGCCATTAAACAAAGAAACCAAACCAAACCATCAGTTTAGCATAAGTATACTGTTATTTCTATTTAACCCATAGATCGGGCGCTATCAGGTGCTACCACTCCGGGCCAGAGTGGACCTGGGAGCGATGGCAATGAAGGGGTACTCCGCATTCCCCAAAGCTCCAGCATTGCTGGAACCTCACCATCAGATTGTTTATTGTCATATATCAGGACACTCGTTGGCGGGGGGAGTCTTACCCTTTTGCAGAGAAGCAGCGGTGTATTCTACAGCCCCAGCTGACTGGACAAAAACGAATGAGTAATGTCTAATGGAATTGTGGGTTTTGGATAGCAATAATTGAGACTATTTCACTGTATAGAAACAATAGCAATGCTTGTTGTGAATATGGATTATCTCCTCTTTGATAATCCAACCTATAAAAGTTGTACATTTCCGCTTGTCAAGTAGACGAGTAGTAAGATTCTTAATCGAATAAAAGATTACGAGACAGAATCTCTTGTCCTGTTTTTATTACAATACTAGAGCGCAAACTAATTAGTTCTCACTCATTTAAAAATGAAATTACCGACAAACTAATCTCTTGCATATCAAATATATCTATTTAAATGTGTGCAAACAAAGAAATGATGCAAAAACATTACTGTTACATAGCAATACTTGAAAACTTTTAACTGTGAGTAAAAAAAAAAAAAAGCCCTGGCTCGTTTAAGGATGTTAGTAACAAAACATGTTGGCAAATTATATACATTCAATATATATGTATAAATAGGATTTGGCATTAAATAACCTACAATGGTCGGTATGCCATAAAACCAAACCAATCACAAAATCACGTGTTTTGTAAATTATTGTTTAATGAAAAATGATTCATAACTCCCCAGTTATTTGTTTGGCTGTTTGCTTATTTTATTGATAATTCATTTCAACATTAAACTTTATCCCAGTAACCGGAAGATTACTCTACTACTACATTAAGTAACATTTTTATCACAAACTTGTTTCACACGATTTGTTAAATTCACGCTAGTCTCGTTAAAAACCTTAGTTCGCGAATCCAAAGCCATATACAAATATTTGATATAGTTTGAGATTTTGAGGGTGTTTTAGAAAAATTGATATCATCCAATGCTTCAGAGGCCCATACCATTTTTGAAAAAATACGGGAAAAAAAGAAAGCAGTTCAAACTATTCTTTATATGGCGTCAGACAATAAAAATTAACTTAAAATGAACCATTCTTGAAAATACCTGAAAACAGCTGAAAGTGCTCGAAACTCGATTTTTTCATCGATCCAGAATTACATCCCCCTTTTAGATACAGGAAAAACTTATAAACATCCGAACATGTTTACTTGTCTGTTCTTTTTAAGCAAACACGAACGCATATTCATGGTATTTCAGAAAAATGATTCTTTTGATGTTTAAAGAGCTTTCTTTTTTTTTTTTTTTTTCGAGTGAATGTCTTTCTATATCTGAGAAGAAAAAACAAATTATTAAATATAAAATTTTAACTTATTTTTCTACATGCTGTTAAAATTTGAGATCATTTGAACGAGGTTTAGTCAAGTTATTAGATTAGGAAATAATATCGATTTTTCTGAAACACTCTGTATGTAAGATATGTCCAGATTAAAACAAAATAGTTTTGTAGGTAGATTATATCTGTAGATAAATTAGCCTAGAATTGTTCTTGTAATATACACTATTACATAACTAAGAATTTTTCTTTGTGAACTTATGGTTAACTTGAGATTGCATTCAGTAAAGAGGTAATTATGGCAAAACAATCAATAAATTGATTAGTGTTGTGAGGAAGACAGTTCAACCTGAATTCTCTAACCTAAAAAAATACATTGTTCTTTTTTATATCAATCAAATTAAGAAAACTCAAGGGAAATTTAGAATACCAGTTGGGCGAAAAAGTTGGAAGCCTGAAAGTGGCGTTCAGGCTTTTTTGAAATTACAAACATTATCAACAGAGTGTATCGAAATCATTTTTCTTTTGTAGGGAATGTCGCGACAAAATTCAAATGCTGTAATTGTTAAATACAACACTGACTATAGTTTCAATATTTCTCCTGCTGTTGGAATTTACTGTGTCATTATATAAGATTATTAAAAAAAGATTGAAAGTTTTGATAAATTTGTAAAATAAATTCTATCCGTGATATCATGGATTGCATAAACTGCTAGTTACCAATAATCTTTTTATTCATATTTCGATATTTTTCATTTATCAACATGTTTTATTTTAATCCAGACAAATCCCAGAGTAGTTAACGTAGCTATAAAAAGATGATGTCTCAATCACTGAAATTTAACTATGGTATGGAAATTATATATCAGTTATCACATTATAGAAATACATATAATATGTTGTTCGATCAATAGTCTAAAAAGTTATAACACTTATTATAAATCATTGCTCAAATTGTCTAAAAACTTATCATACCTATGATAAACCATTGGTTAAATTGTATAAGAATTTATCATGCCTACAAGAAGCCATTGGTTGAATTGTCTAAAGGGAAGAATTGTAGTACCTGTTAGGGTTCTTTCTATGGGTCAAATGGTTTGGTCCGGTTTCTTTGTTTAATGGCATATCAACCTTTGTAGGTTATTCAATGCCAGAGCCATTCTCCAAGAAGAACAGTAGTGGTACTATTTAATCCATAGCTGGGAGGATAAGGGGGTTCATACCTTTCCCAAGAGTATTTGTCCGAAAGTGAACGTAATAGCGCGACTGGAGTACGAACTCGCGTACTACGATTCCGCAGTTATGGGTCAAATAAATCTATTTGGAAATTATTTGCATTAGATAGGAATACTTGATGCATTATAACTCTGTGCAAACAAATCATTATTAAATAGAAATAGTTATTTTAAATCATATGATTGCGTGTAAATTATTAGTATTAAATTGGAATACTTGATACCGTATAAATGAGCAAACAAATGATTGTTATAAAAAGTGCAATAAAAAATAATGGCAATAGAAAGTTGTAATAACAGATACTTATGACTGTAATCAAACATTTATAAATGAATCAAATTTTCACATTGAATAACCCATAAAGAGTTGATATGCCGTAAAACAAATAAGCCAATCGACCAACCAAATGTCTAAAAAGTTTTCACATTTATAATAAGCTACTGGAGGCACTCTTAGCGTAACGTTTATCGTGGCTGTAAATAGAATCAGTGACCCGAGTTCAAATCCTGGATGTGTCTTCACGCTAACGCCTTTGGGAAAGGTATAAATCAATCTCTTTTCCTCTAAGTATGCGTAAATGGTAGGGCAGACTGGGTTCTGTAGCCTTGGTAAGGCAACTAGTCTAGGAGAAAGAAGACTGAATTTAAACCCAAAAGACTCTTCTTAAAAATGGACTTTGAGTCACATCTTGTCTGTGGTGTTGGGGTTGGGTAAATACAAATATACTCTTTTCTCTTTCAGTAAGGGCAATGTTCAATAGGTAAGGACTTGATATTTGAGAATACAAGAAACCATAAATAGAAGGTAACAGAACATACTGCTACACAGAATGCGCCAAATGTTAACATTATTATTTCTCTTTTGGACGTATAGAGACCATTGACATGGTAGGTTCCAAGACTCACTGTCAACAAAACACAAGTTTCGATAGAATCACCGAAGTTAAGCCTGTTCTGTATTTACACGGGTGCCAACTAAAAAAATTATGTGAG
The DNA here is from genome assembly GCA_963585895.1 of Sepioteuthis lessoniana. Classification (NCBI taxonomy): domain Eukaryota; kingdom Metazoa; phylum Mollusca; class Cephalopoda; order Myopsida; family Loliginidae; genus Sepioteuthis; species Sepioteuthis lessoniana. Next base: position 82,323,768 of record OY757915.1, read on the forward strand.
CCAGACTAAGCAAAATTTAGAAAAACAACGTTTCCATGACTTACAGTAAAATCATGCTGAAAGAAAGTCGCGGAGGGTAAATACATAATAAGCTATTGGTTCGGTGATATAAACTGTTTTAACACGACTGTCTATTTGACCCTTGTGAAGAGAATGAGTATTCAGTCTGTACTTATTTGTCATCGATATATACCTTCAAAGAATGGTCTTCTGGTAGAAAATTTGATATGCCTAGTCTTTTTTTGCACTGTGTCATCGAGAGCCAATAGAAAACAAGTAAATTGATGCATTTCATATACGTTACCTTCAGACAATCTACACTAGAAAAATGGAAGGCAAAATACCAAACAATAAAATGTTGCAAAATTTCTGGTTTCCAATACTTTCTTCTATCCAATCAGCTGGCGCTGTAAAATACGCCGATAGCATCTATTCAGAGAGGTGAAACTCCTCTAATAGGACTGTAGATGGCGACCCGTATTACCTGAGAAGGGGATTCTGGTTGTAGAGCAATCCATGATCCGTGTACTATGTGGTCATGTGATTGGCAACACTCTACCGTTGGGCCTTATCTGGGCTAGTCAGGCGTTCGGAGAAGCCCGATTCAATCAATCAGATGGTTTATATCAAGCCCTTACCCCTATATGATTAAGTCTCGATCGTATTCTAGAAATTACTCTTTTAGTAAACAAGCGCTAAACCCTTTTTATCTCACTGGTGCACAAGGGCTGTGGCTGAAGGTCAACCGCATCGAGAAACATTTTACGAAAATCATTTCTTCTAATCTATTTATACACATGAAGTCGATGAAAATTATTTCTACTACGTTAATAATACACTTGAAAAAAATACAAAAAATATTTGGCATTAAACAGCCCACGGAAGTTGACACCCCATTAAATAAATTAATCAACCAATGCTTTCTTACGAAAGCACAGACAATACCTGTAGCTGATGTCATTTTAATGAACGACTCAAAAATCGCGGAAAAATTGCTTTATCGTGATATCTCTTCAATCTATGTAGGTCGAACAACGCCCGGATAGAAAGACAAGTGAAAGGACAATCTTAAACGTGTCGGTTTTAAAACAGAGAGTTAGAAGGAGCTTCCATGTTGTTTGAGAAGAGAAAATTTCAAAAGATTAAAATCCTTTGAACTCCTCTGAGGTTTGAAGATCGTAACAAAACTACGCTTGCGCAAAAGGAAAGTGTAACCTTCCGGCTATCAATTATCATTTTAGTTTTACGTGAGCAAAGTCTTGTAGATCCAAACCGAGGCTTGCGCTCCACACTCGAAATCACGTTTCCTTGACTCCCAAATAAGATCTTCGATTTTTGAATTTTATCACTAACATTAATATTTGACAAGAGATTCTTTTACCACGCACAGGATGTGTTCAAAAAGATTCAAAAATTGTCTGTTCTTATATCACCGAGATCAAATAACATCACGTCAACTTTTCAACGGACATTTTTTTTTATGTACCAACTTTTTGATAAACCGATTTCTCAGCAAACCAACTTTTTGAGTGATCAACTTTTTGTGTGATCAACTTTTCGGACAGAAAAATCTTTCTAGGGGGCCAACGTTTTCACTGACCAAATTTTTGACAAACCAACTTTTCAAGTGAATAACTTTTCAAGTGACCATTTTTTTTGAAAGACCAGCTTTTAAACAGACCATCTTTTTCGAGTGATCACCTTTTTTTTTCAGACCAACTTTTAAACCGGCAAACTTTTCAACTGTCCAACTTTTCGAGTGGTCAACTTTTTAACTGACAAACTTTCCGAGAGAGCAACATTTATGTGATCAACTTTTCAATATGCCAACTTTAAACAGATAAACATTTCAACGGACCAACTTTTCAAGTGACCAACTTTTCGAGTAAACTACTGTTTAAGTGAATAACTTTTCGATTGACCAACGTTAAACAGACAAACATTTCAACGGACAAACTTTTCAAGTGAACAACTTTTCAAGGGAACAACTTTTCAATATACCAAATTGGAACAGACAAACACTTGAACAGACAAACTTTTCAAGTGAACAACTTTTCAAGTGAACAACTTTTCGATATACCAACTTTAAACAGACATTTCAACGGACAAACTTTTCAAGTGACCAACTTTTCATGTGATCAACTTTTCGATATATCAACTTTAAACGGACAAACATTTGTACAGACTAACTTTTCAAGCGACCATCTTTTCACGTGAACAACTTTTCGATATACCAACTTTAAACAGGCAAACATTTCAACTGACTAACTTTTCAAGTGACCAATTTTTCATGTGAACAACTTTTCATGTGACCAACCTTTCAAGTGAACAACTTTTCGATATACCAACTTTAAACGGGCAAACATTTCAACAGACTAACTTTTCATGTGACCAACTTTTCATGTGACCAACTTTTCATGTGACCAACTTTTCATGTGACCAACCTTTCAAGTGAACAACTTTTCGATATACCAACTTTAAACGGGCAAACATTTCAACTGAATAACATTTCAAGAGACCAACTTTTCGACAGACCAACTTTTTAAGTGAACAACTTTTCGATATACCAACTTTAAACGGGCAAACATTTCAACTGACTAACTTTTCAAGTGACCAACTTTTCATGTGACCAACTTTCAAGTGAACAACTTTTCGATATACCAACTTTAAACAGGCAAACATTTCAACTGACTAACTTTTCAAGTGACCAACTTTTCATGTGACCAACTTTCAAGTGAACAACTTTTCGGTATACCAACTTTAAACGGGCAAACATTTCAACTGACTAACTTGTCAAGTGACCAACTTTTCATGTGACCAACTTTTCATGTGACCAACTTTTCAAGTGAACAACTTTTCGATATACCAACTTTAAACAGGCAAACATTTCAACTGACTAACTTTTCAAGTGACTAACTTTTCAAGTGAATATTTTTTCGATACACCAACTTTAAACAGACAACCATTTCAACTGATAAAATTTCAATTGATCTACTTTTCGAGAGATCAACTTTTCGACAGTCTTGTTGTTTGTTTGGTTTGTTGGTTAGTTGTATTTTACGGGTATCAACCATTGTATTTAATGCAAACCCTCTTTATATATATATATATATATATATATATATATATATATTAAATATATGATTTGCAAACCAGTAGTTCGTGGGTAACAACTTTTAAAGGAGCCAGAGCTCTTTTCTTTGTACACAGTAAAATGTTTTCAAATATTGCAATCAAACACTAATATTTTTATTTGCACACAGTTTCATGTTTTTAATTATTGCTATCTAGCACTAATGATATTGTTTCCACCGTGTTAAATGTTTTTCAAGTCTCGCTATCTAACACTAATATCTTTATTTGTACACAGATAAAGTATCTAAGACCACAAGTATCTAATATAGGATAACATAGAAACAAAGTCAACATAATTAAAATAGTCTGATGATCGTATAGGTGAGAAACTGACCGCCACTAAATGTCGTTGGCTTTATGTCTACTATCACAATTATATATATATATATATACATATATAGAGTAAGAGAGAGAGAGAGAAAGAGGGTGAAAGAGAGAGAGAGAGAGAGAGAGAGCGAGAAAGGGGGTGGGTGTATGTGAGCGTATCGTCATAGAAAAAATCTAATTCTAAAATCACAAGCAAATGCACTTAGTCACCTAGAATTACATCATATTCAGCATGTTACCCAGCGACTAATCCACTGCTTAAAAATGGCGCCAACCGAAAGGTCATACAAATGTCGAACCTTTGATACTGTTTGGATTATAATATATGGTTAGTAAGATCAAATATCACTTTTGGTCAGTAGGTGTAACAACAGTGTGCGCCTGAATAACGGAAGGATTGATAGCAAGGGTTTCATTGTAAAAACAAAAATAATATAATTCACCAGTATGTGATTTCAAACACAGACACACACACACACACACGTATACACATACAGTGAGAAAGAAAGTCTACTTTTATGTACGTGTCCTGTTCCCTAAGTTAACATTACTTACATATGTAAAGTCTCTCTCTCTCTCTCTCTATATATATATATATATATATATAGACAGAGAGAGAGTTCAATAGAACTAAACTGCGTACTTATGCTAAAATTAATTGTTTGAATTAGAACTGTTTGACTGAATTGAATAGCTTAAAATAGAAATGTTTTTTTTTACACACACACACATATATATATATATATATATATATATATATATATATATATATATATATATAAAGATTGGTGTTCGTCCAACATGAGAAAAGTAAATATTTTAGAATGAATAGGTTCTCAAATGATTTCAAATTTGAAATTTAGGTTTTTATTATTTTATATACTTGTGTTCTATATGTGTTTCGGTCTTTATGTCGTCTTCGGGAGATTTTGAATGGTTAAGTTAAGTTTCTGTCGTTGTTTTTATAGTAAAGATTGTGTTGATAAAATTTGATCTATTTTAATTCCGGGATTTGTATCTATGAATGTTCCATTTGAGTTAATTGTCCGTGGTGATCTCTAGTCAAAGTAAATGTTATATATATATATATATATATATATATATATATATATATATATATATATATATGTGTGTGTGTGTGTGTGTGTGTGTGTGTGTGTGTGTGTGTGTGTTCTCTGTGCGTATGTACACACGCATACAAGCATGGATACTATGTACACACACCCGATGTGCAAACACATTTTGTAGACACACTGTTAAATGATCAAACTGTTCTATTACTAACATTGCCCAGTCGGTTGGGACTGTAGAATACACCCACTGTATCTCTGCAGAAGGGTAAGACCCCTCCCAACGACTGACCTGGATATAACACTAAACAATCTGATTGTGATGTTCCAGTGATGCTGGAGCTTTGGGGAATGCGGAGTACTCCTTCATTGTCATCGCTCCCAGGTCCACTCTGGTCCGGATTGGTAGCACCTGATAGAGCCCTATCTTTGGGTTCAATAGAACTAAACTGCGTACTTATGCTAAAATTAATTGTTTGAATTAGAACTGTTTGACTGAATTGAATAGCTTAAAATAGAAATGTTTTTGACAATTAAACTGGTTACTTACATTTAAATTTCGCACTTATGCTTAATTGTTTGAAAAGGAATTGTTTTGTATGCTAAACTGAATTTTCAAATGGAATTGTTTTTGTCATTGGGGCTGTACTTACGCTTAACTGAATTGTTTTATATAGAACTGTTTTGACATTTAACTATGAGTAAACAAAATCTATACTTATACTAAACTGAATCGGTTGAATTAGAACAGTTTGTCTAAAATGAATAGCTTGAAATAGAAATGTTTTTGACAATTAAACTGTGTACTCGTGCTAAACTGAATTGTTTGAAATAGAACTGATCATTTGTATAAAAATGAATTCAGCATTAATTAACCTAAAATAGTTGATATGCCATAAAACCAAACCAAACCAAGCTATAACTAACAATTCAATTTAGTATGTAAAAAAAGTTAAATGGTTCCAAGTATTGTTATGTATCACTTATAATTCAATTAAACACTAGTCATTTGTTTACACACATTTCAATGATCAAATAGTTCTATTTCAAACAATTCAGTTTAGCATAAGTCATTTGTTTGCACTTAGTTTAAATGTCAAACAATTCTATTTGACCCATCTTTCATGTGCTGTCACTCCGGGCCAGAGTGTACCTAGGAGCGATGGCAATGAAAGAGTACTCTGCATTCACCAAAGCTCTAGCATTACTGGAGCCTCACCATCAGATTGTTTAGTGTCATATACAGGACACTCATTGGAGTGTCTTACCCCTCAACAGAAATGCAGTTGGTGTATTCAACGGCCCCAACCGACTGAGATATGTATGTTTTTAATTCAGTCATTGTTTTTAAGTTTACCTAGATTTGATATTTCTGTAATAGCTCTGGGTTGTTTTTGTTGTATGTTGAGATATATGCACAGGTTTATGGTTTCGAGTGTTCCTATCCAATACAAATAATTTGCACGCGATTATATGGTTCCAAGTATTCTTATCCAATGTTGACACTTTTATTGCCTTTTAGATATTGATTTTAGGTAAGAATTTTATATTTTTTGTATCTTCAGCAAATTCCAAAAGTAGTTTGGTTTGGTTTGGTTTGGTTTATGTGTTTAACGGCCGATCAACCTCTTATGCGTTATGTAAAGCCTAAATTTGATTCCTTTTATAAGTGTTTGATTAAAATAATAGCTATATTTTTAATATTTAATTGCAATCACTTTATTTTTATTTTTATTTTAATCGAACATTTTTATTTGTCTATGAACTTACCCTGTGACCCTAACAGGTTAGAGACCATTCAGAAAAATTTTATTAACCAGAAGAAAATTAAACCAATGGGGATTTGGGGAGAATAAATTAGTATATTTCAAATGTGTAATGGCGGAATGGATTTTTGAAATGAAGTGTAAATAAAAATTGTTATTTAGAGAGAAAGGAATTTGACATTGTGAGTTGTTTGAAAAGAAAAGAAAAGCAAATGTATTGTCATTGTTTAAATAAAAGCAGTCAGAAGATAGGTGAATTATCTTGACAGATCGCTGTGTTCCGGACGGTTTGAAGTGAAAAAGCAAGTTCAGATCAAAAGCCCCAACAATCAATCATCAAAGGTGACTCAATATAAAATTCTAGAACTGGAATGACCTATTGCCTAAACTCGAATATGTAATCTATCTTTTCGACAACCCCGATATAATACACGTCAGCAGAAAAATGATTAAAATTCAAACAAGGAGAAAATAGATTTTTTTGTTTCACTCCTCATCACCCCTAAGATGAAGATATACATAAAATGACAAAGCTTGTCTTTCGCTAGGTAAACCAGTGGGAAACGAGCGGAAGGTAGCTCCTAGATTCCACGACGCTTTGGGCTCTGAGCTTGCGTCAGACTACCCAGAGTCGAGAGACAGAGAAAAGCCATATTACATATTGTTTTGATGTGATGTAGTCTTACCAATAGATAACCTTATAAAGAAGCAAAAAGAAACTGAGATAATGCGACGCTTAGAAGAAGCTTTGTGCCAGACCCATGGATATAAAGAAGTGAAGCGAAATCGAAATGATATATTTTAGAGACAGACGCAGAGAGAGGGGGGGAAGAGCAGCACGTGAGTCGATGAGCAATTTCCATGAAGCTCTGGTACCAGACTGCTCTAAGTACATATAGAAAGTGAGTAAAGCTGACCATAATTCAACGCCGCGAAAAAAAAAACCTTGATGCTTTACGTAATAAGCACTTGTGAAGTAATACCAAAGATTGAGGGAAGCAAACAAAACTGGAATTTGAGATTGCCTTGTGCCAGACTATAAACAGTGAGAATAGAAAAGCCTAAAACTTATACGAAAAATTGATAGACTGTTAATTTGTGAACTGGTTTCTGACTAAAACTCACCATCTCCGGGATGGTTGAATACATGTATCATTTTCGAACTAAATATTGTTATTATTGTTTTATTTTCTGTTTCTTGGCGTCGACTTCTTTTCTTTTTGCTTATTTAATGGTACGGCCTCATCTATTTACTCTTCGACCGGCGACTCCGATTAGCGATTGGTCAGTTGTCTGGATCTAAAAAAAAAAAAAAAAAAAAAAAAACTCAACGAGGGAAGATAACAGATTAGTCGTGTCATCCGAAGACATAACCGAATAGCATAACGGTTTGCAGATTGGAAGCGGAATTGCCTCCGTGTTTAATGGGGACGGCTGTATCGTCACAACCCATCCTCTACGCCATGAACAGGTTGCGAAACAATGTTAATTTTTACACGGAGTATGTATTTACCAACCCCCTCAATCACCATGGGCAGGATGTGACACAAGGTCAATTTCTAAGTTGAGTTTAACAGGTTTGATTTCAGAGTTTTCCTTCTCCTAAACTGGTTGCCTAACTAAGGCTGAAGAACCCAGTCTGCCATAGCTGGAGGGGGAATAGATAGATTCATACGTTTCCCAAGGGTATTAGTGCTATGTTAGATGCAATTAGCCTCGTCCAGGATTTGAACTCGTTTCGCCGTGTTCATTTCCAATGATGATAACCATTACACCACCAGCACATCTTTTTAGCGGAATGAAGATGATTTTAATACAAAGTTTTCCTTCTCCTAAACTAGTTACCATGTCAAGGTTTAAAAACGGTCTGTAATCTTGTTTATCCATAGCTAGAGAGAGAAGCGATGGATTCATGCCTTTCCTAAGAGCATTATGGCGAAATGAAATGCAAACAGTCTCATCACTGATAACTTGCCTCTGCTCTGATGTAATCACATCGTGTCAATATTTATGTGCAATTCCTATATAATACTAATCATTTTCAAGATGATCTATTTCATCCATAAATGGGGCATTAATGGATAAGACCACTCTAGGTCAGAGTGAACCTGGGTGTAATGGCAACGAAGTAGCACCTCTCATTCCCCAGAGCTGTAGAACTGGAGACTCACTACCAGAAGCAATTTAAAGGCATGTCCAGAATACGCCCTGTTTTGGGTTGGGTCTTACCCCTCTGCAGAGTGAATGCATATTACATGCTCTATCAGCAAGACGGTGAACACACTGTGTTCAAATACTTACAATCAGTACTATATATATATATGTGTGTGTGTGGGGGGGTTAAGAAATATGACTAAAAGATTATAGAATATACATCGTATATGTTTCTCTTATACAGCTTCTTCTGATACTGCGACATTTTCTTTTTAAAATGATAACAGCATTTGCTGATGTAATCGTCATGGATACAGACACTGAACGCTAGTTGTCTGGGGACGCGGCCTGAGACGTTGTTTGATTGTTTGGATACAGTAATATATACCCATCTTTAGCCAAGTTAATATTAAGACAAAATATAATATTGATAGATAGAAATGAAACCGAGTAGACAGAGCAACTAAAATATTTTTCATCTTAAAGAATAATCTTCAGTAATATTTAACAGTATAAATAGCGAATCCTATACTATATTACTCTTCGATAATAATATTTACTTATATCTTATAGTAATAACACTAATTGCAAAATGATTTCAAATTCTACATTTTAAAAGCTTCCATAAAACTAACGTTCACTGTCTGTTTCCATGTCAATTGGTCAATAATTTCCGTTACCATTTTAATAAGAAAATTCCATTTTATCTGATGAAGCTTTACGATGAACAAAATACGTTATACAAGTTAGTTCAATCCTCCCGTCGGGATCAAATCAACAAACTTCAAAGTCCGCACTTCTCTGTGAATCATTGCTTTCTTCACTTCCTTTGCAAACTCCAAACCAGGATCATCCTTCAAGTTGACAATATGTGTGACAGTATTCACTCGATGCCTTCCCAATCTGAGCCGTGGATGCCAGAAGACCAGTTTTGAGGCTCCCTTTTCAGGATATTGTGCATAATGTCTTCATTGGTGAAACCGACGTTCTCTGATCTTATTGTTTACTTTTGTGGGACAATCTTTCTTTGTCATTTGTTGCAACCACTTCACATCAAGGGACATATGAAATATCATTGAAATTGTTCATTTCAAATATTCCGGTTTCCTATTTTAAATCATATTTATTAACCCTATTTTAGGGTTGGTTTGGTTTCTTTGTGTTTTTTGGCCTATCAACCTTTGATGTTTGTTTAATGCCAAATCCTGTTAATATATATGATTTGTAAGCGAAGGGTTTGTAGGTAACATCATTTTTAAACAAGCCAGAGCAACTCTATTACACACTGAAAAAGTATTTAAAGTATTCTTATCCAACGCGAATAATTCGATTTCTTATTAATCATTTGTTTGCTCACAGTTAAATGATTTCAAGCATAGAAAATGATTAAACAGTTTTATTTGAACCATTGATGGGATCTTAACAAGTACCACCACTCTGGATCAGAGTGGATCTGGAAGTAATAACAATGAAGGGGTTCTCTACATTCCTCAAAACAACAGGACTTCAGTCTCACCATCAAATGCAGTTTAGTATCATACTCAAGACAGTTGTTTGGTGGGTATATATATATATGTTTACTCACCCTTCTGTGGCAATCTCATAACTGCCAGTTTCTTGTAAGTTTTTTTTTTAATACGTGAAACTAACAGTGATGAGACTGTTACAGAGGGGAGAATAGACATCCATTGCTAAAGGTTTTATCCTAATCTACTGGCGGATATCGAGCACTTTTTGATTTATGAAAAAGTGTTTTAAAAGATTTTTTATTCAACTATTATACATATGTATATATCACCCCACAGCCAAAAATGAGCTCGTATTCTCACACACACACACACACACACACACACACACACACACACACACACACACACATATATATATATATATATATATATATATATATATATATATGAATATATATGATTAGTGAATGAAAATGTATTTAATTTAGTGTAAGTAATTGTCCAAGCAAAGGCACGGATTTCGAAACCAAACAGCATTACTCTTTACTTGGATAATTTTCCTCATACAATCCCAAGTTGTTTGTATCCAAATAGATATACAGAGATATATCTTTATAGATATACGAAGATCGAACAAAAGCATGGTTTTCTTTTTACTTCTGTTAAATTCTCTCTCATATAAAAAAAATTAATTAACCTAGATTAGAATGAAAAAAACTGCAGCCCTCGAGCCTCGTGCAACCCTCAGACCTCTTACAGCCCGCAAGTTGGGTCTGTGTTGACAGCGATAAGTTTTTTTGAAATTCTAAGATATACACAGCCACACCTTCCTTTACAGAATGAAAAATTAGTATTAATCAAATTTCTATCATTCCAATTCATATATATTTAAGAGTCAGATTAAATATCAAATGATCGTATTAAATCAAAGCGTTTTGGTCTCAGAAGTGTTGAAATATTCGAGTCTAGACTCGTCTGGAGAGCTGCCAGGTAATTTCATTAACTGCCATTTAAGATTCAGATTCGTATTTTGATTATTAAAAAACATTGTTGTTATAATCGTAGTTTTTATCAATATATTATTTTTAGATTTAATAATCTTAAATTGAAATTTTAATACTTTCATTTGAAAACAACTATGCATCATACTTGAGGGAGATAATATCATTAACTTTTTTAACAACGATTCCCCCCCCCAAAAAAAGATAGGTAAATCTGTCGCTACAATTTCACAAAATCTTTAAACAAGTAAAAGTAAAGTTAGCGATCGTAGTTGAGGGTGACCAGAAGGCTCCCTTTTCAATAGCTACTACCCCGAGGTGTAGGAGAGGGCGCTACTCCTTTCCCTGGATTGCTCTACTTTACCCTTGATACGTATCTTATATTGCTGAGTGTTAAGCAAGGAGGTATCAAGTACCATTTTAAAGCATTCAAATTTTGCTTAATATTTTTTACTCGCTTAATTGCCGATGACTGCTGTATCAGTGATGGGGGAAGAGAAATACAAAAGCAATACGCTTTAAGTGTTAGGACCTCTATTGCTCTATGAGCTGCATTCAGTTTCTGAGGCCGTGGTAGTATGTGCAGACGAATAACGGACAAATTATAGTAATTTATGAAGCTCTTTACTTCGATGTGGCACAAGGCCGAATGAATGGAGCACCCAATGAGAGTTGAATTCACTCGTGTAGTTTTGGTAGTCTAGCTTGTCAACCATTAAACTACCACAGGTGCCTATAACGGACAAAATGTATGGAGTAGATTCTTCGTTCTAGTCGGACTCGATTCTTCTCGTATCTTCGAATGATTCAATCACTCTCCATCCATATCATCGCTTGTCTCTCCGTGACCGCAACAACAGAGAGAGAGAGAGAGAGAGAGAGAGAGAGAGAGAGAGAGAGAGAGAGAGATTCTTTTATAGGGGTTCACAGTTGCGCCTTGCTAAGGTCGTATCATTCGGTCAGTTCACCGCCAGCGCTTAGATAGCCGATCAAGTCTGGTGACCTGGTCCTGATTTACTGCTGTTTTCAGTCCGTGGTGGTAGTCTACCGGACCAGATGTTTAAATTGGTCAACTCATCTCCCTTCCTTCAACTGTTCACACCCAGCGACCATTCGCTTACAATTCGGCGTTTCTGAAGGAAATTATTTTCTAACCACTTCTAAAGTGCATATAAAAAAGTTGAAATTGATAAAAAAAACTTTAAATATCGACCCATACGAAGAATACTTTTAAAATTTCACTTATTTAAGTTTAGTGCCACCCGTGGAATTTTTAAAAAAAATTCCAATGTAAACGAAAATTATTGCCTGCTTCCCGTCCAGATAATGTCAAATTGAAATGATAAAATTCATTGGAGAAAGTCGTTCTCATGATTCTGGTATATCATGAGACAATATCCGGTTATTCATCCAATTGCATCTCTTCCTTTTGTCCACATTTTCCCCATTAAATGTCTGTAAAGACAACACCAGCAACCATTATCCAATGGCTAGCTCTTGTGCCTGATTTTTTCTTTTTTTTTTTTTTTGTTATCTTTTAAATTACTTTTTTGTGTGTGCCACTTCTTCTTCTTCTTCTTCTTCTTCTTCTTCTTCTTCTTCTTCTTCTTCTTCTTCTTCTCTGGTCTGTTATTGATTGAACAACAGACGACAACAGACGTGACCATTCAGATAAATTGTCACGTGGCCAGAAGCAAACGCGTTGATGGTTCAACCAATCGTATGAAGCTTTCAATGGCCGACATCCGATACGAGTCATCCCGGTGGAGCACGGATACGATGAAACAATGGGAGATATGCCAAAGGTTAGGATCAACAACTGAATAAAATGAGTTCGTAGTAAGTGATGGAAACTACATGCGACAAGTATCATCCTTTTAATGTTGTTTGCATCTTCCCATCAGAGATTTAGTCGTGAGAAAAAGAAAAACAGAGAAAATATTTTCAAGGTCTTATAGAAACTGTATTATTATTATTATTATTAATAATATTATTATTATTATTCAGGGCACAAAGGCAAAGTTTGAAAGGAATAATAACCATTTTCTATACTTTTACAACATAAGCAATTAAGAAATAACACATATCGTCTAGGAACAAAATTTGTGTTATTTATATTGGTAATAGTTTACTCGAAGTTCCATTTGATTACAAGTGTGAGTTTTTCACACCAGTTTCAACTGGTTGTTTTTCAAAGGAGCCTGAATGACAGCAAGTCTTCTGGATTCTTCAAAATATTCTCGCTGATCTTTACAACACTTTGGTCGGTATGGCCTCGATTCTTCCTCTAATGTCAAATTCCTCCCTTCTCCTTTCCACGCCGTCACCTAATTATTATTATTATTATTATCATTAATGAGTGACAGCAAGTCTCCTCAGGTCCCCAGGATTCTTCTCAATATTCTGGCCGATCTAAAGAGTGTGGTAGTTTGGATGGTCTCCACTCACCCTCTTATTTTCAAGTCCTCCAGTCCCTAAATTAATCCTTCGGTGACTGTACCAAGAGCACCAATTACAATCGGCATAATCGTAACTTTCATATTCTTTTTTTTTAATTCCATAGCAAGGTCAAGGTACTTATTCTTCTTTCAATTTCTTTCAATTTTACTCTCTGGTCAGCCGGACCAGCAAAGTCCATAATTCTGTAAGTTCTCTTTTTTTGTTGATTATTATAAAGTCTGGTCGTCTGGCCGAGATTAAGTGATCCGTTTGTATGTTAAATCCCATAGGAGTTTGTGTGTCTCATTCTCCAGGACAAATGCTGGGTTGTGCATATACCATTTGTTCGTATGGTCAAATCTAAATTTCTTGCACAATTCCCAGTGGATCACCCAGTCATGTCTAGTCTTATACTCTTTCTGTGCTAAATTGCTGCATTCTGCTGTTTTGTTGCGTCTTATCTATTCTTACTTTCATATGATTGGTTCTTATGGCGTTATTTTGTGCTGTTATTAGAAGAAATTCATTTTCTCTCTTAAGGTTTCCTTTTATTATCATTATTATTATTATTGCAATTATTTCATAATATGTGAGTTTTTCACACGAGCATTGGTTGCCACTTAGACAACAGTGTAAACAAAGAAAGAACAACAATCATTTACAGAAGTCTACGTGATAGCAAGTCTTCTCCGATCTCCAGGATCCTACCGAGTATTATCGCCAATCTTAATCATGCAGTTATTTCGAGGGTCTCGATTCTTCCTCTGATTTCTAATTCAAAATCTTTTTCCAAACTTTTGGAGACCTTTCTAAGCGCACCATCCACAAGTGATATCACCGTCACTCTCATGTTCCACGTTTTTTTAATTCTTTGGCAAGGTCCAAATATTTGTCTATCTGTTTACTTTTTTGCTTTTCACTCTGTGATCTGCTAGACCAGCAGATTTCACTAGACAAGTTCTGGTCGAGATTAGGTGATCTCAAAATTCCACAGAATTTTTTGCGTCTTATCCTCTTGGACAGATTCTGGTTAGCGCATATACTATTTGGTAGTATGGTCAAATATTAGTTTCATGCCCAATTCCCAGTGGATTACCTTTCCCACCCAGTTTTGGAAGGGTAATGTCGTTTACTTTTCACTCATAATTTTTTACAATTAATGCTTCATTTTTTCTAACTTCTTGTGTTAGCATTAATGCTGTGGTGCTGGGTTCTGTAGTGGTTTGATTTTCTTTATTTTGTATTTCGATTCGTGTTGGGGGCTCTCTTGGTGAGTATTATTAACGACTTACCAGTTTACACATTTCTAGTATCTCAAGGTGAGAAAACCAACCTTTCTTTATAATCATCCTCATTTGGTCGGCGAATCTTTGGCTTGTTGCATTAAATTTAGCGAATTCTGGCAAGATTTCCATAATCCTTTCCTTATACCCTCTTAGTGTAGGATTGCTTCTAAAATGCCAGTTAATTACTCTTGTCATTCTTAGTCCATTTTTTCCTTTGGTGTCTTTCAGTTGGATTGTTGCTTTTGTCTTTGTTTGGGTACCTAAAATAAGTACATCCAACATTCGCAGAATGCCAATCGAGTCTCTCATATTGAATATTAAGGGAGTACCTTCCGATAATGACACTCAAATTTGTCAACTAGGTCCAATGTTTATTTGGACTTGGATTTGTCATTTTTCATGGTGAGTATATATTGTGTCAGAGAATTTTCGCTGACTGTTCAGCAGACTCTCTGGCATCCGTACCGGACGGTCAATACACCATGGCAGACTTGAGGCCGAAAGGCCCCCGGCTTCGGCCGAGCCATCTTCGGGCGAGCTGCATCATTGATACCTTTGTCACCCTTGTATAGCACTGGACCTTGCTGTCCAGTTTAAGATATAATCAGGCATACGTGCCTAGACCCAGATTTGGGTCCATGTCCAGCTAAGCTCATCAGGCCCATATTCCACTAAGTGGGCCGATGACCAGCATTGTTCAGCAGAGCTCGAGCGTCGGCTCGTGCCCAACCTCCCCCTCCCCTAAATCCCCACTATTATCGACCTTCGGGTCATTGACCTTGTGACAACTCATGTCTGGCGGGAGGCAGAGACATATATTGAGTATATATTGTGTCAGAATCAGATCCAGATGTTGATTATGTGCGATCCTTTCATAGATCTACCAGGTACTCTTCCAAGGATGAGAATACTTCAGCGAGCCATACAAAAAATACGTGTTTAGAATTACGAAGATTTTAAAACAAAAGCGATACATATGCGTTAAAATCCCTGTAGTTACGCCGAGTTTGTTGGTGGCTATGCGGCAGAATATCTTCAAGCATCTCACCAGTCTAGCCACCCTGATGACTTGTACTACAATAAAACAGTCTGTCAGTAGATGACAATATATATACTCCACCCCACGAGAATTGAGCGCTCTCGCGAAAGAGTTACCGTAATGCAAAACATTTCAAATGAATTGAGCACTCAGCAGCCGTTAATCGTATATATGTAAACAAAACAAAAGTGATACATATGTGTTAAAATCCCTTCGCTTATGCTGAGTTTGTTGTTGGCTGTGCGGCAGAATATCCGGCTAAACATAAAGTCTGCCCCGTTTCGATCCCAGCTTCAAACATTTCACGTATCAAGCCATTCTGATGGGTTGTGATACAACGAAACAGTCTGTCTGTGAATGACAATATATATATTCTGTTTTTATAATAATAAATAAATATATATTAGTTTTTAAAACTAATATATATTTATTTATTATTATATAATAGATCCATCACAGATATTGAGCATTCTCCATATTATACCGCATTTGGTCTTCCAGAAACCCCCAAAGTGAGATAGTGACAACCATACATGGTTGTAATATTCTATTTTTATATATTTCATATATGTGCGTGTGAGATTTAGATTAAAACATTTACCGTTAGATTAAAGTCTAAAACGAAAGTAAAATCGGTAAAACTGAGGTAATTTACTAAGCTTTTTTTTTTTTGCTTAGATGTAGCACAAGGCCGCATGAATTGGGCACCCAATGAGAATCGAACTCACTCGTGTAGGTTTGCTAGTCTACCTTGCTAACCATTACATCACCCGGGGTGCCCAAAATCGGTAAAACTGAGTCTGTGCTCAATGCACAAAAGTTGTTCTAACGTAAGAAAAGCGTAGAACAAATATTCAAATAAAATAAAAACTAAAACCAACGCATGACTATGTATTTCACTTTCCCGACAGTTATGAGAGCTTTTTTCAACATCCTTGAAAGAAACTCATATAACGATCAAGAGCACGAAACTCATAGTCACAAATTGGTTTTAAACACACACACACACACACACACACACACACACATATATATCCCTATATATAAATATATAGGGGGGCGTGCGTGTGTGTACAGTATGACTCGTTGGTTATCGATTCAGAAAGCAGTAATCGAACTCCTTTTATGACTCTTCACATGACCAGTTAAAAACGTAAATCAAAATCATACGACAGTCTCTTTCGTTGTTCGCTATCTGGACTATAGTCTATTCTCACGTACGCTATTTTGATTAACAAAGAAAGGAGAGGGTATGTGAGTACATATACAAACCTCTCTCTTACACTGCTGAACCTTGGCTGTTAGGCGCAAATACGATAGATAGATAGATAGATAGATAGATATTGTATTTATCGATACTAAAGACGTAATTTCCTCCCTCGAAATAAAAGTTATGTAGGCACATCAATATTTTTGACATAATGCTGTCAATGCACTAAACTCAAATAGATTAGACGTTCCCAACCGGGGTCCATATAAGATTTTTCAGGGTCCGTGCAAGCTAAATAGTAAATTGGAGATCCATGATAATATTTTAGTAGCCAATGAAAAACTTTTGCTTTAGACGTATTGCGAGAAATAACAAGGTTTCTTAATGCTTAGAAAAGTTATGACACTGCTAAAAATATGTGAGAAAGGGCAGTTGTTTGTTACTGTTTTTTCTTCATCTTACTTTGTTGAATCTGATTTTAGCCGTGTCTCTTATTTACTATCAAAAGCTTGCAACTGACGCGACATTGTCCAAAAAGGTGATCTTATCACTGAGAACGTTGGAGCCGAATATTGTAAAACTGGCTGAGTAGCATCAACAACAAGATCAGCATGGAATAAAGTAGAACTAAGGTAGTATTTCTTTTTTTAAAAATCTTAATATGACCTTATTTACGACTTGTCTTACTAGTGAACCTTCATTTTCCATAGAATTTGGTTAGTTGTTAAAACTTATGTGCAATATATTACTCATGTTTCTAAATATGCACAAAATATTCAAACAATTTTTATATAACTCCTAATAATTATAAAAGTACAGGGGAGTGTCCTCGTGGTGTAATGGTTAAAGCGATGGACTGCGGAATCGTAGTACGCGAGTTCGTACTCCAGTCGCGCTATTACGTTCACTTTCGGGCAAATACCCTTGGGAAAGGTATGAAGCCCCTTATCCTTCCAGCTATGGGCTAAATAGTATAACTGCTGTTCTTCTAGGAGAATGGCTTTGGCATTAAATAACCTAAAAAGAGTTGATATGCCATTAAACAAAGAAACCAAAAATACAGGAAAAATTTTTTAACATCAAATTGGGGTAAACGAGAGTAAAATAGGAATCAAAAGGAACAACAGAGAAAAAAAGGGTGAGAACAGTTGATGTTGATCGAACCGAGTGAAAATTTTGGATAAAAATTAATTGAACATCAGAGTCAGTCTTATTGATATACCCTCATACATTATTTTCCTTATAGAAACGTTTACTTGAAAAGAAAGACTGCTTACGGGAAGCATTTTTGACCTTGTGCCTGACTAAGCAATGCTGAATAAGATAAAGGAGAAACCATTTTTCTAAAGTTACACAAAAAACAACAATTATGCGACGCTCAGGGTGTTATGGTGATCGTCGTAGAAAATGGACACGGTGACCTGAGTTCAAATCCTCGACTAGGCTGTTTACATTTCACATAGTGTTGGAAGGGTACACATCTTACTAATCTGGGGTAAATAGTAGGTCAGACTGTACTCTTTAACCATGTTATGGCAACCGGTCTAGGAGAAGGAAAACTCTTATTTGAAACCTGTTAAACTCCGCTTGTAAAATGGACCTTGTGTCAAATCTTGCTCGTGTGGAGGGGTTGGGTAAATATATTTACATTGTTAAGGTCAGTGAAATTTCTCTGCTCTCATCCTTTTTTTCTTAAAATTATGGACAATTAACTATAGAATATTTCATCGGTGTCAGAAAATACGATCTGCCTCTAGTATACTTAATCTTTGTTTTTTAATAAAGGGGCATTTGCAAAAGTATCTACATTTGTATATACTATTCGTTGTTGTTATCAGTTGGCTCAACATTCATACTTCGTCACGCAAACATTTGTCTTTATTGGCAAAGCGAGAAAATTAGGCAAATCGAATCCAATCTTCAAATCTTTAATCGGTCGTACAGAAAATCGGGTAAAAAAAAAAAATGATCCTTAGTTGAACGCATGTGCAGTGAGAATTGATGCTTTTCATGCATTTGATTCGCCTGAGCGCCTGGCTATAAAAACCGTTCAGTATTCGTCATTGTTCTTGTTTTATGGTCGATAATATTATCTGCAGTAATGGCGTCTGGCTACTAGGATACCAGGTGTCCATTAAACCTCTGAATACTCAATTATATTCTCTTGCAGATTATGTATGAAATAATAGAGGAGAAGTCTGTTGACCATGTCATATTAGGTTTCATTTCAATTTCCGATATATATATATACATATATATATATATATATATATATATGATTAATAAGAGCTCACAAGGAAGTATGTGTGGTTTTTTCATGCAGAATTTTTTAAAGGTTTTTCTTGTTTACGAACAAATGAACGGAAGAGTCCCCGTGATGTAGTGGCTAACGTACTAAATTTCAACATCGTAGTAAGCGATTTCGAAATCCAGTCGCCCTATAACGTTCACTTACAGACTAATACCCTTGGAAAAGGTATTAATTCCTTCATCCCTCTTGCTATGGATTAAATAGTGCCACTACTGTTTTTCTACACTTGTGGCTAAGGTGCTAAACTGAGGCCTCGAAGTAAGAGAGTTCGAACTCTAGCTATACTGTTATGTTTATTTTCTGACTAATACGCTTGGGAAAGTTATGAATCCCTTCATCCCCCTAGCTGTGGGTTAAAAAGTACCACTATTGTTCTTTGGCATTAAATAACCTAAGAAGGTAGATATGCCATTAAATAAAAAACAAAAAAAAAACAAACAAATAAAGGAACGTAAATCCGAATTGAATGAACGTGGAAAGTGTTCGATAAATTCAGGATTCCGATCACTTTCAGTTGTTTCTCCAGCCACTTTTAAGAATGATACAGTTTGTTTTTAAAGAATTTAGACGAGGTCAATTTTTGTTATATCAAACCATTGAAATACGGATCTGAACTGACTTTTTACATTTGTTGATGTCGCGCAATGGTGACGATTCGGTGACCATTACTATTTTCACTGTATGAGAGTTTTTTTTTACACCAGTTTTAATTGATTATTTCTCACTGAACACTAAGTGACAGCAAGTTCCTCGGCTTTCCAGGACTCCGACCCGAATATGATTAGGCATGTAGCCGGAAAAAAGGTTAATTATATCGTTCACGTGTTTAATACGCATCTATAACTTAGGGGCTGAAAAATCTGGAAAATTAGTGCGTCTTATTCACAGATAATTACGGTATTTGGAAAAAATTGTTAATCTGCCCTTAAACAACCAAACGAGAGTACTGTCAGATTTGAGATTAATGTTTGAATTATGATCAAGTCATAATGAAAGTACTGGTTCCCGCCAGTTAACGGAAGTTAAGCAGTGATAAATCTACTCTGTTTTTACATGGGTGACCACTTAATGACAACACTTACGCTACGTAAGCAATAAGAGGCCAGTGTTCCAGATGAAGCAAATCTTCGAAAATTATATAAGAACATTTATCTAACCTCTTCTACTCTTCTCTTCATGTTAATGTCCATAGGAAAGACATAAATCCATTTTCTACTTAAACAGTAGAATAGACTAAACGTTTTAGCCTTGGTTGAGCAACCGATGTCGGAGAAGGAAAACCAGTTGTTCTTCGCTTCAAAATTAACCTTCCTGTCGCATCCTGCCCGTGAAATAGAGGTTGGATAGTTATTTACTAAACTTAGCTTAGATGTGGAACAAGGCCAGCATTACGGGTGACCCAATAAGAATCGAGGTCACAGAAAACGGTTTGCAAATCCAGCTTGCTAACCATTATACTACATGTGTTATATATTGACCCTCGACCGAGCCGTCAATCAAGAGATGCACCTGTGTAAATAAGCGGAAGAACAGCGGAAGCAGGTGGACGTAAGTCAATAATATAACCAGGTGCCCGGGGCGGTTCGAGTAAGTTGGGGACAAGATGCCGAAGTGAAAGCCAGCGGCGGACAGAGGGCTTTGGGCTCTCAGTGACCCACGGTTGAGCAACCGCAGCCAAGATGAAGAAGAAGTGCTGCTATGGTCGAAGAAGAACTTGGGGTCAATATAACAGTCTGTCCCTGTCCCCAACTCGTCTCTCACTCACAACCAACATCAGCCTTTCAAGAATAAAGTGTGAGAGATTATATCTTTATAAAGAAGTGTGTTCGTTCGTTCATTGAATTTTGCATATTATGTTTGATTATGTTCTGCCTATATATTTGTATATGTATACATGCAGTTGTATTATGGCTATGGTTGTGAGTATACAACACATGCGGTGCCCAAGGTTGGATAAATACAAACTCCAAATTAAAAAAAAAAAGACAGATAACTCGTGAGAGAAATAACAAAAAGTCAGAAATTAGTGAAAAGCAACTAAATTATTCGGGAATTTTTTTTAATTTTATGAAAGTGACCATGTACTTAACTGTCACTGAAAAAATCCCCAGAGTGTAGTGGTTAACGTGCTGGACTGTGACATCGTAGTAAGTGAGTTCGACCTCCAGTCATGTTATTATGTTGTTTTTTAGACTAATAAACTGGAGAAAGATATGAACTTCCAGCTTTAGGTTAAATAGTAACACTATTGTTCTTCAACAATAATTTCTTTGGTATTAAATAACCCAGGAATGTTGATATACCATTTGATAAAGAAACCAAATGAACTGTCACTTGTGCAAAATAATTGATAAAAACAGTAAATTTATTAAATAAAAGCTAAAAAAATTCCCGCTCTTCTTCTTCCAGGTTTGGGTAACTAGTAAAGCAAACTGGATTCTTTAGTCTTGATACGGTAACCGGTCTAGCAGTACTTCGCTTAAAATTTGACCTTGCGTCGTTTCTTGTCCGTTACAGATAGGTTAGATAAATACGTACGTAGTTCGTTTGACTAGCGATAGTTATTGTAGTCATAATGAGGTTTATTGTCATGTGGGCGGTGACTTGAGTTTACCACAGGAGACGCTTGGATACGGCTAATTATCTTTAAACAAAAACTATCTATCTTTTTCAAAGTAAGCGTTTTTTTTCTTTTTTCCAGCTCTCTCTCTCTCTCTCTCTCTCTCTCTCTCTCTCTCTCTCTCTCTCTCTCTCTCTTAAATATGTTCAGTGTACATAGATATCTATAAAGGTACATGAGAGTTTCTTGGTGCGTATTGGAGACGAACCTAGTTGAAAAAAGTTAATTTGTCTTCTTCGGTTGAAGGGGCAAAATATCTGTTGTTGAACCAACAAATTTGATATTTATACCAATAAGTATTTCAGTCCGCTTCTGTTGTTATGGAAATGGGGAAATTTTCTACGTTAAAAATATCATTCCTCAAAAAGAAAGGTCAGCTTTCAACGAGAGAATGATCCCTAACGAAATAAAAAGCGAAAAGCCAAAAGGGAACTTTATAGAATTTAAATTTCCAAAATTCAGAATAAATAAAATCTTGATTGATTAATTGATTGATTTTAACGACATGTCAACCTGTCTTGGGTTATTTTATGCCTAGACGTCATCACATTCATTGTACGTTCGTATTTACATTTTTTGTCAAGTATTTTCTAAAAAAGGGCTTTTCACACGGTCCAATCAAATACGGATAAATTTTTAATAGATCTAGTTGATGCATAGATAGGACCCTGATAGGTGCTACCACTCCGGCATAGAGTGTGACTGGAAGTAAAGGCAATAACTGGGTATTGCACCCCGCCAAAGCTCCAAGATTGGAGCCTCACCATCAGATGCAATTGAGTGTCATACCAAGGACACCTATTTATCTGGACTGGAGTAATGGCAATGAAGAGGTACTCCACATTCCTCAAAGTTCCGGGACTGGAGCCTCACCATCAGATGCAGTTTAGTTTTATACCCGATATACAAAATTTTCTAATTATTATTTTTCGGATAATTATTTTTATAATTATTTTTCTGAATGAAATAAGAAATAGAGAAGTTGGCAGAATGAGAAAAAGATGTAAAAAAAAAAGAAGAGTAAAACCGGAGAGATAAAAAGAGATAGAGAGATCGCGAAAAAGATATATGCGACGAAAGAAATATACGGACCGAAGGAGAAGGAAAGAAAAAAAGAGAGTGGGGAGAAGGGATAAACGAGAATGGAGGAAGAAAGATGGAAAGAAAACGTGAAGGAAGAGGAAAGGTAATATGAAAAATGATAGAGAGATTGAAAAAGTAAGATGAAAACGAAAGAAAAAAATTGAAGAAAGAGGGAAAAAAAGGAGCGGAAGCATAAAAGAGATGTAAAGAAATGTTGAAATGGAGAGGTTAGAAAAATTGATGGACAACAAAAACGATAAAAAGAAAAGAGAAAAATGAAGACAAGGAGAGACAGAGAGACAAACCGACAGACAGACAGACAAAAAGATTGAAGCAGACTGAGAATGAAAGAGAAAAAGATATCACTCATATTTAACTAATCATTACTAATTAGATTTATATGTAGTTCTTCAAGTTGGAGATGTAAAATAATTGCATAGTTTTAATTAGGACTAACAATCTGACAAAAAATTAATCGATAAATCTCTTAAGTGTCACTGATTCGTTTTTTTTAATATTTCTCAACAAAACTTTTTGAAAATGATATTAACTTCCTAATATAAAAGAATTTGATTGATGAATATATTTTATGTCATGTTGATATATCTTTTGCTTTAACGATTACCGTCTATTATCATTCAATGTAAATTTCTACTTGACAACTAAGCCAGATGCGATCCAAGCCACCATCTTTTATACAGCATAGACGAGTACTTCAGCTAGAATCAAAATATTTCACCAATCGATTGGTAGATAGATTCATAGATAGATAGTGACAAAAATTCATATTGCATTTGGTCCGTACGCTCCGTTCAGGTTCCTTTTTGCGTATCTATCTATCTATCTATCTATCTATCTATCTACACGCATGCACGCGTACACATGTATAAGGTTTGGAATAACGGTTTGAGAAAGACGAAAACAGTATAAGAATAAGATTGTTTCCCTAAGTGAACATCGTCATATATATATATATATATATTGATCTGATGATCGCAAGGTAAGAAGATGACTGTCACCAAGAATCTTTCATTCTGAGTCTACGCTTTCCTAAGATGTACATATTCTCTATCACCAATATGGAGCACTATTTATAAATAGAGGAAATTGGGAAATTGCATTATATATATATATATATATATATATATATATATATATATATATACGTATTTTCCAACCCCTCTGCACGAGAAGGATGGGTCACAAAGTCTAGCTTTTAAGGGTTTTACAAGTTTGAATTCAGTTTTTCTTCTATACCTTTTCCAGTTCAAAATGGGAATAGTTCATTTCAAAATGGGAATACTTCAGTTCAAAATGGGAATAATTCAGTTCAAAATGGAAAAATTATTATAAGTAGAAATATAAAAAATATTTTATAAATTATTTTAGCAATAAAATTGTTAACATTTTATAATATACAAAAAAATTCTTCAAGTCATTTATTAGAACACAACATCTTCTAATGCTAAAGCTGCAGGAATTTTAGATTGAATTCCAGCTATGAAACGATTGCATACTTCTGGTGTAACCCTTCCGAATTCTTCCTCAATTAATGAAGTCAAAGCTCTTGCCATTTGTTCAGTAATTGACAAGCCATCTCTTCTCTCCATTGCAAGAATACTCACAATTTTAGCAGCCAATTCCTGCTTGACGTAAGCTTTGATTAAAGACCATACTTGTTCAATCAGATTAAACATTGGACTGTATGGTCCCAACCTAAGCACTTCACATCCTAGAAATTCTTCTTCACTAAAAACGTCTTCAATGTTTGAGTGACATGGGGCTTTGTCAACAACCATCACAACTGGACCCACGTATTGTCTCTTTGCAGCTCTCAAACATTCTCGCATCCAAGACTGTGCGCTTTCCTTTCGAAAAGATCCTCTTTGAATTTCACGAGGCCATGGGGACCAATGCTTCCAATAACGTGAATATTGGCACTCTGAGTACCGGCTGAAACTACGTTATATCGCCTACCCTTTAGAGAACGCCCATCTCTCCTGGAAATATGAAGATTAAAGTTCGTTTCATCCATAAATAAAATGGGTTTTTCTAGTTGATTGGTAATTCAATAATTTTGAACAAAATAAACTACGTTTATTTTTATTCTCAATTGAATTTGCCCTCTCAGGCACAAATCTTACAGCTTTAAGCATATAAGTCATCATATCTTGATGCTTCGCTACTGTAGATTTGGACAATTTAAACCCAAACTGGGCTTCAATCCTTTCACTGATCACCTTTAATGTGATCCTAGGATTTTCATTCACTAGTGCTTGAATAAAATCCAAATGCACCTGTTTGACCTTACAATTTCTAGGCCCTCCTCTTGTATCAGGTTGATTTCCCTTACTAATCCAGCGATAGAGGGTGGTTTTCGGAATAGAAATATTTTCCGCTAGGGCTTTCCAATTTCCATCCATCTCATATACCTCCCAGATACGTGCTTTCGCACTTCTCCTGTTATCGCAGTTTTCAGTTGACCTAACCATAAGGCTAAAAAAATTTAACAAATCAATACCTTGCTGTAGCACTGAAGATATTTATGAATTTAATAAGAATGGCCATAACACTTACTTATAAAAATATATACATTCTTTTTTATTCTTTGGTAAATGGTCAAATCTCTGCAGTGTCAAAGTGACAGACTGGACGGAGAGAGACGAAGACAGATTAATATTGACCCATAACTTCTTCTCTTGACCATACAACGCCGTTATCTTCAAGGTCCCACTTAACACTTCTACTCCTTCTCGACCAAGGGTACTCAAACGGAGGCTCGCTGTGAGCCGCTGCTCCAGCAGGCGCTCTCAGTGACTGCAAGCTGGGTCTGACTCAAGACTCACACTGAGTCCAAATGACTCCTATCTCACGCGGGCATCTGCATATATCATTTCATTGGGCCCACGATTTCTGAGCAACCATGTGACTGCTTCCGCTTTTTTACACTGGTGCGTCCTGTTCAGAGAAATCTCTGATTGACTGCTCCGTCAAGAATTAATATGCTACACTTCATGTATTGTTTAGTACTAAAGCAATTCTTTATAAATGATACAATTTAAACTATAACTGGAAGGATAAGGGAATTCATACCTTTCGAAAGTGAACGTAATAGCACGATTGGAGTTCGAACTCGTTTACGTCAAGTAACTGTCCATCATTTTAGCCATCTCCCCACGTTGACTCCTCTCTCTATATATTTATGTCTGATTAAGATTGTACATATCTGTAAAGAAAAGAAGCGATAGTAGGGTATGATGGGTCAAGCTTACAATAACTAATTTGCTCTGGTACCCTGATCATTTTCTGTCCTCTTCTGTTGTTAAAGATTCGGGTATCCTTAATGTCATTTAACAAGCAAAAGATGATGCTTGATGGGATCGAGTTCTCCATTAACTTTCATTGCAAAGAAAATGAGTGCCATCAAATAACGCACTGGGGTGCCAAGTATATTAATATGTCAATCCATGAAAACACCACTGAGCCAGCAACCGCTTCTTCTGATTTCATCTCTATTTTCTTCTTTCGCCCTAAGTTTCTTTCTCTCCATATTACCCTGCTCGTCTAAGATCATATATATATATATAGATATAGATAGATAGATAATTCGAAGAATAGAGTCTGAGGATTAGACAATTAAGTAATAATCCAAGGGTTTTGAGTATTCAAAGGTGGTCGACAGTATAATTAATTTCAGATTAAAAATACATCGAAACATTTTTTATAAAAGAGAATTTTTTCTTTCAATTTTATAATATATATATATATGTGTGTGTGTGTGTGTGTGTGTAAATTTGATAGTGTGTTTTTTGTCAGAAGATTTTCTCGTAGGCATATCTTATTAAAGATAACAGACAAGGATGTGGCTTGAGTTTTTCCTTAGCTTTTTCTTGTTTGCAAGTGAGATGTCGCCAATGAGGATGAAGGCTGGTTAATAATTGTCCGAAATATCTGATGTTATGACTCTATTATGTGTACTTTTGAGCTTCGTTAGTCATTATTGAGGATGTCACCATAGATTATGAAATGTTTTACACACACACACACACACACACACTCATATATATATGTAAGTGTATATATGTATATATAAGTACACACACACACACACTCTCTCACACACACACACACTCACACACACACACACACACACACACACACACACACACACACATATATATATATATATATATATATATATATATATATATATATATATAACCCCTCGGCACAAGTAGGATGCGACGCAAGGTCAATTTTTAAGCCAAGTTTAACAGGTTTAAATTCGGAGTTTTCAATCTCCTAGACCGGTTGCTGTAGCAAGAGCGTAGTCTGTCCTACTATTTACCCAGACCTGAAAGAAGAGTAGTCGTATTCATACCTTTCCTAAGGGTATATTAGCGCTATGTGAAATGCAAACAATCTCGTCTCGTCCAGGATTTGAATTCGGTTCGCTTTGGCCATTTCCCATGTCGATATATATATATATATATATATATATATATATATATAAGAGTTTATGTTTATATATTTACTATTTTAAATGGAAACCTAAAGAAAAGAAATTGTAATAGAAAACCTTTACATTTATAATTCTAAGTTTCTTTTTATTGTAAGGACACATTTTTATTTCTTGGCTTCCTTTTCATTGTAATTGTTATAATTGTTTTAATGTTATATTTTTAGAGACTAAAAAAAAAATAAACAAAAATTAAACGGATGCATTGTTTATTAGTCATTCAAAAATTGATTTCTTCAGCGAATATTTTCCATATTTCTTAGAAAAAATATATCAGCTTTTAATCAGTGTAACTGAAAACATTTTTTTTTTAGAAATAAATAATTTATAGATTCAACGAATGTTTCTCCTTTGGATTAATACGCGAAATTTTTCACCAAAAAATAAGGACACATTTTTAATTCTTCATTTCTTTTTATTGTTGCATTTTATGGGGTAAAAAGGAAAATAAATTAAACGAATACATTTTTATCATTGTGACTCATCAGGCAATTAAGAAATAAATTGAAATTTTTGTCATATTTTTAAGATTCTTTAGGAAAATAAAATTGTAATTATGTTTCAAACCACTTTCAAATTTAATGTTATACTTTTTAAAAATTCTGTTTTTTTTTTATTCCTTTTTTAGTCCAAAAATAAAAGAATATTTTAATACGTGAACTTTTAGATTTTTTTATGGCTAGATTTTTAGAGGGTTAATAAAAATTTGAATCAAAACTATGATGCTTTTTTGAAAATTATAAACAAAAATTTGTTCTGTAACTGAGGACTAATTGTAAAAAATAAAATTCATTGGAGACCAAAAAAAAAAAATCATGAAAATGTTTAAAACTTTTCACCAGTTACCTATTTTTATAAATTATTTTAAATGTAAACTAGAAAAGAATTCTAAAGTAAAAACAGTCCATGAAATAAAAGAATACTTTTCATTTGAATTGATAGGTGAAATCTTTTAACTGCAAATAAAGACACATCTTTAATTCTTAGCTTATTCCTGTCTTCCCCCTTTCTATCTCACTTACAAGTGTTCCTAAAATACTTCTAGTCCTGTCATTAGATTGGTACTTCTGCTAGAATATTTATAATCAAGCACACACACACACACACACACATATATATATATATATATATATATATAATGAAGCAGAATTTATATAAGAGACAAAAGTGTCCTATTTTTTTTTATCCCTATAGCTTCTATTCCATCATATTTTTGGTTCATATGGAAATACTTCGAATTATGGGTATTTAAACCATAACATTCTAAGACAAATCGTTATAAACTTTAATTTCTATTTAAAAATTTATCTAATTAATAACAGCATATATTTAATAAAAGTGAATTAATTAATTAACCTTACAATGACCAAAAAAATACTGCATGGAAAAATTGACAATTCGGTTTTGGGAAATGACTAATCCATTTTAGTTGGTAAATATATCTATTTTATTTTTTAGACAAAAATGAACTTTTTTGGTGACTGATTCGATTTTCCGGTTGTCCAAAAAAACAATCTCCGTTTTATTTTTATCCTAAGGTCAAGATTGATAACACTGCAATTATAAATATATGAACGAAGAAATCGCTTATTAAAAGAAAAAAACCCAGGTTATTTGAAGAAAAATAAGATTTCAAGTGAATAATAAAACAATGTTATTAGGCCTCTATGTTAATGCACACAAAACGGAATATATGTGCTATAATCAAACGGGGGACATCTCCACTATAGACGGAACCCCTCTTAAACTAGTAGACAAATTCACTTACCTAGGAAGCAGCGTCGAATCAACCTAAAAGGACATCGACACGAGGTTAACGAAAGCATGGACAGCTATCAATAGGCTATCGATTATATGGAAATCAGACCTAACCGATAAAATGAAACGCAGTTTCTTCCAGGCAGCGGTCACATCGATACTGCTATATGGGTGCACTACATGGACGCTAACAAAACGGCTGGAGAAGAAGCTAGTCGGCAATTACACAAGAATGCTGCGTGCAATCTTGAACAAGTCCTGGCGGCAACACCCCACAAGACACCAACTGTACGGCCACCTGCCTCCTATCACGAAAACTATTCAAGTTAGACGAACCAGACATGCAGGACACTGCTGGAGAAGCAGGGACGAACTCATAAGAGATGTACTCTTATGGACCTCCACACATGGCCGTGCAAAAGCAGGACGACCAGCACGAACATACATTCAGCAGCTATGTGAGGATACGGGATGTTGTCCTGAAGACCTGCCTAGGGCGATGAACGATATGGAGGAGTGGCGAGAGAGGGTCAGGGATATCCGTGCTACCAGCGCGACATGATGATGATGATGATGATGATGATTTCATTACGATTTAATTTTTCAAGCAAAATATCCAAGGGGCTCGGTAAACCTCATTTAAGTCGGGAAGAACCAGTTTCAGTCAGCTTAATTTTATATAGAACCCGGATCCTGACAAACAAAAACAGACTCAGTATATATATATATATATATATATATGTGTGTGTGTGTGTGTGTGTGTGTGTATTATAAACTGTCGGATTTATCATCTAAACTCAAACATATATAATACCCCACGAAGGTTAAACAAAGAAACAACCAAATATATATATTATTATTATTATATTTGGTAATGTGTCTTATTGATTGTATCACTTTATTCTGTATTTATATTTGTACCCGTCACGTATGGTTCTTATCTTTACCATGTTTCGGCAGCTCTACTCTCGACCCCATCTTTCCTTGAAAGTTTCATTCGGTAACATTCGGGTAATGTTGAATGTGAATTTCTACTTAATCCACAAATGTATATTGTTCTCGTTTCTCTTCTTACCACTTCCGATTCCCTTCTTCTGCAATTCCAAATCTTGAAATGATCAGTTCCTCTTTTTCGTGTTAAATCACTTCTCTATCGAATATATATTTCTGCACAACCCGTTCTAGAAATCGATCTTAATACTTCCAGAAAATCAGACGTCCTTAGACACTTATTCATGAGGACGTCTCTTTGTGTAATCGTTCGCAAGTTAGGATATTACAACATGACTACTGAATTCGTTTATAACTCGGAGCTGATAGTCTTGTGCTAAACAAAGTTTGGCATATTAACACAGCATCTCTTAGTTACATAGCCAGGTATACGGATGTATGAAATAGACATAGGGAATCCGAAATACACGACATTCACGAAATTGGTTCAGGTACGAAACTTTATTACCTTTGAGTTAAAGGTTATTCGACATGAGGAGAGAGAGACACAATCTTTCTATGCTGACTGCTTTTACATCTACCCCAAACCACGTGCGGCACCCGCCGCAAACTACTGGTCTGGCCTCGGCGAAAGTCAAACTTCTTCTTCCGAGGCAGGAACTCAACGCCTTGCTTTTTCTCAAATCCCAAAAATCCTCAGCCCACGCTTCCGGTGCATGACGTCACCCACAACCCCTGGTCCCATTTTCGATCTGGGGTTTTACTCTGACATCTATGAATGACGCATCCTCCCTGCACGCGCGCGAACATCTGCGCTGATGTTTGCACCTAACTAACCCATGCACTGTGCTGAAAGTCTTTCATCCCAACTAAACCGAAAGGCAAGATATACTAAACGAAATCCCTCCGCAATTATATTACATCTCTCTTTCTCACACTCACTCACTCACTCACTCACTCTCTCTCCTTGCTTTTCACTTTTTTCCTCTCTCGCAATGATCTTCTATAGTTCAGTATTTCCATACTTAAGTTTTCTTTCTTTTCTGTAGCACTTCATGTCCTGTCTGCTTTTTTCCATTTCTTTCTTTTCAAATAATTTTGTAATATAATTGCGGAGGGATTTCGTTTTGTATATCTTGCCTTTCGGTTTAGTTAGGCTGAGAACCTTTCGCTTAGCGCATGGGTTAGTTAGGTGCAACATTAACGCAGGTGTTCACGCGCGTGCGGAGAGGATGTGTCATTTAGACATGTCAAAATAAAAATCCCAGATAGAAATTGAAACCAGGGGATGTGAATGACGTCATGCACCGGAAGCGTGGGCTGAGGATTTTGGAGATTTGAGAAAAAGTAGTTAGTTGAGTTCCTGCCTCCGAACGAAATTAGTTGAGATTCAGACCTGGGCGAGGCCAGACGACTTCGCGCGCTACGGGCGCCGCGCGTCGGTTGGGTTGAGAGCTGACGATGTAAAAGCAGTCAGCATAGAAAGTTTGTGTCTCTCTCTCCACATGTCGAAAAACCTTTAAACTCAAAAAGGTGAATAAAAGTTTCGTATCTGAACCAATTTCGTGAATGTCGTGGATTCCCTATGTCTATTTCACACATCTGTATATCTGGCTATGTAACAATTTCCTCTTCATTTTCTTCTTCCCGTAATTTCTTTCCTTCTGTCTTCTATTTACTCAAGGGATTTTAAAGGATTTTATTCGACCGATAAACTTGTGTTCCCAACTCTCCAATATGACTGATGTTACAAGCCGAGGTGCTGATTAGTAAATAAAGACCAGAACAAAAACACCTTGCCGTGGTATAATGGATACCATGCTCATTTTGCAAATCAATTACTTTTCAGAAGTGAGTTCGATCTTTACTAGAATATCCATGCTTGTTATCTTACTCCGTAACTAAGGTACTTCTCTCTCTCTCTCTCTCTCTCTCTCTCTCTCTTACAGCGTCTCACGCGATGCAGTAGTTAGTGAGTTAGACCAGCAGACCATTACTAATGAGTTCGATTCTCAGGGGTAGCCCGTACTTACAGTCATATGCCACAACTTAGCTCGGCTTAGTAAATAACTATCCGTTTCTCTGTCTTATAGTCAAATTACATAAAATTCGCACTCAGCTAGGGCTGAAGAATACATCGACTGTACCTCTGTAGAGGGGTAAGACCCTTCTCCCAACTAGTGTCCCGGGTATGAAAATAAACTGCATCTAATTGTGAGGCTCCAGTCCTGGAGCTTTGGGAAATGTTTAATACTCTTTCATTTCCATTACTCTCAAATCCACTCTGAACTGGGTTGGTAATACCTGTTAGGATCCCATCCATGGGTCAAATAAAAGTATTTAATCATTTACTGAGGAGTATTAAAATTATTTATTTAAAACCATACAGCTGTATACAAATCATTTATATTACATAGGAATACTTGATAAATAGAATTACTAATGTTAAAGAGCAATACTTGAAGCTATTTAACTGTGAACAAACAAATAATTACTATTTGATAGAATTTTTGATAGAATTATTTGTGTTAGATCGGAATACTTGAAACCATTTAATTGCGTGAAAACAAATGAGCTCTAACAACTCGTTTAGAAATTAAGTTACCGACAAGCTATTCGTTTACAAATTATATATACATATATATATATATGTGTGTGTGTGTGTGTGTGTGTGTGTGTGTGTGTGTGTGTGTGTGTGTGTGTGTGTGTGCAGGATTTGGCATTAAATAACCCACAAGGGTTTCATATTCTATAAAACACCATTCACCCAACCAACAAATCACACAGAAAGTTTTACTTTCCGGCAGATCCTCAATGTTAAGCACCCGACGCAGTATTTACATGGAAGACTACATACGACTAGCATGTACGGCAAGTAACCTGAGGTCTGAGTACTAGTTTAAGCAAAACCTAATAGATAATAGAAGCTATCCCCTTGCTCTTGAAAAACAGAAGCAATACCATATAACAGAAATTCAGAAACCTTATCAACCCCCACAAAAAAACAAAAAAAAAAAAGATTTGAACTTTGAATTTCTTTTTTAGAAGAGCAACATTCATTACGAGTTTGTCGTTTACTTTTTAATCTTTCCTAGTTGTTAAAATGTCGCTGCATCATAGTATCATATTGAACGTGTTTGCTGAATGGTGAATATAAATATCACTCGCATTTAAAAGCTTTTAACATTTGCTGCCAACGCCTCAGCTTCACAGGATTTGATTATTTCAGATTCAGTCCGTTTGTTTTACAATTGATGAAAGGTTAAACAAAAGTCAGACAATTTCTTCTCTATAAATGGGATCAACAGCTTTTCAAATGAAATGTGTAAGTTGATCTCATCAATATGTCGTAGCCAAATTTCTGGCTAAAAATTAGGTGTGAAAAATTCGACCTATATACGAGTATATACAATATCTATAACTCAATATGCATACAATATACTGTGTTATAAAATGTAATATATATATATATATATATATATATATATATATATATATATATATATACAATACAGTATGTACAATGTTTCTTTCTCTCTCTCTCTCTCTCTCTCTATATATATATATATATATATGTATGGTCTAGAAAAAACTAATACATTCATGTTCATGTTATTAGTAAGGTTAGAGAGATGAACGTTATGAATATGTATGTACTCTTCAGTTTGTCAGATACACATATTTCAATAGCCGCGTATGTGAATGTTTATATATATATATATATATATATATATGGGTAAAATGTCAGTTGTCTAAATTTCTGAGATGAAGCTTGTTGATTTTTATCATTAAGGGTTTTCGGACTATTGTCTTCATCTCTTTTGTTATTTCTACAACGTTTCGGCCGATATGTCCTCCGGCCTTCTTCAGGTGTTTGTCGAACTCAGGAACCTTCACGGAACTTTGAACAACGTAAAATGTCGTCAAAATTACGTAAAAATGAAAATAACACTAACACCTCACTGTATCAGATATATTTACCCAAATATCTTGAAATACTATACATTAGATTTCGAAGAAATCGCACTTTGCTTCAACCATGGCCACCAGACAAATCTCCTGTGAGCCTTTCTGGTGGTCTCCTCGTTTAAATTGCTAAACGGTGCCGTTATCCTTGCCTTCAGCTCATCTTTAGTGTTTCAATGAGTTTTGTTGATCCCTCTTTCAACCCTGCCTCCCGCATAATAATCACGTGAATTACACTATTTGTAGTTAGGCAACCAGATGTTAGGGGTTATGCGGTCAGAGAATTTTTCACTCAGCCAACCCAGGGTTTTCTTGATAGTGTGTCATAATGCAGAATTCTGCTGCCAGATATCCACGTATTGTGTGAGGCCATGTGGGAAAATGAATGGAGGTATAACGTCACCATCGCTGGTAACCGCCCCCAAACACCATGATGTGAACTGGGTGTTTAGTTTTCATCAATATAAATTTGAATCTGTCCTCAGATTCACACCAAAACAAACCGAATTTTTTTCATTTGGGTGTGTAGCGTGAATGCCAAAATTTCTTGTGTGTAGGAATGTGTGCGTGCTTATGCAAGTGTGTGTGTGTGTGTGTGTGTGTGTGTGTGTGTGTGTGTGTGTTTATGCCAACCAGTTCGGCCTTCGTTCATAATCAGGGTATATTCAGTTCAGTTTCAAGACTGAGATACATATGAATGCCACGTGATTGGCTTCACATATGAATAACAATTGAACTTACTAAGTTTTGTGATTTAAACAATCAACTTTGCATGCGTTTATAAATAATTTCAGATATTTTTTTTTCTTCGAAGATGTCGTTACGAACGAAACGAAATTATAATTTCCCGATTCTTTCTCTATTCCTTCTCATATATATATATATATATATATATATATATATATATATATATATATATATACGAAAGTCATTCAATAAATAAAGTGAATTTTTCCAAAGGAGTTGCTAATAGGAAGCACTTTTTACTCGAGCACCTTTTTCAAGGAAATTAAGTGATGGATCTTTTCATTTCATAAAAGACGGTCAATTTGATGACACTATTTGATTTTTCAATCATTCTGAATTTCTTTATTTCCAAAAAGAGAAAATGAAATTTTACAATTTTTGGTGAGCACAAGGCCCAAAGAATTTGAAGGGAGGGGAAAGAAAAAGAAAGAAATCAAAGAAAACATTGTTGTCTATGGTGCCCTAGCTTGTTTCTTTCACGACCAGTCACACTAGAATTTATTTAACCATGATTTATACCCATTCATCTCTGACACGCAACAGTCACCAATATGAAAAAACCTACTGAAAGCCGATGAGGAGAAAAGTGATGCATGTACAATAATGATGAGGAAGAGATTCTATGGAGGTAAGTGACTCTATGGAGGTAAGTTGTAAAAAAGTGGGGGGTAAAACATCTCATACAAACTAGCTAGGGGGTCAAAGTGTCAAAAGGGAGATTCCATTTACTTGGAGTGGGGTCTCGAAGGACCCGGACCATCGCCGCCATGACTAGGAAGAGGAGGGAAACATGACTCCAACATTGTAAATTTCACATGCATTGAACTTCTCAGCCTCCAGAAATTTGATGACACTATTTGATTTTTCAATCATTCTGAATTTCCTCAAAACAAATATTCTTGCGAGATTAAAATTTATTTCTATGGAAAAAATTCTGAAAAAAACCCATTTATTTTGCTTTTTTTTCAAAAAATTTTCCCTGTTTTTCGCCAATGGTCCGGGAAAAGGAGGTTCAATCCCAAGTTGAGTCTTACCAAAGACTCAAAAATGGTATTTAAAGCCACTTTGCTTAATACTCAGCACCATTAGGTAAGGATCAAGGGTAAAGTGGAGTAATCTAGGGAATAGAGTAGCGCCCTCCCCTACACCTTGGTGTAGAAGCTAATGAAAAGGGAGCTTTCGGGTCACCCTGGAATAAAGGTCACCAACTTTACATATTTGATAAACCTTGTGTGTGTATATATATATATATATATAGTAACCAAATTTCATTTGAAATCCATCTGATGAGTTAGAATAAGCGAAACAAATTTATTATGGAATACAATTTCTGATTTTCTTGTTTTTTAATCAATATATATATATATATGTGTGTGTGTGTGTGTGTGTGTGTGTGTGTGTGTGTGTGTGTGTGTGATCGACTGAAAGCGATGTTGATATGTGTCTAAGAAAGGCGTGGACTGCTATCGATTGGCTATTGATTAAATGGAAGTCTGATCTACCCAATAAAATGAAACGGGATTTCTCCCAAGCAGCTGTTGTGTCAATACTGCTCTATGGATGCACCACGTGGATGCTGACAAAACGCATAGAGAAAAGGCTTGATAGGAACTGCACAAGAAGGCTACGAGTTATATTGAACAAATCTTGGAAGCAACATTCTACGAAACCACAGCTGTTCGACCACTTGCCTTCCATCTCTTAAGCCATCTAAATAAAACGAACAAGATATGAAGGATACAGCTTGAAATGCAAAGACTAACTCATAAGTGACGTTCTTCTATGGACCCCTACACATGGCTGCACCAGCGTTGACCGACCAGCAAAAACTTATCTATATCTGCTCTGGGTGAACACAGTATGTAGTTTGGAAAATTATCTGGAGTGATGAATGATAAGGAAGGATGGAGAGAGAGAGTCAAGGAAATTCGTGCTAGCAGCATGATTTGGTGATGATGATGATGATGATGATGATGATGATAATTGTATATATATATATATATATATATATATATGAACTTTTCAACCTACCTTCGTGTATATATATATATATATATATATATATATATATATAAGTTCATAAGACATCATATCTGCTGTTGATGACTTTTTGGACCAATGGGATCCAAGCATTACAACACCGATGGAAGAAATGTGTGGACCACAAGAGCAACTATGTTGAAAAATAAAGCTCTTTTGTTCACATTCCATAAGAGTATCTTGGTCTGTCCATGAATTTTTCAGCCGACACTCATAAATCAGGCTAAAACTTGATGGACGTGCAAACAGTTCTAGCACTTACGTATATACATATATCTATAATGCCTACGTAAATATAGCACTAAATACATAGAAATGGACAAATTGAATGACAAACAAATATATTGAGTAGCTACACAAACGACATCTCCCCGAAGGAGACGAGTCCATGAATAAATGCTAACATCGAAAATAAAGGTAAGTGGTTTTTGTAACCAATGTATTTATCGTTTCATCAGCAGGATCAAGTAACAACTACCTCATGCCATCCTTCTTTCTTCGAGGTTTAAGTATTTTCGAGACCCATCTATACTACCTTCAATTTATACAACAGAAAAGAGAAATGCAACGCAACTATCATATCCACCAAGAAACTTAACATAGAGAGAAAGAAAGTCATTTTATACACAAATAAATATGTGCTCATGGCTTTGTGCGAGCTACATTTAGGATAGATAGATAGATAGATAGATAGATAGATAGATAGATAGGTTTATTTGTACACAATGGCAGAGATAGCTAGATAGCTAAATAGATTGATAGGAATAAACTGTGATAGATAGATAGATAGATAGATAGATTTAAATGTGAACTGATTAAGAAAGAAAGAAAGAAAGAAGCATAGATAGATAGATAGATAGATAGATAGGTTTATTTGTATACAATGGCAGAGATAGCTAGATAGCTAAATAAATTGATGGGAATAAACAGTGATAGATAGATAGATAGATAGATAGATAGATTTAAATATGAACTGATTAAGAACGAAAGAAAGAAAGAAAGATAGAAAGAAAGAAAGAAGCATAGATAGATAGATAGATTTATTTGTATACAATGGCAGAGATAGCTAGATAGCTAAATAGATTGATGGGAATAAACTGTGATAGATAGATAGGTAGATAGATAGTATCAGCTGTTTATTCACAGAATGCGTAAAATAAGTCAAGTCGACATCGGTGTGCAAGTCAACAATCAAGTCTGATTTGCATAAGTGATTGGATCGATAGTAGAGTCGATGAATCGTTCGATGAATTGATTTGCATCAAGTGAGCTTTCTTAACGAAGCTGACCTCATTAGTCGCTCATTATTTCACCTTTTTTTCTCCCTAGAAAAATTGTTCACATGAAAAAAAGAAAACTCCTTCATTTTTCACTTCATCGAGTAGAAGTTGAATAGCTGGAGCTATAAAATGAATGAGAAGAAAAGAAATAGAAAAGAAAGAAAAGAAATAGTGAAAGGGAAGAAAAGGAATAGAAAAAAAGAGGGAAGAAAAAGGAAAAGAGAAGGGGGAAGAGAAGATGGAAACTTCCAGATGTTTCAAAATGATTCAGTGGTCGAGTGTTATTTGGAAGAAAGAAGCTCTGCGGGTCATGTGAAATACGTGGGTGTTGGTTCGTTCATTGACAAAGAGGAATAGTCATTTGTAAAGCTTAACTTTGTTTGGCACAAGCCCAGAAGTATGAGACATCCTGTGAGTATCGAACTCACAATAAATGGTCTGCAATTTTAGCCAAAATTTTAATCTGATAAAATGTGATTTAGAATATTAAGTCCTCGTGATGTCAAGGCTAACACGCTAGCCGGCTACACCAGGGTAAACGGGTTCGAACTTTAGTTGCGTTACTACGTTCATTTTTGAACTAATACCATTGGGAAAGGTATGAACTCCATTATTCGTCCACTTGTGGGTTGAATAGTACTATTACACTTCTTCTATAACGATAGCTTTGGCATTAAATAACCCGCGAAGGTTGATATGCAATTTAGAAAAGGAACCAAACCAAAACTTTATCCCTGGTAGTGCCTGCAACTTCTTTTAGAACCTATATACATATTGGGTGTTTCGAAATATTTTATATCATTTGCAACGTACAGGGTGTTTCAGAAAATCGATATCATTTCGTAATCTATTAATTTGACCAATTCTCTTTCAAACGATCTAAAATTTTATCAACAAATGTAGAAACTCAAAACTCCATGCTTACTCCGACGAACACTCATGTACGACACACGGAAACATTGGACAGTTTTTTCGACCTTATTAGATCTCAGTAGCAGTGTATACAGTATTCTCCACCACTGGAGATCGAACCAGCGACCACAGAGTCGAAACTCTACAACTAAGCCAGTAGTCCTTATAGCACGGAAGTGACGCCAAATTAACTAGTCATACTAATTACGCGACCAATAAACCAATTCACAATATAATTGCTCTACTTAACAAAGAAAATGTAGATCTATATCCTTGCCCTGGAGGTCATGATAATTACGCGGATGCGTATTTCTAATCCTCTTGGGAAGACGTGCTCCTGGAGGTGACCGTGTCCTCTATAAAGAGTACGAATATAACTTGCAAGACACATTCAGATTAATTGGCTGCACAATTGGCTGCACAATTACCATGACTAGTTAGTTTGCGTGTAATGTGGCCTGCTGGCTCAGTTGCATAGTTTTGGCTCTGCAATCTGTGGTCGCTGGTTCGATCTCCAGTAGTGGAGATCACGGTATACTCTGCTGATGAGACCTAATAAGGTCGAAACAGCTGTCCAGTGTTTCCGTTTATCGTGCATAGGTATTCGCTTGATCTTCTGGCTATGGTAATTCAATTAACAGTATAATTCCTCTACTTTAAAAAAAACAATGTAGATCTATGATTGTAAATTGGGGGAGTCCCCGTGGCATAATGGGTAGCACGTGTGACCTCGACATCGTAGCAAGTGAATTCGAACACAAATCTCGCTATTAGGTTCACTTTTAAATCAATACCCCTGGGAAAGGTATGAATCCGTTTATGAATCCCCCATCTATACACAAAATAGTACCACTATTGGCATTAAATAACCCAAGAAGGTCGATATGCCATTAAACAAAGAAACCAAAATAAACCAATGACTAGCATTACTATACCTGAAAAGGCGTTCAAACATTAAACAAAGAATTCTGAGTCGTTTCTCGTAAATGCTGTTAAAATTTGAGATCATTTGAGTGTGAATTGATAAGTTTACGAAATGATATCTATTTTTATGAAGTGCCCCGTATATGTGCATGCTTGCGTGTTTGGTTAAAAAGGACAAACAAGAAAGCATGTAGGACTTTTTATACATTTCTCTTGTGTCCGAACAGGGGAACGTAATTCCGGATCGAATAAGTGTAGAAATTGAATTTCGAGCACTTTAGGCTATCTTCAGTCATTTTCAAGAATGGTTCATTCTATCTCTATGGAATTTAGGTTTGGTTTGGTTTGGTTTCTTTGTTTAATGGCATATCAACTCTTTGTAGGTTATTTAATGCCAAAGCCATTCTCCTAGTAGAAGAACAGTTGTGGTACTATTTAACCCATAGCTGGAAGGATAAGGGGATTCATACCTTTCCCATGGGTATTTGTCCGAAAGTGAACATTATAGCGCGAGTGGAGTTCAAACTCGCTTACTACGATTCCGCCGTCCATCGCTTTAACCATTAGACCACGAGGACACCTCCCTCTATGGAATTTAGACAAGGTTAATTTTCATTGTTTCAAGCCATATAAAGAATGGTTTGAACGAGCTCCTTTTTTTTTATTATTCTTTTCTCGTATTTGTTTCAAACAAGTTCGTGATGTGAACCACTTAAATATCAGTTGGTCCTCGTGCGAACGACACGGTTCAAATGAGAATTATATAAGTAAGTTTGGCGTTGGCTGGTATCACGTGGAAGTTTGAGAACAGGTGAGGTTCTAATTATTAAATACACTTAGAACTCCCTGTCCATATACGAAGAAGATCTTGTATATATATATATATATATATATATATAATATCGCATTGCATACAATAGCAGGTGTACAGTAACTTACCTCTTATCGTAAAGCGAACAATGCGTACTGGAAATTGCGGAAGAAGTAAGGATAAACTCATAAGCAACATTCCCTTATGGACTCCTACACATGGACATACCAGTGTTGGCCTAATAGCGAAGATTTACATACACCAGCTCAGTCTGGACATTGGATAGAGTCTAGAGGACCTGCCAGGAGCGATGGACGATAAGGACGGATGGTAAGAGAGCGTCAAGGGACTTCGTGTTACAAGCATGATTTGATGATATATATCATCATCATCATCATGTCGTGCCGCTAGCACGGATATCCCCAACCCTCTCTCGCCAATTCTCCCTATCGTTCATCGCCTCCGGCAGGTCTTCAGGGCTACATCCCGTATCCTCACATAGCTGCTGTACGTATGTTCAAGCTGGTCGTCCTACTTTTGCTCGGCCATATGTGGGGATCCATAGGAGTACATATAATAAACTGATTTCCATACAAAAAATGTGTACCAAAATGTACTCGAGAAGCTTCTAATTTTTGTATCTGCATTTTTTTGCATTTATAGACCAATCAGTGCTTTCGTGCTCTTTTTAAAATTTCTTTGAGATTTTGCCAAAAGCAATTTTTGACTTGTTGCGAAAAATTTGAAGGAACAAAACCCAAAACAATTTAAAAAATCTTTTTCCTCCTCGACTGCTAAAATTACATTTTTAACCAATTAGAATCATAGATAAATCACCGACTTTTCGAACTGACCTCAATCTTATAAATATGCGATGAAATAGACAAATCTTCAATAGATTTATTGATTCATTCAGTAAATCTACTCAAAACTTTTGACTTTGATCCTTTTGAGTGAGAATCTTACATTTTGTTTTTTTCAAGAATGCATTTAATTTAAACATCACTAAATCATTTTAAATTGAATGAAAATATTTTGTTTATTTGGGTCTGCTCGAACTACCATTACAACTTCCAATGCTGATATTTTTAACTGCATCCGCTTACATAACAGTGCATAAAAATACTTTCTCCTTTACGTAGTGACGTACAAATACAGAGATCTTTTATACAGAAAAAATATATTAATTAGATTTAGACAATGCAAAGTGCTACATTAATTGCATGATCTTTTCTTTCTTGTAATGTAAATATTGGAGAATATATACGTTCCAATATCTTTTCTTACAAGAAAAAACTTTGTAATTTTTGCTTATCAATAAACTTTTCCCTCAAGTTAAAGGAACAAAAATTAATTAAATTTTATTCAATCACTTCTAAATTTATCCGATATATATATATATATATATATATATATACTTTACTAGAAACTGACAGTCAGCGACCGTCGCTGTCTCTTCGTCAACGATCTCCTAGCACACACACATATATATATATATGTATATATATTAATGAGGTATAAATAAATGAATGAATAATAAATGAATGAGATCAATAAGATTGATCGTTTTATAATGAGGGATAAAATTTGTTATCTAATGCTATATTCATCCTTCTAGAAAGACACATAGTTGGGAAGATATGGGGATTCATATCTTTCTCAAGGGTTTTTGTCCGAAAATGAACGTAATAGAGCAACTGAAGCGAAAACTTGCTTACTACGAATCTGAAGTCCAACGATTTAACCATTACACCACGAGGGCACCCCTCTTTATTCTCAATGTTGGAACAAAGAAACTAAGAACTTATTACTTTTTATAAATACTCAATTGAAAAACCACCAGTTAAAACTAATGTAAAAAAACTCGCAATGAGTAAAATAATAAAAATATATACAAGTACCTTTAATTTAATGTGATAAATACATATATGGTATATATGTATATATGGTCCAAAGATTTAATGGTTTTGTTTTTTGTTTTTTTTGCTTTTTTTTTTTTTGCTTTTTTTTTTTTTCGAGTACAAAATGCTCGATGCGAGCTATCTATGTATGTAGACAGA
This sequence comes from Sepioteuthis lessoniana, assembly GCA_963585895.1. Classification (NCBI taxonomy): domain Eukaryota; kingdom Metazoa; phylum Mollusca; class Cephalopoda; order Myopsida; family Loliginidae; genus Sepioteuthis; species Sepioteuthis lessoniana. The sequence continues at coordinate 82,366,646 of OY757915.1, forward strand.
CATTTATTAATTATTGGCTCATGATCGATTTCTTATTATAGGTTCTTTCTTTCTATCTCTCTATCCAGCTATCTATCTATCTATCTATCTATCTATTGTTTGGTGGATATCAGTCTTGTCATATCTATCACTCTATCTCTCAATAGATCTCAGTTTGGTTAAATATATTAGCATAATGGTTAGAGTGGTCAAATAATGGTCTGGAATACTGGGGTTCAATCCCAGGTCGAGTTATACCAAAGACTCAAAAAATGGTACTCGATACCGCCTTGCTTAACACTCAACATCATAAGGTACGGATCAAGGGTAAAGTGGAGCAATTCAAAGAATGGAGTAGTACCCTTCCCTACACCTCAGTATAGTAGCCCTTGAAAAGAGAGCCTTCGGGTCTCCATCGACTACGGTCGCTTTGACTCCTCCTCTCTCTTTCTTTCTCTCTCTCTCTCTGTCTCTCTGTCTCTCTCTCTCTCTCTCTCTGTCCACCACTAGATGACCATGATATAGGAGTGGAACCTTTAATATAAATACTATTAAAATTAGTAATAATTTAATCCTTCATTTGTTGAAATAGTAGGCATACGTTTGGAAGTGATTCCGTTTCCAGAAGTTTTTTCACAGAGGTCAGTAAATTTATTCTACTAAACTATTCATTTAAAAATGCACATTTGATTTAAAATAGTAATGTCTTAAATCTCAGCTGTATTATGTGTTGTTTAAATGAAGAATGAAGACTTATGCGACTTAATTTTCAGGAAAAACTTTACTTTTGGAAGACGAACTTCTAAATTTGCTAAAGAAAACCCCCAAAATTGCCCCCCCCCCCGAAAAGAAAGGAAGAAGAAAAAAAGAAAAAAAAATCCAAAACACCTCAAATGTAGTCTAACACGTGCTAAAGACGAAAGCCATAAAAGAGTTGACTCCTCCTCTCTCTTTCTTTCTCTCTCTCTCTGTCTCTCTCTCTCTCTCTGTCCACCACCAGATAACCATGTAATATACCCCAAAATTTCTTTGAATTTTAACATCCAGCAGTCCTGGACTTTAACTAAGTTAAAACTTAAGATAAAAAAAGAGAATTTTTTTTTTTTTTTTTTATCTACCGCGTACACATGGGAAGCAGCATGATGTACGTGTGAGTCTTGCGGCTTAACGCTCAAGATTGTCAGTTCGATCGGGGAACTACTGCTGCTCATCTATAAGAGTGGCTTCTATAGATGAGAACAAAAACAGCCATCGAAAGATAACCATGACTCGTACTCAAACCAGATCCATAAACCGCATCGCTCTTCGCGCGGGTAAAAAAGGGGCGCGTCTTGCTGAGGTTGGAGCCCTGGCCTCAGTGTTCGAAAAATCAGCTACAGAGCTCAAACTCAAGCAAAAACAACTAAAATGCAAACAAACAATACAGATAGCGACATTTAACGTAAGAACCCTAAATAGAATAGGTCAACTATCAGAGCTAACTGCATCAGCCGTAGAACATAAGATAGATATAATTTGCATACAAGAGCACCGATACACGCACACCGAAGATATCAAGTATCACGAAACTGGTAATGGATGGATGCTGGTGACTGTATCGGCATGGAAAAACTCTGTCAATGCATCGGTAGGAGGGGTGGGAATACTTCTAGGACCAAGAGCGTTAAAAACACTGAACAGCATTGAGAGAATACAACCTAGGATGATGGCCGCAACGTTTAATGGCAACCCCAAAGCAACAATTATCTCCTGCTACAGCCCTACCAATGTTAGCGAAGAAAACGAAATAGCCACCTTCTACGAAGATCTATCCTCCCTAGTACGTAGCATTCCGAAACACAACCTGCTAGTCATTGGCGGAGATATGAATGCACAAATCGGGAAAAACAGACACAACAAATACAGCCTACACTGCGCGTCTAACAGGAATGGACAGCATTTAATAGATTTCATGATAGAAAATAGATTAACATGCCTCAATACAAACTTTCAAAAAAGGGAGGGGAAATTATGGACCTACACATACGCGAATAAGAGTAAAGCACAGATAGACTACGTCCATATAAACAGGAAATGGAAAAACAGTGCGATGAATTGCGAGGCATACTCCTCCTTCGAGGGTGTGTCCTCCGATCATCGAATAGTTACGGCCAAAGTACGACTAAGCCTAAGAAAAAACGCCACACGTAAAGCGACGACCAAGCACTATGACTGGGCCCTACTCAACAACAGAGATATTAGAGATAAATATGCATTAGAATTAAGAAACAGATTCGAAGCACTACAAGAGAAGACAGAAATAGGCACCCCAAATGACGAATATGAAAATTTTGTAGAAGCACACCTTGAGGCGGCAGAAAAGTGTATTCCAACAAAACCTAGAACTAAATATAGAGTCCCTTGGGAAACGCTAGCGGCTAGAGAAAAACGTGCACTTGTGAAGACTGCCTCCAAAAGCTATCAAAAGAACCCAACAAACACAAATGCACGAAAACTAGAAAAGGCACAACATCAATTAACAGGAATATACCTAAAAGAACAGGCAGAATACGTACAAAATCAGATAGATAAGATTAGAGACTCGGTGGAAGATAGGCAATCCAGGATAGCCTGGCAAACAATAAACGAAGTAAGTGGAAGGAAGAGCACAGCCAAAGCAAAATTGAAAGCTGCAAGCCAACAAGAAAGAGTAAAACTGTGGGAACAGCATTTCAAAAATCTACTAGGAAACCCACCGGAAATAACGGATGAACCGATCACCAGAATTATTAGTAAGCAATTAGACGTAAAACTAGGTCCTTTCACCAAAGAAGAACTCGACTCGGTTCTCAGAAGAATTAAAAATAGGAAAGCGGCGGGGCTAGACGAGATCCCCCAGAAGTGTGGAAGACGAGACAATTCGACGATATACTGCTCCGGCAATGCAACGCAGTCTATAGTCAAAATAGGATAGAACGATGGACGAAGGGATGCATCCTTCCATTCCCTAAAAAAGGCGACCTCGGACTAGCCAAGAACTACCGAGGGATAACACTTACATCCATAGCAGCCAAAATCTACAATGCCCTACTACGAAACCGCATAGAACCCAAAATAGACAACATCCTTAGGAAAAACCAAAATGGCTTCCGGAGAAATAGATCCACAACCTCACAAATACTGACCATCCGTAGAATCCTGGAAGGCGTTCGGGCAAAAAACTTACAGGCGACATTACTATTTGTCGACTTTACCAAGGCCTTCGATTCCATACACAGAGGGAAGATGGAGCAAATCCTACTAGCATACGGCCTACCAAAAGAAACCGTAGCAGCGATAATGATTTTCTACAGAAACACCAAAGTGAAAGTACGTTCACCAGATGGAGACACGGAATACTTCGACATTGTTGCAGGAGTACTACAAGGAGACACACTAGCCCCGTACCTCTTTATCATCTGTCTAGACTATGTGCTTAGGACTTCAATCGACAAAATCAGAGAAAATGGCTTCGAGCTGACTAAGAGAAGAAGCAAAAGGTACCCCGCAAAAACAATCACGGACGCCGACTACGCTGATGACTTGGCGTTACTAGCGAATACGCCTAATCAAGCAGAGACACTACTGCATAGTCTGGAACGAGCCGCAGCTGGCATTGGCCTCCATGTCAATGCAAACAAAACCGAATATATGTGTTACAACCAAACGGGCAACATTGCCACACTAGACGGAGCCTCTCTGAAACTAGTCGACAAATTCACCTACCTAGGAAGCAGCGTCTCATCAACCGAGATAGACATCGACACACGACTGACGAAGGCATGGACAGCTATCGATAGGCTCTCGATCATATGGAAGTCGGACCTAACTGATAAAATGAAACGCAGTTTCTTCCAGGCAGCGGTTGTGTCGATACTGCTATATGGATGCACCACATGGACGCTTACGAAGCGGCTGGAGAGGAGGCTGGACGGAAATTACACAAGAATGTTGAGAGCAGTATTAAACAAGTCCTGGCGACAACACCCCACAAGACTCCAACTATACGGACACTTGCCCCCCATCACAAAAACTATACAAGTTCGACGAACCAGACACGCAGGACACTGCTGGAGAAGCAAGGACGAGCTCATAAGCGATGTACTCCTGTAGACCCCCACACATGGATGTGCAAGAGTGGGACGACCAGCACGAACTTACATACAGCAGCTGTGTGAGGACACGGGTTGTAACCCTGAAGACCTGCCGGAGGCGATGAATGATAGGGAGAAATGGCGAGAGACGGTCAGGGATATCCGCGCAGGCGGCGCGACATGATGATGATGATGATATATATATATATATATATCCTGTCAATTTTTCTTTTTCTGTGTTTTGTCATGTCTATCTGTCTGTCTATCTGTCAGTCAATTGTCAGTCTATCTACCTGTCACTTGTTCGGTCGACCTCAGTCTGGTCCTATATATCAATCTCAATCTATGTATATACGTTACGTTGCTAAACGTTACTAAGTATACCACAAGTCTACACTTGTGACACATACCGTGAGAAGAGAACGCCTAAGCTCAGAGGAATTTAGCGCAGAGTATTGTAAAAAGAAATAGAAAGGGGAGAAAGAAGGGGACGAGAGAGATTTTTTAAAATAGAGAAAACAGTTGAAAGAAGGGAAATGAAATAGAGGAAGAATATGTGTATGTGCGTGAGTGTGTGTGAGAGAGAGAGAGAGAAAGAGAAGTTGAAAAATACGTGCCTCATTGCAGGGGGGGGGGCGTCGTTCTGATTTTATCTGTCGAGTCCAGATTTAACGGGTCGATGTTCAAATTCGACTCCATCCGGAAACTGAAAATGAGTGCCTGTGCGTGGTCGCAAAAATGACTGTCTCACAGGTCCAGGTCACGTGGTATACTGATTTGCAACAATTACTTCTGACTTCCAGCAGCGTGCTCATGACTATCCTTGTACCAAGTTCGTTGTTATTAATTACGTTTTGCGAAGATTAGCACACAGTCGCTGATATTGCTGAAGTGGTCACCTATCCAAGTCTTGAACAAGCTCATCACGGCTTAAACTTCAGAGATCGAGTGGAAACTGTTACTTTCAGCGCGAGCTAACCGTAGTTTAAACACAGCGTGTCATTTGTTCTACAGAGTTTAAATAAAGATGTTCCTTTATTTTGTCTTGTTAATTTGCAATCTGATTTTTTCGTTAAAAATGTTAAGAAAGAAACTGATTGGTTGATAGAGTGATTGATCTAAATGGCAAATCAACCTGTCTGGGTTATTTTATGCTTAGAAGATAAAATGCGTTCAGTGTATATTTATATTAACAATTTTTCGGTAGTGGTTTTATTAAGAGTTTATAAGATATCAAGTATTCTTATCTAATAGAAATAATTTGCACACAGCTGTTGAGTTTCAAGTATTTCTATCAAATACAAATAATCATGTGATTTCAAGTAACGAATAATGATCCATAGTCCTTTGTAAACAATTTGTCATACAGGAATAGAATAAAGTGAGACATTGGCGATTGAACGCCGATCGCCAGTGGACAGAAGTGACAGGCCTCCAGATAATATAAACAGAGGTACCGTGCTGTTAGGGCAGACATTAGTCAAAAGGACAAATCGGTTGGTTGGTTAGTTGGTTGGGTTTTATGGCATATCAATCTTTGTAGGTTATCTAATGCCAAATCCTATTAACACAAACACGCACAAATATAGTTTGTAGGTAATGTTTTTAAACAGGGTTAAATTGTTTCAAGTATAATTATTTATTATTTGCACACAAATAGTTTCAAGTATTCCTATCTAATACTAATAATTCAATTTAATATTTATCATCTGTTTCCACGAAGTTAAATGGTTTTAAGAATAGCAAGAGATTAAACAGTTTAAATTAATCATAATAATAGATGGGGCCCCAACAGATACTAAAACTCCGGGTCTGGGTGAACACGGAGGTAATGGCAATGAATGAGTATTCCACTTTCCCTATAGCTCCAGGACTAGAACCTCAACCTCAGATGCAGTTTTGTGTCAGGACATTCATTGGGGTGGGAGTGGAAGAGGATCTTACCCCTATGTAGAAATGCAGTTAGCGTATTCTACAGCCTTACCTGACTGGGCTCTTTCCAAATGTCCGAAAGTGAGCGATATTTGTCTCTGCTTCGCACCAGGCAGGACTTAACACAAAGTCCTTTTTTAAAGTGGGGAGGGTAAGGTCGAACTCGAGCCGAGACTCGTGCTCTGCTGGACTGCACTGATCACAGGCTCACCTAGCGCAAAGTGAGTCAGATGATCCTGCTGGACTTAGACTCCCTAAGTGCAATATGAGTCCGGCATGTTCGCCAGTTCAAAGCTTGAACTTGAGCAGAGGATCTATGCTTGCTTATCATTAATCGTTTGTCCACCAGAAGGCGGATCAGCCGCTGCCGGAGGCCAAGACTCCACGAAAAGGTCAGAAAGTGAGTGTAATAGCATACGTAGAGTTTAAAATCGTTGACTAAGATCTCGCAGTTCAGTACGTTAACCACAACGCCACTGGGATTCTCTCACAGATGAAAGAAAGAAAATGTCTGGCTTTAGAAAATTTGATAAAATAACATTAAAAAGATTTGACACAGAATCGTTTTCCTGCAATGCGAATAAAAGTGGTTCTACTAATTAGCGACGATTAGTGCTCACTTCCTTCTGCACGCGCGCATGAATATGCCGCACTTAGTTTGTTCGTCGCATAGACAGCCTTGAAACTATCTAACCCCACCATGGAAATTTACTAAGCTTTTTGCTTAGATGTGGCACAAGGCCATATGAAAGGGGCACCCAATGAGACTCGAACTCACTCGTGTAGGTTTGCTAGTCGAGCTTGCTAACCATTACACCACCAGAGGCGCCTCGTCTAACCCCACCATGTCTTTTGTTCTTTAGAGTTTAGATAATGTAGGTTCACATTTTTTTCTTTTTCTTTTTTTCTAATCGTTAGAAAATGAAAAAATTGACGAAGAAAATGAAGAAAATGAAGAAAATGAAGAGGTAAAGAAAAAAGATTAAAATTAGAGAAAGACCTTTAAGATTAGGTGAAAAAGAAAAAAATTGATACGTTAAGAGAAGAAAAATGGATGTGTAAAAAAGCGGTGGAAAGTCTATTCGACAAGTTTAAAGATTAAAAAAAAACCTAAGAAAAAGAAGACAAAGATGCCGAGAAAAAAACAAAACAAAAACACTATTCAAACAAAAGACAATAAACAACCAAAAAAAGCAAAGAAAGTTAAAACGCAGACGGGAAAAAGAAAACGTCTGGCTTTAGAAAAAACAGCATTAAAAAGACCTGATACAGAATCATTTCATGCTTTATGAATAAAAGTGGTCATATTGACCTTTTTCTCGATTAAAGGCTGTTTTGTGTCCACCGTGGATGATAGAATCAATAACTTTCTAAGCACGTTGGTAGTAAAATCGTTGTCTATTATTAACTTCTTTTTCTTACAGAAAGAGGCCAGAGGAAAAGGTCTTTTGTTAAGCGTTCCTCAAAGGTTACAGGTCTTTATTTTGGCGCCACCGTCATTAAATTTATAATGTAAGTGAGAATTAAGCGGACCTTTTCATTGTTATCAAAAAGAAAACGAGTATTTTCTTTTTAAGTTGTTGCAAACAATGCGTATATTTAATTCATGATTATTTACAAAGCTGACTTATTGTATATGATGGTGTAATCATTACTGTCGTGAAAAATGGACACGGCGACCCACGTTCAAATCCTTGGCGAAGTTATTTGAATTTCATATGGCGTTAATAACTTTGGGAAAAGCATGAATCCAAATAATTTCTCTCTGGCTTTGAGTAAATAAAAGAGCAGACTGGGCTCTTTAACTTTGTTATGGCAACTGGTCCAACAAAAGGAAAACTCTGAATTGAAACCTATTAATCCCTCTTAAAATTGACCTGGGATCACATCCTGCTCGTGCGGAAGGGTTGGGTAAATACATATTATCAAGCCACAAGTAATATCATAAAACCTTGAGCAATGAAGACCCTGCTGAAGACTTAGATGAGTAACCGACCACTTAATAGCAGCAGACACTGTAGTATTTACTAAGCTTAGCTAAGTGGTAGCACAAAACCAGAAGAATGGGGCACCCAGTTAGAATTAAATTCATTAACAATGGTCTGCTAGTCCAGCTTTCTAACCATTACATCACATGCCAAGCTGCAGGTATTGTAAGCAAGCTCTGAACTGTGGGTCAGATTTAGCTAAGCTTAGTAAATAATACGCTGAAAATACCAATTCCTGCCAGGTTGTCAAAGTTAAGAAGCGAAAAGCCAGCTGAGTACTTAGATGGGCGACCACTTAATGACACCAACTACTGTAAGCAACCTAAAGTATGTACAGTAAATAGCTTATGTGTCAGGACTAAGAGAAATTTAGCAAATAAAGGGGCACCTCGCGTAGCATAATAGGTAACGAGAGAGGCTAGCGGACAATTTTTAGTGAGTTCAGTTCTCACTAGGTGTCTCATACTTTTCACCTTGTGCCAAACTAAAGAAAACTGAGTAAATAATAACCTATGATCTACCTACGAGACTTAGCAAAGCTTACTAAATAACAAGTCCCTCCCTGAAAGCACCGGTTCCTTGTATATCCATGATTATTTACAAACCGTAGCTTAGTCTGGCACAAGGTCATTATAGTGCAGCACCTTGTGAAGAGTGAACTCACTATTCTTGAGAATTGATCTGGGACGAGCTTGCAATTGTTAGTGCCCCATAAATTTTAGTTAGAGATAATGTTCGTAAACGCATCATTGATTTTTTAGTCCAGTCTAAGATAAGCACCTTAATTAATCAGAAACATGAAAACTGTTTTCTATAAATCAGAAACAGGGTAACGTGAAATCTTCTATATACTAATACGGTAGTATGTACCAAATAACTTGTTTAGGATGTACGTCACTGAAAATGGGGTAAATAATATTGTTGTATAGCCACATAATACATATGCATGCATGTAGAATCATAACGACGACACAATAAAAACGAGCGACACAGTTCTTTAGAAAAATATACCTCTCACTTTATTGAAAGGGTTGTGTGTGAGAGGGAGTTGGAGACCGAACAGAACTGCAACATATTGACCCCCACTCTTATGGCCATAACAGTGTTTCTTTCCCGTTCTGTCCATCCGGGGGTCTGGGGCCCACTGTGCTGGGTGCTGGTTTTCTCTACCGCATCTTATCTCCAACTCGTCTGATCCCCAACTGACTGACTTCCTGTCTTCACCCGGGTTATATAATAATTTGACACCCACTCTTCTTGCGAGCGTCACAATTTCGCAATCATTCAACCCGTCCACGGTCAAGGTTATAATATCCTGATATTCCTCGACCGAGTGCACCTGTTATTTACACAGGTGCATTTCCTATTTTGACAGCTTGGCCGGGTCGGAGGTCAATATGCAACAATATATGTGTGTGTGAATTTGTCTGTGTCTTGGTTTCTTTGTTTAATGGTGCATCAACCATCATGGATTATTCAATTCAAAAGCCATTCTTGTAAAGGAACTGCAGTGATATTATTTAACCCATACCTGAAGGGATAAGGGGATTTATAACTTTCCCCAAGGTATAAGTCTGAAAGTGAATGTAATTGTGTGACCGGGGTTCAAGGTCGCTTATTTTGTGGCCGCAAGCTATCCCTTCCGCTATGACGCCACGGGGACTCACATATTCATTCTTCATCAAAAGCACGTGCGATACTCTGCCTTCATCAGCTGCTAACCAGGGGTAATAACACAGTTTCGGTAGCTCAAGGCGGTACTGCCACTCCTGGCGATACCAAGTGGCTTTTGCCACCGAACAGGGTATCTTATATATATATATATATATAATTGCAAAATAATGCTACGAGTCATATTGAACAAATCCTGGAAGCAATATGCAATAAAGCAGCAGCTGTACGGCCACCTACCTCCCACCTCAAAAACCATCCAAATAAGACGGGCAATGAATATGGGACACTGCTAAAGAAGTAAGAACGAACTCATAAGCGATGTTCTCCTATGGACGTGCAAATGTTGAACGACCAACTCGAACCAATCTACAACGGCTCTGTACAGATAATGGATGTGATATGAGGAGAGAGAGTTAGGGAAATCCATGCTAGCACCACGACATGCTTATATATATATATACATATATGTGTGGGGGGTGAAATGATGACGTATTTGTAAAACGATGAAATATATGTAAAAAGTTATGCGTAAAATGTTCTTTCTCTTACGTTGAGAATAACGATGGCTTTGAGCAAAGATTTCCGACTAACGTCCAGGTTTCAATCCCAGCGAGATGCTTCAAGCTGGTCTAACTACTCTGAAGAGTTATGATCCCACGAAACAGTCTAGCTCTGGATGACAATATATATATATATATATATATATATATGAAGTAAGAACGAAAGACCAATAACCATTTACCTTCCTTTCCGGATATTTCACTCTCTGTAAGATTTTACTTCCCACCCCTGACTGCCAGTACACGAAAATGTATATCTACTTCACAATTGACTGAAATTCACCCATATTTCTTTCAGGTTAATGTGCAGCATTTCCTTCGGTATATCAAATTGATTTTTAGGAAAAGAATCAGAGATCGACAGCATATTTTGCGTCAAATGTCAGTGAGTTTAATGAAAAATGAAAAACTGGCTTCTAAAAGAGGAATTACTTTTAAGAAAAATATTGTTTATTATCAAGTTATAAATTAACTTTTTTTTTCCAAATTTTGCTTACTTTAATTATTTAATTGGTTTGTTTTGTTTTATTGCTTTATATGATTATAAATTTTTGGTGACTGAGTTTTAATATTTTCGACTTGAATATAAGAACACGATTTTTTACTCACTTTCTTATTTTCATTACCTGAATTCTAACAGGATAGAAGAAACAGTATTAGAGAATCCACTGAGTACAGCTGCAAGCTGTGCGCAATACTTTTACTAGAAACCTGATAATTCCCTTGCAGACTGGTCAGAATTTCAGAAATGAGTAGTTATCATTACTATAAATTGTGATGTAGAGGTCACCCATATCTTTATCATCTAAAAAAGGCGCGTCTTATCTATTCAAAGAACATGGACCAGAAGAGCATATCTTTATCGTTTAAAAAAATGGCGCGTCTTATCTATTCAAAGAACAGGGGCCTGAAGAGCATATCTTTATCGTTAAAATAAAACCAGAGACGAAAGAAGACGAGAAGGATCATGATTTTAACTTGTGAACGTAAACGAATACGCTCCTTAAGAAGACAATTATTTATTGATGTATAAGACACAGGGCGATTTTTGAAGAAAAGGCCTATCCAAATTAAATCATCAGATAGCAATGATTTTTAAAATTAAAAAGTCCCTTTTACTTAACAAATACCGTACTTCTGCTGAAGAAGACGGTTTGAAAGGTGACTTCCAATGTTCCGAAGAAATTTCTGACAACTGATTATAACAAATAATTTCATTCTATATTTTGAAAATGGAAATACAGAAGTTAACATAACACACACACACACACACACACACACACACACACACACACACACACACACACACACACACACACACACACACACACATCGAAAGCACACATGCTGGTGTTTTTCAATGCCCACAATTAAACGTCCTCTTTCGAAACAAGCTGCCGCCATTTTACTCTGCACGCCAAAAGGGTCCGTTCAACCTGAAATATGTGAATCTTTTGACTGGTTTTAATTAAGAGTGTTTTTGTAGTCTGAAATTTTCTCCGCTCGCCAATAATTATTCCCTGGTGGGATTTCGACTCATTTCACGGCGCAGTTTTCACTTTATCAATTCCCGGAGTGTTAGCTATTAATAATTCTGATTACTTTCCTTGGTGTTGAATGAATTTCTACAAAACCAGACAAAGGAAGGAGAGTGTAAAGTCGTCATATACAATTGGACGAATTGACTGGACACTTTTCACACGCAACTAACACAATGTCTTAACAATTTCAATATACATGTTTACGTTGGATCTGTTCTGACGTGAACCGTGCAACTTTCTCGCTGAAACGACAAGGCCCATTAACGTAATAATTGTTTCGGAGATTCACAAGACCACTTCTTGTGACATAGCCTGACATCAGAAACCATTCAAAATCACCAAAAGCCAAACCACAAAATATCTAGTTCTAAGCATCAGAAATGAATACTTCTTATTTCAGAATTTTCTTCATTCATTCATTCATTCATACATACAAATAACGTGATTTTATTACAATAAGAGTAGTTTTATACGGGTTTTCATCGTGTTTTTTTTCTTTTTTTCGTTTTCTTTTTGTTGTTTTTCAAAGGAGGAGGCGTCACATATAGCTTTTTTTGTCCAGTTCTCGGTTATTTTATGCAAAGATAAAAAGAAAGAAAAAAAGAAAAAGGACAGTGGGGGGTATAATTTATCCCATTACTTGAGAAATAAGCAGGTTCATAACTTTCCCAAAAGGAATTTGTTTGTTTGTTTGTTTTGTTGGGTTTTATGGCATATCAACTTTCGTAGGTTATTTAACGCCAAATCCATTTTTATGTAAATAATCAGTTCTATTGAAAACAATTCAGTTTAGCATGAGTACACAGTTTAATTGTCAAAAACATTTCTATTTCAAACTATTCAAGCAGTTATATATAACAATTCAGTTTAGTGTAAGTACAATTTCAAATGTCAAAGATAGTTCAATTTAAAACAATTCAGTTTAGCATAAGCACACAGTTTAAATGTAAGTACAGTTTAATTGTAAAAAAAACTTTTCTATTTCGAGCTATTCAGTTTAGTCAAGCAATTCTACTTCAGCTAATTCAGTTTAGTAAAAGTACAGATTTTATTTACACACAGTTATATGTCAGAACAGTTTTATGTTAAATAATTTAGTTTAGTGTAAATACAGTTTCAATGTCAAAAAACAATTCTATTTGAAATAATTCGGTTTAGCACAAGCACGCAGTTCGAATGTAAGCGCGGTTCAATTGTCAAAAAACATTTCTATTTCAAGATATTCAGTTTAGCATAAGTATGCCGTTAGTTCTATTTAACCTGTAGATAGGGCCCTATCAGGTTTTACCACGCCGGGCCAGAGTGGACCTGGGAGCAATGGCAATGAAGGTGTGCTCCGTATTCCCCAAGGCCCCAGCATTACTAGGACCTCACCATCAGACTGTTTAGTGTCATATCCAGGACAATCGTTTGGGGAGGTCTTACCCCTCTGCAGAGGTAAAGGGAATTTGTCTGAACATAAACACAATAACGTGATAAGAGTTCGAATTCACTTACTACTATGTTGCAGTTAAGTGCGTTAGCTACTACGCCTCGACGGCTCACTCTTGTTCTGTAATACTAATAGACACACTTGTGTTCTATGCTACCTTTTTGCATATTGCTACTACGCCTCCCTTTCCATCTATCTATCTATCTATCTATATATATATATGTGTGTGTGTGTGTGTGTGTGTGTGTGTGTGTGTGTGTGTGTGTGTGTGGATTGATTGATTGATTATATCATAATTGGATAGATTGCTGGAGAATTTTTTTTATTTCTAATATCTTAACTAAATGTTACATGATACTATTTGTATATGCTGATTAAACCGTAGAATTTTAACGGTTCAACTAGTTGATGTCATCACTGTTTTCATCTATCGTATCCTTATCAATAATATTCAGTTATACCTTATTGGGATGTTATAATGGTGGATACAATTGTTGAAACTCAGGAAATTTTCAGACATTATTTAAACTAAACCACAAAGGTGTCGAAGATACTCGTAGGTTTCTGGTGGAGGAAGTAAATGAAATAATATTTGATCATTATGATCAAAACTGGTTTAGGTTTTTTAAATGAAACACTGTAAGCAAGAAAATTTGCTGAGCTTGCATGTTCGCTGAGAGACCAGAAATTGAGGGACTTTTTTTTTATATCGACCATTTTACTTTTACAAGTCAACCAGTTCCAGAGAGGTTAGAAGCGGCGTGGGTCAAGTGCTGGATTGTGACATCGTAGTAAGCAAGTTTGACTTCCAGTTGTGCTAATACGTTCACTTTCGGACTAATACCCTGGGGAAAGGTATGAACTCATTATATCCCCAGCTCTAGGTTAAATAGCACCACTACTGTACCTTTACAAGGACGCGTTCAGTATTAAATAATCCATGAAGGTTGATATGCCATTAAGCAAAGAAACCAAACCAAACCAAACCAAACCAAACCAAACCAAACCAAACCAGAGATAGTAAACAATAGTATGGGTAGGGTGGGACAAGTTGTGTTTTTCCACCCATACACCATATTGTCCACTTTCTTTAAAGCAACGCTTTTATCCAATAAGCCACGACATTGTCCTTAGAAATTATAACACAGCATATATGTGCGATGAAATATGAATAGAGGCTGATAAACTTTATCATAGTCTTTGTCTCCCTATCCTCGAGCATGCCAAGCGTCTCGACCATTCCCAGCGATAAAAACGACGTCCATCATCAATTCTCATTCAAAATGAGTGTCGACCGATTGATTTTCCTTGTACTGTTCGTTCTAATGCGTTAAGGACATTCATCTTTGGCAAGATGGCGTCTTTCGTCCCACCAATATCCGACACGAAGACGCCCTGTCTTCTAAGTGGATTTAGATTCAATGGCACGAAGCGTTGTCGCTACGTCCAGACTTCTACGTATTTAAAAAAAAAAAGTAAAGAAGAAGAAGAAGAAGAAGAAGCCTATCCACCCCAGCTTCCATCGTAAATACTGATTACTGCGATCTCTTCCAGTCTATTTGGTCGGAATTGAAGTATTCAGTTACTTAGGACTGGTGGGGGGGGATTCTGATAGAATGAATAAGGGAATAATAGAATAACAATTTGATTAATACACCATTCATGATTTTTCTTTTTGGTGGGTATTTTTTTCTTTCTTTCTTGTTGGTTTCATTTTTTACTTTTTATCTATTTATTTATTTACTTTCTCCCTTGCCGACGAAAGCTTATTGTTCGTTAAATGATTTCAGATTTCTCGCACATTCAACTTCACATTTCTACAGATTATTCACTCGTCCCCCTGTCTTTTTTCTCTCTCTGCACCCCTCTCTCTCTCTCTCTATATATATATATATATATTCATTTTTTAAATTTCTCCAACTGCCCTTATGTCATTTTCGATTTCATTAATTCGATTTTCTTCTCTATTTATTGGTCGCTTTAACAACTAAAGAAATCAACGCACATGCTCTACGATCAGAAGTTAAGCATAGATATTAATGATAAGCATTAAGAAATGAGAATTGCGGCAATGTTTTGTCGCGGCCTGCAAAACGACTCAACGTTGTTTTCTTATGTAAAAATTAGTCGGACACAGGTTTTGTTGAAACCGTACAAGCCATGGATTAGGTAAAAAAAAAAAAGGAAGCCAAAACGAATTCCGAGAAAAACCGTCTTTATTGATGACAGTTTTTGCCGATTTATCCAGTATCTACTGATGGAAAATTCACTAGAATACGTATGACGATTATTCTAAAGATAATTAAAATTCCATTCATTGTCTTATCTCTGTATAGGGAAATACTGCCTCAGTCTTGATACTTTCTGAACACACCTCCATTGTTAATTATCAGGGAGAGTACTTTTGATGTAGAAATACTAAATTTTGTATGCACACATATTATATACAGGGGAAGGGATTTAAATTTTGAAAATTCTCATGAATAAAGTTATCATTTGGCGTTCTCAAAGAA
This sequence comes from Sepioteuthis lessoniana, assembly GCA_963585895.1. Classification (NCBI taxonomy): domain Eukaryota; kingdom Metazoa; phylum Mollusca; class Cephalopoda; order Myopsida; family Loliginidae; genus Sepioteuthis; species Sepioteuthis lessoniana. Next base: position 82,382,377 of record OY757915.1, read on the forward strand.
TAAATGATAATTAACGTGAAACCATATTACTGAAAAATGTAATTAATTATAAATAATGTGAATTTCTATTTAATTCTAAACCAAAAGTTTCCTTTGCTCTGGAGAAAGGCATGGATCCATTTTCCCCTTCATCCAAGCTATAGATAAACAACCGGAAGTTGGAGCCTATTAACCTTGTAAATGCAAGCCATCTTGGGCGTTCAATAATGTCTGGTCAAGAATCACCCCTTGCTGCTGGGTTAGGATTGATAAGCATTGATAAACATAGGTCCAAATTGCACTTAGTGAATTCGAGACTCGCAGCGCGTGAGTCTAGGTTCGTGTGCAACCTCCCCTCCGCTGATTACCATTTTTAAAAAAGCCTTGTGTCAAATCCTACCTGGTGGAAGGTACGGATAGATATCTGTTCTTAGCAGCTGGTACTCTGTTAACCAGTACAATCTCTCTTCCAGAGAAATTTTTTTACATTACTCGGAAAGATGCCTTGAAAGGTTATAGGGCACATTGTTTTGGCTGCTCTAGCAGTAAGTATTATTATTCAGCATCGGAATTGTCTTAAAACTTTACTTTATAACAAAAATCATTGCGTTCAGTAAGAAAGTAAGGCTACATTGCGTCGTTTCTGATGTTGTCTTTTTTTATTTGTTTATTTTTTCCAACTGCAAGATAACCACTGAGTGCAGCATAAAATAATCCCCTAGGCAGCGTCGATCATGTTCAGGTAGCGAGTAAACGCCAATACATAGCCACTCGATTTTAAGCTCTTTCCGCCATGTTGGCGGCTAAAGAAGCCATACAAATATGCACAGGTGATGATGAAAAAAAGACAAATTACGCATGCGCATTCACTGTAAGTAGTAAAAGTGTAAAGCAGCTTCAACTCCTTCTCGCCATCACCTTCTCTGTACTGTATTTTATTTTATTTTATCTATTCATTTATTTCCGCTATACTCGTTCTTTAAGTTCCTTATCTATTTTGGATATTTTGCGCATTTTGAATTTCCTTAAAGAAAGTAAATTGTGGAAGTGCAAATAATTTGTATTCCCAGACTTTGTCTTTATTCCTTTCTCTACATTCACTTCCAATTCGCATTTTTCTTTTTATCCTTATCGTCATGTATTATGTATATATATATATATATATATATATATATATATATATATATATATATATATATATATATTCTATTTTTGCCTCTTTCACTGTATCGTGCTCTGTAAACATTGTTTTATTTACATAGGTATACACTTACAAATACATACATACATACATACATACATACATACATACATATAGGGTCTCTCAATATACATGGGCCCCATGTGACTGCTGATAACTCTACTCATAATCATGTTGTGTTCTTTTTTGTTTCAGATTTGAAAAAAAAACGTAAATTTTTACCCTTTAACCCATCCTATTTTAGCGAAAACTAAAAATTAGATTCTACTTTTCTTTTTTTTTTTTTTTGCGAATACTTGTAAACAGCCAGAAAAAAAAGGAAATTTTGAAGAAAACCCCAATATTTTTTTTTTTTTTTTTTTTGCGGGGAATCACTTTGTTATATAAATTGTTATATATTTTTTTCGCTAAATAAGAAAAGAGGTGGAAGCAATATTGGAGAGGGGATTTTTTTCTTTTTTTTTAAGTGATGAAAAGACTTAAAATAAAAAAAACGCCTACGTTTCAGCAGAAAGAAAAGAAAAGAAAAGAAACTGTGTGGTGCATCCCCACCACACAGTTTGTTTCATTTTCAAATAAGCTTAATTAACACCTCCACCCTCTCCATCTGATTTCCCTACAAAAAAAAATGGTCATCAGTAATGCTTTCTGGTCCGAAAGTGGGTGATCATTTTACATTAAATTTATAAAACAAAGTGATCTTCCTCCTTAAAATTTCTTCTTTGCAGATATTTTTTTCTGGCTGTTTACATGTATTCGCCAAAAAAAAGTAGAATCTGATTTTTAGTTTTCGCTAAAATAGGATGGGTTAAAGTGTAAAAATTTACTGAAAATAGTATACTATAACAACTATTTATCCTCGATCACAAGGCTTTCGACTAGAGAGGGAAAATATTTTGCGTCACTACTTACTTGGAGATAAAATCATTTAAAACTGTCTCAAATTAGATACAACCCATTAATATGATAATAATTAATTACTGGGACAAGAAACTCAGAAAAAGGTTTCATGTGGAAGCTAATATAATAACAATTAAGAAAAAACATGGATTTGACGTCTCAAGCTCAAAGGATGCATTTTTTACTGGACGAGTTCCAAATGTCCGTCATCGCGCTTTTCTCAGTAATAAATCATTATCATATTAATGGGTTGCATCTATTTTGAGACACCTTGTACTTACATATAGATATACATATATATTTGTGTGTGAATGTGTAAGAGAAAGAGAGAGAGAGAGAGTGTGTGTGTGAGATAAAGAGAAAGAGAAAGAGAGTATGTATGTGTGTGTTTGCGCGCGTGTGTGTGTGTGTGAGTTTGTGTGTGTAATAAATACAATGGTCGTATTTTACTGTCTCTTTCTATATATCTCAATGTTACTTATTATTTAAACACATCTCACACAAAAACACTGCCATCTCACTGTATCAGATGTATTTACCAAAATGACATAAATACATCTTGAAATAGATTATTTAATTGGATTTAGATTTATTCAAAGAAATCGCCAGTAGCTTCAAACATGGCCTCTAGATGTCTTCAAAATCCCTGCAAGCGTTTCCGATGGTTTCCTAGTTTAAATTGCTACATACTGTCGTTATCATTGCCTTCAGCTCATCTGGTTATGGTATGGATTTTTATTGATCTCTCACTCAACTGTATTCCACACATAATAATCAAGGAGATTCCAATCTGACAAGATAAGCAGTCAGATATTAGGGCTAATAAGGTCTCAGAAATTTTTTCACAACCAAAACTTGGTTCTTCTGCTTGTGTAGCATGGCGTAGAGTTCTGTTGCTAGACGTAATGTTTTTCATTAGACAATCTCTCGATCCTGAGGAGCACTACCCGCTCCAGGCACTTTTTAAAAGCCTACGAGTTGACTCAAAGTTCATGAGCAAAGATGAATGTAGGCATAACGTCACCATCACTAGTAACCATTCCAAATACAACAGCGTGGACTGAAAGTTTGGTTTTCATCACTTTCAGTACATCTTTTGAACGGTTGTTCTGTGAGTTCACCATCTGATCCAGGCAGAAATTTATTCTAAATGAGAAAAATCAAAGCATGTTTAGTTGGAAGGGATGCTTGAGTTTGTTCGTAAGCTTTGCAGCGAAATCTTTCCGCTTGCTCTTCATGGCCAGTGATAAAAATTGGCCCGTTCTCATCGATAAAAAAATGAATCAAATGTTTTCATGCACTGTTAGCTTAATAAGAAATTCGGACATACCAACATCCCTGGCAGTGAAGCTGATTGACTTGCTGAGGTCATTGTCAATCATGACCAGGATCTCACCAAGATATTTGGGAGTTCTCTCATCAGAATTTCCCATTGTGAAATGGCTAAAGTGTTGGACTATGGCCGCGAAATAAGCAAGTTCAAATTTCAGTCGCGTTATTACGTTCCCTTTCAGATTAATACCCTTGTGAAAAAGGGATAAACCCCCTTGCTCCCACCAGCTATGGGTCAAATGTTGCTTTTGTCATTAAATAACCAACGAAGGTTGATATGCCTTTAAACGAGGCAACTAAATCAACTTTTATTTATCAAAACCATAAGGGTGAGGCTTCCGTGCTACTATACCTTCGTAAATAACATCAAACTCATCCAACTCAAATCCTCTGCATTGTTGTAAGATTGACACTCCGAAATCTTCGTACTTGAGCTTACGCCGTCAAGGCCAAACAGTACAGCTTACTGTTACCAAATTACTTGAAAAGCGAACTCCGTCATGGTACAGCTTTCTTCACTGATTGAGCCCAACTGACTCTAGTTTGCTTCACAGTTGACAAAACCTGAAATACAAATAGGTTGCGCGAAATGAATAATTAAAAATGGCTACAATTTACTCATTGCACCTTATATATATATATATATATATATATATATAAATAAAAGGTGTAATGAATAAATTGTAGCCATCTTAAATGATTAATTTCACGCAACCTTTTTGAATACGACTGGCCCATTGGCATAATGTTTAGAGAGTTCACCAGTCGTCCTGGAGACCAGGGTTCAATTCCAGGTCGAGTCATACCAAAAACTCAAAAAATGTTACTCGATGCCTCCTTCCTTAACACTCAGTATTATAAGGTAGGAGATCAAGGGTAAGAGGAGCAATCCAGGAAAAGAAGTAGCGCTTTCTCCTACACATTGCAGTAGGTATTGAATAGGAATCCTTCGGGTACCCTCAACTACTGTTGGCCATCTTACTAACAACTACATATATATATATATATATGTTTATCTTTTTTTATCCACGGGAATTGTGTTTTATTACAGATATACACATATATGGATGAATATAAGTATGCATCATTCACTCGTTGTTCTCTGCGTCACAGTTTATATATATATATATATACTGTATTAGCCGGGATATAAAATGCATATTCAAATAAACAAGAAAAATACTTACTTATTGCACGGTGTGGTCCAATGAGCTGATTTTATGTTTAGGAGATAATCTACAAAAGTTCGAAATGGACACTCATTACTTTCGCTATTCGCCTATTATTTACTTCCATCTTATTGTCTGTCTTTTTCACTCTTTATCCAATTATACGCAGTCGTTCAAAAATCTAAATATTCTTATCCCAGCTTAAATTTATTCACTCAAACAAAATATATCTGATAGTTTTATAGATGTGTTATAGATTAACAAACATTTCATCCAGTTCTATCAAGATATGATAAAATAGTCAAGTTAAATCTCAAAGTTACTAGAAATAACAAAAGCATGTCTAAATAACAAAAGCATGTCTAATTATCATGAGACGTCTTTTTAATGAATTACATTATCTACAAATTATCTAGTGACCGTGCTAAATTGATTTCAGGATCTAATTCTGGAAGATATGTCGAATTTCCAAGGCAGCTGCCGAATTGTTGGGAAACAAATCGACTATGCTTGCGGGAATATAATTTTATGAAAGAAACATTATAAGTAAAATTGTAATGGATTTATTCGTACAAAACTGTAAACAGGGCTTGCAACGAAATAGAAAAGTATTTAGTACATGTTTTGACAATAAATTTTGGGAGTGACTAACGCATCAGGATAGCAATACAATATCATTTAAACATTCTCTGTTCGAAGTTCCAGTAACCATGAACCAACATTTGGATATGCTATTGCCAACACACACACACACACATACACACACACACACACACACACACACACACATATATATATATATATATATATATATGTGGTGCATTCAATAAGTTTCCAGACTTTTTTGTACAGGCATTGTCGCAGACTCTTGAAAATTCACTATGTTATTGCTATACATCTTATGAGATGACTGACTAATTTTTATGATTTCAGGTTTAAATGCACAGCTACAGTGGCAATTGAAATACACACCTACTAAAGCCTAATTGTCACAGCTGGTGAATTTCAAAAATGCAATCTGGACGTGAGGACACTTTAGAAGAACGATATGCAATAAAATTCTGTTTTAAACTTGGAAAAAATGCCACAAAAACGTATGGAATGCTTCAGACTGCTTTTCGACCATCTTACATGAATCGAGCATCAGCTTTTGAGTTGCATAAGAGATTCAAGGAAGGCAGGGAGTCTGTGAGGGATGATGAGAGGTGTGGGAGGAGTAAGGAAGTCAATACGCCAGAGTTGATTGGCGAAAGGTTTAGGCTTAGGGTTACTATGTTGAGGTTTTAAGGGAGTTCAGGAAGAGATTCCGTCGGAAGAGGCCAGCACTCTTCAAATCGGCTCAGTGGCATTTTCACCAGGACTTAACCACATTTCCACAACTCCAGCCTTGTCACTGACTACTTGACCAAGATGGGTATCAAGACAGTTCCTCAGCCTCCCTATAGTCCAGACCTTGCTCCCTGTGACTTTTAGTTATTCCCTAAGCTCAGAGGCTGTCGTTATGAGACAATTGAGGAGATGAAAGAGGCTGTGACGAAGGTCATTGACACGCTCACACAAGAGGACTTCAATGAGGCCTTCCAGAAGTTGTTGGAACGGTACAACAAGTGCATTGCATCCGGAGGAGATTACTTCGAAGGCGACTAGAGTTTCATGTGTGCACTATCAATAAAAGTGCCCATACGAAAAAAGTCTGGAAACTTATTTAATGATCCTCGTATATATAAGTAAAGTAAAGGTGACGACCGTAGTTGAAGGCGACCAGAAGGCTCCCTTTTCAATAGTTACTACACCAAGGCGTAGGGGAAGGCGCTACTCCTTTCCCTGGATTGCTCCACTTTTACCCTTGATACATACCTTATATTGCTGAGTGTTTAGCAATGAAGTATCAAGTACCATTTCTAAAGTCTTTGGTATGGCCATTAGCGAACACTCTACCCACTAGGCCAATAACCTTTTATTCCCCCAAGTTATGTGTTAAATAGTATCACTGCTAATATTCTACTGGGATGAATTTGGTACACAGTAAGCCACGAATGTTGATATGTTATCAAACAAAGAAACCAAACATATATATATAAGCTGTTCTTTTGAGCTAAAGGAAGAATAGAATTTCTGCAAAGTGAATAGGATTTTGCGCAAAGTACTCAACTACATAAATGCATGACCCATATTGTAATGATATCAAAAATAAGATTTTAATCTTAATTCTAATTTTAGTTTTGGTATTATTATAATACGGTTCGTGTATTTATGTAGTTGAGCAAAATCCTTTTCACGGCGGGTTATTTCTCTGAAACCAGTCATGCAGTTAAGAGGAACAACTTTATATATATATTTGGTATTAATAAATTGTCTTTTTCCATATCAGAAGTTGAGCACTCTTGAAAAGTAAACTCAGCCAAAATTGGCATCTTTGACCCCTAACTTTATCACAGCTACCAGTATCATCTATACGCCGGGTGAGTGCCTTGCACAAAACTTAGAATCACGGGAATGTTGCTTTCAGCACATTGGTAACATCGGTTGATTACCCAGTTCTTCCATTTTTGGCAAAAAGCAAAACTTTTGTAAAAACTGGTTGTTCACTCTTGGTAGGAGCAGTTTGTTTGTAGTTATTTTAACTTATATATATATATATATATATATATATATATATATATATATATATATATATATATATATATATATATATTGAATAACTGAACTAAGTTAAAACTTAGAAAATTTGAGAAAAAATTATTCTCGGAACATATATCACTAGATGCCATGGAAAGCAGCAAGGTGGGTGTGAAGTGAGGCGGATGAATCCAAAGAAATGGTCAACGGCAAGCCTTAATAGATACTGGGTGGAGAACCTTAAATGTCAACAGCCAGGATCCAATAGTTCAGTCCGGAAATTACTTCTACTCATCTACAAGGGTGGCATCTATTAATAAGATTAAAAAAAAACAGCCAACGAAAGATTACCATGACTGACTAATATATAATATAATAGTTGTTACATTGAGCTCTCTACCAGGAAAATTTAAATGTTCAGCCTTTGAATGATTTTCTCGTCCTGAAGGAATTACTCCCAACTCTGGTTTAACTGGACCGAATAATACCCCTATATATATATATATATATATATATCAGAGGCGGAGATGAGACTAGTGCTACTCGTGCCCGGCACGACCAATAACTCGGTCAATGTTATTCAAAATGGATTAAAAATCATCCATTAATTTCAAGCAAATATACTTAGTCTGATCTCAATTAAATTACGTATCTATTCAAGTTTCGATAACTAAGTAGCCAAAAGTTCATAAATATATCTGGGAATAATACAACGATGCTGTTTTGAACGGATGGTCTTTGTCCGGCCACCGTCAGATCCATTGAACATCCCATCAAATCGGCTATAATGTTGAACACGCGTAATCCGTGCCAGACACTAGACCCTTATAATAACAGTAATGTTAGCGAAATCTCGCTTTTGGCTGAAGCCAATAGAAAAAGCAAGCCAGAATACCGTGCTCAAAAAAATTAGCACAACTGACAACTGACAACTGTCTTGGGAAGAGGGAGAGGGACAGAGAGAGAGAGAGAGGGGGGATAGCAGATTATAGCCGTCGCCGACGTCATCATCATCGCTATGGTAAATTTTTGTTAAACGGTGTGTTTTAATTCGTTTTTTCACTAACAGATCTCTATTTCTTTAATGAATGTTGCATATATTACATTCTGTCACTAAAATTTGTTTATTTGAATACATTTTCAACAAATAATCTTTATTTTAAGCGAAATTGAAACTACTAGCTGTGTCAGTGTATATTGTCATCAATTTCTTTATTCTAATAAACATATTTTTCTCGTCATAGTAATGAACATCTTCTCTTTTCTTCTATACTTTTGAAAGGAAAAAAAATTATCTTATCTACTGTATTAACAAGACTACAAATTATATAGTATCTTGATTGTTTACAAAAAAAACACTATGCAAGGTACGTTTGTCAATCTGTGCTATACAATGGAGAATCACGCAATAGCAGCTATGATGACTTACTTTGGGTCCACGGACCACGGGTTGGGAACTGAAGTTGACAGAGGGCGGCGGGGGCACGAGTAGCAAAAATAGGCTAGAGTCGCGACTGATATATATATATATATATATATATATATATATATATATATATATATATATATTGTCATCGACTGACAGACTTTTGTTGAATCATAACTCATCAGTGTGGCTAGACACATAAGATGTTTCAAGCTGGGATCAAAACCCAGCTGAATTTTCGGTCGGATATCTTACCCCTGCTATCATCAATCTCAGCGTAAGCGAAGGGCTTTTTAGGTATATATTCACATATTCGGCATCGGCTACTGGGATGCTCAATTCATGAGAAGAGCTTTGCATTTACGCGTATGTGGCAGCCGGCAATTCCTCGCTCGAGTTCTCAACTCACTGGAGGGAGCATATACCGCTAATGGAAATGCATAGCCACTGGTGGAAACTATTGTTGTATACTCATAATACGAGTATATGCGGAAACATAGTCAACAATAATGACGACTTCAATGAACGAACGAACACACTTCTTTATAAAAATATACCTCTCATACTTTATTCTCGAAAGGGTTGATGTTGGTTGCGTGTGAGAAGTGAGTTGGAGACGGGGGCAGACTGCTATTTGACCCAAGTTCTTCTTTGACCATAGCAGCACTTCATTCTGATCTTTGCTGGGTTGCTCAACCGAGGGTCAGTGAGGGCCGCAAGCCCTCAGTCTGCAAGCTGATTCTCACCCTGGCATCTTGTCCCCAACTGACTCCAACTGCAACTGGAACAGACTCAATCCGTCTGGTAATATATTTATCTCACGTCCGCCTGTTTCCGCCGTTCCTCCGCTTATTTACACAGGTGCATCTCTTGATTGACGGCTCGGTCGAGGGTCAATATATAACACTATGATGAAAATAGTGTTTTGTACCTAAAAACTTGTTTTATCTATATCTGTTGTAGTTTCGTTAGAAATAAGTAAGAAGCATTCTTTTTGGTTGGTTGCGTTAGTTGGTCTGGTTTTATGCTTATCAACCATTGTAGATTATTTAACGCCAAATCCTGTTTATGCATATATTAGGTATATATCGATCTTCTTATAATGAATAGTTATTCACTCAAATAATGTCTGAGAGAGTCCAAATATTTAAGGAACTCCAAACTAGATGGCAATTACACAAGAATGCTGCGTGCAATCCTCAACAAGTCCTGGCAGCAACACCCCACAAGACACCAACTGTACGGCCACCTGCCCCCTATCACGAAAACTATTCAAGTTAGGCGAACCAGACATGCAGGACATTGCTGGAGAAGCAGAGATGAACTCATAAGAGATGTACTCTTATGGATCCCCACACACGGCCGCGCAAAAGCAGGACGACCAGCACGAACGTACATTCAGCAGCTATGTGAGGATACAGGTTGTTGTCCTGAAGACCTACCTAGGGCGATGAACGATAGGGAGGAGTGGCGAGAGAGGGTCAGGGATATCCGTGCTGCCAGCACGATATGATGATGATGAATTTATTGGTAAAATTGGCAAGCGTAGTCGAGGGCGACCAGAAGGCTTCCTTTTCAATAGCTACCTCACTGAGATGTAGAGGAGGGCGCTACTCCTTTCCCTGGATTGCTCCATTTTACCCTTGATACGTACCTTATATTGCTGAGTTTTGAGCTTGGAGGTATCAAGTACCATTTTTAAAGTCTTTGGTATGACTCGACTTAGGATTGAACCCAGGTCTCCCAGACCATTGGCGAACACTCTACCCACTAGACCAATGAGCCTAATTTATTAATTGACTACAAACTGTGGTTATTTTAATTACTGTTTATGTGAATGCTGTCGAATCGAACTAATCTGCGTCATAGGCCTTTTATTTCATGTTAACTTGTTATTCATCTCGATAAAAGTGGAAGGATACATTTCTCTCGAGCTTTCGTCTTCCCGGAAATGGAAAAATTACCGTGTATCTTAAAGCGTCAGAAGAGGTTCTTTATAAATAAAAGCGTAAATTCAAATTCAAAATCTACTGATCGATTGGTTGATATTAACTGCATGTCAACTTGTATAAGGTTATTTTATTCGTAGAGGTTAAGGAATTACGTTCATCATACGTTCATATTTACAATTTTTTTGTTTAGTTGTTTCTTAAGAGATTTGTTTTTTTGTACACGGTCTTATCGAATTCGAAGAAGTTTTAAACAGATCTATTTTACCCATAGATGGAAGCCTAACAGAAACTATCAGTTCGGGTCAGAGTGGACCTGGAAATAATGGCAGTGAAGGCCGATACTCTACACTCCCCAGATCTCCAGAACTGGAGCCTCATCATCAGATGTGGTTTAGTGTCATATCTATGAGATTCCCTTTGGGTTGGGGTCTTCCGACACTTCAGGAGACACAGTCAGCGTATTCTATACCTCAACAACCAGGAAGTGTTTATCGTTTGCGTAGGGAAAGGAGTAGCGCCCTCCCCTACACCGCGGTGTAGTAGCTATTGAAAAGGGAGCGTTCTGGTCGCCCTCGACTACGGTCGCCAACTTTACTTTTTACTTTTTTAATTATAAATATTCATTCTTTATACTACTCATTTTTATATGATCGGTTATATATTTTTGTAAATAAAATGTCAATCTTTCACTCTTCTCTCACGATATATGTACGTATGGGATTTCATAGGGTAACAGGCGTATTTAGGTGACTGTTGTTTGAAGGATTTCTTGAGTAGATGTAATGTAATGGAAAAAGTGGCGCATAACATAGAAAGACCACAACACTGATGAATGAAAATATAATCTGCTTTTTTTCGTTTCCCTTTATTGCTGGGAATGTATAGGTTGAGTGAGAGAGAGTTGGAGACGGCTGAGATGCACACACACACTCACACAGACGACGGTACTGTTATTCAGTGAAAGCTTTCTGTCTTTCTCCCCTGTTCTTTACCTTCGGGCGACGAGTACCGGGCTAACTCAAAGCATCGAATCGTCTTTTCTCTTCGCTTCTCTACTTTCGCGAGTCTCGTACAAGGCCATCTCAAGGCATCGAAACATCCTCATTTCTCAACTTTCGCGAGTATTGTATATCTCAGGCTTTTCTCTATCTCTCAACCCAGGGCATTGTGGCATAATGCCAGAGACCAAAGTAACGTGACATCTAGTAGCTACCTTCTGGGGTCTTCCCTCGTTTCTACTCATCTTTGTTGATTATATAATATTCCGAACGACCACGCAAATTCTCGTGGTCACTCCTCTAGTCTGCCACCTACACAATACACGTGGACACTCCTCCTCCGAGTATGCCACCCATTCAATTTACACAGCACTTCCACTGGGGAATAACTTGTGTCCTGTTTACTTTAGGAAACAGGTGGATTTCCTGTTATGCCACCCGCGCACTTTGCGTAGCATGTCAAAGGGATCTTTAAGTCAATATCCTACAAAAGGAAAATATAGTTTAGTTCGGTCGTAAAAATGAAACTATTTGAGTTAAAGGATAGTGAAGACCATCCTCTCCTCACATTTTTCAGTCCTTGCACCACATTTTGTATTCTTTAGATACAAATGAATATTGTTTGGAACTAAGTTCCCACCCTCGTTGATTGCTACTATGAGTATTTCAACTGACATATTTGCTCGTGGTAGGTTCGTACTAATAATTGGTTACTTTTTCATTGTAAATTACTCTCTCTCTCTCTCTCTCTCTCTCTCTCTCTCTCTCTCTCTCTCTCTCTCTTATTATCGAAGATACGTTTTTATAAATAAAATTTCAATCATTTCCTCCTCTCTCAAGATATGTGTACATGTGGGGTTGGCTTAGTATCTCATAGAATAACGGACGTATTTTGGTGATTGTAGTTTGAAAGATTTTTAAATACATGCGACGAAGGATACATTAGATGGTTATTTACAACTATCCAAGTGATATCATTTACCCAATTGCTGAGGGAACAAGGGGGTCATACCTTTCCCAAGGGTGTTAGTCCGAAAGTGAACATATTAGCACGACTGGAGTTCAAACTCGCTTACTTCGAGGCTAATATCGTAGAGACAGTCCCTACTTATAAGCCATTTTGTATTCTTATACACGATTGAATATTGTATGGAACTTTGTATTGAAGGTGTGCTTTGTTGCAACAGATTGGATTTGGTGGGGAGACTAACGCCGTTGGTTTTGACGTTTAAATTTACGCCCCTAACAGATTTTTGACTTGGGACTTGAAATATCGATTTCTGACACTTTTTATATCCCTGGATTTTCGACTTAGGGTCTACACTCCATTTCATTGATATTTTGTTTGAGGTTCTTATTTCAATCAATAACGTTTCAAATGAATAGTGAAAAAATGCAATTATTTTTTCACTTAGTATCATGAGACAGAGTAGTAAGAGTTAATTTTCAGTTTTAAAAGACTAAACGGCCGATTGTTTAACAAAATAAGGATAAAGGCTAATTTAGGATTTTAAAGACTATATGATTTGGAGAATAGGTTTGATCCAACGCCTGACATGTTATTTACCCTTTCCAAGCTGGAGTGCGTGGCGTAACGGTTATTGTCTTAAGGTAATATAATTAGGGATTTTAATTAATTATCTTAGTTATTTTATCCAAGAAATAAATCGTGTGCTAGTAAAAATTTTGTGTTTAAAGTCGCAAGTTTTCGATTTCTAAAGGTCAGGACTTACGTTGACCTTATTTTGATTTCGTGTGTCCGCTCTTTAAAAAAAAAGAGTTGACGGATTTGTTTTGAAATCAGCTGTAAGCGATATATTTAAATAAACACACACGATACATATCAGCTGATATTCAGAATGACGTGGAACTAAAATTTTTTGCGATTACTTGTGTTTAAGACATAAGTCAAGAGAATAATTAGAATAAGAAGATTTCTAAGATGCAGTGTCAGTTCAAGTTGAAGTTTCAATTGAACTTGGGGTCAGAAGTTGGAGTTAGAGAAGTGAGAGTTGCAGTTGAGTCGTGCAGCACCGTTGAGGTAGAGCTTGGTAGATGAAGAAGAAATGTCTCTAAGTCTGTGGTTTTCCGTTTCGCCTGCCATGGGTTAAAGTTTCTGTCTATCTAATACTATCAAGTCATTCTGAGTTTCTATATCTCTCGTTTCGTGTCGACTACTGTAAAAATAGCTGGAGTAATAAATGATCGTATAATGAAACAACAAAGTCGTTTTGTATTTATATTGTGTCGGTGAGGCAATGTTACATTAGTAAATGGACACAATTATCGTACTTCAAATTCAGGACGAAGTAGTTTACGTTTCACTTAAAGCTAGTGCCACCAAGAAAGGCATGAATCTATTACTTCTGATCCCTCTAGCTAGTTATGAGTAAATAAAAGGGCAGATTGGGCCCCATTAGTTTTGGTACGACAACTGGTCTAGGAAAAGGAAAACTCTAAATTTAAATCAGTTCGCTCAAAAATTGATTTTGAGTCCTATCCTACCCATGAGAGAAAGTTTAAGTAAATACATACTCCTTCCAAGTTGACGTGTCAAAATCTACAGTAATCGTTCCGAAATGTGCCTTGTTCGATACACACTTGAAAAGCAATGACATATTTTTGAGCATTGTGCTAAGATCAATGAAAATACAGTGAACGAAAAATATTTTAGCAGCCCCTTATATTCTAGTGAGAGCAAGGATTTTGTACTGGAGTAAAAACTCAAGTATACAAATGCTTACGTTTGTATACATAAATGTGTGCATTTTTTTTTTTTGTATACATAATTGGGCATTTATTTTTATAAATGTATGTGCATTTATCTGTATGTGTGTATATTTGCTTGTGGACATACGTATGCTTCTATTTGTGTGCATTTTTTTATACATTTGTTTGTATGCTAGTTGAAGATATGAGTATCAATGTAATTGTGACAAAAAGAGAAAAAAAAAAGATTTACATTTTAGAAAGACAGAAAAACTGTGTATATTACAATATAAATATCAAGCTATGTTTTTTCATGATAGCAAGTCTTTATTTCCTACTTAATTATATGATCGTTTTAACCGCAAGGCACCGGAAGATCGAAATATTTACCACTTCTAAATAAAAAACACACAAATCATTTGTGTGTGTATATATATATATATATATATGTATGTATGTATGTATGTATGTATGTATTGCTATTATCATTATTATTTATTGTAGTGGGGGTAGTAGTATAATTTAAAACAAAACTTGCATTATTTTACTGATTGTGCTCAATATTCAAGATAGAGTCACATAACCGTCTAAGTATTAAGCAAAGATTAAAAACAATTATTTAAAACCTAGTGAAAAATCTGTTAAAATCACCTATCACAAGCCTCCTGTACAACTACCTGTTTCACGAACCAAGTCGCTCATCAGGTATTTTAAGTTTCAAATGATCTTTTTTTAATCTTTGCTCAGCATCTTTAGAGTTATATAAATGTACCGAGCGACCGGGGTTCAATCCCAGATCGAGTCATACCAAAGACTCAAAAAATGATACTTGATACCTCCTTGCACAATAAGGTACGTAACAAGGATAAAGTAGAGCCATCCAGGGAAAGGAGTAGCGTTCTCTTCTACTCCTCGTTGTAGTATCTATTGAAAAGGAAGCCGTCGGGGCACCCTCGACTACGGTCACCAACTTTACTTACTTTATATATATATATATATATATATATATATTTATTCTTTCTGAAGTAACGAGACATAAGCTGTACTTATCAAGACAGAAATGAATAATGTATGAAACATCCATTTTCTGCAAAATGCACTCCTTGACATTCAACACACTTACTCCAGAGTGTTTTCTATTGGTCGAAGAATTTTTGAAACTCCTCTTTTGATTGGGTGTGAATCTGCACAGCAGTATTTCTTTCAGTATCCTACATGTCCTCAAATCTTGTCGTTTTCAGTTTAGAAAAAAAATATCGTAGCACGGTGCCAGGACTAGTGAGTAGGGAGGTTGTTGCACTTGCACAATCCCGTGTTTCATCAAAAACTATTGATCAAAATGTAGATAATTTTAGAGGCCTATCATCATTTCGATATATAAGTTGTTCAGCAGAGTACACATCGTCATTTTAATTCTAAGTTTTGAAATTTGAAAAAGCCAAGGATTCAGTATCAGTATTTTTTTTATCACACCTCGTGCTTTTATGTATTCATCTATCCCTTTGCACGAACAGGAGGTGACACAAATCTTTTAGGCAGAGTTTAACGGGTTTGAATTTAGTTTTCCTTCTCCTAGACTGGTTGCCGTACCATAGTTAAAGAACCCAGTTTACCCTACTATTTACCCATTGCTGAAGGGACAATAGTTATATTTATACCATTCCCAAGAGTATTAGCGCTATGTGAAATGCAAACAGCCTTGTCCAGGTTTTGAACTCGAGGCCTTGAATTCCCTTCCTACGACGGTAACCATTGCACAATGAACGCATCCTGGGTGTTTATATATATATATTTATGTACATGTATATGAGCATATAATTTTATGTATGAAACAGAGTTTTCATTTATTATTAACTGACTTGATTCTAATCTTGTCTTTATACGTTGGCGAGTAGGCATGTGCAAAGGGCGTTTTTTTAGGGACATGCGCAAAAGATGTATTTCAGAGTATATGCGCATATTCCTACTTGGGTAATCATGGTATATTTTGTTCTTTTTATGGTCCCTAATCTCCTGGCTTACAATGTTTACTTTCAAGGCAGGAATGAATCAACCACGATACCAGCAAAAACAGGATCGAATTCTCCAGAGATATTTAGAAATGAAATTATATTGCAATTAATATACTCAACTGGCGATTTTTTATATGAACATTTATCAAATCTAACTTATTCAAGTGCTTGGCCAAATTGGGAAAGGTCAAGAGATCGTATGCAAGTAGGGCTGTTTGTATCGCTTGTGGTGACCATTGGGGTAATGTTTTGTTTGATTGCTGCTTTATATGTACACGCGCTTAAAAGTCACCTTCGAGAAACATTAATTTTGAACTCCAGTTGTTATTTACTAAACCCAGATTAGTTTGCCACAAGATCAGTAGAATAGAGTAACCAGTGAGAATCAAACTCACTATCAATCGCCTGTTAGATTAGCTCGTAAATCATTACACAACTCGTCAAGTTACATGTTAGAAAATTTAAATTCCATACGATTAGTTATGTCTGGCAGCAACATGGTTTCGCACTTCGTAGATACCTCCTCCCGATTAAAACCTATCTTTCCCAATGACAAAATTGTTTTTTATGTTGGGTTTGATAACCCTAACCCTGGCCAAATTTAATAGCTCTATATAAAACCGTTTTGTTATTGATGGAGAACTGGCGAAGGAATTCTTTCTATGAACAGTCTTGTCAGCTGGCGTGGTAGAATATGCTAACTATACGTCCGCAGGATGATAAGAACCCCCGCCACCAACACGTGTTCAAGATATGACAGTAAACTGCGTCAAATGGTTGGACTCCAGTCCCGGAGATCATTGCTATCACTCCCATTTTCACTCTGACCTGGAGTAGTATCTGTTTGAGTCCCTTCGATGGATCAAATAGAACTATTCAATCATTTACTATACTTGAAACCATCTGTGTGCAAATGAATGAGTAATGTAATATTGAATTATTACTATTTCGTAGCTGTGTAACATATTGACCCTCGACCGAGCCGTCAATATGTGTAAATAAGCAGAAGAACAGCGAAACAGGTGCATCCAGTCGAAGATATCGGAATATCACCTTGACCTGTGGACGTGGTTGATTTCGGTGCAGATGCGTACGCCCACAGGAAGCAGGTGGGTGTCAAACAATTATATAACCAGGTGCCACAGACGGCTTGGGGCAGTTACAGTTTCAGTTCCAGTTGCAGTTGGAGTCGGTTGGGGACAAGATGCCAGCGTGAGAATCAGCTTGCAGACTGAGGGCTTGCGGCCCTCAGTGATCCACAAGTTGAGCAGCCCAGCCAGAATGCGAAAGAAGTGCTGCTATGGTCAGAAGAACTTGGGGTCAATATGTAGCAGTCTGTCCCCGTCTCCAACTCACCTCTCACACACAACCAACATCAACCCTTTAGAGAATAAAGTGTGAGAGTTATATTTTTATAAAGAAGTGTGTTCGTTTGTTCATTGAAGTTCGTCATTATTGTTGACTATGTTTCCGCTTATATTTGTATATGTATATATATATGCGGCTATACAACAGCTGTGCTTGAAATTACTTACCTGATTGCAAATGAATGAATGGTGTTGAATAGAATTATTTGAGTTTGTTTTGGTTAGGTCTTATGGCATATGAACCATTCTAGGCTATTTAATGCCAATTCCTGTTTATAGATATGTATTAGATATATATGTGTAAACACATTCTGTTGATAACATTTCTTAATTAGCCTGGTTGCCCAGTCAGCTGGGGCTGTAGAATACACTGACTGCACCTCTGCAGAGGGGTAAGACCCCCCCCCCATAACGAGTGTCCTGATATGACACTAAACAATCTGATGGTGAGGTTCCAGCAGTACTGGAGCTTTGGGGAATGCAGAGTACCCCTTCATTGCCATTGCTCCCAGGTCCACTCTGGCCCGGAGTGGTAGCACCTGATAGGGCCCTATCTATGGGTTAAATAGAACTAACAGCATACTTATGCTAAACTGAATTGAGTAAACTGAATAGCTTGAAATAGAAATGTTTTTGACAATTAAACCGTACTTACACTTAAACTGCGTGCTTATGCTTAACTGAATTATTTCAAATAGAACAGTTTTTCGACATTAAAACTGTATTTACACTTAACTGAATTATTACATATAACTGCTTGAATAGTTTGAAATGGAAATGTTTTTGACAATTAAACTGTGTAATTATGCTAAACTTAACTATTTTCAATAGAACAGATTATTTACATAAAAATGGATTTGGCGTTAAATAACCTACAAAGGTTGATATGCCATAAACCCAACAAACCAAACTTAATTAGCCAGGGTATTTTTTGTACTCAGTTAAATGGTTTTAAGTATTTCTATCTAACATGAATAATTCTATTCACTATTAATCATTTGTGTGCACATAATTGAATGGCTATACTTTTGATTTGTAAGTGGACATTTTGTTGGTAATTTCATTTTTAAATGAGTGAGAACTAATTTGTTTGCACACTGGTATTGCTATTGTTTCTACACAGTTAAACAGTTTCAGTTATTGCTATCAAACACTCTCAATTCTGTTCAACATTAATCATTTTTTTGCACATAGTAAAGTGGTTACAAGTATTGCTATTTAACACTAATTCTGTTCATCACTATCCCATTTGCATACATTCAAACGGTTCCAAGTATGTAAAACCAATAATTCAATTCAATTAAGGATTTTTAAGTATTACTGTTTAGTAGAAAAAATTCTATCCAACATTACTCATTCGTTTGAACTCAGTTAAATGTTTCCAAGTATTGCTATGTATCACTAACAATTCAATCAAGCATCAGTTACTTGTTTACACATAACTAAATGATCAAACGGTCCAATTTCCATTTAACTGAGTGCAAACAAATGACTGATGTTGAATTGAATTGTTAGTGCTACATAACAATGCTTGAAACCATTTAACTATGTGTAAACAAATGATTAATATTAAATAGAATAATTAGTATTTGATTGGAATACTTGAAACCATTTAACCGTGTGAAAAAACTATCACTGGCTAGTTTAAAATGTTACCTACAAACTACTCTTTTGTATCTAATATATACATGTACGAACAGATGTATGAACAGATTTTGGCATTAAATAACCTACGAGGGTTGATAAGCCGTAAAACCCGATCAAGCAACCAATCGATATCCTTACAATTTTGGTTTATACAACCGACAGATAAGCCAATACATTTCACCTCCTTCAACTTCTTTCCTTTCCTAAAAATGCTCTTTGTAAATTATCTAGACTAGAGGTTCCAAAATTTATTTTCTTGTGGAACCCCTATACGATTTTCAAAAAATCACGGAACCCATACCTATATTAGCTTGGTTGATGCTAAGGAATATATTCACTCGAGTCCCCTCTCGCTAAGGACCAATATTACCCTTAGTATATCCGTGATACATATATACTCACCCCTCTGCACGAGCAAGATGCAATTCAAAGTGAATTTTAAGTGGAGTCTAACAGTTTAGAATTCAGAGCTTTCCTTCTCGTGGACCGGTTACCATACCAAGGTCAAAGAGTTTAGTCTCCCTACTATTTACTCATAGATGGAGGGAGAATAATTGGATACATACCTTTCTCAAGAGTTATGTAAAACGCAAACAGCCTCGTTCAGGATTTGAACTCGGATTACTGAATCCATTTCCTACGATGGTAATTATTACACCACGAACTAATACTAAACATAATGGTAAGAAAGACATAATAAGCACATTGTACATACAAGAAACTTCAATCTTTTATTCACATACCAATGGTATTAAGAAGAAAAATACACAAACGTGTTTCAGCTACAAATATACACATAGTGTTCTATGAACAAGCAGTATGTAAAAGGAGTACAACAGTAAAATAAAAGAATTACTTGATTAGGGAAAGTAAAATAGCCAAGTAACTTTACCGTTCCCTTATGGAGTCCGAGACTCGTCTCTTCTATTCAAAATACAAAAGAAAAAGAGGTCGAGAATAGGTTTTTAAATCTGTTATGTGACACCCTACGGGACATCTAAACGAACACGCCGATTCTCTCAGAGAGATAATTATTTATTGCCTCCTTACACCTGCACTTTTTTTGGACAACCCTTCCCACCCTAATTTTAATTAAAATGATAATTAAAAGGGGAACAATATTTAGGGGGGAAAAGAGGAATCCTTCATATAAAATATTGATGCAAATGGAACATCAAAATTAAAACGATATTTAGGGAAAAAAAGAGGAATCATTAATATAAAAATACAAATGCAAATGGAGCATCAAAACAAAAAAAAATATTTTTATTTGTTATCAATTTTTAATAGTGAAAAAATATTAAATATAGATTAATGAGGGAAGATTTAATCTTTGGGTGGGCAGTACCCGTGGTTAACATACTGGACTACAATATCGTAGAGGACGGGTTCAAACTCCAGTCGCCCTATTACGTTCACATTTGACTGGAAAAGGTATGAACCCTCTTATCCCTACAAGCTATGGGTTAATTAGTATCACTCTATTCATCTGCACGGATGGCTTTGGCATTGAATATCCAACCAATGTTGATAAACAAACTAACCAATCTAATCTTCGGGTAGAATTTTTCCCTTTCTCTTCCTTTGCAAAAATATGTATGAATCATATCAATTACGCAAAAAACAATTGAAAATAGTGATAACTATTCTACATGTCAGTAAGGCTTAGAATACGCTGTCTCGATCCCCAGCCGATCCGTTAGACTCTCTGTCCCCACCCCCCAAAAAAAAATTTCACCCTGCTTCTGATGGTGAAGGTCAAGTTCTAGAACCCGCTGGAATGTGAAGTAACCTTCACAGCTATTACTCCCAAGTCCACACTGAATTGGCGTGGTAGTACCTATTAGGGTCCCGTCTAGGGGTCAAATAGATGTGTTTAAAAATTATTCGTATTCCTGTTTACCCAACCCCTCCGCTCGGGCAGGATATGACACAAGGTCAATTTTTAAGCGGAGTTCAACAGGTTTCAATTCAGAGTTTTCCTTCTCCTAGACTAGTTGCCTCACCAAGGCTGAAGAACCTAGTCTGCCCTACTATTTACCCATAACTGGAGGGAGAATAATTGGATTCATACCTTTCCCAAGGGTATTAGTACAATGTGAAATGAAATCATTCTCGTCCAGGATTTGAACTCGTGTTGCTGTGTCCATTTCCTACGACGATAACCATTACACCACGGGCACCTTCTTAAAAATTATTCGTGTTTAGTAGGACTGTGTTCAAAAAAGAAACAACTACACTAAAAATATAAGTATACGCATACAATGAACACGATTTCCTAACATCTAGACACAAAATAATCAGTCAATCATTAAGTAAATTTTATATAAAGACGTAAGTGTAAACACAATTTTTTTCGTAAAACTATAGGGTTCTATGGACTCCGATTTGGGATACACTGATCCTCACTTTTATCACAGAAGAGTTCATGTCCATCGATCCACTCCAGATACCCCCAGGGGCTTGCCCCGTACCCTAGTTTTCCGGGGGCTGCCCGGCATTCATACCGGGCGGGGATCAATGACAAGCAAAGATTTCCATTGCATTTGGCCTTTTAGCGAGGTGAATCATTGACAAGCACAGATTCACACTTCAGTAAGTGAACTGATGACAAGCAATGACCTACTAGCACCTGGCCTTCGGGCCTGGTGAATCTATGATCAGCAGCGCAGTCTCAGCTCATTTGCAACCTGCCCATCCTCTAATACTCACTATAAAAAGAACTTCTGTCAAATCCTTCCTTGTGGCAGGTACAGATAAATATCACTCTAGATAGGGTCTTTTCTACCAAATGTTTCCACCTTTCTTCTTGCAACAACGCTTTCTATCCCTAACATTAAGAGGATTTCTGGTTTTCTCTTTATAGTCTTTCCTACGTGTGCGTGAGATATTATGAACTCAGCCTTCCGGCCGACCTTTGTCTCGTAAGAGAACAAACAGTCACAAGGAGTTTACAAAGCGTTAAGCACTGTAATGAATCTTCCCAAAATTATAGACAAAAGTTTTTATTGTTTGATACGCGAAAAGAAAAGAGACTTGCTTAAAAGACTCAAAGTGCATCCAGTGTCACTATTCCATAACACTGAACAGAAAGTATATTGTTTGGACAAATGAGCCGCCTCGCTGCGTTTAATCTGCCAATTCCAATTAGATGTCTCCTTCTAAAACTGACGACGAAGTATATTTGTATCATTTATGAAGATTCGATTTGAAAGTCTTTATGCGATCGTCAATTTTAAAAACGAAGCTTTTATTGTTTCATACAAGAAAAGAAAGAAAGAGTCGCTTTAAACACTTAGAATCTATACAATATCATTCTTCTTCCGGAACATTGGACAGTAGCTATATTTATTCTAATTTTTCGAAAAAGCGTTGTCAGTCATTATTTTTAATAATTTTGGTTAGTATTTCATTTCATCTTTTTTGGTTTTTCTTTTTGCTTATTCATTTTTATCATCTCTAAATATGCTCTGTTACTCACTGTCGCAGGAATGATAAAGTTGCGATAAAAACAATAAAACATTAAAAGATAAAATACTAATAAAATCATTAAGAAGAACTTACAATGTCGGTCTAAAACTTGGAGGTGGGCAAACTACGACCCTGGGATGACATGCAACTCATAAACTTGGTCTGTGCAACCTACAAGATGTTTTTTAAATTCTAAGACACCATCTTTCACAGAATGAAAACAAATGGATCTTGTTCTTTTTTCTATCGTCCAAATTTTCATATATTCAAAAGTCCGATTAAAAATCAAGTGATCGTATCAAATCAAAGCATTTTGGACTTTAAAGCGTTAAGTCTAGACTCGTTTGAAGTGTTACCGCGTTTGATTTTGTTAATTTTATTAATTCGAATTTTGATTATTTGAAAAGATTACTTGTTATATTTGTAGTTTTTATAATCATCTTATTTTTCAATTAGATAATTTTAAATTAGAATTTTAATACTTGCTTTTGAACTCATTTACGCGTCATACTAAAATAGGTCGATATTAAATTTTCGAACAACAATTACAAAAAATAGCAAAATCTATCGCTACGATCTCAAAACATTTAAAAGGTAGAACATTCAAACTTTGCTTTCATTTGGTTTGACACACATCGTGTTTCTTATAATAGAAATTATATTCTAAAGTTTATTCACTTGTATTACCTTTAAGATTAGCATGCATATAAAAAGTTGAAACTGATAGTAAATACCAATCAATACTAAGATTATTTTATAATCTTTTGCTACATATGTTCAGTGCAGCCTGAGAGATTTTCTAAAAGCCAGAGTTGTCCACAAACGAAAATTATTACTCTCAAAAGTAATAAGACAAACTTTTTTTTGAGATTGGCAACCATGTTTGAATATCAGTTAAGTGTTGTTAATCTTGAATACGAGTGATAACATTCAGTTCATAATTGCATCTCGGAATTCAACTTCGTCTGAGTAATCTTGAATTATCATAAGTGTGTTTGATCAGGTGTGTCACGAGAATGGAATACAAAATCAAATTCTGTGTCACCCTCCAGGACAATTCATCTGGGAGAGTGTCCGTGGTATCGTGGCTAATGTGCTGGATTACGACATCGTAGTAAACAAGTTCGAACTCCAGTCGTTCAATTACGTTCACTTTCGGATAAATACCACTGAGAAAGGAATGAACTCTCTTTTTTTCCCCAGCTATAAGTTAAATAGTATCCCTTCTGTTCTTCGATAAGGATGGCTATGGCATTAAATAATCCACAAAGGTTGATATTCCATTAAACAAAAATCCCGAACAAATCCGACAGAAACTTTTAACAAGTTAACACATGATTATGAAGATCAAGTTCTATACCGTGCATAGAATTTAAAGAGACGAAAAACATTTTTAGATGGATGAAAGACTGTAGAGAATGAAGATTGTTTGACTAGAACGGTCAGTTCACGAACTGAGGATAATCCGAAAAAAATTATTAGATCTGATAGTTATTTGACAGGGATGATAATTGGTAATGAATTAACGTTGATGAGCTGATTTCAAATCAGGGTTGCCAACCTAAAAATTTAGATAAAGTCAGTCACATTACTTTCTAGATACACTCACTGTGGTGTCACAGCTCTCTTACTCCTCTGAGTCTTTGTAACCATTTCTTGTTCCCAAGAATCAAAACCATGCTCCGTTGTCACCAGTGGGGAACTTTTTAGAACATGCAACAGGCTCTCTTCCAGCTCTGTCTGTTTCCAGAAGTGAAAACAAAGTCTTTGTTATTGTGTGGATTTCCTGAGGAGCAATTTTAAGAGAGATATAATTGATTTGTAATTAAGTTGATCATTTTTTAAAAATACTCAATCAGTTTCACTATTTAATAAACTGACCTTGTAAAAGAGAACAGAAACCAGCTTCCAGAAAGTCCAGAAAGGAACAAGTCACTATATTCCAATTACGCATTGGTTACACTTGACTTACGCTCTCCTTTTTACTCAAACAAGAGGAACAACCACAATGTATAGCAAATAAAACAACCTGCAATGTTTAGAATGCGCAGTTGTAGACCACGTTTTCAATCCAAATAGGAAAGATATATTTGAAAATGTCCACATTGATGTCATTTTGACTTTCTTGAGAAAAATAGAATTATAAACGTAAACACGATCTGTACTATACAAAGAAATGTTAGAAAACTACCCCAGAGAATTTTGACATATCTTTAATATGCAATATTAAAAAAAAACAACTTTTAAGCAACAGTAGAAAAATGTAAATCTTAACGTGTTATGTACGTGATCTCTTAGCTTCTTAGTACA
Source organism: Sepioteuthis lessoniana (assembly GCA_963585895.1). Classification (NCBI taxonomy): domain Eukaryota; kingdom Metazoa; phylum Mollusca; class Cephalopoda; order Myopsida; family Loliginidae; genus Sepioteuthis; species Sepioteuthis lessoniana. The sequence continues at coordinate 82,407,469 of OY757915.1, forward strand.
AATAACCCCCGACGAGTTGACATGCCGTTCATGTCAGTACTACTGTATGGTTGCACTACTTGGACTTTAACGAGACGCTTGGGGAAAGCTAGACGGAAACTAAACAAGTATGCTGCGTACTGTTCGGAACAAATCCTGGAAGTAGAACCCAACAAAACAGCAGCTATTCGGTTACTAACCTTCTATCTCACTAACAATCCAAATAAAACGAACAAGACATGCTGTGTACTACTGGAGAAGTAATGACGAACTCATAAGCGACATTCTTTAATACAGATGGGCATTCCAGGGCTTGCCAACCAGCAAAAACTTGCATTCATCAGCCAGACACAGGATGCCGTGTAGAGGATCTTCCAAGTGCAATGACCGATAGGGACAGATGGCGAGAGATAATCAAAGGAATCCGTGCTATCAGCAAGCCTAAGTGATGATGACATTGTTTAACTTTCAAATCGGGTAGATAGATTAACTCGCTTTTCTTGCTAATTAGAGAATTGCCCTCTCTCTCTCTCTCTCTCTTTCTCTCTCTCTCTCTCTCTCTCTTCTTTAAGTTGTCTACATTTCTTAGATGAAATATTCTTACCATTAATATTTTATTGTCTAAGAGAGAATTGTTGTTCCATACTTACAAAAATACGCTCATTGAGTGACCTTCCAAGCGACATCGAATACAAAGATTTGTTTTAGTTTCGAATCATCTAAAAACAGACAGATCTTTATTTCATCTTTTACCGATCAAATGTTTCTGTGATTGGATTTACGGTATTTCAACCCAGAATTTTGACTCCTTATTTTCAAGACGAACCGCCTCTTGAAAATTAGCTAAAGAGCTTCCTCCTCCACTGACATTTAACTCTGGGTCACATAAAGCTTAATGTCCTGAAAAATGACATCGCTCAGAACGCTACGTCCAATTATTTACAGAATATTCTTGAAAAAACAACCTTCTACCTAAATATACAATACATCTTTTGGGTTGTTGCTGGTGGTGGTAATTTCGTTTCTTTTTTCGAATTAGTTAAGGCATAGTTCTTGAAAAATATAGAGTGTGTATTAAGTTCCAGTGGAAGGTACTTCTTCATTCTATTGATTTTTAAAGTCAAAAAGTAAATCAGTCGATCGATTTGCTGATTTGGAATTTTCAATCAGGGTGGCCAACCTGAATTTATTTTTCAATTAGCACTTCTAAGAAAAGTATGTATTTATCCAATCACTTCGCCACGGGTAGGATGCCACTGAAGGTCAGTTTTTTAGCGTCGTAAAACTCGTTAGAATTGCGTCTTCCCTCTCCCAGTTGACCAAGGCTCGAATATATAGATTCATGCCTTTCCCAATGACATTAGCCCCAAGTGAAACGTGAACAATCTCGTCCAGAAATTGAACACGGGTCGCTGATTCCATTTTCAACAACGGTAACCGTTGTGCTAAGTGTGCCTTCAGTTATACGAGTAACAGAGTAATATATTTTATGGTGATGAAAGCAACAACAAAATAAGATTTTTTTTCAAAAGAGAATAACTGTGTGTATTTAGATTACTTTATATATATATATATATGTGAGTGTATGTGTATATGTGTGTGTGTGTGTGTGTGTGTGCGTGCGTGCGTTTGTGTGTTTATATACACACACACACACACACACACACACACATATATATATATATATATATATTGACAAGGGTGCCCTGAAAAGTTATTGGCTGATCAAGATACTCGCATGGAATGTGATCAAATAAGGTTTATTTTTCCTCATTATTAGTCCCCCTTGCGGTCTACACACTTCTTCCATTAGTGTTGTATCCCACTGGATCATTTAGAACAGATATGACGTCATCATATGAACTTTTCACTCGATGAACTTTTCACGCATCATCGTAGATAGATAGATAGATAGATAGATACAAGGGAACATTCGGTGCATAATTTCTATTATTATTTTGAAAACGAATCGCCAGTTATTGAAACATATGGCTCAATAATTCATTAATTCACAACTGACTTGAAACAAGTAACATATGTTCCATCCTACTGAGAACAAAATATTCGGCGTTTACGTAATTTCTAGTGCATCAGTGTTGCCCGAAATAACGGTATAAATGAATTATACATTTTGTAAGGTCCTTACTATTAGTGGGAGTCCCTGTTGGTGTGCTGGAAAAACGCAGATTAATTTGCAATGGACAATTGGGTTCATTGCAAATTAACCTGCCCTTTTCTCTTTTAAACATTGTAACTCTAATAAGTAATTTATTTCTAAAATTATATTCTGTTAAAATTTAATTGATTTTTGAGTGTTACAGTCAAAAATTAAAAATACAAAACATAGCTTCTTTTTTTTTTTTTAAATATAGAAAAAGAAGCTACAGAAACTTTGAACTCATAATTTGTGACCTAAATTAGGAATTTTTTAGTCAGAAAAGTCCCTTAATAAAGTCAATAAAGATCACCTTGTGTTAAACATCGACTCAGCCAATTAATATTACGAAGCCTTACAAAAATTTATCAAGTTATTGCGGAGGAGATAATCTTGTCCCAAACAATTTGGGGAAGTAAGCGCACGATATTCTGCCATATGTTACCCATATGTCCTAGAAACCAGAGGCGGAAAATGGCTTCGTTAAAGAAAAAAAATGATCAAAGATTATGTACTTATGGCTCGACACTTCCACTTGAATATGGATTCGAGATGTTGACATCAGTCATGTTGGTGAGTTGAGAAAGTTGAGACATTAACAGACTGAAATCCTTTCATATTGCTCCAGTAGAAAGAAAGAAAGAAAGAAAGAAAGAAGCATAGATAGATAGATAGATAGATAGATAGATAGATAGATAGATAGTCATCGTCCCTATATAAATGAAGACATTATTCATGAATGAATGGACATTTTTGCCAGAGGTGATGACAACAGAAACATTGACCATTTGAAAACAAAGGAACATCTGTCGACTCAGATTCAGTGAATAATTTTTGGGAAGTCATTGAAAGTGAGAGTCCCGTTAAAAAAGAAAAGAAAGAAACATAAGGTTTCATAAATTCTGCTTTACTACAGATATGGAAGAAACATGATGTTGAAGGCAAAATATTTTATATTGCGAATCACTCGAGTCAACTGAACAAAGAAAGAAAGAAAGAAACGGACTGATTTCAAGAGATGTTTGAAACGTCTGGCGACACGGGAAAACACTGGGTGACTTGACAGATAAACAGATTAATCAATCTGTTCAAATTCCACGAAATTATGGGCAGCGTCTCGTTTCAAATAGTTTGCTTTAAAAGAGGCTGTCTTTTGAATGCTGTCACGTGACTACCTATTCAAGTGTTCCTAAGTCAAACTGCACAATAACAAAAGAGATAAGAGATGAGCTAAGAGCTTCAATTCAAACTGTAGTTTTCAAATCAGACTGATAGGTCCAATCGTCCTGTCAGTTTGAATAAAAGAGTTGGGTTTTTTCTTAACCCCAGAACTAATTGTATTTGTATTGTTTATGAAGAGTCAAGTTTAAAGGCTTTATAACAATCGTCAGTTTTAAAAACAAACAAAAAAAGTATTATTATTTGATATATGAAAAGAGAGAAAAGAGTAGCTTAAAACACTTAGAATGCATTCAGTTTCACTTTTCCAAAACACTGAACAAAAGCTATATCATTTAACTTTTAAGTCAGATTGATTGATTTATTGTTTGATTTTAACGCCATGTCAGTCCATCTTGAGTTATTTTATGCCTAGAGGTAAGAGAATCGCGTACATTTGACGCTTATACTTACATTTTTGTGCCGTTTTTCACACAGTTATATGGTATCAAATATTCCATTCTAATACAAATAATTTGCAAACAGATCTATTTGACTCATAGAAGGAACGCTAACAGGTACTACTACTCCGGGTTACCGTGGACCAAAGAATAAGAGGAATGAAGGGGTTCTCCCCACACCCCATAGCTCCAGAACTGGAGCATCACAATCAGATTCAGTTAAGTATCATTCTCAGGACACCCCTTGGGGGGTCTAAACCCTCTGCAAGAAATAATCTGCATTTTCTGAGCAAGTAGACAGAATAAATTAGAAGGAAAAATTCATTAAAAAAAACAGAGAAAGAACACATAATGAGACCAAGAGGAGAAAAGATGGATATATTAAAAATTATTGCAAAAGAAATTTTTAAAAAAGTGAAAGGATAAAACTGAAAGAGGGTGTAGTTTTGTCTACACGAGAAAAAAATCAAGATTACATTTGAGTGTTTGTGAAATGATCTTTTAAAAAGAACTAATTAAAGAATTTGAATACACATATAGTAAGTCGCATAAAATCTCGTGTTGCCATAACATCAGAGTTTCTCATTACTCAGTAGTGAGACCAGATAGTGTTACTTATAAACAACATATATGACAAAAATAGCGCGATTGATAAACATATATTAGATGCAATAAAAAGATATCGAGAGGGAAGCTTTACATTTTTTTAATTTTGATATTCTAAAACTAACTGAATGCATGTGCACAGCTGAGCAAGTTATATTATAAAGGGAGTATGCATAAGGGTCTAGATGTCTAGACTATTGTCTTGACGTGTCAGTACCAACTTTGAAAAATATTTGAAGTTAGCCTCAATTGTTTTGAACACCAGAATAGAGAATACTATTCATTCTTGCGCAAAACTAGCAGCCTCCATATTCACCGGACTCAGTTTCGAACAACTTTTTCTTGTTTCCTAAAATGAAAACGCATCTCGAGATTTGGAGACGTAGAGGTTATTAACCCTTTTGCTGACAGATAATTTTTTATTCCTTTTAGTGTGGGAAGATTATTTTCAGAAAATTTGCAAAATAGAGAGTATGTTCAAACAAGTCAATCAATCATATTAAAAAAGAATGATACTTTTATCAGCAATTATATAACATAGTAAAATAGAATGAAAACAATAAAGTACTCACTTTTAATTATGAGGTTTTGCAAAACAACCTTTACACAATCCTACACCACAGTTGGGCACCCTAGCAATGCTTCTATACATTAATATTGAATAGGTCAACAAGTAGCCAATTGGAAAATGCCTTACTAACTACTACTAAGTAAGTAAAGTAGGCGACCTTAGTCGAGGGTGATCCGAAGGCTCCCTTTACGATCGCTACAACACCAAGGTGTAGAGGAGAGCGCTACTCCTTTCCATGGATTGCTCCAACTTACCCTTGATCCGTACCTTATAGTGCTGAGTGTTAAGCAAGGCGGTATCGAGTACCATTTTTTGAGTCTTTGGTATGACTCGACCTGGAATTGAACCCTGGTCTCCCAGACCATTGGCGAATATTACTAAACGATAAAAATATCACTTTGCTTGCGAAAGTGTTAAAAGAAGTCGAAATCACTTAATATATATCAAAAGAGAAGTTTCCGAGGTACTTTGGTCAATGAGAAATTCACTGGAATGTGTTAAATGCTTGGTGAACCATTTTAGAGATATTCAATGTTTCCTTTCTGTCTTGGTGAATACAGTTTTGGTCTCGATACTTTTTGAACACACCTAGCATAAAGTCACATTGTAATTTATATATAATTAGATATTTAGCAACAAACGATACCAATATATGAACTGCCAAAAAACATGCATTCTAATCGATATTCATTTCCAGTTGTCTATGTAAAACTTCAAGCGGCTTAATAATTTAAGCCTTACATGATATCAACGTTTACAAATTGTAATTACATCGTTCATAAAAGTAGTCTGCACTGTAATTGTGATCAAGCCTGACAAAGTTTTAAAACAAAATGGACTTCATAATAGCTGGTAAAGTTAATTCTGTTCAAGATGTAAAAAAATTAATGTTATCAAAGTTAATGTGCGAATTGATCTTAGAATGTCAGATTGCAGAGTCAAATTACAATTTAAATAATTATAGAAAGAAAATGATTCTCAAGAAGAAAAATACTACCCCAGGTAAAAATTTTGGAATTCAGAAACTTAAAGGATATTAACTTTTTTTTATCTTTATGCTGTTATTGTTGTTGTTATTTTACTAATTTCAGAGTTTTTTCATGCCAGCATTAGTTTTCCACTGGAATCTGAATGAGAGCAAGTTTCCTCAATTATGCTGTAATTTGGATGTTCTCCACTCGTCCTCTTATTTCCAAGTTCTCCATTCCCAGTACCAATCATTTGGTGAGACTGTTCTGAGCGCACCAATTACAATTGGTATCACCGTCACTTTCATATTCCAGAGTTTTTTTCAGTTTGTCGTGAATTTTTATTGAAGTCCAAACGGCAGCAAGTCTTTTTAACTATCAAGGACTATCTTCAGTATTCTAGCTTATCTCATAAATGCTGAATTATTATTAGTTGCAGTTACTTGAAACCATATAATAGATTATTTTAAAAAAACAGACTTCGAGCATTAAATAAACCGACAAGAGTTGACATGCCCTAAAACTAACCAACTCTACTGAGAAGATGTTAAATCCTGATAAGATGAGATCAGAATTTCAGATAAAGAACTGGTTTAAGAGAAAATAACGTAGAAGATACGACACAAAATTTGACTATAATAATCAAAGAAGTGGCTGGAAAGTTATTGAAAGAAATCGAAAACAATTACAAATGGAAATATTCAAAGTCAAAATTAGAATTGATGTAAAAAAAATGGATTAACATGAAAATAAAAACTAATAGAGACAAAATTGTAAGAATATAGCTAAACAATCTGATCAACAAAAGAACGAGAAAAGAGTTGTTGTTGGGTTTTTTTAACAAAAACACAGAACAGTTTGAAGAAGCAATCAGAAAAGATAAAAAGTTTACAAACTTAATCTTCAGATCATATTATCAAACAACAGATGATTGCTTTAAAAATACATAAAATCTCTAAATTTACTGACAAGATAAGAATAACCGAAGAATGTTGTACAAATTTGTACGCTTAATTTTTTTAAAAATCTCATTCCAGTAAACGTTTCCAGAAGTGATCGAAGAAATGGTATTTGCACTTGATAGTATGAAACGCAGAAAATGTATCATAGTTACCGAAGACTACTATATCAGCGATGGCTGATCATCAGCTACGGAGAGAAAACTCAAAAATAAAACTCATTTTAGCGTTAAGATCTTCGTTGTTTTATTCTCTTTCCCGATCAGTTTCAGTGACCGTGGAAAAATGGTCAACGAACACTTCGTGCGGGTTAGCTTCTCGTTCTTCAAAGGAATTGTCTCTTCTCGGATCTTTGATTCGTTAATTATTCTCCTCTCACGCGACGATTGTCTCCTCGTACCCCAGTCACCAAAAGAGAAAAAGAGGCAGAATTACGAAATCCTTGATATATATAATTAACATAAAAATTTTAAAAAAACATCGGATTAAACTGGGAATTAATTTAAATGAATAAATAGAATAAAATGTTAGATAGAAAATGTGAAAAAACATATCATATATACGTACTAATCATTAAAAGTGTAACTGATTAATAGGTTCTAAATAAATTTGATTTTAAAAATAAGTTAAAATTAATTAAATCCTGAAATTTATTTAATATAAATTTTACTGTATCGTTAGGTAAAGTTATTGAATAAAGTTATTTTTCTAATTTAGTATTAAATCTGTAGTTTTAAGTTAAAAAATAATTAAAATTTTGAAAAAAATTTTTTTTTAATTAATTTACTATAATTCTAACCGACAATAAAATAAAAAAACGGAAGTGGGCTAAATGAGGAGATAACTCTTCATCCCTCTTCTATCCCCTCCCACCTTTTTTTCTGTGTCTATTCTGATTTATTTTATCCATAAGATCTGAAGAATTCCTATTAATTTTTTTTCGTGCTTTTGGATTTTTCAAAAACGCATAACAAGATGGAAATAAATTTATAATCCAAATGTGACCGGTTTGTTGTTTTTTCTTAATGAAATATATATATATATATATATATATACGTTTACAGAACACCTCATCAACACTTCCGTTTCGAATGGGTGACATCATCCGGCCAACTCTCGTCACCACTAAGATGGTCATAGCTGACGACCCGTTTCGAAGTGCTAGATCAAGCATATGCTGTTACAACTAGCATACTGATGTTGAACTATATCAACTCATCTTTCTTCCGACTGCTGTTTTTTATAACTTATCTCTCCGCACCCCCGTGAAATTTGCTTACAAGGCTACGAAAAGTCCCTGGTGAGGTTAGCGTGTTTACAGATATCTTGAAATATATAAGAGAATTGATTCTCAAAGAATTAATTATCTACCAAAAGTATAGTAAAACTGAAAGTACCTAAAAAATTGTTGTGTAGGAAAAAGTTTTATTTCAAGCAATTCAGTTTAACCTAAGTACATAGTTTAAATGTCAAACAGTTTTATATGGCCCATAGATAGTATCCTACCAAGTGCTACCACTCCGGGCCAGAGTGGACCTGAGAGCGAAGATAATGAAGGGGTACTACGCATTCCCCAAAGCTCCAGTATTAGCGAAGCCTCACAATCAGATTGTTTAGTGTCATATGCTGGACACTCGTTGGGGAAGTCTTACACTTCTGCAGAGATGCAGTCGGTGTATTCTACAGCCCCCGCCGACTGAGCATATATATGTCATAGCATGCCCATATATATATATATATATATATATATATATATATATATATATATATATATATATATATTGTTAAATATACTACTTGTTAGGAATAATCTGAAAAGAAAAAACTCACAAGGAAGATCTGAGAGGCTGCTACCTTTTTCAACAATTGTGAAACACTTTATATATATATATATATATATATATATATATATATATATATATATATATATATATATATATATATATATATATATTAGAATATTCATATTTATCCTAGTCTGTTTATATCTATCTATCTGTCTATCTATCTATCTATCTATCTATCTTACTCGATTCATATCAACCAATCTATCTAGCTATCTACCTGCCTACTTGCCTGTTAGTCTTATTTCCTCTCTGTATACGACTCTGTTTGCTCGGACATAAGCATCCTAAACAAAACAAATAAGATTCAACAGATGCATGTGTGGCTAATTTTATATGATAGAATGTTTTTGAGAAGGAGTTTTTACTAAAGTCAGAGGCGTGAGTCAGCGAAAATGGCTGGACGATTTAAGACACTGGAAGAATCGTGTGACATTTTGTTAAAGTGGGAATCAAAGACGAAATATATGAAAGAGGACTAAAATAGAAAAATAAAGCAGTAAAGAAAGACAAAATTTAAGAGAAAATGAATATTAGTAAAAAAGAAGAAATGAAAGACTAAATATACGGGGGGGGTGACTAAAAGAGAAAAAAGAAAAGAAAAAAGAAAGTAAAAGAGACAGATTGGGCCAAGAAAAAAATGGAAAATGAAGTAAAAGAAAGAAAGAAAGAAAGAAAGAAAGAAAGAAAGAAAGAAAGAAAGAAGAACGAGAATAATGACAAAAATATAGATTGAAAATTAAGTAAAAGAAAGAAAAAAACGTGAGTACAAAAAGAAAGAAAGAAAGAAAGAAAGAAAGAACGAGAATAATGACAAAAATATAGATTGAAAATTAAGTAAAAGAAAGAAAAAATGTGAGTACAATAAGAAAGAAAGAAAGAAAGAAAGAAAGAAAGAAAGAAAGAAAGTTGAAAGTATGTCGAAAGAAGGAGGGAAAATTTGAAGAGTAAGCAAAAAGAAAAAAATAACGAAGGACTGACGGAAAACAAAAAAAAAAGACAGAGAGAGAAAGAGAGAGACAGAGGAGATGAGGGAAGACACAGAAAGAAAAAAAAAGAAGACGAGAGGATAGAAAAAAAAGATGATAGGAGACGGTAGAAGGAAGAACGAGAGTGAGGAAGGGTGAGCAATGGAAACTTTCTGGGAGTGACGAAAAGAAGGCAGTCTTACGGTAATGGATGAGCCTAATGTTGTTTGAATGACTCACCTCAGGACATTCATTCAGTGAGAAATGATTGCACCAACAAAATACGTAAGCGAATAATACATTCATGTATAAAACTGCTCGCAAAATAACCTTCTGTATTCATATGCACATTAACAAATATATCCGAGAACACATTTATCTCTTTATCATCCCACGCATTTTTGTTCGTACACGTATTTTTTTCTTGTTTTTGGGTTTGTTTGTTTTTTTTTTTTTTTTTTTTTTTTTTTTTTTGCTTTTTGTTTTTTGTTTTTTTAATCGTATGCACACAACCACGTACACAGATGCACACAATAACATATATGTATGATGTGCTATTCCAAAGTTTGGAATCTGACATATCAAAATGACTTGCTCAAAAATCGTCTCTTTCAGGATGAAAGAATTTACAAAAATTAGCAACATACTAGATTCATTTTGTGCTCGAGGCGCAACAGTTATCCACGCTAGAAATGAACCCGGCGTCCCGTGTTCAAATCCAGGACTAGGCCGTTTGCATTTTACATAGCACTAATACCTTTAGAAAATATATGAATCAAACTTTCCCCCTCCAGCTATAAGTAAATAGTAGGATAGACAGAAGGGTAACCTTGGTAAGACAACCCATCCAGAAGAAAAACTTTGAATTCAAATCAGTAGTACCCAGCTCAAAAATTAACCTTGTGTCGAATCCTGCTCATAGCGGAGGCGTTAGGTAAATAAATTCTACAGTTTACGTGTACTGTTCAAATTCATTCATTAGGAGTTACAGCTTATATATATATATATATATATATATATATATATATATATATATATAAGCTGTAAGATCAATTGGAATATTTGGTTTTCTGCTGTATTTGTTTTGGGGATGCAACTTACAAGATCACTGCATAATTTTATCTTCAATGTTGGGTTATTCCATAATACTTTGAATTTCATATTTTTTCTTCTCTATGACCGTTTACTTTACAAAGGCTAAAGAGCCCAGTCTACCCTTACAATTTACGTATTACCGGAAGGAGAACAGAAGTATTCATGCCTTTATATATATACATATATATAAAGCCGTAACTCCAAATGAATGAATTTGAAGCGTACATGTGAAACGAATATATATATATATATATATATATATATATATATATATATATATATATATATATATATATTGTGACGTGGTATGCTACCGAGAGGGAAAAAGAAGGTCAATTCCCCTACCCTACGGTGCTTGAATCAATCGGTCCCAAGGACTGACTGTGAAGCCAGATCAGAATGAAGGCCAAAGCTGCCTGCACTCCATGACCTATAATCGGTTGGACAGAGAAGGGAATGCAGGTCACTCTAGTAGCATGACCGGAGGAAATAGAGGAAGAAGAAAGAGCCAAATGATTGGCCAGACACTTTAGCGCCAAAATGATGCCTTTTCGTCAGAGGAAATTTGGAAAAGGATCTTTAGTTTTGAGGACAGAAGTCTGCGGATAAAAACGTCGGTTTACAGCCAAAAGCTCCGGGAGGTCCAGTAAAAAGCATAGATCAGAATCTTTGGACAGAAGTCAGCAGAAAGGCTGATTCCGTCGATTCAAGGGGGATGTCACTCGTCCGTAAGAAAAAGGAACCTGAGAAGTAAGTCCTATCAAAGATAAGTACAACTTAAACAGTTTTTCCTTCTACCCTTCCTAAAAATTGGAATTATATGTATTCAGAAAAGGAAAGAGAGAAAGTGAAAGGAATCGGTTTCGTCAACCGTAAATTAGTGAATGGACTTAGATACTTTTTCAAGTAAAAGAAAGAAAAGAAAAAAGAAAGAAAGAAAGAAAAAAAGGAGAAAGAAGAAAAGTACTGTTGAGAGACACTTGTGTTTGACACTGCTTGCTGGCTTAATATAACCAGTAAGTTAAAAAGGAAAAGAGAAAAGAAAAAGGAACTGTTCCTTAAATCTCATAATTATTTGTTTTGTCGTCGCGTATTAAAACTTTGTTATATTTTAAATGCTCCCTTGTGTTGAAATCAATTGGTTATGTCATTTATCTATCGAGTCGCCTCCTTTTGCACATATCATTTTCAGCTTCGTATCGCTTTGATTAATTCTCGCTAAATGTCTTATTCACCTTAAAACATTATCAGGGAATTTGGGGAAATTTGACCACAGTGAATAATATTTTGTTTTAACCTACAAGTCCATGCTTTCTGTTATCCGAGGGGGTAGGAAAAACGAAGGGCTTGGTGGGGTATGTGAAAGTGAACTGGAAACTCCCTCGCCAGCGTCGGAGATCAGTCTAGCCCCAAATTAACCCCCACATTATTTGCCAGTTACCATATGCCCGAAAAAGGAGCCTTGACTATGACTTATTTTGCGGAGGGTCAAGTGCCAAACTGCCCCCGGCGTCACATGCGCATGAAATAAACTCTCGTTCTGAGATACTTATTTATGCAGCGTCACAATATATATATATATATATATATATATATATATATATATATATATATATATATCCTAAGCATCTCTCCGCAGACGAAAAATATGTTTGAATGGCTAAGGGTTCAATTAAAGGTGTGAACTATTGGACTGCCAATACAGGTAATTTGTTTTTATGCCAAAAAATAAAAGAATCTTTCACATTTTTTGGGTGAGCTGATAACAGAACAGAACAGCAGTGTGTTACAAGTTCTTCGAACAACGCATCCCAGATCGGTCGCTAAAGAGGCAAGTCTGTTCAACAGTTTACTCTCATAGCTAGTCGCCTGCGAAGTGAAAAACAAAGAGCTTTCTTTACGATTTGAATTCGGATCGTCAAGTCTATTTCCTACGACGATAAACGTTACTTTAAAGCAAAATCTATTATCAATTGTTTAAAAACTAAAAACTTTTACGTCAGTTTTAAAACTAAAACTAGAGCTGTCACTAAGTCTTTGCGGATGATTAACCGTAGGTGATGTTTTCTATTTTTCATTTTACTACTACTACTACTATCACACACACACACACACACACACACACACACACACACACACACATATATATATATATATATATATATATATATATGGGTAAACCGAACTTTTGTTTATAAAAAATAATATCACAGAGTTTTAGCTGATGATCCAGAGTGGGTGATTCTTTCTATTTTTCTTTTTAATAATATTAACGGTGATATTACTACTACTACTAATACTACTACTAGTAATATAAACACATACAGAAATATATATATATATATATATATATATATATATATATATATATATATATATATATATATATATATTATAAGAGTGTTGGTTGTCACTTTGTGGGTATGTGTCGAAACCCAGGGTTGCAGAATATTTTCCATGGATTAAATATATATATATCTAATAGATAGATAGATAGATAGATAGATGTTTAAATGGTTGAACCGAATTTTGTTTACAAAAAATACTATTATATTGAAAAAAGAAAACAATGTTTGATGTATAATGTGCAATTAATGAATAACCACCAAATAATTCCTAAAATTTATGTACATCCAAAAACTCATAAACCTGAAATTCCATTCCAATTTCTTCTTATATAAGCAATGCGCATCATAAGTCTTTAACCAAAATATTAACTCGTCTTTCAGATTTGATTAGTAGTAAACACATTAAAAAATCTGGTGATTTACTTAACAAAATAAATAATATAAACATGAAAAATAAGTCTTGAGCCAGTCTAGACATAAAATTATTATATACGAATGTTCCAATAAGTAAATGCATGAAATGTTTAAAAAAATCTTCTCAAGAAAACTAGCATTACACTATCAGATAAAAAAAATAATCAAAATGATACCATAATGCACTAAACATTACTTTTTCAATTTAATGGTGTTTTTTATAAACAAAAATGTTGTTTATCCATTGGTTCGAATTTCAGTGGGATCTTTACTTGTCTGTTTCTTGTAATTTCTCGAATCAGGTCCCTTAATATATATATATATATATATATATATATATGTGTGTGTGTGTGTGTGTGTGTGTGTGTGTGTTATGCAGTCATTTTAGTGCAGAAAAACTGTGTTGTACCAATCTTCAATCAGAGAGTTCAGTCTAATTTTGATATCACCTTCCAAAAGCCTGGATTTTACTTGTGTTCAAACTGGTAATTACTGGCACCACTGACGATGCTAGAATATATATATATATATATATATATATATGTGTGTGTGTGTGTGTGTGTGTGTGTGTGTGTGTGTGTGTGTGTGTGTGTGTGTAAAGCAAGCTTTGGGAGGCTGGTATCCAAAGGAGACAAATCTCTCTAATAGGAAGAGTGGTGCAATACATTTTTCTTTGCCTGAAATGTCTGTAACGGACACAGCTGACTGGGAACAACCAACGTCTTTGGCCAAACTCCACTGTGGACTTACCATCTTCAATGAGTTTTACGATCTCTTTCACTGTTTCAACTGACAGTCCTTTTGTTAGAGCAATGTTTGTTTGTTGTTTGTTTTGGGTTTTTTTTTTTCTGGTATGTACAACCGCTGATCGATATCTTCACGAATTGCCTTTTAACTGAAGATCGACTGGATAACTTAGCCTTCTGCTGCTATTTGTTGTAGGGATGCAACTTACAAGATCATTGCCCAATTTTTTCCTCAACATTGGGTTATTCCATAATATTTCGAATTTCATATTTTTTTCTTTTCTATGACCGTTTACTTTACAAAGGCTAAAGTGCCCAATCTACCTTACAATTTATGTATAGCCGGAGGGAGAACAGATGGATTCATGCCTTTCTCATGGAAATTAACCTGAAGCGAAACAGAAATAGCTTCCCTCGGGATTTGATTTGAGTCTGTCGAGTTCATTTGCTTTGTTCTATTGTTGCCGTAAACAATATTGGATTATTCCATAATATTTTCATATGCATAGCCTGAAAAAAAAATTAAACTATGAATTTAAATGATTTAATCTAGTTTCTTTTAGGTATATTTTGTGAAGCAAGACTGTCCAGCTGTAAAAAAAAGTCCTGCATCTTATCTGTTACAAGTTTATTTACTGCTAAATGAATTAAGAAAAAAAATCAAGTTGAATACCTTCGGATTGTGCTAATTCCATCATTCAATAAATAAGGTAAATTTTTCAGAAAAAATCAAAATTATTCCTCGGAATTTTTTTTACATAAATGAAAACTCCGTTTAGTTTGAAGTTGGTTTATAACAATAAAAATTAATTCCACAAAATACTTACTTTGGACAAATTCAGAACAGTACCAAATCAAATTTTTGGTGGCTGACACACACACACACACACACACACTCATATATATATACTTGTATTCACATATGCATACGCACAGACACACACACATCTTCCGTAAATTTCACATGCTTTGCACTTGTCAGCCACCAAAAATTTGATGACAAACTTCTATTCAAGCTTCTAGGAAAATGTTTGATTTGGTACTGTTTTGAATTTGTCCAAAATGAATATTTTGCGAGATTAATTACCGGGCCATTGGCCTAATGAGTCGAGTGTTCACCAGTGGTCTGGGAGACCGGGGTTCAATCCCAGGTCGAGTCATACCAAAGACTCAAAAAATGGTACTTGAAGCTGCCTTGCTTAGCACTCAGCACTAGAAGGTAAAGATCAAGGGTAAAGTGGAGCAATCCAGGGAAAGAAGTAGCGGCCTCCCCTACACCCTTGTGTTGAATCTGTAGTTTTTGTTTATTATTTTGATGTTCTAATATTGTTGTGTTGTCAGTGAGAATTTTCCGTAATTGTGTTGTTGGGCATGAATGTTTTTTTAAATGCCCAACAACACAATTACGGAAAATTCTCACCGACAACACAACAATATTAGAACATCAAAATAATAAACAAAAACTACAGATTCTCGAAGCACTACATATTAGAAACGTGCAACCAACACTTAATAGAATTAATTTTCAAACCAGTGCTAATGTACTTAAATATCTTTAGCTACTGACACTAACTATAGAAACCCATTTAAAAGCAAACGCCATAATCTTCAACGGTAAAGACGCTCTTACATAGTGGTAATATGCTAAAACAAACGTTACATCACTTTTGTAATAGATCCTCCCCTGATGATGGCCCAAAGTCGGACAGAAAGTACTAGGGATACATACAACTATGGACAATACATAAATCAATTGCCCCCGAATACGATAAAAGTAATAAGGGAATTCGAACGGATCCAGAAGAAAATATGTAGACATAAAATGTCTATTATGTTTAATGAAATTTGTATTAACGAAGAAATGCTGCCAATATATATATATATATATATATATATATATATATATATATATATATATATATATAAAGTGATGGAAAATAAAACTGAGACACCTTGAAGGGCGCCTCTGATTGTGACCTTGATAAAGAATGCACATACTAGGGGGTAGTAGATACTTTGTGAAAATCTTAACTCTTTAGCTTGGAATAATAATCGCGGGATGATATCCCCTATCTGTTCAACTGTATGCATGCTACAGTAAAGTCCAGTGTTAACGCCCAAGGATGATAAACATTATTATTGTGGCATTTGGTTACTATTGATAAACACCTTTATTTTGAAATCGGTGAGTGTATCGATTTGTATAATTGACCATTTACTGTAGGTCAGCTCTGTTCCTCGGACGTTTAATCTTTTGCAAATTTAAACTTATTTTTAGGATGCTGCCCTTTTTCTTTAATAAGCGGATATTATCGTATTGATGATAATTAGATGTGTGCTTACGGTATATTGTGATACAGACGAGGCACAGATAAAATCATGTGGGAGGAAACTATCTTGCACCAATCTTCCAAGTTTAATATTACTGCTATGAAAAAACAAATCTGAAATGCTCGCTTTAAATTAAACTGAAAGATCTATCCACCAATTAAGTAACTCTCTGATAGATATAGATACACACACACACACACACACACACACACACACACACACATATATATATATATATATAGTATCACCCTTTAATATACACATTCGGGCTAACACCTTTGAGAAAGGTATAAACCACCTTATCCTCTAAGCTAAGGTAAATAGTACAACTACTGTTCTTCTAAAAGTAAGGCTTTGGCATCAAATAACCCACGATGATTGATATGCCATAAAAGAAAGAAACCAAACCAAATAAATATTGTCCAGTCAGCTGGGGCTGTAGCATACGCCGAATGAATCTCAGTAGAGGGATAAGACCCCCCCCTCAACGAGTGTTTTGCATATGACACTAGACCATCTGATGATGAGGCTCTAGTCCTGAAGCTTTGGGAAATGTGGAATACCCTTTCATTGCCATTGCTCCCAGTTTCACTCTAACCTGGAGTGGCAGCACTTGATAGGGCCCTGTCTAAGGGGTCAAATACAACTGATTGACATTTAAATTCTGCAAATAAATGACATGTTAAATTGAATTATTTGTGATGCATAGCAATACTTGGAACCATTTAAATGTGTGCAAACGAATAATATTGAATCGAATAACTAGTGTTAAATAGCAACTCTTGAAACTCATTAACTATGTGCCTAAATTGAATTATTGGTATTACATAGCAATACTTAAATCCATTTGACTGTGTGCAAATAAAGGAATAGGGTTGAGTAGAAATATTAGTGTTAAATCGCAATACTTGTATCCATTTGCCTGAGTGCAAAAATAATGAGTTCAGGCTTGTTTAAAAATGTTATCTACAAAATATATGTTCGGTGTATACGTATAAGCATGATTTGGCATTAAATAACCAACAAAGGTTGATATACCATAAAACCCAATCCAACAAAAAAAGAATAAATAAATATACCTATCACAAATATTTTTTATAAAAAGTTAATTCTCTTCTAAACCAAAGATAATAGGATTTTATAATTTCTTGTGGAAAACACCAAGTAAAAGAACGATCACCAGACGGAGACACAGAATACTTCGACATTGTAGCAGTAGTACTACAAGGGGACACGCTGGCTCCGTACCTCTTTATCATTTGTCTAGACTACGTACTTACAACATCGATTGACAAAATCAGAGAGAATGGCTTCGAGCTGACGAAGAAAAGAAGCAGAAGGTACCCCGCAAAAACAATTACCGACGCCGACTACGCCGAAGACGTAGCGATACTGGCAAATACACCCGACCAAGCCGAAACACTACTGCATAGTTTGGAACAAGCAGCCACAGGCATAGGACTCTATGTTAATGCAGACAAAACGGAATATATGTGCTATAATCAAACGGGGGACATCTCCACTCTAGAGGGAACCCCTCTTAAACTAGTAGACAAATTCACTTACCTAGGAAGCAGCGTCGAATCAACCTAAAAGGACATCGACACGAGGTTAACGAAAGCATGGACAGCTATCAATAGGCTATCGATTAAATGGAAATCAGACCTAACCGATAAAATGAAACGCAGTTTCTTCCAGGCAGCAGTCACATCGATACTGCTATACGGGTGCACTACATGGACTCTAACAAAACGGCTGGAGAAGAAGCTAGACGGCAATTACACAAGAATGCTGCGAGCAATCTTGAACAAGTCCTGGCGACAACACCCCACAAGACACCAACTGTACGGCCACCTGCCTCCTATCACGAAAACTATTCAAGTTAGACGAACCAGACATGCAGGACACTGCTGGAGAAGCAGGTACGAACTCATAATAGATGTACTCTTATGGACCTCCACACATGGCCGTGCAAAAGCAGGACGACCAGCACGAACATACATTCAGCAGCTGTGTGAGGATACGGGATGTTGTTCTGAGGACCTGCCTAGAGCGATGAACGATAGGGAGGAGTGGCGAGAGAGGGTCAGGGATATCCGTGCTACCAGCGCGACATGATGATGATATATATATATATATATAGAGAGAGAGAGAGAGAGAGGAGAGAGGAGAGAGAGAAGGTTTGCTAGCTGGCTATGTATAGTATCGATCATAAAAAATACACCGGAAAAGAATACTTATAAAACTTAATAATGTTCTAAGCCAAACATACCAGAATTTTATTGTTTCTCGTGGAATATTATACATTCAAAACGGATATGATTAGTTTTTATTTATTACCAACATCTACAGTATTGAAACCCTGCAATGTAAATATTATTGCACCGTCTTACCAAAAATGAAATTACATGAATATACATGAGGTGTACTTATTTTTGGATTGCTACGTATTCATATATTTAGTTACAACGTTTCAATGCTGTAGGGTTAGGTCATAAATGACCCTAATAATAATTTGATTTTCATTTTGTTTTTTTAAGTTATTAGGGGTGTGCACTTTAACAATTGATATTGAATGAAGATTGCTGCACTTGAACCATTTTGCAGTCCTCACCACTTTATCATATAAGTTGCTTAACTGTGCAAACCCATTCAGGGAATTTTTTTACTTCTAGAATTAGAACAGTTTTAAACATCAGTCTCAACACGTTTTGATCACACTCCGTATATAATTATATATATATATATATATATATATAAAGAGTACTCAGAGTCACTTATTGAGCAAATTTAGATCGAAGTTATATTATCGTAGATAAAGAGCTTGGTAACAGTCAATGCGATCATCAGAATAATTAGAGTGATCAGAAAGTATTGAGACTGATGCTTAAAACTATTTTAATTTTCATTTATTTTGGGCAACAGTTTGGTTAGGTTTTGTTTGGTTTGGCTTGGTTTGGCTTGGTTCGGTTTGGCTTGGTTTCTTTTTTGTCTAATGCCAAAGCCATACCTGTAGATCAGCAGTAGTTTTATTTAACTCATAGTAGGGGGATAAGAGGGTTCAAAGCCTTTCCCGTGGTTATCAGTCCAAAAGTAAACATAATTGTACGACAGGTGTTGAGTTCGAACTCGTAAACTATCTTCTCGCAGTCCCGTCCGTTATCTACCACAGAGACTCCCCAAGAGCTTATATATATATATATATATATATATATATATATATATATATATATATATATATATATATATATATATATATATATATATATATATATATATATATATATATATATATATATATATATATATATATATATATATATATACGTTGAAATGGTAGATTATGGTGAATCTGACAAGATGGTAGAATAAGTGGAAAGATAGATAAATCAGACACTTACAAAGGGTTTATTTTTATTTTATATATATATATATAGCGAGAGAGAGAGATCTAAATTTTAATTGTGTAGGCCCAGAGTCAGCGATGATTAGTGACTGCCACTTTCCCATCTACGTGATTAACAGACCAATGGCGTGAAACTGACAGTCATCAAGTACTGTTGACTGCGTCTTCGCTACCAAAACTTAGATTTACATATGGTCTATCGGCGATATTGAACACTCTTTCTTTATAAATATTGTGAACTCTTCTTCTTCTTCTTCTCTCTCTCTCTCGCTCTCTCTCTCTATATATATATATATATTAGGAGGTGCTCACGATATAATGGTTATCGTTGTAGGAAATAGGCACGGTGTCCCGAGTTTAAACCCTGGGCGAGTCTGTTTGGGCGAGTCTGTCTCACTTAACGCTAATACCCTTGAGAAAGGTAAAAATTAAACTATTCTCCCACCAGCTATGAGTAAAATGATAGGTGAAATTCGACTTTTTGACTTTAGCATGGCAGCCAATCTAGGAGAAGGAAAACTCTGAATTTACACATCTTAAACTCCTCTTAAAAATTGACCTTGTATCACATCCTGCTCGCGGCGGAGGGTTTGAGTAAACACACACACACACACACACACACACACACACACACATATATATATATATATATATAAGCTGTAACCAAAAATTAATGAATTTGAATAGCTTGAATGACGTAGACAAATGTAGTACAGTGTTTTATTTCTCTATTTTGTAAGTTTCCTCTCCAAAATAACCATAAAAGTAAATTTTCGAGTTAATAATTTGGCGTCACGGTCAGATTCCATACATTTGAGAAGTACATCATGTATGTGATTATATGTCTGCGGGGAGTCTCCGTGGCATAGTGATTAATGTGCAGGACGGTAACATCGTAGTAAGCGAGTTCGAACTCCAGTCGCGCTACAACGTTCACTTTCGGATTAATACTCTAAAAATAAATACTTGTATGAACCCTCTTATGCCTGCAGCGATCGGCTCAGTAGTACCACTACTATCCTTCAACTAGGATTGCTCTGGCATTAGATAACCCATGAAGGTTGATTTGCCATTAATAATGAAACTCGCATTCATGTGTATCTAATATATACAATATGCACACAAATTATCGTAAAAGGAAGATGTACCGAAATGTACCCAGTAGTTAAAAATTATACACATATTATTCCATGAACAATCAGTATGTAGAAGGAGTACAATAATGGAAAAAAGTTTCCTTGATGAGTGTTGGTGGCCTTAGTATTAGAAGGGTTTATGGACTATATTGTGACACCCATCGAGGTTTCTAATGTAGCACTACAGGTCTCAAATAGAAGTTTGTAACGGTAGGGTTTTCGGTAGACCCTTGTAGCGCTACGGCTTAAGTGTCACTCGATCAGGTGTTGTTACCTCCGCTGTGATGAAAAGAAGAAGTGACGAACACACAAAAACGCTGTCTTAGTTCGTTAATACCAAAGTTTATTCGCTACTACACTTTTTAGTGGTCGTCAAGAAGAGAGAAACAGAGTATGAACTGAGTTGACCTCTTTAGCTAGACAAAGAGAAATAAAATTTTGTGAGGAGAAAGAGAGCAGACGCAGACCTTGATATTAACTTTCTCATTCTTTGTTGTAGTTCTCGCACGTGCATGTTCGCAAGTTCAGTCCTCA
Organism: Sepioteuthis lessoniana; assembly: GCA_963585895.1. NCBI lineage: Eukaryota > Metazoa > Mollusca > Cephalopoda > Myopsida > Loliginidae > Sepioteuthis > Sepioteuthis lessoniana. Next base: position 82,429,148 of record OY757915.1, read on the forward strand.
CAGCTTCGCGTCTGGGCTCCAACTGTCGTCTTTACATCGTCGCGTTTCGTAGTCAACTTACTCTTATCTTGTTTACTATCCCGCGCCCACTCTTAACGGCTTTTCTGTTTGAGTCTTCTCTAGCCAATTTCTCTTGATACATTTCTACTTTTAACTCGGATGCCAACTGCTATGATGATCTGGATTTCAGAAACCCACCTTTATCTTTCCTATTCGTTTTTTCTTTTTCAGAAATGTTCCTTTCTTTTCCACCGTCCGGTGGTTGACCAGTAAATCTCGCTAAGAAACAACTCACGATCAAGCGAAGTCCCTAATTATTTTACACTAACAGACACGCCAGTTCTCTCGTCTATTGTCTCTGTATACAATGAACCCTCTTTAGGACAATTACTCCACACACTTTCTCTTAAAAAGATTTCATATTTACTCAAGGAAACTGAATAGATATAACAGTCTTCGTCAGTCGACTTTAATGAAGCGTGCACCAAAAAGAATCACTCACACACACACACACATATATATATATGGTCATTTAATAAAAAAGAGAAAATTTGCAGAATAATTTTTTCAATTTTTTTTTTCATAAGTGTAAACTCTGCTTTGTTTGGAAGTGGTTTATTGCAAAAATTAGTTTAATCTCGCAAGAGCATTTGTTTCGAGACTATTCAAAATAGTAGCAAATCAAACGAAGTTCTGCCAGCTTGAACAGAGGTCTGTCATCAAATTTTTGGTGACTGAGAAGTGCAATCTATTTGAAATTTTTGGTGGTTGAGAAGTGAAATTTATAGAAGAACGTATGATGTGTATGGAGAAGCATATTTTCGTAAAAAACTCTTTACAAATTGGCTTAAAAATGGGTTTGCCACTTTGAGCCTAAATCGAAATGACGGTCCATTGAGTGGAAATACACTAACTCTTTGGTCAAGAAAACGTTTAATAAAGTTGATCGTGCAGACAATCTTCTGAGACATCATAGGATCCCTGACTATTGATTCCCTTGAAAAAGGTTGTTGGGCTGGTTGAGGTTGGCAGTGTTGGTTAAGGTCGAACTGGAGCGTTAGTAGTACGTACGGCGTAACATCTACTTGACACTGGACTCTAATTTACAACTACTTGTACAACTGCCGTACTGCTGTTGGTTGTCACTTACGTATCTTCTATATGTGTGCTGTTTGGTTATGTTTGCATAGCACATGTGTGTGTGTGCGTGCAAATATGCATGTTCATTAGCTGGCGGTGTTCCTTTATCGAAATGTCCTCGAATAATATTCTTCCCCTACTATACAAAGGTGTTATTGTAAACCGTGTTTCCTTTTGTCAACGTTTTAGCCACTATTTCACCTCATTTACTTAATGACCCTCGTATATATCTACACCAGAATGATCTAAAAAGTTCATTGGCTGAAGAGTTCAAAAGATGATGTCATGTCAGCTGCTAATGGTATTCAAGCACTGCAAAAACAATGGGAGAAATATGTAGACCGCAATGGGAAGTATATTGAAAAGTAAACACAATCCATAAGAGTACCTTGTTCAACCTATGAACTTTTTAGCTGACCCACGTATGTATATTGCATTTTTATTCGATTTAATCTCTTTTTTTAGCGAATTGTGTATTTTCAGAGTGATCGGTATGTGATACAGTTGTTATCATTATATTATATTTTGTAATCTAAATTATTCTATCTTTTGCAATCTGTTCATAACTATCTAATCATATATATATATATATATATATATATATATATATATATATATATGTATGTATATATATATAGTTCTCCGGCGAATGAAGTAATCGTGTTGCCATTAGCATTTATTGCAAGCCTCTGCATATATGAATTGAGGTCTCGGTAGCCGTTAAACGGATGTATGTAAATAATAGTAATTATGATTCATAACCGTTTAAAATTTACTTCGCTGCTTCTGGCTCCTCGTGGCTGAATGATTAGAGGCTTGGATTGGCGTCTGAGTCGACCGGGTTTCGATCCCAGCTACGGGAAGCTAATACGTCTTGCCACACTGATGAGTTCTGATAGAACAAAACATATCTGTCTGTGGATGACTATATATGATATTTATTTGTTTTATGATCCCTTTAATATCATCTCTGTCTATCTATTTATCTATCAATCAATTTGGTGTCTCATACTGTTTACATTTATCGAGCAATCTTCATTATATATATAATGTAAATATGTATGTATTATGTGGTTAATATATGGTTTGGTTACTTTGTTTACAGACAAATCAACCTTCGCGGGTTATTTAATGTCAAAACCATCCTTGTAGAAGACCAGCAGTGATACTATTTAACTCATTGCTGGGGCTGATAAGAGGGTTCATACCATTGCCAAAGGTATTAGTCCGAAAGTAAATTCAATAGCGCAACTGGAATTCGAATTCACTTACTGCAATTTCAAAGTCCAGTAAGTAAGCCACAACCCCACAGCGAACCCTATATATATGTACATATATATATATGTATATATATATATATATATATATATATATATATATATATATATATATATATATCCTTCTAATATTATGTCTATCTCTCAATCTTACAAATATTTTAGCAAGCTTAGTTTAATCAGCACAGAACCAAATCGAATGAGAGGAAGATTGCGTAGCATCATTCGTAAAGTAGAACAGTCTGCTGGACTTGAAAATCAGCATTCGAAACCCTAATTCTTCCGTATTATTTCGAGCACTGAGCATTGGTAGCGGTAGAAAATACGCAGTTACCGTATTTGCCAAACCGGCTTCAGTCGGTGTTACTTTAGATATTTACAGAGGTTGACTTAGTCTGGCACAATACCAACAAAAAAAAAAAAGGTGGAAAAAGAGTTAAGGGACGCTTTTGTCTGTCTTGATAATCACCATCCATTGACTCTACATGATGTTGTGACAGGTCAAAAATGTTTTTCATCAATGACACTTACAAAATAAGCAAATAGGTACATTTTTTTTACCTGATAGAAAATAAATGTCACGTGTTGGGACCTATTAACTGAATCTCAGCTAAAGATGTTTTCGTGTATCACGATAATCAACTGTTTTACCTATGTATGCCTCCTCCTCCAACACAAAGACATGCGCACTTCTCTAAAAAAATCTCCTTTTGGAAAATGAAAATACAGAAAAAGTATAAGATATTCATTTATCATATTTACCAACCCCTTCGCTCGGGCAGGATATGACACAAGGTCAATTTTTAAGCGGAGTTTAACAGGTTTCAATTCAGAGTTTTCCTTCTCCTAGACTAGTTACCTTACCAAGGCTGAAGAACCTAGTCTGCCCTACTATTTACCCATAGCTGGAGGGAAAATAATTGGATTCATACCTTTCCCAAGGGTATTAGTGCTATGTGAAATGCAATCAGTCTCGTCCAGGATTTGAACTCGTGTCCCTGTGTCCATTTCTTTGTTTGTTCGATTGAGTTTTATGGCATGTCAACTATTGTTGATTGTTTAATGCCAAATCCTGTTTTTATATACATATTAAATATATGATTTGTAAAACACATTTTGTAGATACACACAGTTAAATGATAAAACTGTTTTATTCTTAATAATTCAATTTAGCATGTCAGTAAAGTTAAATGATTTCAAGTATTGCTACGTATCCCTAACAATTCATTTAAACATCAGTCATTTGTTTACATACAGTTAAATGATCAAACAGTTCTATTTCTACCAATTTGATTTAGCATAAGTCATTTGTTTGCACTAGCTTTAAATATCAAATAGTTCTATTTGACCCATAGATATGGGCCCTATAAGGTGCTACCACTCCGAACCAAACTAGACCTGGGAGTGATGGCAATGAAGGGGTAATCTGCATTCTTCAAAGCTTCAACATTTCTGGAACCTCACCGTTAGATTGTCATTTTCAGGACACTCATGGGTGGGAGGTCTTACCCCTCTGCAGAGATACAGAGATAGAGTCGGTGTACTCTACAGCCCCAACTGACTGGGCTGCGTATTTCTTAATATTCACATCTATATATGTCCGTTCACATCTATCCATCTATCTATCTATCTATCTCATCGAATTGAGTTTTTATCTATCAAGCTAGCTATCTAGCTAGCTATCGCATGGAGGACGCTATCTATCTATCTATCTATGAATTTATATATACATATCATCATTCATCATCATGTCGTGCCGCCAGCACGGACATCCCTGATCATCTCTCGCCACTTCTCCCTATCATTCATCGCCTCCGGCAGGTCTTCAGGGTTACATCCTGTGTCTTCACATAGCTGCTGTATGTAAGTTCGAACTGGTCGTCCTGCTTTTGCTTGGCCATATGTAGGGGTCCATAGGAGTACATCACTTACGACCTCGTCCTTGCTTCTCCAGCAGTGTCCTGCGTGTCTGGTTCGTCTAACAATATATATATATATATATATATATATATATATATATATATATATATATATATATATATATATTGCATGGAGGACGCTGCATTTACACAATCCAGTGTTTTGATAAAGAATTTCTTAAAAAATATATATATATATATATATTTAGACTGCTGATCAAAAAGTAACAAGAACTGGCACTGACTCACGTAGACTGGTTTCTAGATGTCAAAACATTATTATTTTATCATACATATAAAAATATATGTATATTATTATATTATATATTTATTATAAATTCTATATCATTACTATCATTTTATTATCACTTTTACGAAATATCTTGACGTTTAGATGTGATGGCTTAATTATAAAGTTGCTTAGACGTGTACAATATTATTTAGATTTTCAATTAAAATAATGTTTAATTCAAAGCTGGCCTGTCGTTCCTTTTTTTATCATACCTCATGTGTTGATAGGTTGATTGGGATCTATGGCAGATCAACTCTTGTTGTTTATTTAATGCATAATCCTGTTTATATATATATATATATATATATATATATATATATATATATATATATATATATATATATATATATATAATTTGCCAAGGAATAGTCTGTAGGTAACATTTTTAAACGACCCAGAGCTCATTTGTTTGCACACAATTAAATAGCTTCAAGGATATAAAATGATTAGATATTTTTATTTGACCAATTGATGATAAAATTGAGATCATAATAGGTGTTATTTGTGAACCTGGGAGTAATGGCAATGAAGGGGTATTTCCCAAAACTCCCGGACTGGAGCCCAATAATTTAGTATTATATCAGGACATTCTTTAGAAAAGTCTTCTCCATAGCAGAGATGCAGTTGGCGTAATCTACAGTCCTAACCGACTAGGCTGACACACTATATATATATATATATATATATATATATATATATATATATATATATATATATATATATATAATAGAAATATATGGAAAGTGGGATAAATCAAACACTTAAATAAAATTTAGATGTGTGATATTTCATTCGGGCTTCATTTCATCTTCACAAACTTGAACGAAATATCACATCTAAATTTATATATTCTATCGTACGGTCAGATTTACTACAAATCTATCTTTTCAACAAATATATATATATATATATATATGTGTGTGTGTGTGTGTGTGTGTGTGTGTGTGTGTGTGTGTGTGTGTATTAAAACAATAGAATTTTAGATAAAGGAAAATTTTTACAAATTTTCTTAACACTCATGGATTTTATTTTTGAGATTTTTTTTAAATTCTTCATTCTAATAATTTTTTTTTAATTTTTAAATCTATCGCAAATACTTTAAGCTTTTCGAATATATTTTCGTTCTTTAATTACATTACCATATTTTGAAGTAGATTAACCCAGATAGAAAGCGGGGAATCTTCTTATTTCTTTATTTCATTTTTTCATTTGAAAATAATTTTCTGATGAAATATTGCATTCCAACATTGTCCAAAGGATGCTTTAACAAAAAAAAAAACATTATATGATGGCAAATTATCATATATAAAGAAATACATCCCCAGAATATTTTGTTTTTTAATATTTTTTGTATTTATATACAGTATTTTTTTTTATCTCCATTTTTCTCGTATATATATTGCCCAATCGACTGGGGCTGTAGAAAACTCTGCATAGGAGTAACCCCCCGCCAACGAGTATCCTGGATATGATACTAAACAATCTGATGGTGAGGTTCCAGTAATGCTGGAGCGTTGGGGAATACGGAGTACCCCTTTATTGCCATCGCTCCCATGTCCACTCTGACCCGGTGTGGTAGCACCAGATAGGGTCCTATCTATGGTTTAAATAGAACTAAACCGTGCTTCCTTCTTAATACTGATTTTTGCATTTAAACTGCGTACTTATGCTAAATTGAATTGTTTAGAATAGAACTGTTTTGACATTAAACTGCGTACTTATGCTAAACTGAATTGCTCGAAATAGAACTGGTTTGACGTCTAAACCTTGTACTTATGCTAAACTGGATTATCTGAAATAAAACTGTTTTGACATTTAACTCTGTGTATTGCCTCGTCGGCTGGGGCTGTAGAATACACTGACTGCACCTCTGCAGAGGGGTAAGACCCCACCTCCAATGAGTGTCCTGAATGTGATACTAAACAATCTGATGGTGAGGTTCCAGTAATGCTGGGGCTTTAGGGAATACGGAGCACCCATTCATTGCCATTGCTCCCAGGTCCACCCTGGCCCGGCGTGGTAGCACCTGATAGGGCCCTATCTATGGGTTAAATAGAACTAACGGCATACTAATGCTAAACTGAATTGTTTGACCGAACTGAATAGCTTAACAATTAAACTGAACTTACAATTAAACTGCGTGCTTATGTTAGAAATTGAACTGTTTTTGACATTGAAACTGTACTTACACTAAACTGTTTTGACATTTTACTGTGTAAACAAAATCTGTACTTACGCTAAACTGAATTAGCTGAATTAGAACTGTTTGAATAAACTGAATAGTTTGAAATAGAAATGTATTTAACAATTAAACTGTGTACTCAGGCTAAACTGAATTGTTTAAAATAGAATTGATTATTTACATATAAATGGATTTATCGTTAAATAACCTACAAAGGTTGATATGCCATAAAATTCAACCAACCTACCAACCAACTCTTATATATATATATATATATATATATATATATATATATATATATATATATTCTGCGAATCTTTTCAATTTGTTGGAGTAGTTTCATAATGCGGATATATTAGCGAGTCTGAATCTTGAAGTTGGAAGTTGCAAACAAAGCCAACTCAGTAAACATCGAAGGCAGGATTTCCCAGACCCAGCTTCGATGAACTTGTCAAATTTTCCGCCTGAATGGGTCTAGAATCTCTTGGCAGCTCTTCTATGGAGAATTGATGTATGCCAGTCGTCGTCAGGGACACCCAAAGAAGTGATGTAAGGACAGCCACAGGGGCCAACTTGAAATGGCCAGATCTATTCATCGGGAATCTTAAAACTGCTGCCGCTGACATAACAAATCTGACTTGCCCTAACTGGAATGGCGGCATCTGACTTCGAAGCCGACTACTACCAGTGTTTCTCTATTGCTTGCAACCGGCGTCATGGAACAGTGTCTACTTCTGTCCTGGCGGGTGGTGTCGCTTGCCTCATCTGCAAACTCATGTGTGCATCGAACTTTGGTTTTAAAAACCATCAGAGTGCACACAGACAATTGAGTCATCACTCAACTCCAGAGAGTTTTATGATAGACATATATATATATATATATATATATATATAGAGAGAGAGAGAGAGATGAACAAAATGTTAAGGCAAATAATTATATTTCTTTGTTTCGATTCCTTTGTCTATTTTTAGCAATTAGTTCAAAACTTAGATCATCATCAGTTTAGTAAAAAAAAAAAAGCTTTTGTTTTTGCAGTTTTTAAAAGTGTTTATATTCCAGAAAAGAAGCGACGAAAAATGAATTGGTTACGTAGCATAGTCAGTTTAAGATACTTAAATTCCACAATTAATTTTCATTCAGCGAATAGAATCCATTCGCTGAATGAAAATTAATTATGGAATTTAAGTATCTTAAACTGACTATTTTACGATCTCGGCTAACGTAAACACTTGGCAGTAAGTTCTACATTTGGGAAATATTTGTGAAGCCTGGGTGGTGAATGTTTCAAATTATTCATTTCTGCTTTTATCAGATGTTTAACTTCGACACCTTTTATTTAGATACTAATGTGTCAACCCATATCTATCCATCCTATTTCAAAGCGGAGTTTTAGGGATGGTTTAGTGTGATGATAAAGCCTTTTGGGGTCAGTGTTTGAAGATATTTTATCCATTTATCTGTTTGTGTTTCTATTATTGTCGAGTAATTGTCCTTTTTTCAAATTCTTTCTATGATCGTGAACTTTGCATTTGTAAAAATCGTGACCTTTTAAGCGGAAATGTCCCCAATAAGTATTAGTTTATTGTAATTTATAATACCTTTACTTGTGTCTCTGTAAGATCCTTGGTAGCCCTGTTACTCAAAACCGAAGCAAATCAAAACAATTGTTCATATTTAAATAAATTCAATTTCAATAATTTTGTTCTTGGACCGTACGATAAAGGAAAATCTTAAAATTCTGCGAATGTTCGTCTGTTTGTCTGTTCAGCGAAGGCTCCGCCATTTTGGGCTAAATTTCAACAATACTTTCAGGAATTGTTAAAGTCATACATGGAAAGGTTTTAAACTGTGGTAGGAGATCCAGCTTTTTTCATACTTTGTTTAATGCTATTTTTCAAAGTCTGGAAATAAAAAAAATGGAATATTTATTCGAAATGTTTATTTATTTTTAGGGGTCTTCGAATCAATCCAAGAGAATGAGATGCAAAATTTCTCTGGGATCTTGAGATACAAACAAATCATCTAATTCTGGCCAGATGACCAGACCTAGTGTTGATTAACAAAGAAAAAAAAGAATTTATCAAGTGGATTTTATAGTTCCAGCAGACACCAAAGTAAAATAGAAAACGAAACGATTAACAAATACTAAGATCTTACCAGAGAACTAAAAAGCTATAGAACAAGAGGCAACTGTGATATCAATTGTAGTTGATGCGCTTTGAACGATCCCCAAAGGCTTGAAAAAAAACTGAGGGAATTGAAAATCAGATGAAAAATTGAAAGTATCCAGACCTCAGCCTTCTAAATATCAGCTTGAATACTGAGAAGAGTCCTGGAGATCTGAAGTAACTTGTTGTCACTCAGACTTCAGTGAACGACAACCACTGAAAACTGGTATGAAAAACTCGCTCGGAGAAAAATATTATAGTAAATATATAGTTACGAGTACTTATACTCTAAAATGCACACTTGCACAAAAAAATTGCGAGAATAAACAGTAACGAATCTACAAAAATCCTAAAATACCAAAATAGGCATTCTAGGAATTTTAACAGAAAAAGAAAAATGTCTTTTACTGTTACTCCTCCCCACTCGTTCTGTTTATCACATTTTTTAACAACCTCTCATTCGTTCTCTCTCTCTCTCTATATATATATATATATATATCTAGTATATAAAGACCGACACTCTCTCTCCCTCTCTCTCTCTCTCTCTCTCTCTCTATCTATCTATCTATCTATCTTGTATATAAAGACCGACACTCTTTCTCTCTTTCTCTCTCTCTCTCTCTCTCTCTCTCTATCTATCTATCTTGTATATAAAGACCGACACACACACTCTCTCTCTCTCTCTCCCCGCCTTCTGGCTCTAACAGAATGTATCAGCCTCTCCTCGGGCATACACTACTTTCTTTATATCTTTATCCTTTTCTTCATGTTTTCTCAACACGTTTCCCATTCAAACAGTTACCCTGTCGACGGGGGTGAGAATACACTGAATGTAAGACAAAAACAGAGGATTCTTGAGTATCACACTAAAACTTCATCTGATGGTGAGGCTGCAGTTATGGAGCTCTAGAGGGTGTTAAGTACCCCTTCATTGCCATTACTCCCTGAACCACACTGACCCGGAATGGTTGTACCTGTTAGAGTCCCATTTATATGTGTCAAATAGTTCTATTGGAAAATTTTTTAATTATTCGTATTCAATAGGACCGTATGCAAAAAACACTTTTAAAAAACTACACTAAAAAGTAAATATGAAAGTAATAGTTATGCGATTTCCTAACATCAAGATATAAAATAACCCAAGTCAGGTTGACATGCCATTAAAATTAATCAAAGTTAAAAAAATCTCTCCATTTGCACCTCTCTCTTTCTCTCTCTCTCTCTCTTTCTCTCTCTCTCTTATGAGAAAACCTCCACTGTCTCTCCCTTTCTCCTTCTTGCCCTAACAAAATATATCATCCTCCTCTGTACCATTCACTATTTTCTTTACTGTTTTCTCTTTTTTCTTCGTCTACTCAACACCTCTCCTTTTCATATTGTCTTTTATCTATGATAATGAGAAAGAGAGAGAAAGAGAGAGAGAGAGAAAGGGGACAGACAGACAGACAGATTCACGCACGTAATATTAATTCGCATCTTCCGCTATAATAAACCTGGCACAAGACCATTCATTGAATTAATAATTCTTGATCGTTGTCTCCTCTTTTTAACGATATCATAGTTCCTCTCAGATGTACCGCCACATTCCTTTCCTGACGTATGCACACAAAAATAAACGTGTCAACGGATATTTATTTTTACTAAGTCTGGCACAAGCCAATGAGTAATACCCACAAATATTCTAAAACTCAGAATGCAAAGGGCACCGGGCGCGCCCACCTCCAAGCGGAAGTTTAATGGATATCTGAATAAAAAGAATAACGTCTCTTTAAGAAGAAAGAAACAGAGAAAGAAAGAAAGAAAAAAGACAGAACGAAAGAAAGAAGAGGAGAAAAAGAGAAGGGAAGAAAAAAGTGAAACGAATAAATGAAAGAAAGAAAGAAAGAAAGAAAGAACGAACGGAGAAAAATAAAGAAAGAAGAAAAGGAGAAGAGGTGAAAAAGAAAAGGAAGGAGGGAAAAGAGAAGAAAGAGTATCGAAACAAGAGAAAAGAGGAAGGAAAAAAAGCAAGAAAGAAAGACTGAAAGAAAGGAAAGATATAGGACGGTAGAGGAGAATGAAGAGATAAAGAGGTCTTTTCTATTTTCTTTTATTAAAGAGCTTCGTTCGGGAATTAAGTATTTTTCTGAGATAACAATTTTCTTGTTGCCCCTCTTTGTCTTTCTTTTTATCTTATTAGCTTTCTTATTTTCCACAAATATCTCTCCTTTTCTTCTCTTCTTGTGGTAATATACATTCACATAATTACAATGTTTACGCTCTCTACTCACTGTCTCTCAATCTATCTATCTATCTATCTATCTATGCGACACAATTTTAAGTATATATATAAATGCGTGTGTGTGTGTGTGTGTGTGTGTTCATGCCAATATTATTCTATTTATATCAATCGACTTATCTATTGCTATTTGTTCGTATATGTTCAAGTCTATCTATCGACTCATTTTCCTGTTGATCATATATATCAGTATACATAATTGCCTTTTTATGTTTAATATCTATCTATCTATCAATCTATCAGATCTTTGTTTTTCATATATACCTTCACCTTTACCTATCTTTCTATTCTTTCATAATGTTCTTATTTGCCTATATTTCCATTTGATCTATCTATCTATCTATCTATCTATCTATCTGCTTTTCATATCTTTATATCTACCTATCTTCTCTGTTCATCTCTATCAATCTATCACACTTCCTCAAGTTTCACTTGATAGGACAGATTAGACCCCATTCAGTGACAATGATGGCTGTGAAACAATCAATCCATTATGGCATGTATTTGACCCATCAAATAAATCATAGATTGTGTCAACACATATGATTAACACCGATTCATTTACCGAGGATAAGTCAGTGTGTTGATTTTCAACAACTCTGCAACCGAAGACAAAAGGCCATTTTTAATATCTCTCTCTCTCTCTCTCTCTCTCTCTCTCTCTCTCTCTCTCTCTCTCTCTCTCTCTCTCCGTATGGATGTGTATGTGCAAGCATATTCTCTCATTCAAACCCTTTTCCTTTCCTCTCTCCCTTCTTTACAGACACACAAGCAGTGCAATCTTAATCAATACCGCACACACACACACACACAAACATAATCACACATTGCACGAACACGCCTACATGCATACTCAAGCACATACATATAAAAGTACGCACACACACACACACACACACACTCGCTGGCCTAATCGGTTGGGGCTGCAGAATACACCGACTGCATCTCGTCAGAGGGGTTAGACTCCCCCAAGGAGTGTTCTGATATGACATTAAACAATCTGATGGTGAGGCTCTAGTAATGCTGGAGCTTTGGGGAATCCAGAGTATTGCCATTGCTCCCAGGCCCACTCTGGCCCAGAGTGGTAGCACCTAATGTGGGTTAAAAAGAACTGTTTGACATTTAAACTGAATGTAAACAAATGACTTATGCTGAATTGAATTGTTTGAAATAAAACTGTTTGATCATTTAACTGTGTGTAAATAAATGACTGATGTTTAATTGAATTGTTAGTGATACATGGAAATACTTGGAACCATTTAACTACGTTGACTTATGTTTACAAATCATATATATCTAATATATATGCATGATCCGGATTTGGCATTAAATAATCTACAATGGTTGATATGCCATAAAACCAAACCAAACCAAACCAATCCCATATACACAAAATGCATACGCTCATATATACACGGACGTTCCCGTAGTGTAATGGCCATCGTCGTTGGAAATAGACATGGCGATCCATGTTCAAATCCTGGATTGCTCAGTCGACTGGGGCTGTAGAATACACCGACTTCACCTCTGCAGAGGAGTAAAAAACCCTTCCCCAATGAATGTTATGGATATAATCCTAAACAATCTGATGGTGAGGTTCAAGTGATGCTGGAGCTTTGGGGAATGCAGAGCACCCCTTCATTGCCATTGCTCCCAGGTTCACTCTGGCCCGGAATGGTAGCACCTGATAGGGCCCTATCTATGGGTTAAATAGAACTAACTGCATACTTATGCTAAACTGAATTGTTTGAAATTGAATTGTTTTTGACATTGAAACTCTACTTACACTAAACTCAATTGTTCAATATAGATCTGTTTTGACATTAAACTGTGTGAAAACAAAATCTGTACTTATACTATACTGAATTAGAACTGTTTGAATAAACTGAATAGCTTGAAATAGAAATGTGTATTCATGCTAAACTGAATTATTTGATATAGAACTATTTGAATAAAAATGGATTTGGCGTTAAATAACCTACAAAAGTTGATATGCCATAAAACCCAAACAACCAACCAACCAATCAAATCCTAGATGACACTGTTTGTATTTCCTATAGCGCTAATATTCTTGGAAAAAGTAAGAATCCAACAATTCTTTCTCCATCTATGGGCAAATAGTGGGGCAGACAAAGCTCTTTAGCCTTGATACGACAGAAGGAAAACTCTGAATTCAAACCTGTAACGCACCATTTAAAAAATTGATGTTGTATCGAATCCTGCTCGTGTATAGGAGTTGATAAATACATATACTTGTATATACACAAAATGCATATATTCATATATGCACAAGCTGCACATACTCAAATATACACAAAATGCACATACTCACATATACACAAAAAGCATATATTCAAATTGAATACGTGCACAAATTGCACATACTCAGATATATACAAAATGAATATGTGCACAAAATTTATATATTCACATATACACAAATAACACCAACTCTTATATACACAAAATGCACATATTCACATACACACAAAATACACATACTCACATATATACAAACTGCACATACTCATGTATATACAAAATGCATATGCTCACATATATAAAAAATGTTCCAACTTATATATACACAAAGTGCATATACTCACAAAATGCACATACTACTATAAACTCAAAATTCTTTACACATGTTCAAGAACTTTCACATACTCTCTCTCTCTCTCTCTCTCTCTCCCTGACACATACACACCCAAAAACATATATATATATATATACACACAAAGATATATATACACATAAATCAACACACCTGTGGACTTACTATTCTAGAATATGCTGAATACATCTCATGTAGTGGCATTAAATTTTTTTCTGGTGGTTTCAGTTCAGAAACTCTGGTGAGTGTGAAGTCACCACTTCTTTGCCATTACTCACAGTTCCACTTTTATCCAGAACTGTAGTATCTGTTAAGGTCTCATTATTTCTCAAAAATTTTTGAAAATTATTAGTATCATATTAGCATACTTGAAACCATATAACGGGGTGAAAATTATTAGTATTAGACAAGAATACTTGAAACGATATGACAGAGTAAAAATTATTAGTGTTTGATTGGAATAATCGAAACTATATAATTGTATACAAATTATTAGTACTTTGAATAGTTTCTTAAAGCTTAATTATTTATAAATGATTATCATTATTTGTTACTCGAAACTTATTAATTGCTTGCAAAAATTGGTCCGACTTTAGATAACCTAAGAAATGTTGACATGCCGTAAAAACAACCACCCAGAAAACCAATGAATGGACGTACGATCAAAACACGCCAAAAGCCATATCTGGAGGCATAAGAGGGTTCATACTTTTCCCGTAGGTATTTGTGCAAAAGTGAACGCAATAGCTCGACTGGAGTTCGAAATCACTAACTTTAATGTCGCAGTCCAATACGTTAGCCACTACACCACGGAGACTCCCGGAACTAACAATAAGTCAAGCTCACTAAACATTATACCGCGTAAGGTGTCCTTACAATTGATGATGGTTATATTAACAACAGTAATGATTTCTTTGGTTAATGGCATATCAACCATCGTGGTGTATTTAATGCCAAAGCCGGAGAACATCAGTGATACTATTTGACTCAAAGCTGGATGAATATGAGGGTCCATACCTTTCCTGAAGGTATTAGTCCAAAAGTGAACATAATAGTGCTACTGGATTTTGAATTCGCTTAGTTTGATGCTGCAGTGCAGCACTTTAGCCATTACCATTACACCTCGGAGACTCCCCCCACGGGGTGTATTGTTTGATGTTATCCCTTTATGTTGTCCTTTGATCCCGGGTGAAGAAAGAAATTGCAAAAAATCGTATTTATATTTCGATTACTTCCCACTATAATTGAAATTTCATAATTTCAGGCTAACCTTTTTTTATAATGGTTGTATCAAAATAGAAATTTTGATACCACCATTCAGAAGAAAGAAAACGTTCTCTAGCCATCTTAAGTATGGTAGCCCAAACAGTCTAAGAAAGTGCTTAAATCCTAGGCCTTTAAAATGTGTCTGTTCTCTTCTGTATCTCATCTCCTACTCTCAAAAGTAAGTTAAGATAGACTCAGACTCTTTCCTTTTCTTCCACGTGACAATCCAACCACTCAATCAGAATTCTAATCTCTGTTACCACACTTCAACAGCGATCGAAGAACTTCTATTTCTACTTCATTATTGCCTTTAAAAACGTGCGTTCTATCATTAAATAGCCCTTCAGTCTGTTGAATAATGAGTTTTTAAAATAATCTTCATTTCTAAAATTTCAGAAGCTCCTGAGCTTATAGATAATACAGCCAAATAGCTTTACCGTTCCCTGACAGAACCAGAAACATTGTCGTTACTGGTTAAAGGTCGGAGGCAAAAATATGAGTAATTGATTTTACGGCATGTCAACCTGTCTAGGGTTATTTTATGCATCGAGGTATGGAAATTGCGTTCATTGTAAGTTTATATTTATATTTTCTGTGTAGTTATTTCTTAAGAGTTTTTGTACACAGTTATAGGATATAAGGTATTCCTATCAAATACAAATAATTTTCATACAGTTGTATAGCTTCAAGTATTCCTATTTAATACTTATAATCATTTGGATTCAAGTAATTATTTCTATCTAATAATAGTCATTTGTTTGCACACAGTTATATGGTTTCAAGTAACTAATAATGATTCTTAGTAAACAATTAATACTTTACAGTTATATGATATCAAGTATTCCTATCTAATACGAATAATTTTCTTTTTAACAGATATTACTCCTTCGGGACTGGGTGGGCCTGGGAGTAATGGCAATGAAGGGCTACTTTTAAGTTTCCTAGAGCTCTAGAACCAAAACCTCATCGTCTGATGTAGTTTAGTCATGCCCAGGAGACTCCTATCTAAAATAGGATACAGTCAGTGTATATAGAAGAAAAGGTGAAGCTATTATTTATATATATATATATATATATATATATATATAAGTGTGTGTGTGTGTGTGTGTGTGTGTGTGTGTGTGTGTGTGTGTGTGTGTGTGTGTTGTGAAGATGCAAAAAGAGGCTGATAATAAGTTTCTGGGTCTGTCATGTGATATTCTATATTATGACACCTTACACTCTAACCAATATGCTATTTTCTTAGAGGGATAATCATTTATTATGTTCCAATACGAATAAATCTTTACTTTCAACGACTTGGTTTTCAGTTTTTTAGTCGTATTTCTTAGCTTCATTATCGGATATCATTATCCAGATTTCATCATCCAGATTATTTATCACACAGATATATGTACGGGCATATACTTGCCTATGTTTGCGACTCTGTCTGCTTATTTGTGTTTACGAGTCTGCAAGTGTTTCTTTTGAATGAGTACCTGAATTATAAAGGAAAATAAAACGTATGAAATGCGTTTTAAGTGCAGTCTAATGCTCTTCTCTGTCACCATAAATTAAACAGTAAAAGACTTTCGTAATTAAATATACTCTTAAATCCTTTTAACTATAACCAAGAACAACGGAACGGATGTTGTTGCTTACCTACTCCTAAAATGGCTGCTGCGATTAAAAGTGATCTGACGCTGAAATTACTTTTATTTTACCATTTTCAAATCAAATTAATTGTCTCTTTTAAAGAGCAAAAGATGCAAAATAAGTTATTAAAAGGTTGGTTTTATCTTTTATTTCCTACTGATAAAGGTTATCGTCTGGTGAAAATGAAAACTGTATTAATGGTTACTTTCTGTCAATTATTTTTATATCACCAGGCTGATTTTTAAAGTGATTTTGGAGCTAAAGAAAGAAAGAAAGAAAGAAAGAAAGAAAGAAAAAAGAGAAGAAAATATGAAGAAAACAAAAAGAGGTGAAAGTAATGAAGGAAAGAGAGGAACAAAAGAAGGAGAGAAAAGAAGAGAAAATGGGAATTGAGAAAAGAAAGAACGAAGGAAAGAAAAAAAGAAATACGGAAGAAAGAAAGAGAGAGGAAAGAAATTGAGAAAGGAAAGAAAGAAAATAAAAAAAGAAAAGAAGACGGAAGAAATAAAAGAAAAAAGAAAGAAGAACAAAGAAAAGAAGATTGCCAAGAGCAAAGAAAGAGAAAAGGAGAGAAAAAGGAATGTATAAAGGAACGAAAGAAGGTAATAGGATTTTAAAAAAGAGAAAAGGAGGAGACTGAAACGAAGAATGAAAAAAATCGAAGACCGAAGGAAAGAAAAGGAGAAGGGGGTGAGTAAGAAAAGAACAAGATAGAAAAGGAACGGTAAAAAGAAAAGAAAAAAGAATGAAAGAACGAAGGAAAAAATAAGAAAGTAGAAAAAAAAAAGAAACGGAAATAGAAAGAAAGAGAGTAAATAAAGACAGAAAAGATAGAGAAAAAGAGAAGAAATACAGATAAATAAGGAAATGGTGTGAGAATGTATAAATTTATGCAACCGGCAACTGTATGCCGTCAAATGCCAGACGCCATTATGTCAGACAAAACAAGAGTCAGGTCAAGCGATTTGATTAATATACATTGACATATAAAGGACATTTATATAAAAATACAGGAGCGAAGGTACATATATACATGGGTCCTTCAATAAATAGGGTTAATTTTCCCTATGGAGTTAATTATAATAAACATTGTTTACAATTGAAGCTTTTTCAAGAAAATTAATAATGAGGAGTTCTTTCATGTCCCAAAATTTGTCAGCATGACTTTCTTTTACTGACTGCTGCGCTCAGAATGTTCTCTTGACCGAATAGTCAGTGGGTTTCCTCTCTATGGACTCTCTTTTCGACTCAGGCTCGTTGTAGCAAACCCATGTTTAAAGTCATTCGTGGAGATCTTTTTACTACAACATGCTTTCCCTTACACATCACACATTTTTCTATAAATTTACATGATCTGCACTTCTCAACAACCAAAACTTTGATGGCTGACCTCTGTTCAACCCAAGAGTACTTTGTTTGATTTGTCGCCATTTTGAATAACCTCAAAACAAATGTTTTTGCGAGATTAAAATAATTTATGCGATAAAACAATTCCAAACCATGCCGCGTTTACATTTATAGAAGAAAAAAAATCTGAAAAAGATATTAATTTTCCTTTTTTAAAAAAAAACTTCCCCCTTATTCATTGAATGACTCTCGTGCTTATATATATATATATATACTCAGAGGGGGAGAAGAGAGGATGGAGAAAAGGCAATGATAATAGTAATTATGATGTGTGTATCACTTCTTTTGTTCTTTGTAGAATGAAGGAAGGAAGAGGAAATGAAAAGAGGATGTTGGCTGAGTAAGGACGGCTGCGTTCCGTGGTCAGGCGAAATGGAGAAAATGAAGTAGCCAAGATGACGTAGAAATCGGACGAGCAGTGACGGAAGGATACAGTTAAAAATGTCTGATTTGTCATACGTACATCGACGTCATCTAAATATGTGCATGTGGTCTCAAACACACACACACATACACACACACAAACAACACATGGATATTTATATACATACATGACAGTGATATGCTCACTCTAAAGGAGTGCCTACGACCGTTACGAGGCTAGAGGACACAGAGGTTATGACTTGTTTCTTTGTTTAATCGCATATCAACCTTCGTATGTTATTTAATGCCAAAGCCATCCTTCTAGAACAGTAGTGGTTCTATATTTAACCCATAGCTGGGAGGATAAGGGGGTTCATACCTTTCCCTAGGGTATTTGTCTGAAAGTAAACGTAATAGCCCTACTGGAGCTCGACCTTGCTTACTACGATTCCGCAGTTCAGCGATTATAACCATTACACCACGAGGACACCCCCTAGAGGTTATGACATGATCAGTACGAAGGACTTAATACAAAAATACTAACAGAAATATTTGGTACTAAAAATTCATCTCTTAACTTTTGGATGTGCAACGTTGCTAGTTGAGAATTGTTAAACATTAAAAAGTAAAAAAATTTACAAAGAAATATTATCCTTGTTTACAGGACCACTTTTGTTCCTCGTATCTGTGTGTATACATATATACAAATATATTCACATACACACACATACACACACAGATTATATATATATATATATATATATATAACAGGGCAAAATTAAGTGATCAGACTTTCGTGTTACCGATCCTCAGGTGCGTTATTATCGAATGAGGATCAGTAACGTGAAGCGTCATAAGTTTTTTATACTCTTTTTATCATCATCCTATTTTATGGTTGAAATATTCTAATATTGCCAGGTCTTGTTGTGGATAGAGACCTGTAAAGACTTTAGTGATTGGAAACGTTTTTGGTGTTAAATTTTAATTATATATATATATATATATATATATATATATAGTATTAGAGAAGATTAGAGACAGTTTACAGTTTTCTTATAGTCCTTTCTCTAATAATGCTCAATATCCAACATAGAGCTATTTGTATATAAAATATTGAAACTTAAATATATTAATCGCAGCTGTCCATTTCACGTTTTCATGATAATCGTTTAATAATCATAAAATAATCATAATAAGCTCGACCTTGCTAGGGAATTAAAAAAACACTATGAAACATAAAAGTAACGGTTATACCAGTTGTAATTAGTGCTCTTGGTGGAGTCACCAAAGGATTAGTAAAAGGACTAGAGGACATGGAAATAACAAGACAATCCAAACTACAGAATTGCTTAGATTGGCCGGAATACTTAGAATAGTTCTGGAGACTTGAGGAGACTTGTTGTCACTCGGACGCCAGGGAAAGACCATCAGCTAACGCTGATGTGAAAAACTCGCAAGGAGTAAAGATAATAATGATAATAAGCAAATCTAACAAACTAGCACAAAAAGAGTACAAGACTAGACATGATGGGATAATGAAGGTGATCCACTGGGAATTGTGCAAGAAATTTAAATTTGATCGTCTTGTCAGAATCTGTTCCCGAGAAAGAGATGCACAAAATTCTCAGGAATGTTGAGATACAAACGAATCACCTGATCCCGGCTAGAAGACCAAACTTAGTCATAGTTAACAAAGAAAAAAAAAGAAAACCTACCGTATAGTGAACTTTACCATCCTGGCCGACCACCGAGTGAAAATAAAAGAAAAGAAAACAAAAAAAAATTCTTAGATCTTGCCTGAGAACTAAAAACAGGTTTTGAACACGAAGATGACGGTGATACCAATTGTAATTGGTACACTTGGGACGATCCCCGAAGGTTTTGTAAGAGGGCTGGTGAAGTTGGGAAACGGAGAAAGAACGAAGACCATTATTGAAGTCTGCCAAAACACCAAGAAAAATCCTGGAGATGTGAGGAAACGTGCTGTCACGCAGAGATACAATGGTGCAGCTTCACGCTATATCAAAAGCGAATTCACAGAAGTGCTTCGACCAATGAAAAACTTGTGAGAACAAGCGTGTTGATCATCAAGGTGACTATTTTGAAAAATATTAATGAATTGTTGAGTGATTAATATAATTAACAGCTCTGTACCTTGAAGAGTTCCCAAACAAAAATCATGCGGTACGCAAAGCATAACAACAATGCCAAATAACTTCTGATATTTATTTACCTGAAGACCAAGCAAAAACATTGATAGATATAATAATAGTATTAAGAGTGTTTGGCACTATATGGAATATTTCTCTACCATCTTAGTAGGTTGGAGTTGCTCTACCTGCTGGATCGGTGATGTTCTTGTCCGACTCGGGTGTACCAGCAACGCGTACGACCTCTGCCGTTGTCCACTTGCTACTGGCTTTTTGAAGCAGTGCCAAGGAATAATAGGGAAGGTGAAAGCCGCGGTTCATGTGATTGCTGGTAACTTAATCTCGTAGGGCAGGGGATCTTTAGTTCTCATTGTGTCCCTGCAGTTTCTTTCACTGTTCATTTCTATTTTATCATATCATATTTACCCAACCCCTCCGTTCGGGCAGGATATGACACAAGGTCAATTTTTAATCGGAGTTTAACAGGTTTGAATTCAAAGTTTTCCTTCTCCTAGACTAGTTGCCTCACCAAGGTTGAAGAACCTAGTCTGCCCTACTATTTACCCATAGCTGGAGGGAGAATAATTGGATTCATACCTTTCCCAAGGGTATTAGTGCAATGTGAAATGCAATCAGTCTCGTCTAGGATTTGAACTCGTGTCACCGTGTTCATTTCCTGCGATGATAACCATTACACCACGCGCACCTCATTTCTATTTTATTGAATGCAACATGAGTCTCGATGTTTTTTCCCACACCTCATGGATGCATGTATATATGTGAATGTGTGTGTATGTATGTTTGTGTAAGTGTGTGTATGAATGTGTGTGTGCATGTGTGTGTGTGTGTGTTATATTTGTAACCAAATGTTGAAGACAGAATTAAAGAGTTTTTGTGCATACTCATTTATCGATTTTTACAACGATAAAAATGTGTCTTCACAATCATCTTTAACAGATAAATACTTCTCTCATACATGTATACGTCAAAAACGTGGAGCGATAGACAACAACTATGGAAGGCAGTAATTACTGGGGATACGGTTACAAGACTCAGCATTCCTATCCGAGGTCGCGGTAAATCTCCTGAAGAAGGCCAGAGGTGAAATTTGGCCGAAACGTAGTGAAAGAAGAAACAACAACAACAACAACAACAACAACAAAAAATACCAAGATGAGGACAAAAAGTCCGCAATAAATAAAAATTAATTCTCATAAATACTTCATTATCTCTGATTTATTTCACCCATATTTGAGATTGAAACAGGTACTTCCATTCCGCGTCAGCAACGAAGACATGATTCAACTCTTCCCTGGGTTCCAGAAATGGAACTTCACTACAGGATGCTGTTTAGTGCTATTCCCAGGACACTTTTTGGGGTCGTTTTACTCATCTACAATAAAAGCAGTCGGTGTTTTCTAGGTCTCACCGAGAGAGTGTGTGTACGTTTGTGTGTCGGGAATGTTTCAAAATAAGATTGGAGATTGTCTTCACTTTATGACAGCTAACCAATATGAAACCAATTAACACAAACGGGAAGGTAGATAAAAAGACGTTATATATATATATATATATATATATATATATATATACATGTGTGTGTGTGTGTGTGTGTGTGTGTGTGTGTGTGTGTGTGTGTGTGTGTGGATGCTAGAGCAGCAAAGAAAAAAAGAAAAGAGAACAGGGTGTTTCGCTGAGCTGTCACAACAGAGACAAAGAAAACCCATTCATCAGAAAATAAGTTTGAATTCACACATCTGGAAAGTGATGTCATTCTCTCTCTCTCTCTCTCCCTCTCTCTGTCTGTCTGTCTGTCTCTCTCTCTCTCTCTCTCTCTCTCTATCTATCTATCTCTCTCTCTCTCTCTCTCTCTCTTGCCCAGCCGGCTGGGACTATAGAATTCACCGACTGCTTCTCTGCAGAGATGTAAGACCCCACAACGTGTGTCCTGGATATGACACTAAACAATTTAATGGTGAGGTTTTAGTAATGCAGGAGATTTGGGGAATGCAAAGTACTCTTTCATTGCCATCGCTCCCAGGTCAACTCTGACCCGGAGTGGTAGCACTTGATAGAGTCCTATCTATGGATTAAATAGAACTAAAATGCGTACTTATGCTAAACTAAATTACTTGAAATAGAGCTTTTTTGACATTTAAACTGCGTACTTATGCTAAAATGAATCGTTCAAAATAGAGGTGTTTTGAGATTTAACTGTGTGTAAACAAAATCTACACTAATACTATTTGTCTAAACTGAATAACTTGAAATAGAAATTTTTTGACAATTAAATTGTGTACTCATGCTAAACTGAATTGTTTGAAATGGAACTGATTATTTGTATAAAAATGGATTTGGTATTAAATAACCAACGAAGGTTGATATGCCATAAAACCCATCCAACTACCCCCCTCTCTCTCTCTCTCTCTCTCTCTCTCTCTCTCTCTAACATGTATACGCATTTACACACATATATATAGGCATGTATATTAAAAAAATGGCTTCACTTTTTCTTCTTATATGAGACTTGATAATAAACAAAAATAAGGGCAATAATATGGCAGAAATACTCGTCAAAAAGTTAATAATAATGATGATACCATCCGGACCAATTATATTCAAGCAAAAATTGATAATGCACAACAGAATATCCGATGTTGGTTCGGTGGAGACAGAGATGAAACGGTTTATGGCATAATAAGCGAATGCGGCAAACTAGTAACAAAGAAGTACAAGACAAGCTACGACTGGATAGTAAAAGTGCCCTTACATTACCATATGGCATATGCATAAACTAGAATTCCTTCAAGAAAATAAGTATTCTCTGGGACTTTGAGATACATAAGGATCACATAATCTCGGCCAGAAGACCAACCCTAATGTTACTTAACCAAAAAAAGAACTTGTTATCAAGTGGATTTTACCACTCCTGCGCACCACAAAATGAAAATAAAAGAAAGCAAAAATAGAGACAAATATTTTGACCTTGCCAAAGAACTAAAAAAACTGTGGAACTTGGAGGTAATAGTGATATCAGTTGTTGTTGGTGCGCTTGGAATGGTCCTAAAAAGGCTTGCAAAAAAAACTGGAGGAGGAATTGGAAATCAGATGAAGAATTGGGATCATACAGACTACAGCCTTCTTAAGATCATCGAGAATACTGAGAAGAGTTCTGGAAACCTAAAGCGACTTGCTGTCACTCCAGTGAAATACTAACAGCTAACGTTGGTGCGAAAAACTCGCAAGGGATAATGGCCGTAAAGAGGTACAAGATGATGCATAACTGAGTGAGGATGTTTGTCCTCTCGGAATTGTGTAAGCGATTAAAATTTGACCGTGCAGACAAATGGAATATGCACAGATCAGAATATGTTCTGAAAAATAAGACTGACAATGAATGGAAATGTGCTATGCTAATAATGAGCATCGCAGACGAACGAGAAAACTTGACGAAACCATGCACTACATTAGGAATCTCATCAAAGGGATAAACCCCCGTGGTGTAATGGTTATCGACGCAGGATATGGACACGGCGACACGAGTTCAAATCCTGGACCTGACTGATTGCATTTCACATAGCACTAATACCCTTGGGAAAGGTATGAATCCAATTATTCTCCCTCCAGCTATGGGTAAATAGTAGGGCAGACTAGGTTCTTCAGCCTTGGTAAGGTAACTAGTCTAGGAGAAGGAAAACTCTGAATTCAAACCTGTTAAACTCCGATTAAAAATTGACCTTGTGTCATATCCTGCCCGAGCGGAGGGCTTGGGTAAATATGGATAAATACCTGCGCTGTCCTCCTTATAAGATACTTGAAATAGACGAGAGAAGAACTTCAACAAATGGACTAGAGCAAAAGAAAGCTAATGACGATGTATGAGGCCTTACATCCAAGAGATGACATAAAAAGACTATATGTGTCAAGAAAAGAAGGAGGAAGAGGAGTCGCCAGCAGTGATAATAGCATGGATGCATCAATACAAGGACTCAAAGACAACATAAAAAAGACTAAAGAAAGAGTGATTACAGCGAACAGAAACAGCATAAGAAACATAAAGATAAATACAGCAATAATTACTAGGAAACAGAAATGGGGAGGAAAACAACTGTATGGATATTTCAAACGACAAACTAGCAAAATTAAACTCGATAAGACTTTGATATGGCTTAGAAAAGGAAACTTTAGAAGAGAGACTGAATATCTTCTGATGGCAGCACACAACAACGCCATAAAAACCAACAATGTTAAAGCGGAAATAGATAATACGCAATAGAATAACAAATATGGGTTATGTGATGGTAGAAACAAAATCATTTATCACATAATAAGCGAATACACAAACTAGCGCAAAAACAGTATTTGATTCGAATGGGTGGGGAATTGTACAAAAAATTAAAATTTGACAAGACTACCATATGATGTATGCACAACCAAGAATCAGTCCTCTAGAATGAGACGCGCAAAATTCTCTGGGATTTTGAGATACAAACAGATCACCGAATCATGGCCAGTAGACCAAATCGAGTAATATTTAAAAAAAAAAAAAGAAAATGAAAAAAAAGGACCTGCTGAATAGTGGACTTTGCCGACCCGGCAGACCGAATCATGGCTAGAAGACCAAACCGAGTAATATTTTTTTTAAAAAGAAAAGAAAAGGAAAAAAGAG
The DNA here is from genome assembly GCA_963585895.1 of Sepioteuthis lessoniana. NCBI lineage: Eukaryota > Metazoa > Mollusca > Cephalopoda > Myopsida > Loliginidae > Sepioteuthis > Sepioteuthis lessoniana. The sequence continues at coordinate 82,454,509 of OY757915.1, forward strand.
GACCTGCTGAATAGTGGACTTTGCCGACCCGGCAGACAACAGAATGAAAACCAAAGAAAACGAAAAGAGAGGCAAGTAATTAGACCTTGCCAGAAAACTAAAAAACTTTGGAACATGAAGTTAGCGATGATACTATTAGTAATTGATGTGCTCGGAACGATCCCCAAAGGCTTGATAAAGGGGCTTGAAGAGATGGAAAACGGAGGACGAGCAAAGACTATCAAAACTACAGCATCGTTAAGATCGGCTAGAATACTGAGAAACGTCCTGGAGACTCATAATAAGTAATAAGTAATATGATGATAATAAAATACCAATTCTATTAAAACAAAAATAGTAAGTGTAAGTTATAATGACGACAGGGATAAAATGGCTAATCACATAGCACAAAAAGAGTACAAAACTTGACAAATTCTCTGGAATTTTGAGATGAAAACGAATCACTTAATCCAAGCCAGGTGACCAGACCTTGCATTAATTAACAAGAAAAATATAACTTGTCATTCAGTGAATTTTGCTGTTTCAGCGGACCACAGAGCGAAAATAAAAGAAAGCGAAAGGGTAGACAAATACTTGAATATCACCAGAGTACTAAAAATATATATGGAACTTGAAGGTGACGCTGATATCAATTGTATTTGTTGTGCTTGGAACAATTCCCCAAGGACTAGAAAAGAAAATAAAGGAATTGGAGATCCGAGAGAACATCAAAACCATCCAGAGCACAACATTGGTAAATTCGGCACAAATACAGAGGAGAGTCTTGGACACCTAAGGAGACTTGCTGTCACCCAGACTCCGCTGAAAGACCTTCAACTCATGGGAAAAACTCACAAGGAGTGGAATAATAATAATAATAATAATAATAATAATAATTAGTGCACTAGGAAAAATCCCCAAAGGATTGATAAAGGGACTAGAAGACTTGGAAATAAGAGGACAAGTGGAGACCATCTAAACTACAACATTACTAAGATCGGACAGAATACTGAGAAGAGTCCTGGAGACTTGCGAAAACTTTCTGTCTCACAAACTCCAGTGAGAAACCATCAGCTAACGCTGGTGTGAAAAACTCAATAATAATAATAATAATAGGTGTTGGTTTAAATTTTTTTTAAAGTTGGATACTAAAGTTAGAAAACTAATCACCGATCACAGAAAGCATCACGCAAGAGCAGAGGCATAGAACGTCTCTACGTCTATAGAGAAAATGGAGAAAGAGGCGTAATCCAACAAAAATTGATTGCCAAAACAACCACTATAGGATTAAAGAAATACTTAGACACACAATAGATTGGATGCTACAGTTAGTAAACACAAGCGAGAAACAAAAGAAAAAATATTCAATAAGTAAAGAAAGTCGTAAATTAGTTAATCAACTCGACCTCACAAAGTTTAAAGCTATAAAGGTAGCAAGAAACATGAAGAAATAAGCTAAAATACAAAGACTAAATCATTCAAAAAACGCCTGGGAACAAAAACTCCTACATGGGTGATACGTACAAAGAGTTAGAAATGTTGATGTAGATATAATAAAGACTAATCGATGACTGAAAAGTGCAAGGCTGAAGGTGGATAGAGGGTTGGAGTTAATACTAGCAGCACAGGACCGCAGCCTCCCAACTAGAACTAACATGTAAATATTATAAAATTCGGATCAAACCCAATATGTAGATTGTGCAAACAAAAAACCGAATCAGTTGACTATTTAGTATCCAGATGTCCAATCCTAACACCAATAGAATATAAAGAAAGGCAGGATAAAATTGGACATTGGAGGTGCCCGTGGTGTAATGGTTAACGTCGTAGGAAATGGACACGGCGAGACGAGTTCAAATCCTGGACGAGACTGATTGTATTTCACATAGCACTAATATCCTTGGGAAAGGTATGAATCCAATTATTCTCCCTCCAGCTATGGGTAAATAGTAGGGAAGACTAGGTCCTTCAGCCTTGGTGAGGCAACTAGTCTAGGAGAAGGAAAACTCTGAATTCAAACCTGTTGAACTCCGCTTAAAAATTGACCTTGTGTCATATCCTGACTGAGTGGAGGGGTTGGTAAATATGATAAAATAGGATATTACATTCATTGGAAAGTATGCAAATACAATGGAATATTGGATTGTGAAAAATGGAACCAATAATGGAAGCATTATGGAACTACTATTCTCTGAGACTTTGCTATCCAAAATGATAAAGGGAGTGTCCTCGTGGTGTTATGGTTAAAGCGGTGGACTGCGGAATCGTAGTACGCGAGTTCGTACTCCACTCGTGCTTGTACGTTCACTTTCGGGCAAATACCCTTGGAAAAGGTATGAACCCCCTTATCCTCCCAGCTATGGGTTAAATAGTATCACTACTGTTCACTACTGTTCTTCTAGGAAAGTGGCTTTGGCATTAAATAACCTACAAAGGTTGATATGCCATTAAACAAAGAAACCAAACCAAACCAAACTGATAAAAAAATAAAAAGCAATAGACTAGATATTGTGGTTAAAGACTATAAAGAAAAGCATACCTTCTAATTGATATATTTGGCAGTGCTAAACATATCAGTCAAAGAGAGCTGAAAAAATTATGGAAGATGAAAGTAACGGTGACACCGGTTGTGCCAATTGGGAAAAACACTGGGGAAACTGGAGATCAGAGGAATAGTTGAGACCATTCAGACCACAAAACAGTTAAGATCGTCTAGAATACTAAGAAGAGTCCTGGAGATATGAGGAGACTTGCTATCACTCAGAATCAGTGAAAAACTACCAGTTAAAACTGGTCTGAAAAATTCGCATACTGTAAAAAAAAAAACAGCTAAAAAAGTTATGGAAAATGAAGATGACAGTGATACCAATCGTAGTTGGAGCCCTTGGAACAGTCCCAGAGAATATGAAAAAGAAACTGAAGGAACCGGTAATCCGAGAAAAAACCGAGACTATCCAGATTATAGCAGTCCTGGAATTGAGTAGAATACTCAGAAGAGTCCTACAGAGCTAAAGAAAGTTGCTGTTATTCAGACTTCAATGAAAATCACCAGTTACGAACGGTGTGAAAATTCGCAAAGAAATTATATTAATAACAACGAAAGCAACATCAGTATCGTTGCCGTTGCTTTTGTTCATCTCTAATTTTCATTCTCAAATAAACGCAGATACGTTATTACGTGTGTGTGTGTGTGTGTGTGTGTGTGTGTGTGTGTGTGTGTGTGTGTGTGTGTGTGTGTGTGTGTGTGTGTGTGAGTCAGTTTCAACATTGACATTTTCAACAGTCATCTAATGCATCTGTAATGGATTCAGTTTTTGAAACAACCAGTCTTTTCGTTTTGGGGTAACTAGGAAGCAGACACGAAATTTAATATCAACAACTTGCCGCAATCTAAACAAATTGACAACAGAAAGGAAACTCTCTTCACCGCCTCCATGTTTCCTCCTCTTCCGGCGTCATATCTCTCTCTCTCTCTCTCTCTCTCTCTCTCTCTCTCTCTCTCTCTGCCTCAACTTCTCTATAAGTAACTTTAAAAATAAAATAAAATAAAATATGCAGTAAGTGGACAGACCTCGAGCAGACATGTGCCGACATCAAATTCCATTTAAAAAAATTCCATTAACATCGGCCTGCCTCCGGGAAAAAATGTTTACCCATTTTTTACTTGTGTCTAAGCTCTGCGTTCGACCCCAAGTAGGAGGTATGATTTTTGAAGACTGATTTTCAAGGCTTTCCCTAATTAGAAAACTGGTACAAGGCAGCCCTTCTAGTCTCCAGTGCATCTCATTTGGTATTGTGCTCGACTAAACTTACGTGGGAGTGCTAAAAAGTTCTCTGCGCAACCAAAACAAAAAAGCCTTATAACGTACAAGCTGTTCAACATTTTCGCCTACACCCTTAGCACGTCGTTTCTTGGGTTTCTTTCACCATACAAAAAACAAATTGATAAAAATTCCAAACCAAAAAAAATCATTCCATTTCTGATTGGACCAAAAACTTTTTAGCATCCCTCGTTTTAATACCGAAGCTTGCTTGATAGATGACGTAATTATGTATTTTTGTATGTGAGTCTATGGTTGTTATATATATATATATATATATATATATATACAGATTAGTAAGTTGGCCGACCGTAGCCGAGGGTGACTCGAAGGCTCCCTCTTCAATAACTACAACACTGAGGTGTTGGGGAGGGCGTTACTCCTTTTCCTGGATTTCTCCACTTACCCTTGATTCGTACCTTATAATGCTGAGTGTTAAGCAAGGATGCATCAAGTACCATTTTTTAAGTCTTTGGTATGACTCGACCAGGGATTGAATCCCGGTCTCCCCGACTATTAGCAAACACTCTAGCCATAATGCCAATGAGCCGTTTAATATATATATTTGTGTGTGTATGTGTGTGTGTGAGTTAAAAGTTTTGCAATAATTTGGTAATGAGCGTCATGATTTGGCAGATCCGGGTGCTTTTGTTGAGGTTGTGAAAGTGGCGAACCACAATAGACAGTAAGATACTGTACTCGCCGGATACTCTCCAATTGCTACTAACTGGATTTGCCTCAACGACTTGAAACACGGCCTCAGAATCCATTTTTTTTAGTCCTATTTGACCTTGCCTGATCGACGAGGTCCACGCAATTTCTTCAGGCATCGGAAATCAACGGCACCTTTGCCTTTTTACTTTTTCAGTGGCTTCAGGGCGTTATGAACCAAATCGTTAAGAATAGGTTCTCGAATTAGACTACATTGTACATTCACCCGTGCCGCTTTCAAATCATACACAGATTGAAACAATGCACAACATGTCAACGCACTAACTACCACGATACTACCAACCACTAACTACCACAATACTACCAACACTATAACAACCACGATACTACCAACACGGCTTGAAATGCTTCGGTCACGTGATACACTTACCGCAAACTATCACCTGCGAAAATATCGTAAAACTCTCAACTATCAAGTATATATATATATATATATATATATGGTTGTGCTTATTTGGGGGCTGCTATGTATTCATATTTTTCGTTGCCGATTTTTAAAATGTTTGTAAATACGGTGTATCTCTATATGTTTTGACATATCTGATATACTGTCATGAAAACGGTTTCTGGTTGTTCTATTTCTCCAGTTTAAATATGACAGGTTAAGCCCTATGATAAGCTTGTAGTAATGACACCTGTTATTTTTGTAAACCCAAGTATATTGGTATTTATTGATTTTTTTTTTTTTTTGTTCTTTTTTATTCGTTTATTTATTTTGCAAGCCCTGAACACTGTCTGTGTGGCTTGTAGTGTTAAAAAAGTTTCTTTTCTTTTCTTTTCTTAAATAATGTTTGGTTTCTTTGTTTAATGGCATATCAACATTTGTGGGTTATTTAATGTTAAAGCTATCTTTATTGAAGAACAACAGTGGTACTATTTAACCCATACGAACTCATAAGTGACAACTCCTGAGGACCCCTTCACATGGACAAGCAAAGGCAGGACGACCAGCTAGAACCTGAATACAACAGCTCTGTGCCGAAACAAGATGTAGCCTTGAAGACGTATCGGAAGCAATCGTCGATAGAGAAAAGTCAGGGAGAGGGTCAGGGAGATCTGTACTGATGGTGCGACATGATGATGATGATGATTTAACCCATAGCTGGAGGGGTTAAGTCAAAAAGTGAGCGTAATAACGTGAAAAATAGAACGAGATTTCGTCAAGAAAAGTATTGATTTCTTCATGCTTCACACTCATTCTTTTTTCTCTTATATATATTGGTCGCTGAAAGAGGTCTACTGATATCATGTCTCCGTGCTATATGATCAGTGTAGTGTTGTAGTGTCTCGACAAAAGTTAGCAGAGATAAAGAAGAGATGAAGGGATGATGAATTTTCATCAGGGGAAAAAAAAAAGAAGCAGACACGAGGTCACAAAAAACACCGCTCACTTTAATATCGGTATTTTAACGACCCATAGGACCGGTCTCAGAAACAAATGAGTGCATTTGAGTTAATCAAAGAAATCGTAGCCCACTCCCAATGATGGGACCGGTTTCGCTAGTCCCAAACTTGAAAGACCCTTTCCGAAAATCCGCCAATTCTCATGTGTTTCTCGTATCTACTGCGAGAGTTCATGTGATTGATCCTTTGTTGTCACTCACACAGCCAGGCACCAGGTTTCAAGGTGGTCGGAGGCTGTCACTTTATTACTTCACACCACGTATACATATAGTCTTATACAATACTACACACGTTTGTGTGGCGTATATTACGCATCAACCGCTTTTATTTATCAAGTGCAGAGTTTTTTGTTTTTTTTAATCTTTTATATTTTATACATCTTGTTATGCTACCAAGTAAGTTATTCTGTTTCATGTCTGCAGTTCAATGTCCTCTTTTTGTACACTCTCCGAGTTGTGAATATATGTCAATCCCATTTCCTCACATGGAAATTACATTTAACAACTGTTCAATATCACTACAACATCCTCTTGTAATTCCACGTCTGTGTTGGGACCCAAGAGATGTAATATTTTTGTTAGGTCTCTCGCTCTCTGTCTTTGAAGCCTTGATTTGATGGACTGATTGATTTTAACGGCAAGTCAACCCAACCCACCAAAAGGTTAGGGAATCGCATTCATTGAATGTTCATATTTATATTTTTGCGTAATTATTTAAGACTATTGGGGGTAGGGACACAGTCCTATCCAATTTGAATATTTTTTAACGGATCTATTTGACTCATAAATGGGACCCTAACAGGTTTTACCACTGTAACGGCAATGGAGGAGTACTTCACACTCCCCAGATCTCCAGAACTGGAGCTCCACCATCAGTTTAGTGTCATGCCCGGGACACACTGCTTCTCACAGAAACAATAATTACTCCCTCTCGCTTTTTTTAAATCAATTTTCGATCAGAAAGATTCAGTATTCATTACTGTTGCTATATATACTGGTCTCCACACACTCACACTCATCTTCACACATTCGCTCTCATCTCAATACATCTCACTCATCTCCTCACTGTCACTCTCAACTCCTCACACATAAATGCACATCTCCACATACTCAGTGAACTCTTCGCACTCACGCTCATCTCTTCAAACTCACACTCATCTCCACACACTCACATTCATTTCCTCACTCAGCCATGTCGACTGGGACTGTAGAATACACCGACTGCATCGCTGCAGAGGGGTAAGAACCCCACCAACAACAACAACGTGTGTCCTAGATATGACATTAAACCATCTAATGGCGAGGCTCCAGCCTTGGAGATTTGCGGAATGTGGAGTACCCCTTCATTGCCATTGCTCCCATGTTAGTGTTATGAGAAATGCAATCAACCTCGTCCAGGATTTGAACTCATGTTGCCGTCTCTATTTCCTTCGACGATAACTATTACACCTGTGGCACCAATCATAAAGTATAACGCTTATAGAGTTTCATTCTTACGCCTCGAATTTTCTTAAATTTTAACTAATAAAAAGGACAGTTTACTCGTTTATTTTGATCAGGCTTTCTGGATAAATCTTATTATACAGGGTATTTCAAAATAGATGCAACCCATTAATATGATAATGATTTATTCCTGATAAAAGTGTAATGGCTGTCATTCGGAACACGTCCTGTAAAAAATGCATCCTTTGAGCTAGAGACATCAAATTAATGTTGTTTTTGTTTTTTTCAGTCGCTATTATATCAGCTTCCAGGAAATGCAACCATTTTTTGTAGTTTCTTCTCTCAGTAACAAATCATTATTACATAAATGGGTTGCGTCTATTTTGAGACAGTTTTAAATGATTTTCTCTCCAAATAAGTAGTGACGCAAAATATTTTTTCATCTCTTGCCCAAGGCATTGTGATCGAGGATCAATAGTTGTTATAGTATACAATTTTCAAATCTGAAACAAAAAATAACACAACATTATTATTAGTTATTAACAGTCACATAGGTCTCATGTATTTTGAGACACCCTATATTTGCTGATTGATTAACTTCCTTCCCATTTTTTGCAAATTTCTTTCCTTTTTTTCTGATAATACACTATATTTAAAGATTTTCAAATAAAAGTTAGTATTATAGACCTAGTCACTTTTTCGATAACACTCTTTTTAAAAGAACACCATTGTTAAATATTTGGATAAAGATTAAATATATGAGAACAGATTCTAAAGATTTAGGCCGACCTATGAAGACATTTTCTGCCGAAGACTTTCCGCTCGCGTTTGCATTTACTTTTGAAGATTACCGGACATTGGCCTAGGGGTTAGAGTGTTCGCCAATGGCCCGGGAGACCTGGGTTCAATCCCAGGTCGAGTCATACCAAAGACTCAAAAAATGGTACTTGATGCTTCCTTGCTTAGCACTCAGCATTATAAGGTACGGATCAAGGGTAAAGTAGAGCAATCCAGGAAAGGAGTAGCGCCCTCCCCTACACATTGGTGTAGTAGCTATCGAAAAGGGAGCCTTCGGGTTACCCTCGACTATGGTCGCCAACTTTACTTACTTTATATTCTAAATAATTTATAAAGCTTTTAACTTAAATGTGGCATAAGGCCGTATGAATGGGGCGCCCAGTAACACTCGAACTCACTTGTGAAGGTTTGTAAGTGCTAACTTGCCAACCATTACACCATCCGAAACGTCCAAAGATTAATTATTCATCCAACCTCATATTCGGTAGGATTCGACACAAGGTTATTTGAATGTGGGGAGTATGGGAATTCGTTGGTATGTTGGGTCTTCCTTCTTATCAGTTAGTTAACTGAAAGGGGATTTGGGAAGAGAAGCAAAAAGAACAAAGATAACGGTAACTTTGGGATAAGGTTTTTATTTTGTCGACTCACACTATTTCTTGGAAGGGAGATATTCTCCTGAGCCAGTCAAGGTGCGTCGCCTTCGAAGGTTTGGGGGTCGAAAGAAAGAACGCAGTGAGTCCTTTTTGGCACCAGGATTTCGGGCTTCTTTTTTTGCGAAAGTCCCAAGGTTTCTTTTGATCTGAGGCACTCTAGAAATCTTATTTTTTGTGTCCTTTTATTTACTTTTTTTTATATATATAATTAATTTAATTTTGTTTTATTTGTCTTTATTAATTCCCACAGGAGCTAGCACGAATCGAGACATGCGGGGCCGGAACAAAAATTCCCGGCCTCGTCGGCATTCCTTTATTGAAGGACCTCAGATGCCGAGTAATTAACTCAGCCCTGAAAGAAATCAGGTAAAGCCTGGAAGTGCCTTTGAGGCTAAAAGTTAAATAGCCAACATCACGGCACGAATGTCGCAACGATCTGGCCGCCAGAACATCCGGCATGAATGCTCTGGTGTTTTTGACTGAGACGCCTAAAGACTAGATTCTTTTAGCGTTTGTGCTTTTATGATGATCTTATTTACTTATCTATTTTATTAAGGTCAGGGAGGAAGTTTTATCAAAATCTTTCTTTTTCCTGCCAATTTAAGATTTTCAACACTTATATAAAGTTTTGCGCATTAGATAGAATTTTTTTTTCTTTTTAGTGAATGGGATTGAGTGTATCGGAATTTTAATTTTTTTACCCGACTACGAAGGACTAATCTTGTATTTATCATTTATGATTTTATACTGAATTCGTAACCCAAACTGGTATTTGCAAGACTTATGTACTTTCACCTTTAAAGTTTTAGCTGAGTATAAGTCCAAAAAACCAATTTGATTTTATTTAGGCTTTGAGAATCGATTTTATTCTTTACTTAAACAATTAACTTTCCATTTAGTTATTGTCTTCTTTTTAATTCTCTCTATGACATCCTTCTTTGTGGTGCAACATTTTGAACGGTCCTTTGAGCATTGAAATATTTTCAAAATATAAGTAATTTTCCAGTAAAAGACTAGTAGTGGTAGTATTTAACCCATAGCGGGGGAGATAAGAGAGGTTCCTATCTTTCCCAACAGTTTTTTGTCTGAAAGTTACTATGACAACGCAACTGAAGTTCGAAATCGCTTACTAGGACGTCGCAGTCCTGCACATTCTCCACTACGTTACGGAAACTTGCTCCGGTGGGGGGGGGGGTAAAAATAAAAGTATCGTCAATATAACGGTGTAACGGGCTTAAAGGGTTAAGAGGTTAGCATAAACACTATTTAGCTGCTTTGGTTGTATAGCCGACACTTAAAATATGAGAGTGAAGAAGTTTAGCAGTTTTAAAATTACTGAAGTAGAAAAATTTTCCACCTTCATTATTGGGTCAAATAGAAAACGTTATTTGATTGATTAAATGATGAAAAAAAACAATTTTGTTATAGCCGGCCAATTATGAACAAATCTGGATAAAGTTCTTTTGTCTGTAAACGAGACACAACAATCAAAAGAGAGATAAAGTTACAAAAACGCACGCAAGGCAGTGTCACAAAAACAATTGAAGAAGATAGCTGCGCTTCCCTCGGACCTGATGACTCTGTGAGCAAAGTGTGATGAAATTGCAGTCCAGAACTGAAAGAAGAAATGCTGAACTTTTCTGACTTGACACCACTGTTCATTGTCAATCTTCCTAAGCAACTTCAACCTTCGACTGTCAATCTTGTTGAGGAAAAGATTCACCCAATCATTGTATTCGAGCTGAGTTTTAATAAACAAAAACATACATTTTCAACCAAGTCTTTTCAATCCTTGAGTTACCAAATTCACGGGTGACATTATTTTGTGACTGAGTTTAGCTAGGTGTTATTCAAACCTCTCTTCAGCGGGTCTTTTAATATGACGTGGACGAAGTGGTCCCCAACCCAAGTGTTTAACAAAATCTAAAATTAGGAAAATTTCTACGTTTGTCATAATCACCAATTGTTTTAAGATTAGCGTGAATTTTAGCAAATTATACGTAATGAATTCGTAACAAAATGTCGCTTAATATTGTAGCAGAGAAATCTTCCAGGTGCTGTGATAAAAGATTGATACTTAAATGAATTATAAATAAAGCAAATAGCTTAACAAATGACAGGAAATTGAGTTAAAACTGACGTTGTTGTTTTATGTATGATTTCGGCAATAATTTACAAAATCTGCTTATTTTGGTTTGATTAGGTTGGGTTGAGTTTTATGGCATATGAACCTTTGTAGATTATTTAATGCCAAATCTTGTTTATACATATATATTGAATATAAATAATTTGTAAGCATATTGTTGATAGAATTTTTAAACAATCCTAAGCTCATTTTTTGGCACAGAGTTAAATGTTTTCAAGTATTTCTATCAAATACGAATAATTATGTTTACTGTTAATCATTTGATTGCACACGGATATATGGTTTCAAGTATTGCTATGTAATCATAACAATTAACATTAGTTATTTGTTTACACACAGTTTACATGTTAAACAGTTCTATTTAACCCATATCAGGTACTACCTATCCAGGTCAGAGTTGACAAGGGAGCGATGGAAATGAAGGGGTATTCCACATTCTCCAAAGCTCCTAAGCTGGAGCCTTAACATCAGATTGTTTAGTGTCATATCCAGGAGACTCATTGGGAGAGTCTTGCCCTATACAGAGACCCAGTCGGTGTTTGCTCAGTTGTCTGGGGCCGTAGAATACACCGACTGCTTTTCTACAGAGAAGTAAGAACCCCACAACGAGTGTCCTGCATATGACACTAAACAATCTGATGCTGAGGTTCCAGTAATGCTGGAGCTTTCGGGAATGCGGAGTACCCCTTCATTGCCATCGCTCTCAGGTCCACTTTAGCCCGGAGTGGTAGCACCTGATAGGATCCTATTTATGGGTCAAATAGAACTGAACTGTATACTTATGCTAAACTGAATTGCTTGAAATAGGAATGTTTTGACATTTAAACTACGTACTTGTGCTAAACTGAATTGCTTGGATTAGAACTGTTTTGACATTTAAACTGCGTACTTATACTAAACTGAATTCTTTAAAATAGAACTGTTGTTGACATTGAAATTGTACTTACTCTAAACTAATTTGTTTGAAATGGAACAGTTTGGACATTTAACTGTGTGTATACAAAATCTGTACTTATACTAAACTGAATTGTTCGAAATAGAACTGTTTGACTAAACTGAATAGCTTAGAATAAAAATGTTTTTGACAATCGAACTGTACTTATGCTAAAATAAATTGTTTGAAATAGAACTGTTTATTTATATAAAATGGATTTGGCATTAAATACCCTACAAAGGTTGATATGCCATAGGACCCAAAATAACAAAAAATGAGTCGTTGTATAAAAGAATTTAAGAGATAAAATTTGTAATGTAAAGAATTTAGAGTAAAATTTAATTTGTAGGAATTTTAGAGAGAGAGAGAATAAAATGATACGAAAAAAATGACTCTAAGGCCAAATTTAGTATTTAACTGGGTAATGTTTTTAGGAGGCTTTAGTGTGTAAGTTCGAACGGTAAGTTCCCCAGCTTTCTAGTTCGGATACTGATTCGAAAATATAACACAGACAATAAAGTCTTTAAAAAGGAATTTTATAAAAAAGAAACAAGAAAGAAAGGGATAAAAAAGATAAAGTGTTGCAAATTTTAGTGCAATTTGCGGGAACTTATCTGAGAGAGTGTCCGGGTAAACAAAGTTCTTTGCATTCGAGTATTTTTCTTTTCTTTTTAGTTTTGTTGAAATGTTTCAGTTTTCATTTAATTTCGACTTTTCTTTAAAGTTCTTTTCAGCAGAATTCTTGGTTGAATTTTCTTTCAGCTGTTTAACTTGGTAAAATTTCAGTAGTCGACTTTCGTTTGATTGTACTTTTATTTCTTAGGAAGCTTCTTGTCTTTACAGTTTGAAATATTTATCGGCTATTCAAGAAGCGAGTGACGAAACCCATCTGCTGGCTAATTCTTCGTGCTTTTACAGTTGGTCCCCGAATTCGTACTGAGGGTCCCAGTAGTAGTTCTCGTCAAAAAGAGGAAGTAGCTTTTTGGTGCCGTATTGTCTGGGATTACTTCTCCCTTTTCCACTCGAGTCAAATCAAGTGCCGCACGTGGTCGGCTTCATTTTTTCCTTAGAAATAAATTTTTATATGTATTCTACAACCACAACCGACTGGGCTGAAAATATGCTTTTGATGTGAGTATTAATTTTTGCCTGGGTACTGTATACTAATGTTTTTAGTATTCTTTTAAACAACTTACTTGAGTATTAATCCTGAATTCCTTTAAGAATAAATCTTCGTTATCATCTTCAAATTTGGGACGGATATTTTTGTTTGGACTTAAATAATCTAACATCTGTCTTCTACGGTTACTGAACTGCTACTGACCATCACTGTGAGTATTTTTCTGTTTTTAGATTTAGTGAAACACTTGGTTTTAGGAGTGCTACAAAGGCTTTAACGTAATGAAACCTATGCAAGCGATGTAGGCGTGTCACAGATGTACGGTCTATAATGTATAGAAGAGTTAAAATTCAAAAAATTCTTGGGACAATAAAAAATCTTTCCTCTTTCTGCTGTTTATACAACGTTTCAACCAATATATTCTCCCTTCGTCCGGTGTAATATGCACCTCCCTAAGAAAAGAGATTTTCTTCTCTTTCTTCGCTAGCACAAAGTACAAACGGTATCAAACCGAAATTTATTTTGATATGGAGTTGTTCTCTGATCTTTTTACAGAAACAAATTTCATGTTCCTTATTTTTGTCGGGTAGCGGAAACCACCACGGTTTGATCTACCTGTTCGTCTATCTTAAACTGCTTTTTCTACTAGCGAAGAAAGATATCATAACGAAAGACTTTCCTTCTCGGTCGAGTTGGTTGCGGCTCTAGAATACGCTGACTGCATCTCTGCAGTGGAGTAAGACCAGACCCCTCCCAACGAGTGTCCCAGGTATGATACTAAACCATCTGATGGTTAGACTCCAGTCCTGGAGCTTTGGGGAATATGGAGTATACCTTCATTATCATTACACCCAGTTCCTCTATGATTTGTTATGGTCCCATCTCTGGGTCAAATAGAACTGTTCACTCTTTTACTAGGGATTATTATTAATATCAAATAGAATTATTAGTGTTGAATAGCAATACTTAAAATCATTTGACTGTATGCAAACAATAAATAGCAATACTTGAAACCATTTAACTGTGTGCAAATAGAACTATTAGTGTTAGATAGCAATGTTTGAAACCATTTAGAACTATTGGTGTTAGCAATACTTAATCTTTTAACTGTGTACAAGCAAATGATTAACATTAAATAGAATTATTAATGTTAGCTAGGAATACTTGAAAACATTTAACTGCGTGCAAAGAAATAAGCTCTGGTTCGTTTAAAAATAATGTTATCTCCAGACTATTTGCTTACATATATATATATATATATATATATATGAAGTATTTGACATTTAGTAACCAACAAGGGTTTTTATGGCATAAAACGCCACCAAACTAAACCCATTTATGGGTCAAATAGAACTATTCAATCTTATGATAGGGATTATTATTATTACACAGAATTGTTAATGTTAAATAGTAATACTTAAACCCATTTAATTAGGTGCAAGCAAATGAGTACGAAGTTGAAAAAAATAAAGTTACCTACAAACTATTCATTTGAAAATAATATACATATATATATACAAAGAAGATTTGTTATTAAATGACCATCAGGGGTTGATATGCCATTAAACCAAATAACATCACCTTACTTAGTCTTTTCTTTCTTTTTTTTTTTTACTGTCTCACTGGTCCTGAAATCTAGTTTGGTCGGGGTGCAACTCGTGCAGCCTGTCTTGGGTAGGAATAGTCTGGTGGAGTCCATACCTTTTCAGATCTATACCGGGTTTGAATTCAGTTTTCCTTCTCCTAAATCGGTTGCTATACCAAAGTTTAAGAGCCCAGTCTGCCCTATCATTTACCAATAGCAAGAGGGAGAATAGTTGGATTCGTACCTTTCTCAAGAGTATTAACGCTATGAGAAATGCAAACAACCTCGTTTCGGATTTGAACCCTGGGAGCCAAGTCCACTTCCTACGATGATAACCGTTACACCACGCGCACCTCTTTCCTTAAAAAGAATCACATATAAGGAAAGCCGGAGAATGTACCGACCGAAAAGACGGGTGAACCACAGAAACAAAAAATTGTTCAATTTGTTTAATTAATTTCACATGGTAGTAGGATGTGACACAAGATCAGTTTAAAGCAAAAACTTCCAAGGAAGTGTCCATACCAGACAGACAATAATAAAAATTGTCCAATTCAGTCTTTGAATGTAATAAACATATTCTTAACATATAGAAACAGAAATAAGTCATTTTCTTTTCTTTTTTTTTTTAACTTACCTTGCTTTCTATTTTGACGTACTTACCTTTTTTGTCATTTTCTTGAAAACCAGCGAAAAAGTAGCGTTACTAGTCTTACCTGTAATGATGCAACTTTTGATGAATCAAAGCGCCGCAACCCGACCCTCTGTCTCGTGTGTTGCTGGAGAGTCTCGGCTTAAGTTGGTAGAGACAAAGACGAGATAAAGAGATGACGACGAGTTCTCAGAAAATAAAAAAGCAGACACATGGTCACAAAAAAAACCCCACTCACTTTATTATTTTTGTTGCAACCTCCCCTTGGACCGGTCTCAATTCAAGAAGACGTTTATATTCTTGAGTCGATAAAATTCTTCAGGTGGGGGTCGGTTTCTCAAGCCCTGAAATTCAAGTCGTTCCTTGTCTCTCTGCATGTACTAACTGATTGACGGACTCTTCAAAAATCCCCAACCTTCGCGTGTGACCATTTCTCGCACCCACTGCGAGAATTTCCGTGATTAACCCCTTCCTGTCAGTCACAGAGCCGGGTACTAAGTTCTCCAGTAGTGGGAGATGGCTACTACATTACACTAGAATCAGAATATCTGCACTTTTTGCCCATCTTGATATTTCCAAATCAATTTTACAGTGCTTTACAAGCGGCAGAACACTGCCATACTGCCTCTAGATCAGACTTTTAAATAATTAATTTAATTAATTCTTAGAAACCTGAGCCCAACCCCTCACGTCCATGGACCTCTTACCCAGGGCTCCTGGCTGAAAATGTAAAATGATTGGCTGTATTGTTGCTTGGCAGTAGCGATGAACAAATGGCGGTTTCTCGGCCAGAGCACAGGCTGCTAAGGTATACGTACTTTTAGGTAGGGATACAAATACTAGTCGCTCTGGTTTTATGATTTGATTTTATCTACTTGCTTAAATGTTACAAAAATTAAAAAACCGCAAAACAAACACATCGAAAAAGTGTTTATTGTTATATATGATACTCCAAATAAAGATTTTCTATCACCAATTCTATGCAACTAGCCAACCAAACGATTACATACAGCAGTATGTATGACATAACTCAAGTGATACATAAGAAGAATATAAAGTGGTGTAATGGTTATCGTCGTAGGAAATGGACACGGCGACACGAGTTCAAATCCTGGACGAGACTGATTGCATTTCACATGGCACTAATACCCTTGGGAAAGGTATGAATCCAATTATTCTCCCTCCAGCTATGGGTAAATAGTAGGGCAGACTGAATTTCTTAAGCCTTGGTAAGGCAACTAGTCTAGGAAAAGGAAAACTCTGAATTCAAACCTATTAAAACTCCGCTTAAAAATTGATCTTGTGTCATATCCTGCCCGAGCGGAGGGGTTGGGTAAATATGATAAAGTCAAATCATTCAAGTCTCAAAAACCAAACTGAAAGTTGTAACTTATCTAAAGAAAGAAAAACTCTTTTTTTCCTGTAACATCCTCAATCATCTTTGATAAAGAAGATTTAGAATATCATCATTATTCTTTCCTTTTCTATGTGCCGTTATACCATATCTGAGACGAGGTTAAAGGAAGAATTAACTGGAAGTTAGCGTAAACAAGGTGCCTTCAACTCATGTCTTTTATAGAGAAATTAACATATAATGGTGCATTCTGGGTATCTCTCTGAATTGCATTTGGAGGTAAAGCTCCCGTTCTCGAACTTTGTAGTATATGGAGTCACCACTTTGTAACCATTATTCCCAGGTTCACTCTCATACAGAATGAGAGTACCTGCTAGGGTGCCATCTCTGGGTAAGACATATCTGAGATAATGTTTTAAATAATTTTGAACTGGCTCTTAAAATATTGAAATTGTAAGTATGAAATATTTACATGTTTAAAATTATTGTGACGATCCATTTTTGTACCATTAATAATTGGACATCATTCGGCATTAAATAACCCATTAAAGGTTGATATATCGTTCAAATCAACAAAACAATAGTTGATCTCTTAGAATCCTTAATTAGCCCTTCATCTCTGTATTATATATAATTGGAGAACATAAGTGTTAAACTGACTTTGGCATAAAATAACAGTAAAGCTTGACATGCCATAGAACTAACTAGACAACTAACGAAAATATAATGGCACGAGTAGTTAGTAACTAGAACTGAACGTCTTTCATTGTCCTCCTTTCAAACACGAAGTCTACTGTGTTCATTTATTTACACACATAAAACATTGAAATAAGACTTTGAAGATCACTTTGACCCCATGATGGGTCCTTCATGGAATTTCTCAGAGGACTGGGATTATTTTGCAGAATCAGTCTACTTTAAAAGAAACCCCTGGTGTACCAGACCAGGGTTTCTCAAATGTTTTGCATTCACAGAATCTTTGAAATTGAGCAAAACATTTTAGAACCTAAAAGACGTACTCTCGCGTCGATCTTGAGGTATGAGGATCCTACAGTTTAGCTAAAGACGAGAACCATTGTAAAAACTACACAAAGGATTTATTTATAGTGGTGAAGGGCTGTATAAGACAGCCACACTTTTTAGATGAGCTAATGAAGTACACCAATGTGCCACAAATTCTCCCAAATAATACTCCCTAGGTTTTGAATTCAGAGTTTTTCCTTCTCTTAGATTGGTTGCTTTGCCACAGCTTAAGAGACAGCCTATCCTACTATTTCGTTTACTTTTCCATTGTTACGCCACATACAATTCTTTTACTTCGTAAAAAATATTGAGTAATTCCATAATATTTTCTTCTGCGTAGCCTGGAAAAAATTGCACCAATAAATAATTTAACCTAGTTTGTTTAAGGTATATTTTCTAAAGCCAGAATGTTCATCTATTAAATAAAACATTACTTGCGTCTTGTATGATATTAGTTTATTTACGGTAAAACAGAAAACCAGGGTGAACATCCTCTAAGTGTGCTAATTCCATAGTTTTTGACAGGGATGATAGATAGATAGATAGATATAACTACCAATTGTGATGAACGTTCGATGAATCCTGGGAAAAAAAAACGATTCCCACAAATAACATAATATTGATCTACTTGAGTTACGTTTAGCATATATAGTTGTCATGACAACTGCAGATTGTGCCTGCTTTGGAGCCGCTGCAAATGTCACCATTACTACTACTATTATTAACAAGACTATGCAAGTACATGCAACTAGCCAACCAACCAACCAACTACCCACCCATACACACAACAGTATTCGCTGGTATGGCTCAAGTGATAAAGTAGAAGACTAAAAGCAAATAATTCAAGTCTTCAACTCAAAAACCAAACTGAAAGAGGTTGTTACTAACAACTAATATAAAGAAAGATCAATTGATTAATTAATTTATCAGCATATCAACTCGTATAAGGTTATTTTATGCCTAGAAGTTACGGAATCGCGTTCATTGTACGTCCATATTTGTATAGTTGTTTCTTGATAGTTTATTTATTTTTTGCATAGGGTCCTATCGAATATAAATAATTTTTAAAAAGATCTATTTGATCCATAGATGGGACTTTAACAGGTGCTACTATTCCGGTTAAAAGTGGACTTAGGAGTAATGACAATAAAGGTGTCTCCACACTTTCCCAGATTTCCAAAACTGGAGTCTCACCATCAGATGCAGTTTAGGTCATACCCAGGACACCTCATTGAAGGAGTCTTATCCTTTTGCAGGCAATACTTTAAGAGGATACATTTTACCTGAATGCAGATGATGCAGACAGTATATTCTAAGCCCAACTGATAGAATGATAGCTCTTGGGTCTTATATGCCAGGTTATCTGGCAAGCTAATGTTTATCCAGAAGGTACAAAAGACTAAAAAGTACTCATTTGCATAATTCAAAATACTTCATTTATTATTGATATCTGTCTTTGCGAATATAACTTTAGTCTCTATAATTTGGAATACCTCCTCAATGATGCAGTTTGCATTCTGGTCAATGGTAATATTCCAAAGTGAGTACTACCACTGGCAAAAATTATAGATATAACACTCTTAGAGGATGTTGTCACTTCGGTCTTTTTTATTTAGCAGTAAATAAACTAATTACAGATAAGATGCAAAATATTTTTCTTTAATAGCTGAACATTCTGGCTTCATAGAATATTCATTAAACAAACTAGATTAAGTTATTTAAATTAATGGTATAAATTTTTTCAAAACCATGTAGAGGAAAATATTAAAAAAAAACAATATTGAGGAAAAAATTATGGAATGATCTTGTGATTTGCATTCCTAAAACAAATCTCGGCAGAATCCCAGATATACAAATTGGTCTAGAGTTAAATGACAGTTCTTACAAACCTCAACAAGCAGTTGGGCATTTCTAATTGAAAGGAAATATGGCTCTGACAAAAGAACTGTCAATTGAAACAACAGAAAAGTTTGTAAAGCTCTTTCGAGAATCTATGCCAGTAGCAGTGGTTTGTGCATCAGAATATTTCTTATTAGTTGAGTTTTTCATGCCTAAATAATGTGAAGTATATTTTTTTACTTGTTGTGTTTTATTGAATTAAATATACCAGCACATTGGCCTAGCAGGTAGAGTTTTCACCAATGGTCCAGGAGACCTGGGTTTAATCCCAGGTCGCGTCATATCAAAGACTTTAAAAATGGTACTTGACACCTCCTTGCTTAACACTCAGTGATATAAGGTATGTATTAAGGGTAAAATGGAAAAATCCAGGGAAAGGAGTAGCCCCCTCCCCAACAGCTCAGTGTAGTAACTATTGAAAAGGGAGCCTTCTGGTCGCCCTCAACTACAGTCACCAACTTACTTATATCGTCATATTTCAAATTATCCTTACCCTGAGCAATGATGAGAATTAATGATAATGATTCAAGCGATGAATAGTTCAAATTTGGGATCTCTTATCAAAGACAAAAGCTGTAGTAAGGCCTTCTGCAGTCATCATCATCATCAAGATGTACTGACAGTGTGCATTCCCTTTACTCTATCTTGCCAATATCCCTATTGACAAGTTCTCAAGATGGGATCAACTGTTTGCACTCAGCTAATATGAGCATTTACTGATCAGCCAATACTGGTATGCTCATAGGTAGGATTCTATAGGAGAATGTTGTTTACGAGTTCATCTTTACTTGTTCAGTATGTCTTGTCTTATTTGGGTGGTTTGTAAGATGGGAAGTACCCCTGCAGTTGTTATCTTATAGGCTGCTGCTTCAAGGATAAGTTAAAAAAAAAAAAAAAAAGCATGCAACATTCTTGTGTAATTTCCATTTAGCTTTTTAAAATTCTTTCCATGTGGGTTTTTGGCTAGATATCATTTTTTTTAATCAAGCAAATAATGAAAGCATCTGCTGCTAAAAACAAAAATGAAACATTTTTTTAATCTATTAATATCATTTATTTCCAAATCACATCTTCATTTTGCAATATTCCACTCAGTACATAATACAAGAAACAATCTTTGATACTCAAGCCAGGCAAAAAAGGAAAACATGGTTTCCCTTTGCTTTTCCCAACTCCAAACAACAGAAATAATAAGAACTACATCCTTTTTGGATTAAAGCTCAACACCCATGCTTCTTTCTTTCTTTCATTTTTTTAATTTAAATACATATTTTTTTCTTTTTCTTCCTTTATATTCAAATGCTTATTTCTTTTTTTTTTCTTTTTCTTTTTCTTTCTTTTTATTCAAAAACTTATTTCTTTTCTTTTTCTTTTTTTTGTGATTTATCAATATTTTTCATCCTGAAAAGAATTAGTGAGCAAAGACTTTTGAGGTTATTTTGATTTCACTACCTCAGACCCACCTTATTTCGAAAACCTGTCCACAATACATATGCATATGTACATTCAATACACCTATATATACATACATACATATGTAGGTATGTAAATACATCCATGCAAAAACAGGTACCAAAGACAAGTGTAACACTTTACCAAAGTTTAACTTCATTCTTTGTACAAATCTTGAAGCATTTAATATTTCTGTTGACATACAAAATGCCTTTTCTGAATCAGCCTATTACAGTACTATTGTCAACTAATCTGTTTTACATCATAGGAGCATGTGTGTGAGTGTATATATTTTACATGCATTTGTGTTGAGTCCATTTTACATGCATTTGTGTTGAGTTCATTTTACATGCATTTGTGTTGAGTCCATTTTACATGCATTTGTGTTGAGTTCATTTTACATGCATTTGTGTTATGTACTAATCCATTTTACATCATATGTGTCTGTTTGTGTATATGTGCACATATGCATGAAATAATCAATTTCAAATATGTGTATGAATATGTAGATATGTATGTTAGCTAATCCATTTTGCATCATATATAAGCATATCCCTATGTATGTGTATATGAATGGGTATATGTACAAATTCATTTTATATCATGTATGCCTGTTTACTATTGTATGTGAAGTACTAATTTTACATCATATACCTGTATATGAATGCATATGGATATATGTGTGAACTAATCTATTTTATATTATATGTATTTATGTATATGAACTAATTCATTTTACACCCTTCACTTTTATCATATATACATATAAAATTGCTTGTTCCTTCTTTAATGTTAGAATCGATAAGTAAAATTATGCAATTTCTGAATACTAGATTTTGAATGAGCATGGATAGGATATTTAAAAAGATAGCTTTTAAATAAAGTTAATGCTCTTAATCCTATCTAAAAATATCAATGCAGTTAAAAAATTACATAAAATATACCTTTTAGCTTAAGTTCATTTACAAATATCTGGTAACCACTTGGGTTGTGGATATTTCTATCTTTCACTCTTATTTTCCTAAAGAGATATTCATAAACATTTGTTTGACTACGACAACATTCACATAAAACCGCATTTACAAACTGCTGATTATTTGATTTTAATGGCATGTCAACTTGTTGGGGTTATTTTATGCCTAGAGGCTAGGAAATCATGTATGTTCTGCATTTATATCTACATTTACATTTTTTTTAGTAGTTGTTTCTTAAGAGCTTTTATTTCATTTGACAATATGTCAAAATCCTCTGGAATTGTTTTCCAATAATTACATTATATGATATTAATCATGTTTGATTTTTATATAATTTGATTTCCTTTAAGAAAAACAAAATGTCATCCATATTAGCATTTTCAGATAAATTAAGTAAAAGTAAAGTTGGCGACCTTTAGTCGAGGGTGACCCGAAGGCTTCCTTTTCAATAGCTGCTACACCAAGGTGTAGGAAAGGGCACCACTCCATTCCCTGGATTGCGCCACTTTAGCCTTGATCCTCACCTTATAGTGCTGAGTGCTAAGCAAGGCGGTATCAAGTACCATTTTTTTAATCTTTGGTTTGACTCAACCTGGGATAGAACCCCGGTCTCCCAGACCATTGGTAAAGTTCCTTCGTATTATTTGCATTGAAAAACATTGTCTAACTAGAGCTAAATTTCCACATTCTATGAGAAAATGTTTAACAGTGTAAAAGTAAGTTGGCGACCTTAGTCAAGGGTGACTCGAAGGCTTCCTTTTCCATAGCTACTACACTGAGGTGTAGGGAAGGGTACAACTCCATTCCCTGAATTGCTCCACTTTACCCTTGATCAGTACCTTATAATGCTGAGTGTTAAGCAAGGCAGCACCAAGTAACATATTTTTAGTCTTTGGTATGACTCAACCTGGGATTGAACCCTGGTCTCCCAGACCATTGATGAACACTCTACTCATTAGGCCAGTACCATGTTTCAAATGTTATATACTGTAGTTGTTATTCTTGTTTGAGCATAAATGAGTGTGTAAATCTTGTGTGACCAACTCACAATTGGGATATATTGACTTATTCCTTTTTGGACTTTCTAAAAGCTGTTTTCCATCTCCCTATGATGAGTTTGATTAGAAAGAGTTTATTGTGTGTATTGTTATTGTTGCTATCTTGTAAGGAAGAGGAAAATCTGACACATCTTCTGTCCAAACAAATTTTCAATCAAGGAGTTATACCACGGAATTAGTTGCAATAGTGTGGTACTTGAAATAAAATGTCAATAGCTCAAATGGCCAGGCCACACACTCAAAATGGACCAGGATAGCATTTAGACAGATTCCACTTGAAAAATCAAACACCAAAAAAATACCTGGTGTAAAACAGTTAAAGGCAAGCCAAGAAGGATGAACATTACAAAGGGAAAAGCAGAAAGAGTAGTAAAAGTTTTATTTCCCCAATCAGGAAGAAGTGGACTAACAATAATACTGGGGTGAGTTAAAAATTTCACAATATTTGCATAGATGCTAGTTTCCAGATTAAACTCCAGGAACTTAAGGAAATTGAACTGATGCCACACACAGTATATAGTCTGGACTGATCTCACTCAGATTATTATGTGTGTCAATCCATAGCTCACTTCCTACACTCAAGACACCTCAACAACCCAGAGGAGGTGAAAGCTTCAGTGAAGGAGTTCTTCACCTCAAAAAGGACAAGAACTTTTATCAGCATAGAATCAAAGAAATGTCAGAAAGGTGGCTTCAGATGGTGCAACACGATAGCCTCTACTTTAAATGTTGGTCTGCTTTTCTTGTAACTTGATGAATAAAGCAAGTAAGTTACCAAAATATTGCAAAACTTTCAACTCATTCTAATGATGATGTGCTGAAAAAACTTACTAGGAATGGCTAGTGAGATAAGCAAACACATTTAATCATTTTATCAGGGCAGGTACTATTATCAACCCACTTGTAGGCACACTACCGGCTGCTTTTTTCTTAAAAACATTTATCAGATTTGATATTTGACATTTTGCACACTAAATCTGCCCTAGATTTTTAAGTTAGATTAATAATTCCTTAGCATTTCACAATTATTGAAAGAAAATAAGATAAACATTTTTTCTTTTTTATTTTATTTCGATATTGTCAAAAGAAACAATAAATGAATGGCATTTTCATTAGGAACTATTGTTCTTAATTACTGAACTGAGTTAATGGCTGCCTTCAGCAAGATTCTCAGTGACGCAATAGTCAGTGGCCCACACATCCACACCTATTTTTCCTCTTACTGACATGTGTACATAACTGAAATGCTTGTCTAGGTTACGATCTATTCCCCACCCAATACAGGAAATGTTTCTGTCATGTTGCAGATTCTTTAGAAACATCTTACAATAAATGTGTCTACATGCAGGACTATATATATATATATATATATATATATATGTGGGTGAGTGCGTATTGAGAGTCACAGATAAGTTATATGCATATATGTAAATAATTCATATTCCCTCTTGGGAATAGATTTGTATGTGTAATTTGTAATTAGAAGACAGATTGTGCACATATGTATATATATATATATATATATGTGTGTGTGTGTGTGTTGAAATAGAGAAAAATTGTATATCTTCATATGTTCAAGGGTAAACAATACATTTACATTCATAGATAGATAGTAAAATGTCATAGATATATGTGAACAGAATGAGATTGTGTGTGTGTGTGTGTGTGTAATAGGGTATCATATTTTTCAAAATGTTCTGAGCTGAAAAGTGCAGACGTGTCTACGTAAGATCACAGAATTTACAATGGAACAAGCAAGAGGCTGATTCAGGGCAAACATAGGAAATACAAAAAGAAAAAAGCCAGTTGTCAACAACAGCAACAACGATTTTATGTTGATAAAACCAAATAAACAAATCTCATCATTATCATCATCATCATCATAATTATAAGTTAAATCCAATTCTTGTGACAGGAAATAAATATCTTTAAAATACAAAATAATAGAATAAATTAAAAACAAGCTAACAAAATCATCCAATGTTACAAAGGTGTAGTAATAATAAATAGACATATAAATACAAACATATAATAAGCATATGTATGTATAACAAACAAGTGGTAAAAACATTTAAAAATAACATTTAAAGTAGGTTTACAATCTTCCCCCTTTTTTCTCTTCATCATACTTTTTTTTGTATTTTTGTGCTTTTTTTTGTCTTTTCCTCATTTTTATTAGAAATATTTGTTTCTTGCTGAAACGTGGGATAATCAAAATAACATAGACTGTGTGCAACTACAAAAAACAAAACTTCCATAGAAATGGAAAAAAGAAAAAGAAGCAAAATTTAGTGTCCAATATAATCATGTCATGGAGGAATGCAAACTAAAAAAGCCAAAAACTAAAAAGAAAACATATATATATATATATATATATATATATATATATATATATATATATATAGTTCAGGTGTATGTAGATAGCTACAGATAGAGAATATATATATATATTTATAGGCTGGGAGAGAACTAATAGGTCTATGTTGTTATTAACTACCCTATTACTTCACCCCAATTTGTGTATATATATATATAAGTACGGAGATGTAGAAATGTATAAAGATTTATAGAGTCCCTAAGCCCAATAATCTGAAAGTGTATTGTTTATTGTGCAATATTATTAACTAATTCAGTCAATACAGAAAACTGATTAAATGTATTTCTTTAAAAATCACAACAGATGCTTTCTCTGTTTTTGTTTTTGGTTTTTTGGTTGTTTTTTTTTTTTGTTTGTTTGTTTTGCACAAAGTTATAATATTGTGCAATATCTTTTTGAATTATTGAAAAACTCAACTTGTCAATATACTGCACAAAATAAGATATTCTACCTCTGTCCCATAATAGGTGTTACATCTGTATACACATTTCATACACTAAATGTGACAACTATTATGAGACAGAAGTCATATATAATAATATTGTGTAGAGATCTGCTTCATGAGTTGAATGTTACAATATAATCAATAAAACAGATAAAAAGAACACTAACCAAAGTATTGCCAAGCTGACCAAGCCTACATAGTAGAAATTAGGTATAATGGATTTTGGAAGCATTCTGGTGAACTGACCACACTGGGTATGGCGTGTGAAAGATTTTTCCCAAGGTCAAGATGGCCGCTCCAAAACTTAAACATAATTACCAGCTAAGCCATGCCATGCACCCCAATTCAATCTATATAGTAGCAACTATCATTCTGATACCCAAAACATGGGATACATAGAATCTACAACCAAAGGGAAGGAATGGGATGTGTTGCATCACATCTAGAATCCAGTTGCAAAACCAGGGGCATTTCGAACATAGTTTAGGAACATTGATAAATAAACAAGTACATATCAGTAGGTATGTATGCAGGTATACAGAAAGGTAGAACACCCAATTGGGTCATGCACTGCCATGTATACATGGTCACTATCCAAAGAATAGTAAAAAGAAACTAGTTCTAGATAAACACAAATGTATACAGCAAAGAATGTGTCAACATACATATGTGTATGCATGTCTGTGTGTTAACATTCATGCATTCATGACACAAAGGCCAATTTCACACACACATATAGCTATATGAAGATTTATGAGGAATTATTACATTTTACTACACGGACACCATATAACATGAAATTTTAGGTACCAGTGTGTTATACAGCCATAAATATCACAAAAAAAATGTTTTCACAGTTATTATTGGTCAGTCTGCATTTGGCCAAAACTGGACCTAACATTCCTCATGTTAATATCTAATTTTTCCTCTTTTTATATATATATATGTGTGCATCAATAAGTCTGTAGTCTAATGAAGAAAAACAAACATTTGTTTTACACAGTAAAGATTTATTTTTCAACATACTCTCCTTCCTTGTTACTGCACTTAAATAAACATTTATCCAGTATTCACAGAGATAAAAAATATTATACATAGAAAATTTTAGATCAAAATTCAAGTGATAAATGTGTCAGGCTACAGACTTATTGATATAAAACCATATATATATATATATATATATACTAAAATGAAAATAAGTTATTGTTTGCAGCAGAAATCTAAACAGCAAAAAAACATCTTAAGACATCTACTTTCATCAAAATATTTATTACACACAAACATACACACACACACATACACACACATGCAAACATATATATATATATATATATATATATATATATATATATATATATGTATATGTATATTAGTGGGTAAGTAAGATACTACATGCATATATACCAAATATAAATGTTAAAAATTCACTATATTAAAGAGAAATAATTTTAGTAATAATATAATTTACCAGTAATAATCTTTTAAAGTATTCAACTGCTGTCTACAGTTTTGAGAATGACCATGAACATTTTGAGAATTCTTCTGACAATTAATTAAAAAAGTAGCCCACATCAAGCAGTTGTCAAGGAGATGTATAAGCCAGATTCCCAGGGAATTTGACTCATAATGGCTTCTCCATCTCAACAGAAACAAGGAGCACAAAATAATGTTCTGTGAGATAACTCCTCATAAAAAAAATAAAAAAACAAAAAAAGTGACCTGAATGATGGTCCCTTTCCTAATTTAGGGGCATATTATACACCTGAAGAAGGTTGAAAAATGAGTTTAATTGTCTAAAGAATTCTCTGAATTATGTAAATGCCAGTTGGCCAGTTTGTATTTTTATATGAAGTATACATTTTTAGAAAATATTAAGAAGAATATATGAGAACAGTAAAACTTAAATTCACTGTCCCATGATAGCTGTTACATTTTATGTATAAAATTTATATGCAAATGTAACAACTATAATTGGACAGAAATAGTAATAAAAGTAGTACTACCTATGTCCAATAATAGTTGTTACATTTAATGTATAAAATTTATATGCAAATGTAACAACTCTAATGGGACCTAGATAGTTTTCAGTTGGATCATCTCAAAATGCAAAAAAAAATGTAAATATTTCTATCTATGATTGTTATTTTTTGGAATTATGTATATATATTTGTGTGTGTTTAATGCATGTAGAAATGAAGTTCTTATATATGTGAGAGCACTCAGATCTCATACCAAAAAAGAAATAACAAAAAACTTATATGTGATACAAGTCAGGTTTGTAGTGAAAAACACAGGTTTTGTTTTTTTTGTTTTTTTTTTGTTCTTATTTCTTGTTTAAAAAAAAGGTGGGGACAACACATGAAAAAAAATGTAAAATTTGTCTATTTTTTATACCCCTAAAAGTGAATATACAAGCATCAGTAAATACAATAAATAATTTTGCCAAACATAATATGAATACAAGCAAAAAGATCAGGAGAAAGAGAAAGAACACCGAGTTCTTGTAAGAACTGCAGCATTGCATTTATCACAGCAGTCCACAAAGCAGGCACCCCTCTAAAGGGTCTTGTAGTATAATAAGCCTGTAGTTCCTGCAATAACAAGGAGTATATCTTTGATCACTGACACTGACATAACTTCACCATTCCTAGTACAGCACCATATTACCCAGGTAAGCTCATAGCTTAACCAGCACCAAATTATGATATCAATCATTTTTTTTTTAAATCTCACCAATGTTGACCACCAGAACTGACCATGGATAATAAATGTCTAAAAAGACACCCCAGAATTCTAACATGCTTTTCAGATAGGTCCCCCACTTATTAACAATAGGTAAATAGTAATTTGTTTTTAAAGCCTATGTACAACTTAAAAGCCTTCAATTTTTTTAATTTCAATTAAAAACAAAAAGTAAAAGCACATTCTCTAATGTTTTCTTTTACTATCATTATTCAACTTTTAAAAAATGAAGTAATTTCACTTATTTAAATATTTTTTGGCAAGGCTTAATTTTATCATCACCTCTAAGTTAGCCATCTTCAAAAAAAAAAAAAGAGAGAAAAGATAAAAATAAATTTATGAGTAATGACTTTCTTGATGAATTTCAGGAGTTACTCCATAAATTATTCAAACCAGAATACTCATACTTTTTCATTTTCAATTATATTTCAAATGATGATCTTACCAGCAGTCATTCATATGGACTATGAGAGGGGGATACAGAGAGTGCATAGCACTGAAATTTTGAAGGGCCAAGGAAGGCCCAAGAGGGGTTTTTTTTTGGTATTATATAATATATAAAGGCTTAATCAGTTTTCATAAAATTTCTTTAAAAAGAACTGGAGAAAATGTGATATAAAAATTGTTTTCTTCAGATTTCTTAATATACACGGATATAAAGAAAATAAGAAAACATCAAAATTTCATAAAAACTGTGGAATGTAAAAAAAAGATTCTTATTTGTATTTCTTTTTCATACTTTACAGAATTTAGATTTTAATTAAGGTTTAATGTTTCTTTTGTAAGTTGTAACTAAATTGCAAACAGGCTGTCTTTGGACTTGTTCTAATTGTATAACAAATTTTGTATATTTTATCAATAAATTCATTTTTGAATGATTGGTTCGCTTACTTTGTTTTAATGGCATATCAACTTTCATGGGTTATTTAATGCCAAAGTTATCCTTGTAGAAGAACAGCAATGATACTATTGAACCCATAGCTCGTAGGATGAGGATGTCCAAAGTGAAAGAAATAACATAATAGGAGTTTGAACTTGCTAACTTTGAGGGCACAGCATTTTTGGGTGAAGATTTGTCAGTCATTATTAAAATATTTAACTAGTATTTTTCTTCATCTTAATTTTTGTTGCTTTTTTATTTAATTGGTTCATTATCTTTATGACATCATATTGGAAGCATAAGGAATAAGTTTTAGGTGAAATTTAAATTAACATACTCTTTTTGCCTGGGAGGAGTTTAGTTTTCTTAAATAACTGCCTTTACCACTTAGCTATGAGAGCAATGGTAATAAAATCAACACTCAAAACCAAATGAAACTCAAGAATGCAAATTTAAAACCAGGAGTAAAAGATACTCTTCAAATAATAGAATTAAAAAAAAGCAATACTTCTACTTAGGCATCATTATCAATTGTAACAAATATTTTCTTCATTATAATTTTGATTATTTTTTTCATCACATTTCACTTGAGTCATTATCTCTACAACAACTAGGAAACAGCAAACATCTCTGACAGTTTGAATAAAAAAATTGATAAAATCTTCCATGATATTATAAAATAATGTTCAAACATATATTGTTTATATTGTTTAACTCTTTTCATTGTTTATTGACAAATGCAATATATCCACAGGATGTTTAGTTGCACACTTCTTTTCTATTCCTTACCATAGCAAAAGAATATAATGTGGTTTAAAGAGAGAAGTATGGGTTTTTTTTACAATGTGTATATCTTTATTATTAAGTTACAAATGTGAAGTAAAATATTCTTCTCAATGGTTACATATATTTGTTTAATTTATTCCACGTATTTTCTTGTATTGTATATATATATATATATATATATATATATATATATATATATATATATATATATATATAGTTTGCTATGTCTATAGAAAAAGTGTTCACTATCGGTAACAGAGCATATGTAAACCTAGGTTAGAATAGTGTAGACACAAAGTCCGTAGCATTTGGTGATGGCCAGTTTCTCACCTATGCAATTATCAGACCTTTGCATAGGTAAGAAACTGACAGTTGCCACACACTCTTAATTCTGTCTTTGCAATTTAAACTTAGGTATATATAACTCATGAATAAACAACAAAATGTCATATTAAACTTTAATCCTTCATGGTTATTTCTAATTAAATTATAGAATTTCCACAGGTTTCACTATTAGGTTGGTGCATTGCCTTTTTTGTTATTTTAAAATTCAAAGCAAATTTTAGAATAAGCAATTGTTTATGTTCATTTAAAAGCTTCTCTTGTGAAATTTCTTTTCCTTATGCCCATAAATTATTATTATAAAAGTTGTAGAGTATGGAACTGCTCATTTCATGAAGCTGCAAAATGTACATGTTATCCAGTAGTTTGGCAAAGAATGAAAAGACTATTTCCACCTTTTTGGCACTGAAGGTTTAACTTTCAGTGGAAGTGGAAATGTGGGATATCTTATTTTATTTTATTTTTGTATTTCATTATTTGTTTTATTTTTATATCTTATGATTTATTTTATTTTTCTATTAAATGGCTTGTTTTATTTTTATTTTGAATATTATTAACTTATTAATTGCCACATGTGTAATTTACCATTTCACAGATTTCAATCTGCAAACCTATACAAATGGTTGAGTTTTCACAGTTTATTATCTATTTTAGGCAGTCAAATTAAAAAAGAAAAAAAAATTCAAGTGAGTTCATTCTATAAGTTCAAAATGGGATATAAACCAGTGGAAACTGTTCATAATATCAACCAAACCATTGATGGATGTAGAGCCTAACATTGGTTCAAAAAATTTCGTGATGGAAACAAGAGCCTTGAGATGGACTGGGAATTTCTTTCTGTAATTGTCAACAACTAATTGAGGATCATTACAGAATTGTACCATGGAAAACAAACTTGACAGGTTATAAAAACAAGGATGTGGATACTGGTTTGAATAATTCACAGAACAGAAATGATATTTCATCTCAGAACTTCAGCAAAGATTTTAGAAATATGATTTTTTTAAATTTTACAATATGTATATATGTAAGATAAAAAGGCATATCCTTACAAGGAACTGTTTGCTACATTTTGCACAGATTTTTAGATTTTTTTACTAAATTCTTAAAACAGTTTATATCTTGATAAAGTTGAGAAACCACTAGAATCAACAAGGGACTTTGTTGTTAAAGAGAAATACATGAAAGTATTCTAAATCTGTTTCAATCATAGTCAAGCTTCAAGAGTTCAAGATTTGATCATTTTATGGGATTTTTTTTTCATTCAGCTCATGAGTTTTTAACTAGTCTTTGCTTCATCTTATTATTGCTTTTAATCACAACTTTCTAGATTAAATATTCTCCAATTGTTAAAAAGGAATGATAAGATAATCAAAGCAAGAAAAAAAATTAACAAATGATGGTTCCTTTCAAAATTCAAGAACAAATACAAGTCTAATTTATAGTTGTTACCTCTAAACCCTTTAGAGGCCAGTAGGTAGGCTCTCTCAGAAATTAGTAGTGGCACATAGTTTAATAGGAAACACCAAAAAATCCATTTGTTAATGTTATGTCATCAACAAAACAAGTGCAGACAATTATCCAAATGATAAATTGTCAAATTATAACCTCTTTTAAAGTTTTTGAATTTAGTGCATAAAACATATATGTAAATGTAATAACAAGAGATAGTGTTTTTTTTAAATTTACATTTGTATCAAAGAAAAGGATACTTCTTATTTTCTGTTCATCAAAAGCAAGAAAAACACATCCAAGTCCAAATGTGAAATGCTTGACATGCAATTTTCAAGGACAATGTAAATAGAGGAAAAAGAATAAATAAAAGTTAAAGAATACATGTTAATAAATTTTTAAAATGGCCAGCAAATTTTAATCAATTTTGAATATTTGTAATAATACTTCAGCTTTCTGTTGCTTATTCATTAACCTTTGAATAGCTTGCATCAGTAAGAAACTTTTTGATCACACATGAGCATGTTTACAGACCTCCTCCTTAATAACAACATTTTTTTATTATTGCAATCTGAATGCTTTATTTGGCCTGTTCTCCAACTATCATAAGTTGACGTAGTATAAATTTTATCTCCTCAATTGAGAATTCTGAGTATTTCTTAAAAGTCAAATTATTTTAGAGTAGAAAGTTAAAATTATATCAGGTGATTTTGACCAGAGAATATATCAATCAAAACATTAAATAGAAAAAAAAAGATGGAAATATTAGTCTAAAAAGAATAAATATGGATTGTAGATTAATTTTTGGTGAACCCAAGAATAAAGAGGTTTTATGATCAGCAGTTTCAAAATAGTGCAGATTTTTAGAAACAAGAAGGTATACTAATTCCAGGGCACTGTTTATTCTAGACTCTTAGGGGGTCAGGCAAAGTTTAAAGGTACAACATCGGAGTGGTGAAGAAGAAGAAGAAGAAGAAGAAGAGGGTCAGTGTTCAGTGATATCCCACAAGTGCTGACCAAATGTTTCAGTTTTGTGAAGATTGTCTACTACAAGATGAGAGAAAAATTGCAAGGAACCAATAAATAAACATTTTTTAATTAAAAAATAATAATTTTTAAAAATAACAACAAAAAAGAACAAGTTCCAACAATCTCTGTAAATTTAAGGCCTAGGTTGGCTCTTTTCTAAGACATATACAGAAAACAAAGTTATGGGGAAAATATGCATAAACAGCCATATCTATTGGTGTACATATGCACATATTGAATATATATATAAATATGCATGTTTGATTAAAGGCCATGGGCATGGAATGTTTTTATTTTTGATCATTTTTTTATCAATATTTCCTGTTTTTTT
Source organism: Sepioteuthis lessoniana (assembly GCA_963585895.1). Classification (NCBI taxonomy): domain Eukaryota; kingdom Metazoa; phylum Mollusca; class Cephalopoda; order Myopsida; family Loliginidae; genus Sepioteuthis; species Sepioteuthis lessoniana. The sequence goes on from OY757915.1 coordinate 82,487,922, forward strand.
ATAAGAATGAATATTTGTAAGTGGTTATTGAACTGTCCAAATGCTTTTGATTATACACTTTTGACTATTTGTTCAAACCCTTATCAAAATACAAGGTTAGGGAGAAAAACTGAAATTGATTTCTTTTTTTTTAATTTGATTTTAAAATTTCAATGCTGTTTGTGCTTTATGTTAAGTACATAAGGCAACACATAAGCAAATAGCTGAAAATAGTTATTTACTAAGCTTAGCTTAGTTGTGGTACAAGGCCAGAAGTATGGGAACCCATTGAGAACCAAACTCACTAACAATGGTCTACTAATCAAGCTTGTTAACCATTACACCACATGATGTGCCTAAATAGCTGAAAGCATTAATCAAAACTTTTGAATGGTTCTTATATATACAAATCAATATTCACTTGTATGGAAAAGGGTTAAGTATTCTTCAAGCCTTTATACAAACATGCATCAATTGAGGAATGCTGTCTCAGTACATATTATAAAGATATATACATTACAGTAAAATATTGCAGACATTTTTTTTCAACATTTTTTCAAGTCACAACTTCTACATCAAAGTGGTTCTCAGTAAACTGAGGGGGTTGGACATTACCCCATGACACCTATTACTCATCAAGGTAACTAATTTTAAAATGTATATATTTTTTTAATCCATTAGTATCTGAAGTGGGTCATATACAATTAAATTAGTCACTTTCCTCAGTATACCCTTGTGGGGATCTGTTTTAGATATGAGGGGTTACCCAAAAGTTGACAGGTTGCCCTATCCATTTGACAAATTACTTAGCACTTCCCAATTTAATCCACTCAAAATATTTGACAGATAATCCAATTAGGATAACTTAAACATTCCTTCTGCACTTGAATATGTTTTTAGATGTAAAATATACCCAAGGATGATTTGAGAACAAAATGGTTGAAACATTTTTTTATACAGTAATTCTGCAGTATTTCCCTAGGAATGTAAGTTGTTTGTCATGTGAAAAAGGGAAAAATGATATTTATGTATTCAAAAAAGGAAAAAGAAAGAAAGAAAGACAAGGAGTCTGCTTTCTGACCTTCCCCACTTGATACTCCACTCTCAGTAGAACTTTACCCCTCATCTTCCCTCTTCTGCCACTGTAACCTCCAAATATTTGGACAGAAGAACAAGTCCATTTTTTTCTTAACAGTTTGACCCAAATTCACTGATTTTTCTTTCAGATTAATTTTTAGCATTTTCTCAATACATTTTTAGTGAATTTCACACATCTCTTGAAATCTCACCATCAGTGACCTTCAATACATATATAACAAACATTATAATATTGAGATCATTGGTACCAATTAATTTTCATTATCACTTTTGTCTCATAAAAGTTGTTACTTTTGTATATAAATTTCATATACTAAATGTAACAACTAATATAGGACAGAGGTAGTATGTTTTTGCTTGTTTTTATATTTTCTGCTGAATTTTTATTAAGTCAGGAACATTACCATGTTGTTTTTAAGCAACATATTTTGAATGCTGTCACCAGATCAATCCTAATTATTCATTTCCTAAGCTTAGTTTAGTTATGGCACAAAGCCAAAAACATGGCTAACCCAGCAAGAATAGTTTGAGAGCTCAGCTATTACAGCCTAATTAACTTCTTTGAAAAATGTTCAAATAAATAAACATGATAGAGTAAGCAATAAATGAAACAATTGTATAATTTGTTCAAAACCATTTTTTTTTTTTTCGGTGGAGTCATCTTTACCAAAAATTTCTTTTTTTCTTTTTAGGTATATTTTTATAATCTAAGTAAAGGTAAAAATGTTTTTCGATACCTTTTGTTTCCTTTCTGTTTTTGTTGTTTTTTTTAAGGACACCATTTAAAAATGATTTTTCTCTTTTTTTTTTTTCGTCTTGTGTTCACACAAAGAAAAATATATTTTACTTCATATGTGTCATTTTTTATTCACATTAGAAAAAACACAAGTCATCCAAACCATTGACTCTTATCATAATCTGTTAAAAATGAAATTTTCTTTTAAAAATCAAAACATTCCTGCACATCCCAGTATTCTTTCAGCACAGAGAGATGTTTTAATGATCAATTATAAATGAAGAACTCTTCACAAAAGAAGGGAGAAAAAACATTTTCATTATGATGATTTTTTTTATCTTTGCATTTCACTGATGCAAATACCTCATTTATCCAGCAATATAAAATTCTGCAGTCATGTATTATCAGAATTAATTGTTCACTTTTTTTTATTTATTTATCATAAGGTTTAACCACCAGGAGTTCAAATCAAACCTCTTACAGATTCACAAATCCCATCCTTAGAGAATAACAAAGAGTGTAACATTTTCTCTTCTTTCTTTATCATATCTGTAACTTCTACTAACGTCAGAGTGTAGTATATCTACACCCTGCCTAGGATCACTGAATAGTATTTATACTATGGAAATCTTAGTAAATAAATTACAAAAAAATAATTTAAATTTAAAATAAATATCTCTATATATTTATACATCTGTTTTTTTTATGTATTCATTTTTGAGAAAATATCAAATTTTATACTTCTCAAAATAATATCTGTTTTCATTTACATATTTTGATTTTTAAAATATCTTTTGAATTCCATAGGTACAGATACTACACTTTTATCCTAGGCAAAGGTGCCAGAAAATTATACTTTCTTCCTAGACAGTGGGCACAGATACTACACTCTGATCTTAAGTAGAAGTGATACTTTGATCACAGGCAGAGCATACAGATACTACACTCTGATCCTCGGCAGAAGGGTCAATCCATAGATCAATAATCCACTCATTTCCTATAAGAACTTTGCTACTAAAAATAATAATAGCCCCATTAAATTTAGATAAGCTAAATGTGTATAAATAACTCTGTAGTATTTGTCTGTGCATATATATCTGTAGCTGTTTCTGAATAAGTGTGTGTATGGATCTAGTAGATGTAAGCACAAACATCTGGGTGCAGTAGCTTGTGACTGTGTTAAAACATCAGAAACAAATGACTATTCAACCCCCTAAAGAATTGAGAACTTCAACATAGTGACATCAGTGCATAGATGACAATACTTCAAACTGTGCAATACATACAAAAGAATGCAGGTGGGTTCTACATAAAACCAACATTACAAAGAGACAAAATAATTAAACAAAACAAAGAAAAAACACAACAAAAAAAACAGAAATGTACAAATAAAAATCAATAAATTCTTCCCTCTCTCTCTCGCTATCTTTTTATCTTGTTTTTGTTCTGTTAAAGAAAATAAACCCAGAAATGTTTCATATCAGTAAAGTCAAGCCCAATTCTTCATAATTCCTAGTTCAAATATTTAACTAACAAATAGAAGCTTCAGAAGGTCATACTCTCCAGGCAACATCTACTCCTGTCATCTAAAAGGGGTTGAGGCAGGTTCATTGCTTGATGCCTGAGGCACCTCTAAAAAAGAAAAGCCAAAGGAGCTAAGATATTTTGTCTTGCACACCAGTACACAAGAAAATCCCTGTTTTAAAAATTACTTTGTGTCAAACCTGTTTATAGTAGGAAGACAAAGTATATAAGCTTAACTGACAGACAGTGAAAAAAAAAAATTTTTAAATACCATTAATTTTTGGATAGTTTTTCTTTCATCTTATTTTTTATTGCTGTATCTATAATAATGGATGTAAGTTCAGATCTTATCGACAACTTCTTTCCAATTTGTGCTGCATAATTAAAGATTGTAGAATAAATATAAAAATGATTTATATACAGCAATAAAAAGCATCAAAAAATGATGAAAGAAAAAAATGGCAAAAATCCACTCATAGAAAATGCAATATCTATCTTCTAAAGATGATATCTCTTTCTTCACAAATTGATACAAATTTCCACATATTAATACAAGATCAATCATCTAATATGGAATCTAACATGTGAGTCAAGCCAAAAAGTGCCTAGGCACAAAAGTTAATTTGACCCTCCCATTAAAGTGCAATGGAAAGGTGCTGTTCCAGAGTTGAAATCTCCAGAACCAATCTCACCTCATCTTTTTTGCTACATCCTACTCAAAGATGAAAACACAACTGAGGAAGAACAGATACTGTACTTAGATCCCATCTATTTTCTAAGTATAATCAACATATTTTGTTTGTTTACTTGCAGGCTTCGATATATATGCAGATTTATATTGAAATTCTTTAGGATTAGATCATGTAGACTTTTTAAGTGCACATTTTGATTGCCTTCCATTTAACCATCTCTATTATAAGGATTGGATTATTGCATATTCCTGTAACACAGCAAAAATGGCTTTTTGTTTGCACAATAGTCCTAAATTATTTGTAGAGAAAAAAGCAATTTCCAATACAATTTGCAACTTAACAATTATAGTATTGGGTCTTCATTTGCACTCACCCCACTCATTATAATTTCTAAATAGAAATAACAATTAAATGCTAAATAGAAAGTACTTCTCTTAATTCATTTGCAAATAATTATAAATTCTATAAATACGATGTGATTTGAAGATGGCTTTTAAGTAAAAAGAAATTATTTTGTTTGTTGATTTGATATACTTTCAGTTCCTACTTTCATCTGTTCTATTTGATACGCAGGAAAAGTTATGTTTTGTTTGTTTCCATCTTATATGGGAATTCTATGGTGGTTTGTGTCTTCTGTGAGAAACATTTTCTTTCATTGACATCTTATGAAACATGATGTTAGAACTAAAAGTATACCACAAATCAGATATAAAATCTATAATAAACTTTATTGATCTATTTAAGATTCAACAATGATTGTGAATCTGGTTCCCTATAACAAATGATTCCAGTTGGGCTTAATAACTCCACAGACCTGATCTGAGGGTCATATTCATACCTATCGAAGATTCTACAGATCAATGAATCTGAAGACCCTGCAAAAAATATTTTAAATTAGACCCATAACTTCTAAAGCCAGCCCTGAATACATGTTACCAGAGTTGTAATATTTACAAACATCATTCACAAATAATTATATTAAACAGATTAAATACAAGTAAAAAAAAAAAAACAAGAAAAGTGGCTTTGATGTAAATGAAATGACACACCTACAATAGAAACTATCTTGACAATCACAGGATTTTTAACTTTTGTGCCTAGGCACTTTTTGGCTTGACTCACATGTTAGATTCCATATTATAGACCAAAAGTATCCATGAAAGAAAAAGAGGAGGATAATTGACAAAGTGCTATAACTTGTTTTTCTTCTTTATCAGGAGAAGATTAGAAAAGTAGCCAGCAAGAAGCAGTACAGTCAACTAGTAAATAATAATAATACTTTAAACATTGGAACCAAATTTTAAAAAAGAAAAGAAAGCTTAAATTTAACAATAATCAAGTGAATCCAACCACAGAGAAGACCTGGATAAAAGTTTAAATACACTTAGAGTAATTAGTACACTGACTATATTCAATGACATATAAGACCTTCTAAACACTAACCTACAAGATACTCTATTTACATTTAACATTACAGTATTATAGAGTTAGACTAAATACAATTATTAGTAGTCTATGCCATCATTGTAAATTAGAAAAGGTTCTTATACACAATCAAATACAATAATTTTTTTTTACCAATAATTATCAATTTATGGTGATAGTAAAACCTCTATACATCTACAGCTTTTACAATCTTCAATATTTCTGCAATATAAACAGATATATTCCCATTGTTAACTTAAAATAACTCATTATAAAAGAACAGAAATTATTTGGAAAAATCAAGTTTCAAAAAATTGATATAATTAAAAAGAAGAAATAGAGAATAATCTGATATCAAACCTATTTTCTTCTATTATATAGACATGGATGTATTTCATTTTGAAACTTTTGTTTACATCAGTAAAAAAATAAAACCTATAGAAAAATAATTTTTAGAGTCAAACTCACTCATGATTTAAGAATAATATAAAATTTAACAAATAAATATAATATAATCAAATTTTCAGTATCAATTTCAGAATATTGAACTTATTTGCTTTGAAAAAAAATAATGGAAATATTTATTCTACATAAGCTATCAACTTATTTAACTTTCTGATATCTCAATAAATATCTATAGTAGCTTAAAGGCGTAGCATGTTAAAAAAAAACATAAATCCCTATAAAATTCTATATAACATAAAATAATTTTTCCTAATAGAATTTTCTCCAATTATTCTCTTTTTTAATTATATAAATTATATAAAAATCTGATTGAACTTTTCTTTGTGATTTAATTAGTTTTTGTCAATGGGTGTCAGTTTGTTGTTGTTGTTTTTTTGACAACTGTGTGATCAGGCAAATCTATATACAGGTTGATTACAATATAGAATAGTTGAAATAGAAAGAAAGACAAAAAAATGAAGAATTTGATGAGAATATTGGTCATAAGAAATGAATTAATAGCAACAATAACATGGATAAATTTATTTGTTACCAATATATCTAGATATTTTTAAAGATTTTACCAAATATTTCTACTTGCAACATGTAGTATAATGGCTATCATCATAGAAAATGGACTCAGCTACCCAATTTCAAAACCTGGATGAGGCTGTTTGCATTTTACTCTGTGCTAATGCTTTAGGGAAAGGCATGAATCTATCTCCACACATCCCCAGCTATGGGTAAATAGTAAAGAAGACTAGGCTCTATAGTCTTAGTATGGCAATTAATCTAGAAGGTAAACTCTGATTTCAAACCAACTGTACTTTGTACATAAAAATTGACCTTGCGTCACATCCTAACCATGGCAGAGAAAAAAGTTTATTTACAATCTGCATTATCATTATTTACAAAGCTCTGCTTAGTCTGATAAACAGACCATAGGTATATATCCGTTTCCTCATGGTACTGGACTGTGACACAAGGTCAGTTTAAAGTAGACACTCAGCAGGAAGCAAGCCTCCAAGAGGGTGCCAAATGTAGCTGTTATATCAGCATTCTCTTTTTGGAGCACCAACCTTTGCCCCTCCTGACAAGAGGTAGGATTTTACATACTGCTTCTATATTGATTACTAGTTTAAATGATCCAATCTGGTAAAGTTTTTTTTTTAAAATAACCATAAGAAAACCAGTCATCTTATACAGAAAATGAGACATGTAAGCCACCAGTTTGTAACAAGAAACCAACTATGCAAGTTTGGATGCACCAGATATTTCCTGCACTATACAAACAGAGCTTTTTTGTTGCTTAAATTCATGTGAATTAATCAGAAATAGTCTTCTATTCATATCATAACAAAAAAAAAAATGAATGCAGAAATTGAGAAAGATCTAAATGGTATTTTCTGCGTCTGTTCATGTATCTGTGCTGTACTAAAAACACAGAAATTAATAAACTAATTGGACCAAATTAGATAGTAAGATTTACTGAGACATTTTATCACCTGATCATGATGTAATAATTCACAAGCTAATCCTGCATATCAATTTCTACAGAGTAGTGAGTTCAATCCCCACAAGGTGTCTTATTCTTATAATCCAGCTATGGATAAATAGTAGGTAAACTGGACTCTTCTGGCTTGTGCTAAATGTAAATGACACTCAGTTGAGTGGGTATAATGGTTAGTGAGCTAATCTTGCAGACAATTAGTAATGAGTTTGATTCTAAATGGGTGCCACATACTTCTAACCCAGCTTTGGTATGATATCCAATCTAGGAGAAAGAAAACTATGAATTCAAACCAGTCATATTCCACTTTAAAATTGACCTTGTGTCACATTCTGCTTGTGGTGGAGGAGATAGGCAAATACATACTTCTAGCCTTGTACCAAACTTAACAAAATCATTTAGTAAATGACAACTAATTTCTGGCATTTTTTAAAAGCATTTCTAAAGGCTTATCAGGAAATTTTAATTAAGGGCTAGCCGCAACCAGGAATGTAGCTGATAACCCATAAGGGATCATTGGCAACTTCTCTACATATTCTTGTAAGAATTATTTCTTTAAAACTTAAGAATTTACTTAAAATCAATTTTTTTATTTCAGACTTGTTTTTATTTTTATTCTTTTACTTATTCACATACTCTCAGGCATTTACTGTTGCATACACATAATGTTTTGAAAAATAAAAGGTCTCACGATTAGCCTTTTAACCATATTTCAGTTTAGCACTGTAACTAGTTGAATATTGCAGACCCCTTTGCCATCTCACTTTTGGCTCACAGTGACTCTTCTCTAAGATATAATGACCCTTTCGTGTCCTTATCTAAATAAGAGCAGAATAAACTTGCATGTCTCCTCTCTATACACCTAAATGTAAAATGAAACTATACTAAGATATTTTGTAATCAGGAAAAGAATTTCATTTTTATGTGATTTATATAATATTCTATTTAAGTAATTTTTCTTTTTTATAATCAGTCTAGATCAGTCAAAATAACCACAAAAGATTAATACTGAACACTAATGCTATTTTTAACCAGGGCAATATCAGCTAATCATACTGGAATAGAAAACTTTACTGCACAATTCAAATCCATCTTTAAAACAAATTAATCCTTAAGTGCCAGAACCCATGGCCATGAGATAATGTTTCCCTGACCAGCCCACAATCAACCAACACTTGTGCCACTTTTTAATTACTTTTAATTCAAAGTTAATAATGACTCTTATTAGTATTATTAGTATTAGACAAACAGCCAAGCAAATGAGCTGTATGGCATTTTCAGCTTATCAGACGAGGTAGTTGCTAGCCTTGGATCAATTATGTTTACATACAATAAAATCTCTCCCACTGCTCTCAAAACACTATTAATTAATCAAAGTACTATCAATAAATATACTGTACCCATCAATAATAAATAAGCTGCTTTTTCAAACATTTATAGTGTATATATATATATATATATATATATATATATATATATATATATATATATATATATATATATATATACACACACATTCTTCTAGCCATATGAGTCCTCATTGGTTGTATATATATATGTAATCCATTATCATCAGCTATAAATATATACGCAAGTAAGGCTCCTTTTTCAATATCTACTATGCTGAGGTGCAGGGAAGAAGGCTACTTCTTTCCCTGGATTGTTCCACTTACCCTTGATTCATAACTTATAATTCTGATTGTTAAGCAAGAAGGCATCAAGTACCATTTTTTGAGTCTTTGGTATGACTCAACCTGGAATTAAACTCTAGTCTCCCAGGCCATTGCCAAACTCTAACCATTATGCCTATGACTTGGTAAATATATATGTAATTAAATTAAAAACTTAAGTAAAAACAGCAACTTCTAGAAAGCAATATACTTAAAATGCTCAAATGTAGGAAATAAAGAAATTTCCAATTCAATTTGTCACTGAATGATGATTTTATGGGGTCTCTGTTTATGCTGATCATCATTTTTTCTTAAATCACACCAATTCTTAATTTCAGAAATATAACTATGAAATGCTAATTAGAATGTTTCACTTCTTCCAAAATAGAAGCATCAATTTCATCATGGACAGCAGTTACAATGAGAACCCAGTGGGTTCATGGGTCATTTAGCAGAAGAACAAGATCACTCATTTCATTTCTTATTATGAAGCTCATTTATAAACTATATTTTCTATGTATAAACATTAAGCTTTTTATAACAGTAGAAGAACTTCCTTAGCCATCTAAGTATCGAATGATACTATAAATAGAAAAATAAAAATACTAGCTTCATTCCTTTTTTATAAATCTAAAACAAAGATTGATTCTGTTATAATAGTAATATTTGATTATATAATAATAATAATAATAGTTGGTAATATGCACAAAGATAGGTAGATTCTTCTTTTGAATTATCTTGTCTTATTTACATAAGTATATAATGACAAACAAGTTTGGTTTTCGGCAATCTAGAGAGATCATGAGTCAAAAAAAACAAAACAATTATAATTCTATCAGCTTTATGGTTATAACATCGCACAGATACATAAAGAACTTTAATTGCTAATGCTATATCAGCAATAATTTGCAAGACTACAATTTATCTGCTCTCAGACATACCACTTATCTCCCCCCACAAAAAAAAAAAAACTTGCAACATCAACACCATTGAAAATAATGACTTTTTACATCACCAAATTGGCAGTAGGCAATGACAAAACACTATCTTAACATCCAACACAAATTATCATTTACTAAGCTGAGAAGTATAGGGCATTCAGTGAGAATCAAATGCACAATCAATGGTCCACTCATCTAGCTCAACCTTTACACTACATGGGGTACTCAGTCACATACAAGCTGAAGAAAGAAAAAAGTGTTCAATTTTGTAAGATTGAGAAATTGCTGAAATATACTTCAAGATGAACATTAAATATAGTCAATGAAGGATCCCACAATACAAGCAATGTTAAAATCTTAAAAGTGGATAGATAAAAAAATGATCCAGGCATTAATCATAACTTTGTATTCTTATTTATAAAGGCATAAAATGAAACTATTATAGGGGACTATAACAATTTAAAATAACAATTAAGTCTTGAAATCAAAACATTTCTTTTTGCCATAAAAAGAAATTATTACAGTGATAATGCAAAAATAAATTTTCTGATTTTTTTTTTCAAAATGGGAATCAATTTAAAAGTTCACAAAAGATTCAATGGAAACTTTTATATCTTTATAGGGAAACCTTGACATCAGACTAACAGATATTTCTTTAAATCATTATTGTTAAATCATGATATCAAGTGCACGGAGCAGGTTCGGAACAAATCAGTGAATCTAACCAACTAAAAGTAGACATTCTTTGTTTCGAAAGAACTACCATAATGCTAGACATCAGATTGTGCTCAGTAAACAAACACAATGAAATCTCTACTAAATTAAAGCATGATTTAAAAAAAAAAAATCATTAATAATAGATAACAATATCTATGTATTACTAAAATTCTAACTATATATATATATATATATTACTAAAGTCCTCATAAAAATTTATATATAGTTACTAAAATTCTCATTATATATCACTATAAAGTCCTGATTATATATATATATATATATATATATATATATATATACACACACACACAAACACCCATTACTAAATTATATATATATGCACACATCACTAAATTCTTCATATATATATATACACACATCACTAAATTCTTCATATATATATATATATATATATATATATATATATATATATATATATATATATATACACACACATTACAAGTTGTCATATATTTTACTGTAACCCAACAAAAACTGTACATCATAGAACAATTTTTTTACTAGGATAATACACTTAAAATGCTCTAACATAGAGAATAAAGCAATTTCCAGTCTAAGTTGCTACTGAATGATAATTTTTTGGTGTCTGCATTTTCAATAAATGTGATTTTTTAATCATCTGAATTCCTGATATAACAGAGATAACTGTGAAATGTTAATTAGAATCCTTCACTCCTTCCTGAATAGAAACATCAGTGTCATTCTTGACTGCTGTTAGGATAGGAACATGTATATTTGTATAACATAAACTTGTCAAAATTTATACATGCATAGTATATAATTCTTCAACATATTAAAGTGCTATGAATTATTACTGAAACATAAACATGGCTACAAAACTGGGGTTTTTGGAGGTTGGAGTTGGTAGCTTGAGAAAGTGTCAAAAGTATATTCTTTAGATATTAGGCTGAGAAAAACATGAAAGTTTATCCATCCTGAAAGCTAATAGGAACATGTAATTTAACACTTCTCTAATCTGTTTACATTTGACAAGAAAACACAAAAATTGCCTGACCTTAGATAATTTTAACAAAAGTTTCTTATTTTAAAAGGAAATTCTTGACAAAATTTATTTACACACACACAGATACACACACAACCACCCACCATGTGGGCAAATAAGACACAAGGTCAAGTTTAAAGTTGAGGACCTTCATGTAAATATGTGGGTAAAGATAAACACTGAGATGTCACAGGGATTAGGTATTGACCTGCACTTACCCTCTTTAAGTGTCATGAGGAAGTGCAAATTGGCATGACAATTCTCTGAAATTAGACATCTACTTTTCAAGCAAAAAGCCTAATAGTTATTTTCCAAAATTATTTGAGAAATTTCTTAATTTTTCTTTAATAATTAGCATGATGAGATGGGGGAGGCTTCCAAAAATAATGTATACACAATTGAAGATAAATTATCTATTATAAATAAAATGTTTTGTCTCATTGGTAGAACATTAGCAAAATTTTAAATTTGAATATAGCAATACTTGTCTAAATTTTTTAAATAATTAGTTGTTATTATTTACATTATCTTAATATCTTGTGCTATTGTGCTCAAATTGGTTATTATATTCACAATGTTTCAACTGTTTTATTCTCTGGACTTCTTCAGGTGTCTTTTGTCAGAGTAGGTATACCAACTACAACAATAAAAGACTCCCAAAGAAAGACCAAAGGATATTTTATAAATATCTCATAAATGGAACAATGGTGACTATTGGGTTAAGTATATAACTTCAAAATGATTTCTTTCTAATTAAAAGTTTTTCAAATAATCTCAGAGCATAAACCAACTTTTACAAGGAAATTGTGTGAAAGTCATTTCAAATAAAAGGAATAAAAATGTGTGTCAAATTAGCACAGATCAAGTGTCATAAGTGCAGCAAGGACTGAAAAAAAGCTGTACAACCACTAACAAAGCTAATTAAATCCAAGGTTAATCTGCTAATTACCCAGTTGAAAACTAACACAATATACCTACCCTTCATCATACCAATAGATAATTAAGTACAAACAGTAAATATAGACATCCAATGACAATTGCCTCTTCTTTATCTTTTGTTTTTATTTCTCCTTCACTTGTCATTGTTTTTAGTTCATTTGTGTATTCTCAATTGTTACTTTTGTGATACAGAAAGGACAAAAAATAATTTTAAAAAAAAGATATTTCATTTCTCTTTCCCAATCAATTAAAGATCCTTCTTAAATTAAAACATCATATTATATATATATATATATATATATATATATGAGAGAGAGAGTGCATGTTTAGAGATTAATTGTTAGATTTACATTACAGATTCTCTCACTTTCTCTCTCTCTCTCTCTATACGTATATATATATATATATATATAAAACAAGATCAGTAGTGTATGGTGATTATTTTCATAGGGTGTGCTACCATGATGAACCTACTAATCTGGCATTAGTATTATTCCTATAGCAAAACCCTTTCCATAACATTCCACTAGCAAAACCCTTTCCATTACATTCCTATAGTAAAACTCGTTTCAATGCATTCCTATATTAAAAGCAGATGATGACAATTGTCATAGGGTACATTATCATGATGAATTTATTCATCTGGCCTAATGATTATTCAAAAATTTCTCCATGATTTTATCTTCATAGAAAAGTAATCATCTTTAACATTCAATTATTTCTATTACTAATAAAATCAAATAAGGTAACTGGCTTTAAAAATACTATTTCTACACTTTTTTAAATAATCTATTCATAAGTAAATGCATTTATCCAAACAAACAGAATGTTGCTCACTCTTTGAACCTTATTTTTGTCATTGTCCCTTAATCTCACCATTTCCTCAGTGTCACATGATGATACAACTGTGGGGATGTCCATTGCGATCCAAGAATTTAAAAAAAGTAATAATGGACAGGAAAATTAATTTCCATTATGATTCCTGATTAGATTATTGGGTAAGCTGTGCAATGTTCTATCTTTGAGCAAAGATTTTTCTAAGTTACTTTTATCTAACACATGTCATAACCTGTCCTTAAATGTTCTTTACCTCAATATAAAAGATTTTTCTAATTTGGAATTGAAGATCATGTCACTCAATGGGGTATTTTTTAGAGAAACTTGTAAGTATGCCAAATTATCAAGGGTCCACATGTATAGTCCTTGGTCATCACTGATCTCAAAAAATCCATTTAGAGAAAACATTTTAACTTGGTTTAAGGTTTTTGTTTATCTTCTCTTTGGTGAACTGGTGGTAATAAGGTCCATCAACCCAATACCTTAAGTAAAGTATAATATTTCCCAAGTAAATAAATATAATAGATATTATATCCTGAGAGTATTATAAAGTATATATGTAATTTTACTTGAATTACTCAACTCACTTAAAAGCCATCTTTGGCAGCCATTAAATTCAATGTCAAGTTGCATCGTATTTATAAAATTTATATTATAACTAACTGCAAACAAATAAATTAAAATTACTCTATAATTAGCATTCAATAGTTATCTCCCTTAAAATTATAGTGATTGGAGTGAACACAAACAAAACTAAAATTATCATTAAGTTTCAAATTTGACTGGAAATTGCTTTATTCTTCAAGTATTTCAATGCTATTGTACTCTTATATACAATGGTAACATGCAAAAATTTAATAATAACACATTTTTTTGTATCAAATCTATATACATAAAAAAAACTATGTATACAATGTGTTTTGTAAACTAAAAATTGATTAGTGTAGCACCAGATGGATGTATTTACACTTGATTCAATTTAATTCAATTATCAATAGAAAGAGAATTCTTTAGATAATACGATTCATTTGTAAAATGCAGATAAAAAAAAGCTGAGCTAGAAATGAAAATCTGGGAAGATAATTGAAATATTACAATTCTATAAATCTATCCTGTTTTTAAGAATTATTCTTCTTGCTATTCAAATCTGTTACAATGCCATCTCTAAAAGATTCAACAATTTCTGTTAATAAAAAAAAATGACCATACATTCTGGTAGAATTTAATTTATCTGGTGAACTAAATATTAGTCCCTGTAGCATCATCTAAAGGAACTTGCACTCATAAATTAAATCTTACATATGCACATTGGATACACAGATCTTTATTACGACATTAATAATCACGAATTTCTGATTCCTTTCAAGAGCATCGTTTCAAGCTTTTGATGTTGCATTGTAAGTAAGTAAATAAATAAAATTGGTGGTATTAATATTTGTGTTATTTATTCAACATTTTGGACATTTGTGATGCATATTTAAATGCGGAAAAAAAATTAGACTAAAATTAATAAATTAATTCTTAATGCCTAATTTACATAAAATACAACATAAGAATTAAACAGACTCAAAAATATAGAGAGAGATTAAAAAAAAAAAAAAGATTTAAAAAAAAAAAAAAAAAAAAAAAAAAGACAGCCATTTTTAATGTAATAAATGTACCCTCACACATTTATTTGTGTTATTTACTATTCTATAGTCCTGATGTCTTCCTTCTTTCCCTTGTCTGCTGAAAGCTGTTCACTTCTCAAATAGCAAGAAGGAAACTAAAAACAAGAGAAAGAGGATGGAAATACAACTACTATTAATATACAGCTAATGCTGACAATGTAAGAGAAAGAAGATCAATATTATGAGAAAATAAACCTAACAATAGTATAGTGGCTGCTAGCTACAGCATGGACTAGGGTAGTGACTGCAGTAGTCATAGTAGTAAGAGTAGCTGAGAGAGAGAGAATAGATTGAGTGGTAGTGTTATGAAAAAAAAAAGTGGGGGTAGTAGAAGGACATTTCTTAGAAATTGCAATCAGGCGAATAAACTGGACCCAGGTAAAACCTCTGCCTTACCATCATTAATATCATCCCAACATGTTTATATGTATACTCAACAGGGTGAACAAAATTGGCCTTCTACAAATCAACAGAAATATTGAGTTCAGAATTAAGGTCAAAGTGAATCAATAGATAGCAAGCAAAAGATGGAGACAGTCTTTAAAAAAATGTTAAAAAGAGAGAAAGAGTTAATAAATTTGATTTTTAAATCTGGGAGTATTTTCTTCTTCTTCTTCAGAAAATAAGAGAGAGAGAAAGAGAAAAATGACAGATCAGGTGACCCTTTAATCCAAGAAGTGAAAACTGAGCTAACATTCATTGGTAAGCAAACACATAAAATAAAAATGGATCTTGACTTTATATAAGCCTTTAAATCCATAAGTTTCAGAAAGTTTACAGAATAACAAAAAAAGACAAAGAAAGCTTTTCTGCTGGTGTACATATATAAGCATTTTAGATACATATACGTGTGTGTGTGTATGTACTATCATTGCAAAGAAGGATAGAGACTTGTAAATAAATATATTAAATCATGCATATTTGGATGCTTTATGTAATCATAGAAATAAAAAGAGATGCTGAAAAGTTTTTGGTCCAACTAAGAAGCATATTAATTCATCATGAAATGCTATTCCACCTATTCATCTTGCAGTTCAATACACTTCACACATCATTTCTCAAATTACTTTAAATCTTCCCAAAAGATTTTTTAGATCATTCTTTTCTTAGCTGACCAAGAATTTTTCAGCACTCTCTCATATATATCATTACTCTATTTAAATGTTAGGGTATCTTTAGAATGAGGTATTAACTGATAATTGTAAAAACATGATACTATTTATAGCAATAAATGGTTTTGATCTGTGTTGCACCATATATATATATATATATATATATATATATACTTGAGTGTAGGAGTGAGAAAAAAAAAGAGAAAGGAAGAGTGTATTTATTTTGACTGGAAATTGCTTTATTTTGTAAACTAAAAATTCATTAGTGTAGCACCAGATGAATGTATTTACACTTGATTCAATTTAATTCAATTATCAACAGAAGGAACAGAATTCTTTAGATAATACAGTCCATTTGTAAAATGCAGATTAAAAAAAAGGCTGAACTAGAAATGAAAATCTGGGGAGATAATTGAAATATTACAATTCTATAAATTTTTCCTTCAGACATGTTGAAGACAGACAATTTAAGTATATTCTGTTAATCTATGAGCTTCTGTTTTCTGTGTGGTCAAAATGATATAAGAACTGTCCAAAGTTAATGTTCATAAATGTATAGGTTCTAAGTAGGTTCAGTCTTAATCAACCATTGTCAAGAAAATATACAAAACACATATGTAAGGATGATGCAAACTTTGAACAATTCATCTATAATTTTGTCACCTCACTAAGACAATTAATAAGAAAGCAAGAAAAGGTCAAAAAAAGCATAACAAGTTTAAATTTTTTTTTTTTTTTTTTGTATATTGTCCTTAATTGGAATCATTTTTGAGATGAGGCTTTTTTTAATCTGAGAATTAATTTTTATTTATTTATTTATTTATTGCGGACTTTTCCCCCTCATCTTGGTAGTTTTTTGTGTTGTTTCTTCTTTCACTACCAAGATGAGGGGGAAAAGTCCGCAATAAATAAATAAATAAAAATTAATTCTCAGATTTCAAGTTTAAATTGTTTATTATTTTATATAAGTTTAAAAAGTAGTAAGCCCATTTGAAAAAAAAAGATTTTGACAAAAATATTTCTATTATTCTATATATTTTGGCAAAAATATCTTTTCATATTGTTGGCCACTTGTCATATTTTAGCACAGTATTTTTACAATTTATATAAAAATGTGCATGGAGTGTTTGAAAATTAGAAACACATTTTACATTTTAGCAAAAGTATTTTATACTGTGGACTAATTAACATATAGGAAAACAATATTTGTACAATATAGACAAAAATGTATATATAACTTCCATACACTCTATACACAATTTCATAAATATTGTATCAATACTGTGCTTCTACATTACAACTGGCCCATAATATAAATATATGAAGAGATATTTTTGCCAAAATATATAGAATAAAAAAACACTTTTGTTAAAAACATGCTTTGAACTGGGCTTACAGCTTATTTTTAATATTATAAGAAGCATACATGAATTTTCTATACTTTATATAGGAACACATTCTAGTTGAGTTAAAACCTTATAGTTTAACTACAAAACTGCCTCAGTCTGACAATATGTTCTAATTAAAGCTTAATTCCAGTTAAGCGGTTATCTAGTTATTGATTATGCCATATATAGATTTAATAATTAATCAAGTGTATTCTATTTATCTTTGTCATTATATAAACATATGAGAGAAGAAAAAGTGCAGTTGCAGGGTGATGAAGGGGAGTTTCTATGTAGCTGAAAAAGTCTGTATAAATGAATCTGCTGCGAGTAATTATAAAAACATGAAAGAGAGAGAAAAAAAAAAGCATTTGTCCGAATAGAAACATTTATTATCACAGCATAAACATAGGAAGTGTGTGGAATTCTTAATATCATAAATACAAAACATATACAAAAATGAACAACAAAAATCAAATAACAAAATACATATCACAAAGAAAAAAAAAGCACCATCTTAAATAAATATAATAATGATAAAAAATAATAATAAATAAAAATTAGGGTTTTAATAGAGTTGCTGTACATCTTTATATTTTCATGCTTAAGTACATATGTCTTGTTAACCTAAAAAAAAACTTGCCATAAAATAAAATTAAAATAAAATTTTATAATCATATAAGTAGAGGTGATTCTTTAGTTAGTAATAGTATCAACCTAGCAACAGGCAATGACTAACAACTAATAATGTGGAATGCCTAGGAATAGCATACTTTCTAAAAAGACAAATAAAATTGCCTTAGAGGAGATGGGTGCTGCTGAAATACTGAAAACACATCAACTAATTGAAAACTACTTTAGTAAATTAGAATAGGTGCTCTAACAAGCCACAACTAAATTACAGAATTTTATATTGATGAAATTCATGAAGAAGATAATAATAATAATGAATATCCTGAGATTGAAACTATCACAAGACAAATACTTACATTTGAGAGCGTATGTTTGAATGTAAATCAACTGTGTGTGTGTATATATATATGTTGTAGGATTTTTAAAGAATTTTCAATGTAATTTTCTTTTGGTAAATACTCAGGGCAGCAAATTCTAAGGACTCTTCAATAAAAAGTTAAAATTATTTCACATTTTATCATATTACTGTGATGTGAAGGAAAAATTTAGAATGTTATTTTCATTTGTTGATTTTCTTTTTTAATTCTAAATGATTATTATTTCAAATTAATAAGATATCAAGAAAATATTAAGTATTACCTGTTTCTACTTCATACGCCAATTCAGTTGTATGTCCAATTTTCTTTTATTTCTTATTTCATGAGATCTAATATACTAGTAGTACATCCCCATTTTTTACTAAATTGATACTTATAGAATGTGGAACACTAAAGATGTAAACAACAGAAAATGAATGTAATTGGCTGAAAGCTAGTTTCCACAGAGATGCAAGTTGAATATATATTGTTTTTAAAAACATGTGTATAATATTTTAAAATCCTAAAAAAGGGTCCCCTTTTTTAGGATTTTAAAATGATTTAATAGTTTTCAAAATATTTATGCACACACTTTTAAAAACATTATTTAATTTTTGTACCTACCACAAGATCTTCATATATATATATATATATATATATATATATATATATATATATATATATATATATATCTGAAAATATCTGAAAGTGAAGAGTTGATTGAAGGGAAAATAATACAATTCTACATATAATGCATACAAGAACTAAGTCTATAGATATGTATCTGAAAATGATAGTACATGTAATTATGAGCTTATGTATGTAGGCATGTAAGTAGATGATCAAATTATGTAGATCAATAAACAACACACAGCTATACATGTGTTTACATATTATGCATAATAAAATATACACAGGAACTATTGTGTGTGCATATGTGTATGCATATATGTACATATATAAATTAGCATTAACCTATGCTTGGTTATTATTGTTTTGTTTTTTAATAAAACATCATTTTTCATAAAGTATGTTAAGTGTAGTTTATATTTTGAACTACAATGTAGATAAAAATGTGTTTGAAGATATCAGTGAGCTGATTTTGCATACATTTATATACATACACACATTCTCTGAAAACTGCAATCATACATGTATAAATGTACATTAAAAAAGAAAAAACAAACTTATAGTAATGGAGTTATGTGTGTACATAAGCTATATGACCAACATTTGATATATAATGTTGAGTATTCATATATTTATTCTCAGAATCAAATAAGTACCTCACCACTGACCTTCTTGCCCAGAACAATTGGAAAATTATTACTTTTTTAAAGAAATAGGAATCTGATGAATGCTCACTGGGAAAGGACTGGTGGCAAAATGTATATTTTTTCCCCAAAGAACCTTATCTGGAAAGACTGTCTGCATTCCATTATATATATATACTGGCATGGGCACTGGAATGTAGTCCTTAAAACAAATGTGTGTGTGTGTGTGTATATATATATATATATATATATATATATATATACACATACACATACACACACATGTACAAATGTGTTTTCATAGATAAAAATCTTTATATATACTGTCATCATTTCCCTAATATTAAATGCATACATTTATGCCATATCTAGATATAATGGGTGTATTTTTTTTTTGTTAAACAGCTTTGACCAATGAACGAAATTCATTTCTTTAAATCTTATCCAAGTGAACAGGTTACTAAATTGCAACCCTTCATTTATTATGCAGAATTCACCTTTTTCTTTTCTTTTTCTCTAAATTTTTCTCCCCTCTGTCATAATGGAATGAGTGAGAAGAGGAAAGAGATTGAATCTGCTTCATTCTTCTCAGTATCATCCTTCTGTGCACAGGATTGCACTACAGCAGTTGCAACACAGGCACAGAGACTTGGGGAGGGTTGTATTGACAAAAAAAGATCATCATCTTTAACTTTCATTTTGGTTATAGTCAGTTAATAATAAATAACAATAATAATAAACATTGAAATTCTGCTGTACATTTTATCTAAGAAAAGAAAAATATAAAAGCATTGATTCAAATACTGAAAAATACAAAAAGAAAATTTTTTAAAAAGATAATTGTAATTTTGAAGAAGAGTTCTTACAATCATAAGTAATGCTGTTTTGTAGACTTATGTTTAATGGTGTTGCTTATACCATCTCCTCAGGAATTTTAAATTTCCAATATAAATTGAAAAAATAAAAAATAAATAAATAAATAAATATATATACGACCTCTATTCTATAATAGTTGTTACAGATGCATATAAATTTCATATACTAAATATAACAACTATTATGGGACAGAGGTAGTATATATAAATATAGATATTGTTTTTTGATTTTTAGCTCCACTTTAATACTTAAATTATTTAGTAAAATCATGGGTAAACCAAAATTTACCATTAAGGTTCTACAACCATTTTATAAACACCCATCTACTCCAAAATTATATCTACCTCCATTCTATGTTACATTTAGTGCATGAAATTTATATGCAAATGTAACAAATATCATCAGACAGGAGTAGTCGTTTTTTTTCCTATTACAAGAAGAAATAAAAAGAAAAAAATTCAAAAGGCAAGATGACATATTTATCCAAACTATGTTATAAATTTAAAAAAAAAAATTTAAATACCATATTAGAATTAATTAGCAGTAGATAAAAAAAAATTAAACACAAACACTGAGTACAAATAAAGAATAAATACAGTTTAGCAGAAAAAAGTTTAAAATGTTTTAGTCCCATTTGTTGTTCTCAGTTGGGAACAACTTCTTTAGAGTATTCTCCATTTTGATTTTTGTTTGTTTTTAGTTTTGTTTTGTGTTTTGTTTTTTTCTTTTTTTTTAGGTTCAGTGTTGAGCTGTTCAAAACTAGCCACACGACAAAATACAATTCTAAAATAAAAACAGTAACTGTTACCATGGTAATAATATATCCGTCCATGAATCCTGTCACAAGGGTAAGTATTCCAATCTTGCAATGAGGTAAAATCCAACTGTAATATGTATTACAGAAGAGATAATAGCAGTGAAAGTTAAACAGAAACAAAATTTAATATTTGTAATTATGTCCCTTCGGTGGGTATCATTTTTCTTTTCTTTTTTTAACATTTTTTTAGATGGTTAATTAGGGTGTGAGTGTATGTGATCATAATGCTGCTTGTGTTTTGTTTTTTTTTTGTTAAATTTTGTGTCCCGGTGGTAGCTAGAGCCGTTGTCTAAGAAACATAAATCATTGTTTGAATAAATGGGTACATGTCATTGCCAAACTAGTTTTCTTTTTTTTTTTTTTTAATGTAAATCAGCAAGCAACCATGACCAAACACTGTCTATCCCATGATTCTAGATCACTGAAGACGTCAATGATTATTGAAGCTTAAATCAAAAATCAAGAAGCTGAAGCAGGAGATCATTGACATTTTTATACTTAAGGTCATGTGAACATTCTCCCAGTAGATGAACACAAAAACAAGTGAAGAAAAGTCAAGTTTAGTATATTAGAACCAAACTAAGAAATTTGAAAAAAAAATGTTATTCTGTCATTTTGCTGTTTTATTTTGGTTGTAATTTTTTTGTTTTGTTTTGTTTTGTTATTTTCTTTAACAAACAACTCCCAAAAGCATGTAATGTCCAAAGCCTTTGTCAGGCATATAGGATTAGTTGGGCTATTTTCAAAAATTTAGAAAAATATGTCTTGTTTTTTTCCTTTGTTTTAAAAAAAAAAAATCACACTTTCAAGAAACATTTTTTTTTCAGAAATGCATTGATAGTTTAAATTTGAGTTTGCAGAAGCTGTATTTCAACATCCAACAAAGAGATTTTTTTAGCAGGCAGAGAGAACAAGAATTAATGGTTACTACCTGATGAGCAAAGTAAAACCAAATTGTTATTTTCTAGAGATGAACATTTTTGGGAATTCGAAAGATTGTCAGCAAAATGAAAGAAAATTCTGCCATCCTTTCGGGCAACTAACAGTCAGACGCCCATAGAAAGTGTGAACAGAAGAAAGTGAGCTTGGCTTTTCATTGAAAAGTGAAATATAACTGATGAGATCAAGAGCATTCCTAAAGAATTGGGATATTGTGTTGGCCAGGTTGAGCAAAAATCTGAAGATATGAATTCAAAATGGTTACTCTTGGTTTGAGACATAGCTTTGATTGGTAAATAAATCAAAAAAGAAAAAACTCAGAAAAAACTCCTGAAAGCTAATAATGGTGTCCAAGTGATATCAGTTGTAGAAAAAGCAGTAGAGCCCATTAGAGTGACTGCAAGAAGAGGTATCAGCAATGGTCTTGGCAATGTTCCTGGGTACCAATTTGGCCGAAAGGGTAACAACAGCTGAACACAACTGAAGGTACAAATCGAAAAATAGTTGAAGATGGTGTCTGATCAAGTTTGTGTCAAAGTCATTATCATTTGGTACACTTTTCTTGTATTCTCACCATTTTGACATTTTATTCCAGTTGTAAGCCTTAAAGAGATTGTGAAACCAAAAAAAAAATTAATAATTAAATAAATACATAAGTTCATTTTCATCTTTTCCAAGGGAGTAATATTCATTAAAGTTTTGATTTTTTTGTAATATTGGTTCCTTTTTTTCATATGTGCTTTTCTGTAAAGCTGAATAAATAATTGTAACCTTTGCGGGTGTTTTTGTTTATTTTTTTCCAATTGCTATAGATACTGGTGCTTGTATAGACAACAACACAAGGAGATTTTTTGTTTTGTTTTTTTAGGATAATAGCTTCTCTACTTTTTGTTTACTTGTGATGAGATTTTTTTCTCCAAGATAGATGCAAATTGGAAGTGCAGGTAAGCACTTCAACAAATCCAATATGAAATTTCTTTCTTACTGTTCTTTCTTGCTAAAAGAGTAAAAATAAACAAAAAAAAAAAAAATACAAATGAAATCTCTTCTACTGTAAGCTCTAATCAAGCTTTCTTATGTAAATGATTTATTTTTTTTAATCCAAATAAATTGTGAAATTGTGTTCCAAGTGCCAATAGAAAAAAAATCTTTTTTTTTCTTTAGAAAAATTCAACATGCTTCAATAATGTCAAGTCAGAGAAATTGATGAGTGCATCTTAAGTATGGCACCTGGTCATTTAAAGTGTAGAAGGGTGGCAAAACAGGGAGCGTCACTTGGGAGGCCGGTACTTGTGGGAAATGGAATTCACAATGGATTTAACACCTTTTCTAATGCTGGCACCCAGACTCTTGTTCTGGGAGTTTTGTGATGTCGGAGTCTGGGGGTGAGCATCAAGGCATTTCTGATATCTCAGCTTGCAAGCTGCTTCTATTGTTTTGCACAGAGGTCCCGCAGATGGCTCACAGTGAAACACATGTGCAAAATACTGGTCCTCGGCCGTATGCATGATGAAAGCACAGAGCTTGATGTTGCTCATGGCAATACCCATAAAAGACAGGAATCGAACCCGGCACTCATCAATCTTCTTCTCAGGGTTGCTGTGCTCAGAGATAGTAATGGTTGAGGGAGCGATAGCAACATTAACAAACACCCACATCTCTGGAGGTACTTTTGTGTACAAGCTCTCGATGGCGTTATTCAGAGTATCCATGCCACTGGCTTTAAACACCTCCTTGAAACCAAGGTAGTGGCAGCGAATCACCTTCTTTGGCTCTTCCATTGGAGTAGGGAATGAAGTGTTGTTGTAGAGGTTTTGGAAAGTGAGCTTTTGACCATTCGGCTGTGCACTACCATTTCCACCACCTTCCAGATTTGGAAGATCTGTGGGTCGGTTGAGCCGATTCATGTTAGCATTCTGCTGAAGGCCCTGCTCTAGCATGATCCGCTTACAGATATCACGGAGCGTGTTAGCAATCTCTCGGGCCGGCGTGTCACAGCGGAACACATGGCACATGTGTTTTCTGGTTGTCTTGTCTCGAGATACATAAGCAAAGTCTCGGCCATTGTCACGTCCAACTCCCCACACACGAATGGTATGGATGGGCTGGATATTCAAAATGGTCTCATCAACTGGGCTCACCAAACGTAGGCTGTGGTCATCAAGGTCCATGTAAAGATCCTTGCCATCGCCCCAGCGGCCGACGACGTCGTTGAGGTCATTACGTCCAAGTGAAAGGTCCAAGATACACTTATTCACTGCTTTGCTGCTCTTTGCAGGACTGAGGTCATCATCGGCAATGCATACCCAGCCAAAAGACCTGACTGCAAACCGCACTGGCTCATGTTTTGAGAATTTTCTAACAGGTACAGGAGATTTTTCAGTACTGGAACAGAGAGACTGCAAAGACTTGGCAGCATATTTGAGCACATGATTCTCAAATGCCTGCAGATGCTCTTCTGTATTTGAACTGGTGCTGTTAGGGCTCGAGGGCACTGAGCTGGGAGCTGACGCCTGGCTACTATCACTAGAGTTAGAGTTTGATCGCTTTGTTTCAATTTGGCCTGGAGAAGGTGGTGGTGGGGGGGACCTCTGTATGGTCCCACTTTGAATGTGCCAATAATAGGGTCCATCTTTATCTTCATGTCTCTCCCAGCCTTGAGGCAGGTGTTCAACAGGCGTATTCTCCTCAGAGTCCAGTTTACCATCAGTTAGGGTCTCGGAGTTATTTTCCTCAACAGAGTTCTGGTCATCATCATCATCATCCTCATCATCCTCTTCCTCACTATCATTATCTTCAACATCTCTAATATTGTCGACCTCATCTACGTCATCGTCCACTGCATGAACGCCATCATCATCATCATCATCAATGTCATTGCAGTCATCAAGGCCAAGTTTTTCATCATTGAATTTCTCATAGCTGTCTTTCTCACCTGAAGGGATGCGGGTAATTTCCGATGGAATATTCAGGATATTCTCATCCAACCGCGTGTCAGACTGGATGCCACTGTCATGAGAATCTGGAGAGTTTATGTATTGCTCATTTTTTAGATTATTTGACTTTTCAAATGAGATCACCTTAGTATTCTCATATTCTTCATCCTCATCATCATCAATTTCTTCCACCTCTTCGGCATCATCATCTTCATCCTGACTATCACATGTGTCACCCTTGTGAATAATGTTTACATCCGTACTATCCAACTGATCAGCTTCGTTGATATCATCACGTTCCTGACGTTCGCGTGCCTTAGCCTCCAACAAGGAATAATACTCAAGAAAACTGCGGGGCTTCTCATCCGATAAGGAGTTTAAATCCCGATTACAACCATTTGTAGTCATGCCGACAATCCCAACTTGTTGCATACACATGCTAAGATTTTCCTTAATATTCTTTCTCCGTCTCTCGTCTTCATTCAATCTATTATCTTCTTCTTCATCTTCTTCATCATCATCATCATCATAATCATCCTGCTCTGGGTAACAAACCTCATCGTCTTCCTCATCTAATTCATACACTCCCATGCCTTCTTCGTCTTCCTCGTCCTCGTCATCGTCGTCGTCATCGTCGTCCTCTTCCTCCTCCTCCTCTTCTTCCTCGTCATCGTCCTTGTAAACTAAAAGCGGGTCTTTCTCCAACTGCTCGTAGGTGCCACTGGTATCATCATCGTCACTGACTGCATCTTCTGTGCCATCGCAGGGGGACATCAGAAGTCCGAGTTCGTGCCCAGCCGCCAAAGGGTTGTGTCCGTCCGAAGGGCTCAGATCAATACCCATTGAGGAAAGATCAAGTTGAGCGTATCTCTTCCGTTGTTTAATTGCCAGCGGCAACGTGTTATAATGTTGCTGCAGGGGGTCAACACGATCCAGATGGATGGACCTCTCGTAATTCCTTCTATCGTCCGCACACAGGCCGATATTTTCTTTCTCTTCGTCCAGGTTGAACTGTGCGGAAGAAGAGAAAGACAAATGGTGGATGTCCAGGTCGAGATCTTCTTCGTTGATATAAGACGAGGATGACGTTCCTGTGGTGCTGTTAAGGGTGGTAGTAGTGGTGCTGTTACGATCAGGTAAGTCTCCTGAGTGAGATGAAATTAAGTGGTCCTTAAGGCTTCCACTGGTTGTGTGCTCCAGAGACACCAGGTTACTACCGGGGCCACTACTGCCTGTAGTACCTGACAATAAATTGCCAATATTACTGTTAAGTCGATCTTCGAACTGATAGTTCGGATTTGCAAAACTTAGAAATGGTTCTGTATTGTCAACTGGTGATTCCGACATTGTCTGTGAAGACAGGCAAGGCAGGGGGTGGTTAGGAGGCGGGCGGTACGGTAAAACAGACACGCGTAGATTTGATTATTAACGATAAAAAATACACACAGAAAGAGAATGTTATGTAGAAATATATACAGACACTGACAGATGAAGGCTGTATGTACTCTCCTCTTGGACTCTCTTTTTAAGCTAATACCAGGTAAATCTTACCTTTGACAGCGTCAGGTAAGGTCCTGTTTGGTTATCCTCGTATCTGGATGTAGGTATGAGGGTAAATGTCCGAATGTAAGTGGTATTTTGCCATAGGAAAAGCTCTGCCCGCGTCACCCAGCTAGCAGTCTCAAGTAACCTCGCTCACTGCTACAAGACGACTGGCGTAGCGCCTGTTCAACTGGTTACAGCTATGATGATGATGGTTTTAACCTCGAACCAGGCTATAAGACACTCATCCGAGAAGAAAATGCGTAGTTTCAATTTTCCGACAAGCTCTCTTCGACTAAGAATGCAATAAAAGTTAAAATTTGCCGCTTATTTGTTCAGTTTTTCCATAAAGAAATAAAATATTCCGCTGTTTTCTGCTACCTTATTATTGATGTCGCTACTCTCAAACCCTGACGTCACTGTTTGTTCGGATTTTTCGTTTGGTAGTTTTGTGTTTACGGAAATGTACGGGAATTGTCGAATGAGTCCGTCTGCAACCAAAAGAGAAAGGAAGGTTATTAAAGAAGAGGAAGGGGTTAAACATGAATGAAAGTAGAGGTAAGAGGTAGAAGCGTCAACCTGTTGAGAGAGTAAGTTTTAATACTGAGAAGGCATACCAAAAAGAAAGAAAGAGTAAAAATTATATATTGAGGAGGCAATAAAAGGAAGAGAAAGGCATTATGTTGGAATATAAATTAAAAAGAGGGATACGTAGATAGAGTAAGACTTTTATACAGAGAGACATAGAAACTAATAAAAGTAATGAGAGAAAGACTTTTATAAAGAGGGACGAAGAAACTAATGAAAGGAAGAGTGTATTTACAGAGAGAAGAAATATTAAAACAGTGAAGTAAGGAGATTGACAATATTTAGAAGATAGAACGAGGGTGAGTAATAAAGTAAGACTTTAATGGAGTAACTTCTACTACGAAAGAAGAACGGAGAATTTATAGAAAAATAGAGTGGGAATATCGATATAGAAAGAAAAATCTTTATACAGCAAAAACAATGAAGAAATAAAAAAAAGGACATAAAGAGAAAAGAGATCTGTGTTATGATAGAACAAAAGCCTGAGAAATGCAAATAAACTTATGACAAGGTTAGAGGTGAATAGAGTGGTAATCGGGACAGAGAGAAGACTTGTAGAACAAAGGAAGAACAAGAACGTGAGAAGACAAAAGAGAAGTAGAAAGAATAAAACCACAAAGGTGATTTAAAAGAGAGAAAATAAGTAACTAATAAAATAAGAGAAAAAAAGAGGAGAAAGCAGGGTTTAGATGGATAAATGACAACGGTAGCAAATTTATAGATAGGGGAAAATAACCAAAAATTGCTTAAGAGAGAGAGAGAGAGAGAGAGAGAGAGAGAGAGAGAGAGAGAGAGAGAGAGAGAGAATCGTTTTGTGTTGTTGTTTTTTTTAGACCGAATAAAGCTTATAAGGTGGATAAGTATTTGCTAAATCACACGTTTTAATGGGATGTGGTTCAAGTAGGAGAAAAGACGTAGATTAGGTGGAAGTACAAGAGGCAAAAGTAAGGGCAGTAGTCAATAACAACATTAACATAACTCCTAATCCTACTCTATTCCTTCTGTAGCTAAGCTAACAACAGATCATTGTTAGTGAGTACGATTCTCACTGAGAGTTTTATGCTCCTAGTCTAGCTCTATTCCTTCTGCAGCTAGGTTAGCAACAGATCATTTATAGTGAGTTCGATTCTCATTGAGTGCATCATAGTTTTTACCTTATGCCAATCTAACATAAGCTTAATGATTAACCTGTAGACTAAATAAAGTAGACTAACAATAAAACGAAAAAAAAAAGAATAGACTTTTTTTTTAATAAAAAAAAAAAAAATGAGAGCGTAAAGTGTATCAGACATAAAATAGATAAAATAAAATCATATGAAGAAGAAAAAGTAGAAGAAAGGGTGTAGAAATAGAGAAGGATAAAAAAAAGAGAGAAAGTATAATAATAAGCAGAAAGATAAAAGAAGATGTAGATAGAAACAATGAGAATGGATGAGGAAGCACATGTGGGTGTATTACACTACACGGAAATTTTTACGAGGAGGATATTTAAAGGGTTAATAATAATAATAATAATAATAATAATAATAATAATAATAATAGATAGATAGATAGATAGATAGATAAAGTAACAGGTGTATTGGTTTAAAAGAAAGGAAGGAATGTCAAAATCGGAAGGAAGGATGGAGGGAAAATAAAGAAAAGGAAAGGTAGGAGAGATGATCTATAGTAGAAGTCATGCGTACGGTTATGTCGTAGTTTTCAGGTTAAATCAATACTTTTTCTTTTTTTTTTTTTTATTACTACGTTTGCTACTTGTACTACTACTCATGTTTTTAATATTCGGATTTCTTCGGGCCTTTTTAACGGACAAATGCAAGCGTAGATCTCACAAGATATGTTTTCCTTCTTTTCTAAAAGAATAATAATTGATTACTTTTCACTCTTTTTCATCAATAACTTTTTTTTTTCAAAATAAATAAACTAAAATAATAAAAAAAAATTAAAATTAAAAAGAGGGCATTATCGTACAACTGACTAAAAACGAAGAAAGAAACCGAGATATTTAAACAAGGAAGTGCGTAAATAAAATAAATAAAATTGATTTCACTTCCCAGAGAGAACGATAATGATTAAATTATTGACTCATGATTATCTTTGTGTTTATTATTTTATAATTAGATTTCTTTCAAAATCATATTACTACTGGCGCTACTATATATATATATATATATATATATATATATATATATATATATATATATATATATATATATATATATATATATATATTATGAAACAATAATTTCACTCTGTGTTTATTTATTTCTCTGGCGTAGTAGGCATGTTTATTGTTTGTTTACAATAATCGCCAATTTGTCAATATTGGTTTTCTTTGTGTTTTAATCATCAATTTACTCATTGACGAATTTTATTCTTATTTGTTATTTTTGGTTACAGTATCAACATTATTTTCCAAAAGAAAGAA